>OY735241.1:13104041-13181541 GCA_963457665.1 Thysanoteuthis rhombus | reverse complement strand
TCACCCCCCGCCCCCTCTTTTTTTACTAGTAACCAAGAGACAGGCCCACAAACTAAGAAGCATGCAACGTACACACGAAACAATTATGCTCAACTTCACATAGAGAGACCACAAGACGGCAAAATATATCCGGGAGAAAACAGGAGTCCGAAACATAAAATCCATTAAAAAACTCAAATGGCAATGAGCTGGCCATATTGCAAGAATGACAGACAACCGATGGACATCACAACTCACAACATCAATCCCCTGAGACCAAATGCGCAATCGTGGCCGGTAGAGTAATAGATGAAGAGACAAAGTAGTCAAATTCAAAGAGTGCTGGCTCCACGACACCCATGATAGAGTAATTAGGCGAATCCTGGGGAAAGTTTATGTCTAACGATGGGCGTTAAAAGAATGATGATGATGATGTACCCAAAATAAATACCATTTTCCGTTTTTGTGTCTTGTCAGTGTTAATTTTGGTCTCCTATCAGACGACCCATTTTCATTGTCCTGTCAGTCTTAATGTTGTCTTCCCAGGCCACTTCTTTAGAGACCACTTTGCCAACCACTGACAGGCTACGACCCAGTTCAGCGTTATCGCTCCACACGATATCTTGTTACTAATCTTTCTATTTCAGTTCACTCGTATTAGTAAAGGTTTGCACTCGGCGCGCTTTTTATTTTATAGCCTGAATTTGTTTTCAAAGTACGAAAAAGAGGACGAACGAATGGGCCTTGAATAACGTCTTAAAAAATGATAGGCTTGCAATTGTTCTAATCAGGTCAGCACCCCATGTACTCGTCAGCTCTTCCCTTCAAGTGGACAATACCACCCGTATTGCTCATTCATTAGGAGGCGGGTATATGGGTTGCTGGCCTGATTAAAACAATTGCAAGACTATCATTTTTTAATACGTTATTCAAGATAGTTAACAAAGCTTACGGTAGAAAGGAACTAAACCTTTTACAAAAACTCATCGGGCCAGGTTCATCATCATCAGTCTTTTAGCGTCCGTCGTTGGACACAGACCTTCCCCAGGATTTGCCACACTTCCCTATCATGGACGTCACGGAGCCAGTACTTCCTGAACTTGTCTAGCTCGTCTCTCTATCTAACATTTTGCCGTCCTCGGTTGCGCATGTGGTCTCGGGGGATCCATGTTGTGAGTCGCGATGTCCATCGATTGTCAGCCATTCTTGCAACATGGCCAGCCCACCGCCACTTGAGATTTTCAATGGATTCTATGATGTCCCTAACTTTTGTCTTTTCTCAGATATACTGTGCTGTCTTGTGGTCTCTCCGTGTGAGGCCCAGCATTATTCTTTCATGTGCACGTTGCATGGTTCTCAATTTACGGGTCTGTATATTCTTCTAATATCGATCATTCCTCTAATCTCCAGCTACTCCAATCTTGTTTTCAATGTCTTTGACACAGTTGCTTGTACATCTATTATTGTTGATCCTAACCATACAGCCACAGTTATCTGACTAACATACAGCATTTTATGAACGGAAAGAGATGAATAAATTTGGGATATTCTTTTATAGAAGTGTGGATATTAGTACATGCCAATTGAATATTTCAAAGGGTGTACAGCTTATCAAACACGCCAGTCTTAACAATCTACCAACATCACAACAATTTCTGACGAAGTTCGAGGATTAAGTTATGCTGTTGCAAAAGAGATGAAACCTCATACAATTGCGAAGTCATTGATATTACTGGCAAGCATTAAAGAAAGTTTTACCATCCACTTGAACGAGTCAACTGACATCACAGGAAAAGCTCAGCTCTTAACATTCATTTGGTTTGTTTGTTAGGAAAACACAATTGAACGATCTTCATTTAGCAAACCAGTTCCAGAAACAACAAAAGGCCAAGATATTTTGAAAGTGCCGACAGTTATTACAGTTCTCACTCAAGCATAAGTATCTGCCTGGGTGATGCCCCTTTTATTTCGGGAAACCTGAAAGGATTCATGGCAATAGCCAAACAAAAGAACCCTGGCATAGTTTTGCACACTGATTCCTGCACAGAGAGGATCCCATTTCAAAATCAGTGGTACCTGAACTCCAGAAATTATTTGATAATATAATCAAAATAGTTAACTAACAAAAGTAAACCGTGGAATACTGTGGAATCTGCTCGAACACATCTTCTACTGCACGATGAAGTGAGACAGTTATCTCGAGCTGTTTTCAAGCTTCTTATATTTTTGACATTGGAAGGGTCCAAGCTGGCTGATCTGTTTAGTAATGGAGCCTTGTGCAACGAAGTTGCATTCATCGCTGATTTATTCCAAGCCTTGTACACTCTTATTAAGAGTATGCAGGGAAAGAACGAACATTTTCTGACTTTCTCAGACAAAGTTAGCTCTTTAAAGAAAAACCCAACATTGTAAGGATGTCTGAAGAAAAAATCTAAGAAAGAGAAATCGAAATGTTTGAACAGGCTGGACGAAAATTGTGTCAGTTTAATTCTTAAAAGTTAGTCGTTACTGGATGAAAACATTGAAAAGTATTTCTCATCACTTGATGTATCTTCTTTCGACTGGGTAAGAGATCCGTTTGTGGTTTACGAGTCAGAAGAATTAACTGTTGTCGAAGAGAATGAACTGACGGAAATCAGAAACTACAGACAACTGAAACTGAAGCACATATCAATAGATATGACTTCATTTTGGTTGTCCCTTCGGGAGGAATACTCGCCATTACAAAGAAGGCAATTGGAGAACTTCTTCCTTCCTCGACATCGTCTCTATGAGCTGTTTACTCTGCTATGAAAACCAAGAGTAGATCGCTGGAGACCCCTGGGATTTGTTTTGGTTTTGGTTTGTTTTTTTGTTAGAATACCAAATGGCCATTTATCATTTGAACGTATTTCCCTATATAAATAAGATCTCCATTCTGGAAATTAGTCAGTTTTGAGAAAATTCAGATTTTTGCACTTTTAGTCTGGGATTTCATTTACATGTAACTCAAATGCGAAAAAGCACATTAAATCAATTCATAATTTTTACCTATCATTTTTTAGCTAAGATCAGTTTTTTTAAATGGCAATGGGCAGGCCATGTTGCAAGAATGAAAGACAACCGATGGATATCATGACTCACAACATGGATCCCCAGAGATCATATGAGAAACCAAGGACGACAGAACACAAGATGGAGGGATGAACTTGATAAATTCAAGAAATACTGGCTCTGCAACGCCCATGATAGAGAATTGTGGCGAATCCTGGGGAAGGTCTATGTCCAATGACGGACGTTAAGAGACTGATGATGATGATTGTTTAGCTATTCGGTATCATCCGATTCTTCACCACATCTTTTGTTCTGTTTCGTATATATATATATATATATATATATATATATATAATGGAGTGATGATTCGCTGCACAAACACGTTTATGTTTATTCCCTGTTCGGGCTTCTTCAGGCTAATGATTCGGTTAATTTTAGATTCCTATTGGGACGTTTTTAGGTATTTTATTTCTTAGCATTGGTGGGTGGGGAAGGAGAAAAGAAAAGATTAAAGATATGAAGAGAATATATATTTTATTGCTATACGATTCCATGCTTTTGTTTCAGCGGACAGCAATTTGATATTTTATCGGTGTCAGAAGACGCCAGAAAAAAATGAATCATTTTGCATCCATCGTATAATTCATGTTTGCGGCTAAAGTCAAGGAGAATGATGCGTAATTCAGTTGACTTGACAAAAGGGGAAAAGTGACAATGTCGGGGTTTTTAAGATGATAAATGAGTCCCAGTATGACACCTGATGTGCGTGCGTGTGGGTATATGTATGTATGTTCATTTAGCACTGGTGAAATACAGCAAAAGGGAAGACACACAGAGAGAAAGGAGAGAGAAGAAT
This sequence comes from Thysanoteuthis rhombus, assembly GCA_963457665.1. NCBI lineage: Eukaryota > Metazoa > Mollusca > Cephalopoda > Oegopsida > Thysanoteuthidae > Thysanoteuthis > Thysanoteuthis major. Next base: position 13,177,673 of record OY735241.1, on the reverse strand, counting down.
AAGAAGCTTATGTTCTGCAGGATCAAAGTCCACTCCAATTTCTATTCTGATTGAAAATGATTCCTGCAACTTTTGTATTGTTTTTATGATAAATAAATTCATAGATATATAAGATTTTTCAGTTTAGCTCAGTTGGTAAGGGAGTCGCCATTCAATCACATAGTCGTGATTTCACATCAACAGGTTTGGGTTAACGTGACGGGACAGAAAACAGTGAAGAGTTTTTGTCCCCTACATTCGGTGAGGATTGTTCTTGTTCTTGTTGATGTTCTTATTAAGACGAGGAGACAAAGTCAACTCAAACTTGGACTGGAGTTTGACAATAAAAGGGAAGCGATCATGAGCGTACATACTTGCAACATTATCTATAATAGTCGATTCAAATAAATCTCTGTCCACGTCTGTCTGTTTCTCCATGTAACATTTGACTTGTTGTAGTGTGACATGATACCATCAACAGTGAGAAATCTCTGATCTGATCAATAAGGATGCTTTCTTAAAGTGTATAAATGTGAAGTGAACACTAACTTCGCTAACAAAAACCTGAACTCGGTTCACTGATTCCATTTTCAGTGCTATTGACTATTTGGCCAAGTTGCAACGTTTGATCCCAAAACACAGTTGAATAAACGGATAGGGTACTGAGCCAACCAAAAGTTATTTTTAACCAAATGGCCAGAGAGTCATTTGTGGTCGATTCACATACAGGAAAATGAGCTCAGTTCCTGGAGATCAGTCTCCTAGGCAGTACCTTCCAATTACACTGACGCAATGCTGATAGAAATGGGTGTGTTTTTTACACTACCCATGTACCCACTATCAAAAGGATCTTGTTCCGAACTCCGTCTACAGGGAAAGACAAATAGATACACTCAACTTGCCAAATTCGACATGGGCCTGTGGCGTCAATGTTGAAGTTTGGTGTAAAGATGGAACTCTTTCGTGGGTGGAGTCGAGAAAAGCTTAGATGACAGTCTATTAGCAGTAAAGACCAGCAACATGACTTACTGACAGCTAATTATACGGTCCAGTAAGTACGACATGTACTATTATAGGTATAGCTAGTTTCATTACCATCGCTTCACCTTTTATATATAAGATGAAAATTGACTGGAAAATCTGTTCTTTTTCAGCATTACGAGATGAAAAGTTTACATATACATATAGTAGGGGCTTTGTGTGTGTGTGTGTGTGTGTGTCTGTCTGTCTGTGTCTGTCTGTCTGTTAGTGTTACGTAGCAATTTTTCTTTTGGGCAGGTTTTATCGAAGACGGCGAAAAAAAAATGTTTCATCAATTTTATAATAAACCCACCACTGGCCTTAGGATCCTTTGTACTCAGGGCGGGCTGAATGTAAACACCCTTTAAAATATGGGACTATCTTATATTCCTAAGAAAATTCACGTCAAGGAATTTTCCTATTTTGACTATTTCTTATTCTATTTAATTTATTCATTTTCCAATATTCGTACTAGGGGAGCCACACTGTCTCAGACGCGTGACAAACGTCCGTAGCATTTGGTTCCCCCGGCGACTGCCGTGGACTGGAGCCGAATAAATCTATTTTGGTCTCGGACAACACTCTCAAACATTCTCTCGTTATTCTCAAGACCATTTTATTTTAAAACTTATAATAGAACTTTTACTACATCTCACATTCTTGATAATGGTCAAAAGTGTTAGGATTCATACTTACAAGCGTAGAGCGTCTCTATAGAATGAAACTTTCGTAAGCCGAAATGGGGAAAAGCGTAATTACCATTAATTCATATTTGGAGATTTTTAGCGCTGTCAGACCCGGAAAATGATGATGGTATGTTAGGCTGAGCCATCAGAGGTTGAGAAGCTGGTTGGTACTAGATACTGAGGCACAAGGAAAAGAGAGCAAGATGGTGTGCGCTGCCTCTATAACGACTCGCAACAAAACAAACGTTTAACCTGCAGCAGCTCCTTTCTTTGATTGTTTATTCTATTTATACTGTATAGGCTGATTGGCATATTTGCCACGTAAAAACAGGATGTCGTTGGAAGAAGAGTTTCATTTGTTATCAGTCTGTCTGGTTATATATCCATTTTTTATAATGTGTGTGCAGGTGTGTGTATTATTTTGGACCAATTTATTTGCTTCTGTTTTTTATCGCAATGTTTCCGTTAAGCTACTCTCCAGCCTCCTGAGCGTTTATTTGATTTTCTTCTGGAGTATCTAGGGATTTTTCTCATTAGGCTGTATCGCATATTGGGAAAAATCTGTTTATAGACACTTGCCTAAAAGTCATCCTCGGTGGCTTTAAAGCTCAATATCAAATCGATTCCCAACAATAGAATTCATACTATAATCATTAGTTTATTCCTCTTACTATCTTTCAATAGAACATCAACTAGAAGAATAATAGACCTGGAGTATTCTCTCTTGCACAGACAATTTTATCAATTCATACTTGATTAAAAATCATTCAGAGACGGCTTGGTCGATTAGACTGGAATTTGTCTTATTCTTTGTCTTTTTTATACGGTATTGTGCTAACAAGAATTGCGCTACGATGTGCCGTTTTCGCTGTGTTTCAGTGACAAACCGACTAATCCACAAACAAGCATACAGAAATCGGATTATTATAATATAGATAAACATGTTTACCTACCCGAAATTGTGGATACATCCTGGTTTTCGGTTGATAATCCAATTGTTAATCCGGGTGAACTAGAGAAATCAGTTTTGTTCCCCAGAGAGGGCGATGTTGTCCATTCGTTCTCAGTTGTCTCAGTTATTGAAAAGTTTGATCCAGTCGTATAAACAATACTAGAAGTCACATCAACAGGCTCCTGACTCGAGGCTAAAGCGAACGTTTCGTTAATTGTTTGCGTTTGAAAGGGGCTGGTGTTCGGGGAAATCGTGTCAAAAGTTGTGGCAGTATCATCTGTGATTGTAGTTTCCGTGTTTTTAGAGGCTTGGACTGTTGAATCCGTCCCTGATGTATCGGGGACCGTGCTAGAAGAGACTTCCATGTTGTTCAAAGTGGTCTGAACTTCAATCGTAGCAGTAGAAAAAGATGAAGTGAAAGGATCATGGGTACTCGTCTGGGTAATGGTGGTTCCATTAGTGATGGGATTCAACGAAGGTGAGGACGTCGAATTGTTGACTAAATTAGCTGATTCTGAAGAAAAAATTAGAGAAATATGAATTGAGGAAACGCTCGTGGTTAATTCTGGAAAAGAATTCGCTGTTATAATAGTTTCTGGTAATGGTCAACCCCTCCTCCTACCCCGAAATCTTACATTTCTTTTCAATTTATCATTTCCTGGTATCAAGAAGGCTGTAGCTCTAAAAAAAATGCACCCAATTTTGAAAACTTTTTTGGCAAAATGCATAAAATTGAATAATATTTCTATGATTTTCAATTCCAAAACTACTATTAGAGGCACAGACCTGATATTTTAGATTTCTCCATAAGTTTGGAGCATCTGCGATTTTTTTTCGGTGGAATCTGTGAGGGTGACCTAAAATGGTTCCTGAAATCGGGTCCTTTAGCATGGAATGATTCACTTATAACTACGGACTCATTGATCCAAGTGCGTATCGCAACACATGAAAAAAATGCCGATATATTCATTCATTCATTTGTTTGCTTCCTGTCACACTTTTTGTAATTAGAGTTATCTCCCTGGACTTGTGCCACTTCCTGTCAAAACAACGTGGTCAGTTGTTAGAAATCATTTCTTTTAATCATGCCATTAGTTTTACCCGTATTTATGTGTTTGTTTATTACCTCTGCCGACGAAAATTGGGAAGTATATATATTTGGTCGCGTCTTTCCTTCTGTTTATCTATCCATACGGTATCATCAAAAGTACTCGATTCCAATGGATTCCAACGAAAGTCAGTGCAAGGATGGGCAATTCAGTAGGGGAGAGGTGATTAAATTTGGGGGTGGGTCCAGAAACTTCATTTTGATTGAGAAATATTTTGCCGTTTGTTTTTTTGTTTTGTTTTTTTCATACATTTATGTGTATTAAGAAATGGATACATGCGATCCGGCAGAATGAATTATATGCGTTACATTATAAAGAAACTTATTTGAAATGATCTCCTGTCGTTATACGGTTGATATATCACTCAATAAATAGAATAAACAATCAAAGAAAACGAGGCTGCTGCAGGAATCGAACCTGCCACCGATAGAGTAAGTTTCTATGTAATATAACACAATTCATAATTCATGCATTTATGAATACAATCATGACTGTTCACACGATATCTCTTGAAGTTCTCAATGAATTTCAATTTTGTCAAAGTGTAGACAATAAGCTATGAAGGTTGAGGTCAATTTAAAAGTTATCGATGAATTTCAATCAAATTTTGTGGCCATTAAAGAAGAGATTAAATTTTTGGGCGACTCAATGCACAAATACTTCTGGTAATGGTATTGGTTTATTCATTTTCTCACAAGTGAATATCTATGGGACTCAGTTTTACTATGAAGTAATGAAAATTACATGTGAATCTCTCAATGTTTTGTAAATATTATTATATTTTCATAGATATAGAATCAATATTTTCTATTAATTTTTTATAACTATCCTTGGGCCTTTCAGTGACCCAGTAAAAATAAAAAGCCCCCATTTTTTACGGCTCTGGTTGTACTCACGTACCGATATGATCCATCGTTCTCGACGAACAGAAGTCACTATAACATTTACGAATTATTGGTAACATTCTACCATTAAATACAACGTGCGAAATATATCGGTGGTCAATTTGAACCGGTGAACCATGCACCATTCTCTATGATTAACACAATTGCCTTCGTATTGATGACACGGGTACATTAGCACATATTGAACAACCGTAGCCATCAAAGATGGCGATGGGTTCAATCCTTTTGTATATGTGCCTGTATTTATGTGTTTGTTTGTTTGTGGGTTCCAGGGCTCTAAACCGTGCTGTTTTGAAAATTGGCATCGGTACTCCACTACACCCCAGCTAAAAAAGATTATTTATTTTAGTTTTCAAAAAAAAATGAAGCTTTTTTTTCTTTTGGGGGGGGGGCATCATTTTGATGGGTTTATTTATAACACCTAGATTCTCCTGAATCTAGATATTTTTAGATATCTTGAAATTATATTTTAGATTTTTCCACTGGAAATTGCCAGTGATGAACTAAGTAGAATTTATTCTATCCATATCTATTTTTCGATGGATTTTTTTTAACATGACGCTATGGTCGTTTTTTTAACATTTGACGTTCAATTATTAACTGCGATATTCAGTGAGTATATATATACTCATTATCATTATACATGCAACATTATTATTTATTCATGTATTCTTGCTTTACTTTCCTTTGTTTCTAGATATTTCTATAAAAGCTGTTGTAATTGTCAGGAAACACGTTCCTTGTGGAGAGTTACGTACCTTTTTTTGAAAAATAATAAGATAGACCTCCGATTAAAGTCGAGAGAATCAGGGCCACCGCCAGGAGAGCAAGTATTTTGAGGCAGCAGCACCAGTAGAAACCTGCACATCGGCGCCGTCGTCTTCCTTCCTCGGAATCGCTTTCCGACCCCAAGGACGGTGCGAGGGGAGGTAAAGTACGATTAACGGTGTAACGTAATGGCAACTGAAAAGTGACAAAATATCTATTATATTATTCTGCTTGTTACAGTTTCTGTAATTGTATGAGAGGAAGGTAAGTATCTATACATTATCGTTTCTTGCTTGTCACAGGGTTAGGTACACACAGGCAATTGTTAGTAAGATCTACTTCCGGCTTGCAAGGCCGGTCGAAACTTCGTTCTGTTTACGGCATCTGATATCCCCCAACGGTCACTTATCTAGGCTCAACGTTGCTTAAATTTACGGCTATTATACGAGAATCGGTGTATCCAAAGTGATCAGGCCGTAACCCCTTTGCCTGCGGGATAAGTTCCTCGATCCTATTCCGGAAAGATATTAAGTAAGGTCTTTGGTATGTCTCAGCAGTGAATTGAAACACGGCCTGCCGAACCAGAGGTGAGCACTCTACCACTGAGACGCAGTGATCGGTCATATGAGTATACTTTGATGTACATTAGGCTAGCTCTTCTCAATCTATTCCAGTGTCGTTCACCCCAGCCCAGACTTCATCACAAATTTTCATTAACCCTTAACAAGATTTTCTTGCTTAATCACTTTTCATTTGATGCAGAATCCATTTTGTATTTTGAACGAAAAGATACATAAATGAAGTTTTAGGTGTTCATTATTAAACTCCAGTCCAAGTCTTTAGCTGACTTTCTTTTTCTATCATAACAATAACACAGTTACCAATTTAGATGTGATTTTTCAATTTTTCGATTCTGGAAGTCACTCTCAAACTCGAAATATTAAAAAAAAAATCTCAATTGGCAACACTGGACGCACAAATTCGATAAAAAAAACATAACAAAAAATATCTAAATTGGCAAACCTGGACAACAACAATAACAACAACAATAACAACAATAATCCTCACCAAATTTAAGGGAGTAAATTCTTTGTCGTTTGTTTGTCCCGTTGCTTTAAACCAAACCGATTCATAAAAAAAATTACAGTGATTTGAAATCACGATCAAGAAGGCTGCTTGCCAATTTGTCAAGTCTTACATATCTACGAAAATGGATGTTAGAAGTTTGCGAGGGCTTATTACATCCTGATGAATATATACTTCTATGCTAAAAAATATTATTCAAATAATTTTTTATTAAGTACTCAGAAGTTGGAGTAATCATTTCCAGTCAGAATAGACGTGAAAGTGGTGACCCTGTAGCAGCCAGACCAGGATCTTGAAATTAGATTCCTAGTAACGAAGCTTTCTTATTGTGTTTTTTTACCACAAAAATGTCTATTTTGTTTCGAGGAAAAAACATAAATATCCAAGAAAATCAAGTTGTTCATCCCCAAAATAATTTCATTCATCCGTAGATGAATCATTCGCTAGTATACGAAGTACTGTATTTGGTCATTATAAGAGTTTCAAACTCTATACAACTTTATGATCTTCGAATAATGCAAGACAAATCGAATGAAGAGTGCAAGAATGTTGGTCTTCACCTGAAGTCCAATAAAAAAAAATTAAAAAAGGAAAAGGCATTCGGCAGAGAAAGCCTTTGAAAACAAGAAAATCTTATTAGTCATGAAGAGAAGGGTATACAACCAATGCATCCTCCTGATAGTCACCTATGAAGCTGAAGTATGGAACCCAACCAAAAGATTGACCCTCAAACTGTGAACCATGCAACGTGCTCGGAATAAAACCAAACTCAATGTAGATCATAAAACAACACATGATATTAGAAAAACAAACAGAGGTCAGAGGTATCACAGAAGCCATTAGAAAACTTAAATGGAAATGGGCTGGTCATGTTGCAAGAATGGCTGACAACCGCTGGATGTGATATCCAGTGGTTGTCTGACATTCTTATGGATCCCAGGGATCGTATGCGAAACTGAAGCCATCAAAAATAAGATGGCTTGTCGAACTAGATAAATTCAGGGAGGATTTGCTCCGCGACGCCCATGATAGAGAGTTCTGGTAAATCTTAAGGAAGATCTCTGTCTAGCATATATATATATATATATATATATATATATGTGTGTGTGTGTGTGTGTGTGTATGTGTGTGTGTGTATATTCATCATCCCTTCTCTTCTTTCATCGATTGCTAAATAAGATTCAGATCTTACAAATTATAGCGGTACAATCATTAGATTGGCAACTCTATGGTGAGAGTGGGATAAGCTTAATACCTGTACAGGACATGTTCAAGAATTGGGAAAAAAATGACGCAATACACTTGGGAAATAGTTGCAGTTCTCTGTAGTGCCGCGGCGCACAGTTTGAGAACCATTAATATGTACTGTAAATTCTGGTTGATTAGGAAACAGCAGGAATGATATTTTCATATCATAATTTCAATAACATCCTGAACAACAGCGATCTCTAATGTACACACATGCGGAGGGTTGTACCCTCTGATTGGGTTCCCAGTCACATCAAGGCCACGCCACAGGAGCTTGAGATATTCAAAATTGTTGTTTTCTCTTTGGACAGACCCAACATAGTCTCATTTTGTATTATATTGTAAAATATTGTCACTCACCATTATTGCTAATTTATTGCCATTATCATATATTCTTATTTCACACCTTGTGTGACTGGCAGATTGTAACAATAAGTCTCTTTCATATCCTAACATCCTCCACACTACTCTAGCTTATTTTAGTAATACTGTTGTTTGGATAGATTCACTTTTACCTTGGATTTCCAGTTTCTCTGCGCTACCGAGCAGTACTCTCTCTCAGTAATCTTATAAGAGCTACTAAGAAGTACTCTTTCAGTACTCTTTCAGTAGTCTTTCAAGCACTACCAAGTAATACTCTTCCAAGCACAATAATAATGATAGGTAGCGCCATATATTCCACAATATTTTATTACAAGTAAATGCTCATTGTTTTGCCAACAATATACCTTAAGCTGCCTGAGACTGAATGTTTACACAGTAATTTGAGAGGTTAACGCTAGATTTGTGAGCTATAATTCTCGTATTCATTTTGGCAGAAAAAAAACTATATCATCAACAATGGCACTGTAGTAGTAGTAGTAGTAGTAGTAGTAGTAGTAGTAGTAGTAGTAGTTATGTTATCAGCAGCAAATAGCCCAACGAGCACACATACATACTCAAAGGAGAACAGTATTTTGTGTTCATGTGTTGGCAATACCAGCTTCCTCTCTTTCTGCTTGTTGTCACTTTATAGTTATATTATCAGCAGCCAGCAGCCCAACGAACATACACACATACTCACAACAGAATAGCTAAGTTTGTGCCAGTGTGTCTGCGTTGCCCCCTTACTCTCTTTCAGTCCGTCGACACAGAAAGACTGACAGTTCGCAAATTATACTAAGGATTATAGTTCTCAAATCACGGCTCTCTAGCAATAACTTCAATAGAACTTAAGCCGTCAATCAAAACCTTTATTTAATCATAAGAAGCTTAGATTGTACTTACATTGTACTCACTATCACCCCTTCCAATCCCCATCCCCGCCAACTACTTTATCTTCTCAACGCAGTGTATTTTTGCCATGTTTGTTGCTTGTTAATAGAGAAAATACGAAAGCCTTTGTATATATATATATATATATATAAATATATACATATAGGCTTTCGTGACAAAACGGACTGTCAGACAAATGAAAAATAACATTCAGATAAACAAAAACTCCTTGTAATCAGAGAAAGTGGGAGTTCGGTGATACGATATTTGTGGTAACGCCCTTACTGACAGTTTACACATGTGCATAGAAATATATCTGTACCTCGCATAAACGAATCACCGTAGCTTGTGCTTGTACGAGATGATTCTGAAGTTATCTTTGAAAAATAGATCTTTTATCTGAAATCATCTTAGATATCTGCACAAGATTTGGGCATTGTTGGTCTCAGGATGACCGTAGAGGCCCACAGAAGTACTTTTTTGAAGAAACAAATTTACAGGGTTATATCCGAAAAATATGACAAGTGGTAGCTGGATTATGGATAATCAAAGAGGGGGGCATCTGTAGCCCACTTGGCTGGTTGGTCAGGCCATTTATGGGGTAGCAGTAATTCGATATATGTATAGAGGGAAATATGTGTATAGTCAAAAAGTTTTACAGCTTTAAACTCTAAACATTAAAAACCTTTTTCAAAAGTTTTTTTGCGTCACTTCAGTCACTCATTTCCCAATATCTGTTGATGTAATTCATATTTTCTTCGGTATTTTTTTTATGTTTTATACATACTTTGTTATTATGGTACAATGTGTAAATTTTCTCTGATTGGAATCATCAATTGTTTACCATGTGAATGTTCCGTTAATTTAAAAACAAAACAGTTATATTAACATGGCACCCCAGCAGTGTCGATCGAAAAACTATCTTCCTTTCAGCGATGATTTTGATATAGCTTATGCTATACATGTAGTTTGTTATTTTACATAGGATATTATCATTATGTATTGTATATGGGCGTTATTCTATACTATACATCATTCAATTTTTTAAAACAGACCTACTTACGTAGATTACCCGAAAAAAACGTATTTAACGATGAGGGATCAGTAAGTATAACAACAGATGTGACTCGCTGTTCGTAATACTTCTAATGAGTTTTCACCCACGAGAATATTAAATCCGTTGCGTCGGTTTTTGATCTCATGTATATATATATATTACGCATGTATGAAAATATCTCTCTCTCTCTCTCTCTCTCTCTCTCTCTCTCTCTCTCTCTCTCTCTCTCTCTCTCTCTCTCTCTCTCATTATGATGTTAAAATTGACTTTTTCAAAAATTTAAAATGACGTTAACAATGGCTGAGTAGAGGCGAACAAGCTTGAGTACAATCTAAAATGGACTTTCATCCAAGTAAACTTTTCGTAAGTGTTTGATGGGATTGCATTGTCGTTGTTCACTTTGTTACGATAACATAATAATCACCAGTTTTTTACCGTCCATCATTAGACATGGACCTTCCCCAGGATACACTGCATTTCTCTCTCATAGGCATCTTGGAGCCAATAATCCCTGAACCTGTCCAGTTCGTCGCGCCGTCTCATATTCTGCCGGTCTCGGTTCCACATTTAATCTCTAGGGATCCACGTCGTGATGTCCATCAGCTGTCAGCCATTCTTGCAACATGCCCAGCCCATTGCCATTTGTGTTTCCTAATGCTTTCTATGGTGTCTCAGACTCCTGTTTCCTGATATATTGTGATGTTTAGCATGATTCTCTCATGTGCATGTTGCATGGTTCTCAGCTTAAGGGTCACTCTCTTGGATAGATTCTATGATTCAGTTCCATCAGATATCTCTTGTCAGCAACCTTTAACGACTGTTTTAAAAGAAAAGCGGTCCAGTCTGATCAATTTTAAAAGTGTGACATTCTACCATGATAATGCACAGACCCATACAGCACAGATCAACTCTGAAAAGATTGAAGTACCTTACGCCAAGACATCGGCAACACATTCGTCTAGGGCACCTAGTGCAGGGGAAACCTTGAGATGCGTGTGAGACAATAGGAATTTCTATCATTTTTATAATAAGGAATCAGTTTCATATTTATCAAATGATGATCCGGAACTCTGAATCTATATCTAAATTGTTTTCTTGTAAATTATTTCTGATTATTGTAATAAATGTTCTGTTCCTATGTATTTATTTTTCTTGTAAAACATAAATGAATGAACAAGATAATACTATGATTTAAAGGGCGCCGATGCTCTTCTCGCCCGGGGCACCAGTAACTCTATCACCAGCCCTAATGATTTTGATTGGGTGAAATTCCCACTCTTTCCTTATTCGCTGGATTTCGCACCCTCCCGTTGTCATCATCAGCCTCCCTCTATCCTGGAAGACAATATAGCATACACTAAGTATTAATCTATGAATGAGTTGCAGTGACTGCACAGCCTGACTCTCAAGCGACTTATTCTATTGCAGCTTTTGCAGTTGAAGTTCCCACGCAGGTCCGTAGATGCTGTCTCTGTTCTTCTCACCGGTCCTCTCGCCGGTCATCTCCCACATTTGATAGGTAGTATAAGGTTATCGAAGACAATTAAGTGTATCTAATCACCGCTACATGTGTGTTCACTGATCACAGAGGCTCAGTGGTAGAGTGCTCACCTACGGTTCAGTAAGCCGTTGGCTCAATCACACCCAGGAACATGCATACACACACACACACACACACACACACACACACACATGTATAGATAGATAGTTAGATAGATAGATAGATAGAGAGAGAAGGGGAGAGTGAAAGATAAATTGCGTTTATCAAATTGAAACTATATTTGAAATGATCTTCCGTTATCACACGGTGTATGTATTATTCGGTCTAGACAACGTGAATTGAATAAACAATTTAAAAAAAAATGAGGCTGCTGCGGGAATCAAACCTGCGACGGATACCGTAGCCACTTCAACGTAACGTTGCTCTTACCATTGAGCTACGCTGAAGCAGCAACCCTATCGGCTGCAAGTTCGATTCCTACAGCAGCCCATTTTCTTTAACTGTTCATTTTATTTACATTGTCTACGATAAACGGTACATTCACTGTACAAGTATAATATTACGCAATTTATAATCATTCAGTCAGATCATAAATCCATGTTTTAAATATACACACATACATGTGTGTGTGTGTGTGTGTGTGTGTGTGTGTGTGAAGTATCAGTAGAAAGACATTTACAGCCAACAATCTGATAATTATAAGGACATTTTGTTGGAAATTATTTTGCTCAGCACTGATGTTATTCGGTAGCAAATCGAGCAGCCCAAAATCGTGTCAATAAATAGAGAAAAGAGAGTCCTACGCACGATGCTAATTTTCTTCAATTTATATATTATAATTTATTTATGATCGTGTCTCGGAAAGATGAAAAGTATTCGTTTTTCTTACTTTTGATCTTTGATATCATCAACTTTTGGGATGGATTTTCAAATTGATATTTTACGACTACAATAAGAAATAATAATTCTTTAATAAGCTTAGTCATGACCGACTCCACACACACACGCACACACACACACACACACACACACACATATATATATATATATATATATATATATATATATATATATATATATATATATATATATATATATATATACGAAAAAACGATTATTTAATTTATGTACTCATGAAAAAGTAGCAATAACGCAAGAAATATTCAGATGCACAAAAATCATGTCGTCCCTCAGTTTGACAGGGCTTCAGGATGCACTTGATAAGTGTTTATATCATTGGATGCCAAGATTCAATCCTACAACAACCAATATAAAGCTCTCCATGGGGAAAACATGAGAAACTCAGTTCCAGCGATCTTGAGAGATTGTTACAATTTCCAGAAATGACCTCAGGTGACCTCTACTGATTTCCAGCCTAAACCTCACATTGCCAACAACTTTCGCCGTATAAATATCTACCCCGACGCAATTTTTCTATAACTTATGTGCAATATTCTAGCAAACAATCAGAAATGATAATTGGTGTGTTTGAATGATACCGATGTCAAAATCACATATATACTTTGGCCGAGATAGAATCTACATCTACGTCAAATTTTACTTTCATAAGTGCAATATTATGGCTAACAACTTGGGAAATTGGCTAAAATTGGCCAAAAATGACCTCCTGACCTCAAATGAATTCTGAGGTAAATATCGCACTGCCTTTGATCTTCACCAATAAAAAATTACCTCTATGCTAAATTTCAATTAAACAGGTATAAAATTGTTGCAAAAGAAATCCGTAGAAATGCCCATAATTGACCTCTGGTGATCTTGAATGACTTTTAAGGTCAACCTCGATCAGCCAGTCACCTTTAAGTGAAAAGATATACTCATATGCTAAATTCCAGTATCCTTGGTGCAAAATCGTGGTCTAGAACTCTAAAAATGGGCAAGAAATGATGTTGACCTTAAATGATCCCAGAGATCGACTTTCTTGGATATATCTTTTGCCATAGAAACATGTACTTCTATCATCAATTCTAGTATCTTTGGTACAGGGTTAGGGTTAGTCGATCGACCTTGCAGTTTTTGTGGAGAAGAGGCACGAACAAACAAACAAAAGGCTCAAAAATTAGTATAGGTATGTCATAAACAAGAGAACTCATAAAAAACATTGGCTTTATTTAATAGTTTTTAGGGGTGGGGAACTGGTTTTATTTGTAGCAGTAAGGTAAGATGTTTTCAATCTTTTATAATGATTTAATTTCATACGTTTATCACAATCCTGTTTGTTCTTGTAGTGAATTTGGTAGCAAGAAAATAGGTTTATTTTATCATTTTTGTTATAATTGTCATGTAGAATTGTTTTTAATTTTCTTTGGAGTTAACTTTCTTTGTTCATCTACACTATATATATATATATATATATATATATATATATATATATATATATATATATATGTATATGTATAAATTTGCATGGTTGTAATGAATAAACTTGTTAAAGAAAAACAATTTCTCATTGTAGTCATTGCATATAAGTTTGAAAATCAATCCTGCAGACTTGATGACGTCAAAGATCACAAGGATGAAAAATGATTACTTTCTACTTTTCTGAGACTTTATCATAAATAAATTAGAAAGAACGCACAGGGTGCATACCACTGTGAAAACCATTGTCACTAAAAACTGAACAGGTTACAGATATAAGAGACACATCATCAATAATTTGAAAAACAACTATAATGCAGCTTATCATATCTATTTATTTATGATGACATCACCGTGATGACACATTTCAGTGTTATCTCACGCCAACGCTGGAAATTGTCCAACCCAGCCACGTTAACAAGAATGCCTAGACCCACCATAAAACTTCATCGTTTATAGTTTTTGGCCCTTAACCCCAACCTTTCACAAAATGTCACTGAAATTCATTCGGAACCTTTGGAGATATCCGTTGGCAGAGATAATTAAGACATGCTAAGTGATCAGCCGTTTCCTCGGACAAACAAATTTTTAAATTAACAAACTAGCCATAACGACAGCATTGTTTCAATGTCACCAAGAACATTTTATCTACTTTTGTCACCAAAGTTGGATAAGGTATATGTATTCATCGGTGTCTGTCTATCTGTCTGCCTGCTAACTTGTCCACACAATGTATCCAATAGTTCCGAATGAATTTCGATGACATTTTGTGAGAAGATGAGCTATTGGTCAAGGAAGAAATTATTAAATCTTCTGGTGGATCCAAGATTTTCTATAGATACCATCTTGCATCATACTATCTCCAAAAATTCTCAATCAATAAATAAATTATAGAAGGATTGGCCATTGGCTAAGGAAGAACTGATTAAATTTTGGAGCGGATCCCTTTTTCTCTACAGTTACCCCCTACATTGTAGCTATATATGAACAAATTTTCATTCAGTTTTTAGTAACATTGGTGTTGGCTGAGGTATGTACTTTGTGGTGTTTTTTAGTTCAGTTACAATTTATTAATATGTTCTGTTGATATAAGTGTTTCCGTTGAGCTACATGGCTGTACAGCCGAGCTCAAAAAAGTATGACGATTGGTAGAATTTTAATGCCATCTTCATCAATCTTTCATCGTCCATTGTTGGACATAGAACTTTCCCGGGATTCGTCACATCTCTCTATCGTGGGGGGTCACGGAGCCAGTACCTTCTGAATTTGTCTCCATCTTGTATTCTACCGATCTCGGTTGCACATGTGATCTCTGGGCATCTATGCTTTGAGTCGTGATGTCCATAGATTGTCTGCATTTCTTGCAACATGACTGGCCCATTGCCATTTAAGTTTCCTAGTAGATTTCATGATGTCTCAGACTCCCGTTTTCTTCCTGATATATTGTGCTGTCTTGTAATCTCTCTGTGTGAGATTGAGCATTATTCTCACATGGGCGCATTGCATACTTCTCAGTTTGCAGGTCTGTCTCTTAGTTAGGTTCCATGTTTCAGCTCCATAAGTGACTATCAGGAGCATGAATTATTTGTAAACTCTTCTTTTTAAAATCAATGGGATTTTCTTGTTTTCGAAGTTTGAGATTGCTGTGCCGAAGGCTTGCCATCCTAGAGTGATTCTTCACTTGATTTCTTTTTCTTTTGTGGTATTCATAGATTCATTGTCTTTAGTAGACTTTCACAAAAAATCATCATCAACCGGATCACTAAAACACTAAATGAGGACCAACCACGGGAACAAGCTGGCTTTAGAAGAAGC
This sequence comes from Thysanoteuthis rhombus, assembly GCA_963457665.1. NCBI lineage: Eukaryota > Metazoa > Mollusca > Cephalopoda > Oegopsida > Thysanoteuthidae > Thysanoteuthis > Thysanoteuthis major. The sequence continues at coordinate 13,161,917 of OY735241.1, read as the reverse complement.
TACTCGACCATGGACTCCTTTCAATAAATCAGTTGGAAGAAAAAGCAGCAGAATACAAAATGTCACTCGCTGTAGCATTTATAGACTTCAAGAACGCTTCCGACTCTTTGGAAATTCCCATGGTCATGAAGGCCATCACTTGACAAGGTGTAGACTCTGTATGCCATGCATTATATATATCAAATAATAATGAATAAATGATTTGCCTGAGGAAGCCCCAACAGGGCAAAAACATGTTCGTGTAAAGAATCCTTACTTCATTATATATAATACGAGTTATCTCGCCCATGGTTCAAGTCTTTATTTATAGCGAAGAAATTATTCATTTATCATAAGCCACGTGAATGGGTTGTGTTAATATTTCTCACACTAATCTAACAACAAATGAAAAAAACAAGTCTATATTTTATGACGTATAAAACATAGTTCATAAAACTCACATCAAATGCCCCCTCCGTCGTATAGACTCAGCATAATGTGTATTATAGGTAAAAATGATGGCTATTTATTATTTATTTATTACTCCGCCAGTTCACACTGGAACGCAGTTTATTACTCCGCCAATTCACACTAAAACAAGGCAAAGCATTTTTTTTTTTTTCATATTCATTTAAGTCAATTAAGATTTTGAACCATGCAACGCGCATACGAGAGAATCACGCTCAACGTCACATGGAGGGGCCACAAGACTGTATATTATACTAAGAAAAAAAACAGGAGTCCGAGACATCATAGAAATAATTGGGAAACGCAAATGGTAATGGTCTGGTCGTGTTGCATGACTTGCAGACAACTAATGGACATCACGACTGACAACATGGTTCCCAAGAGATAAAATACGGAACAAGGGCCGGCAGAATATGAGATGGTGAGACGAACTGGACTGGTTCAGCAAAATATTGGCTCCACGATGCCCACGAAAGAATGATGTGGTGGATCCTGTGGAAAGTCTATGTTCAACTATGGACGATAAAAGACTGATGAATGCACAAGTTTGTTTTTCTGACAGGCTAATGTTAACTTCTAACCCGTTTCAATTGTATTTGAATAACAAAGTAACGAAAATATCATTTGCCTACGTAGCCATTACCTAATGAACAAAAAACATTTATTTTACACAAAAAATATATATATATAAACATAATCCCCTTGCCTGTCAATGTATTCAATTCGATGGCAGATATTAATCGTGTAGATCAAAGATTGTGTAATGACAGGTTAGGAAGAGTTATATACTGAGAATTGAACAAGTGACAACGATGGACCATACAAACCTTTCGTATATGCAAAAATCAGAATCTGATTTTATGTTTCATCCAACAAATGAAACATAAAATCTTTGGGACTTTGCTGTTCAAAAGGATCACGTAATCCAGGCCACAAAATCAGATGATCAGAAGAGTGGATTTGGTCCCAACAGACCACAGAGCGAAGTTGAAAGGAAGTGAAAAGCTAGATAGATACCTTGACCTTGCTGAAGGTTCTGAAAGATTATGGAAAATGAAGGTGATAGTGGTGCCAATTGTGGCTGGGGTCCTGGAAACTGTCTAGAAGAACCTATCAAAGAGGTTAGAGGAAAAATTCACGGAATCATCATCATCATCATCATCATCATCATCATCATCATCATCATAGGAGGTCTGGTCAGTCGCTTAATAGAAACTGTCACTGACCAACATCTTTTGGCAGCATGCTGTGTTGGTGTGATCAATTGAAAGATTTGGGGAAAAAAGAGATCAATGAATAAATCACTTCTCTACTCTTTTGTTCGGTAGGGGTCACTAAAATAAGTCTGAATACTAAAAAAACAGAAGCGTGACTGCTGCCAGACACAAATTAAGGGATAAATTTAGCATAAATTTATATTGACAGCCCCTCCCCCTTCACACACACACTAAAAACTTCCTGGGGGGAAATAACTCAATTAGATTATGTGTAATTTAACTGCCAGTACGCTCCTCTGACAATTAAGTCTCTCCCTCCAGCATTTAGCGCAGTGGTTCACAACCGGGGATCCACGGCCCCCTTATGTATAAGTGCCTTTCTAATAGGATGCTTTCTAATCATTCCATGCATCTGTAATGAAGAGAGCTTCAATTCCCAAACATTGAGTGGATATTTTCCCAAGAGAAGGGAAATTTTCATTATAGCTGAGTTCCATGACCTTTTCACCCTTAGTGACCTATTTAGCGTATCTATTTGCATAAAAACTTTTATAGGGTACTTTAATGCAAACATTTTGAGGTATTCTTTGTTGTTCTCTTATGAATACTTCAGGAGATATTGAATTTTCTGTTTCCCCAATCCCTAAATTCTGGTACAGTTGAGGGTGTGGTTTATGACATCATTACTGAGGTTTAAAAGGGTTTTTTCATTGGAGACTTTTATTCTCATCTGAGTGTACCAAACAATTTAGTACCCATGAAAACTTGTGTGCAAACGAGCTAATGAACATAACTATACTTAAGAACGAAGCCTCAACTTTATTACAATAATTGACTGAGATATGGTGGAATTATCGTCAGAGATACGCAGTTGCCATGGAAACAATTAATAGCCCAACTGAGTTTTTTTCATGGGAATATTTTTTATTCTCATGAAGTTGATCCTCCTGTCCAATCTGATACTCATTCAGAATCTACCCCGGGTGGTGCATGGTAGTCCTTACTGAACCTGGCCTAACTGAAGAGAATATACTGACAAAGGCACAGCTTCAGGTATTCCATTAGAAAAGCACAACGTGTTTAACTAGTTATTCATAATTCGTTAGTTGAATATTGCGTATTACGTTATTTGATAAATATGTAATCCACACAAAATTTAGACCTTCTTAATGCACTGAATTCTCCGCGAATAATACAATATTGAATCATTTTCTCGTGATTTTATCGGTCACCCTCCATTCCTCATAAGATTAAGTTTGAAAAAACGCAAACTTTAATTCATTGATTCTCAAAGTGGGTGCTACCACCCCTAGGGGATAGGAAGAGTCAAGAGGTACTGGAAGGCAAAGTCGTAGGTCATGAAAGCTGACTTTACGGTAGAGCTGTTCGAAGTTAAATATTTTCGGGTTAGTAAAAAGAATTAAAGAATTTCATTGACGAATTCAAATGTTTTTTTTTTATTGAAATTTGATTTTCAATGAATCATTTTCGACTGTTTTTACCAGGGTTGGGGGTTATGTACTCTAAAGGTGGCAATAGTCCAAAAAACACTGCTGTACATTTTTCATTTGACGTTAACGCAGATTTAATTGCAAAAAAAAAATGGTCGTCATAACCTTGATAAGGTAATATAGACTGCTTTAAATTCATTCTAGCTGGAGTCTGCCAACCCTTGATACAAGACATATTTTCAAAGGGCGTTCTTTTTAAAATATACGTGATAGGCCCACCTTAACAAAGGGCGTAATTCTCGTGCATTTTATATTTAATCATGATTTTCTCCAAAATGAGATAAAACTTGCCATCACGGTCAATAATTGAACAACCGTTGCGTCAAAATTTGAGGATATGCAAAATTCAATCGGAGAATACATTTGGTCAGAATGAATTCTACTTATGATAAACAAACGCATGAACACATGCCCAAATAAAAAGGATAGAACTCTTTACCATCTTTGATGGCGACGGTTGTTCAACCCTTCGTCATCTTTGAGAGCTGCCCTTGTTCAATTATAATTTTTCTGCAAAAGATTTTTTAAAGAGTATGCATACGCAAGGCATGTGAGATTTGGATAAATTTCAAAGACGTTTTCAAGATTTTCACTCGCATAGAGCAAAAATGGCCCCCGGGAATATTTGCACCGAGTGATATATATATATATATATATATATATATATATATATATATATATATATATGACATACGTAGGTGTGTATTTCAAGTTAGCAGTCGCAGTGAGAGATAGATGGCGCGAGAGAAACGGCCATAAACTATTTTTTTATGTTCAACAATTTTTCAAACCCATCCTGGACATTATAGATAAAAAGATCGTATTACGCCAATTATATACGACTGAATCGTATTGGCTACACGGGTTCTCGTGCGATCAGTTAAGTGACGTCGAGACAGGTCATTGCCGAGATGGGTGACTGCCTGAAAATACTATGTGTTGTAAATGGCTTCAACACTGTTCGCGGCTGTCTTAGCTTATTCTGTATCGCTGAATAACAGGATTTCTTATCAAACAGGCCCCGAGCGGTGCAACCACTCCCTTTCTTATACACGCGCTGCCCCCTGGAGTACACATGTCATCGACAGTGCGCTTTCTGAGGAGCCACCATAGTCGTCTCGGGTGGCAGGGGTGTGACTTGATTTTCGAATGTAACAACAACAAAAATGACAATGACCAGACCAAATACCAGTTACGTCATACACGATTAATAGTGACACAATGAAGAATTCACTCCCTCTCCTAAAGCCCAACTCAGGTCGACTTGTTTAGTTGGAGTTTTCAAATCCCATTTATGGGAACTAATGATAAAGGAGTTGAAATGGGACACGTAGTTTGGGAATAATATTGTAAGGAGAAATGAATTCTGTTTTATTAACCTTTTAGGTTTTAATGAAGCAAGAGAATTTGACCCTAGTGTAATCAAGCTTATTATCATTATTATTATTATTATTATTATTATTATTATTATTATTATTATTATTATCAATTTCACACCAGTTGCCTGGTGGTTACCGCTGGAAGTTGGGTGACAGCAAGTCTCCTCAGGTCTTCATCCCACATCTCATCCCTCCCTCACCTATTACTCCTTCACTACCATTTGGGTGTTGTTGTTTGTTTATTTGTTTTTTGTTTTGTTTCTCTCTCTCTCTCTCTCTCTCTCTCTCTCTCTCTCTCTCTCTCTCTCTCTCTCTCTCTCTCTCTCTGTTAGGCCACTGCTAACAGATAGGGTCGTAGAGATCATATTTCTAGCACTTTCCTCAGTATCCGTGCAGTTCCTAGCAGTGCTGTGGTCTGTACAGCCTCAATCCTTCCCTTTATCCCAGGTTCCTTCACTCTCACCCTCAGTGTTTGGGGGACAGTTCCAAGTGCGCCTACTATTACTTGTACTACCTTGACTTTCATGTTCTATACTTTCTTCCATTCTCGTGCCTGATCTTGGTATTTTTCCAGTTTTTCACTCTCTTTCCTCTTCACTCTATGGTCTGCAGGCACAGCCTTCACTCTATCATTTGGCAGGTTTTCCTCTTGTCTACGATCACCAGCTCTGGTCTTCTCGCTTAGATGAGGTGGTCCGTTTGGATGTCAAAGCCCCAAAGTAATTAGTGTTTTCCATTCTCCAAGGTTGTCTCCGGTTTGTGCTGATTACACTTTTCCGTATGGTCAAATCCCATTCGTTTACTCTGTTTCCAGTGTATCACTGTTGCCACTCTATCGTGTCTTTGTTTATACTCCTTCTGAGCAAGTTGACTACATTCTCGAGTTATATGGTTGACAGTCTCATCTCTATCACTGCACATGCGATTATCTTAGCCATCAAGAAGGTCTTAATACAATTGTAACATGGAAGTGATTTCGTTACCATTAAACTAGTTTTTACCTGTGATGATTTTTTCTGAAAAGAGGTTGAAGAAGTTGGGTTAAGGGGTAATCATATGATTTTCAAAATCCTGTTGCACACACATTTTTATATAACCCTTGAATAATTTCCCCCCAAAACCCCTCACCCCATTTCCCCAAAACCTTCCCCCCTATCGAGACATTTTCAATTCCCTCCCAAAACAACCTTATCTAATTAAAAAGGACATCCACTTGTCTAGAGACCCAACTTACATATATCAAAAAACCCTTTCCATCAAATACATAGTAATAAAAAAAATACTGGTCTCTACCCACATCCAACACACTCTCAACCCGAACTACCATCCGTGCATTTCTATAATTTACACCTTTTCTCTCAAACCAACTTTCAATTACAAAGCTCTGGTGAAATTGTGGCCAACGGGTGAAACTTACTTGAGCTATTATGCTCTTTAATTTGAAAAAAATTGAGATGTACTGAGTCCCTTTTCCATATTGTCAACTTCTCCTCAGTATTCTGTTCCGTCGTATTACGACTCTTCTGTGTGGCTATAAACTCCAGTACTGCAAGGTGAGATTGAAACTTTCGCTCCAGTCCGGTATTCTACCCCTGCCCAACATAGAACTGGACGGTCAGTAGGTCCGAATTAAGCGATATGTTTTTACGCATTATTAACCAGAATGCTCAATTTAAGAGTTAGAAGAGCGTTGTATAATTGTTTTTTGCTGATGGGTGCCTTACCTAAGAGTGCTCAACCCTAATGGGGTAGTGTTCATAATAAGCAATAATAATCATATTAATGATATATATATATATATATATATATATATATATATATATGTGTGTGTGTGTGTGTGTGTGTGTGTGTAGGGAGTGGATCCGTTACACAAACAAGTTTATGTTTCTGACCTCTTTGGGCCTCTTCAAGCTAATAATTATATGTGTTTTCATATTCTTGTTTGGGGAATTAGGTGAGAGTCCTGTGGGTGTCACTATGATTGGAAGGAGTTTTTCATTTTGTTTCATTGTTTTTCATCCACTTGTCTAGAGACCCAACTTACAAAGAGGACAGAAACATAAACTTGTTTGGGTAGCAAATCTGCTTCGTATTATATTTCCAACTCTACTCTAAAACAACTTAAAGTGGGAGTATAAAGTGGAATGTATCGAGCACTCTATGAAATAAGTCATTACATATGAGACATTGCTTTCTATTACATTATATTATGCTATATTGCAAACCTGATTTGTACTATTTGCACTAAATATATATATATATATATATATATATATATATATATATATATATATATATATATATATATATATATATATTGGTGTATGGATGTGAGGTGAATGTTATTTGCCCTGAAAAAGAAGGGTCAGTGATGTGAGTGGTCACAGTGAAGATGGTCAGTTTTCAGGGAAGGTTCGTTTGGTTGGTTGTGCGTGTTTTTAGAATGAAAACGTGATGTCTCGCATTTAATGGATAGGTGTTCACATATATTGGGTGGGTTGGAAGTTAGTTCGTTGTTCTCAATTTTAATCAGACCAAACCTGAATCTGACCTACATAGATACAAACACCTCCCCTCCCACTCCAACTAAACAACCCATAACACAGAAATATCCCATTTCATTCCACAAATCTCAAACATATAAACAGCATACAGTTTTCTCTGAACCGCTACAAGTTCTCTGTAAAAGATGGCTGGCATGCATCAAAATGCACCGGAACATGTACACTTAGTAATACAAATTTTTGAGATGTAATACCTGTTTTTCTCTTGAATGTTTTTCTAACCTCCCAATTGTCATTTTATCAAAATATATACCTTGTATAGCTGTCATTAGTGATAATGAGTGTTTGTGTCATCAATTTCCACTGAGTTTTTTTCGAAGTGACAGAAGCTATACAAGAGGAAAAGCCAATTGTTTCAAATGGTGAATAGATGTTTTTATCAGCAAAATTATTTTTTTGAAATGAAAGATTTTGTTGTTACGGACAGGGAGACAAACAGAAAAAATCAAACTGTTCATTATTTAGAAATATGAATTGGGAGTTCCAGTTCGTGTGTGCATCCCTCTAAATGTTTGTGTTCCTCTGTGTCACGACTGGAGGGTGTATTAGCAACCAGGGTGGGGTGTCTGAGTCAACACCACTTTCAACTTTCCTCGGTCTTTTTGTTAGGAATACGTTTCCCTCTTTTCGTCCTGTATTTAAGTACCCACCCAACAACGTTTTTAACCATCCCAGACGTCATACGACCCCAGACACACCCATTTAATTCCGGCCCTGACGAGACTAAAACAAGTGTGCGCACGCACAGCAAGCAAATAAATTAAATTTTCAAAATTAGTATTGTTTTCTAGCTCTTTAGTGCTCAACAGACATGGCCTTGGGCCACACCTGTCTAATGTATTGAAGAATTACATACAGAGAGTGCAGTGGTTTGCACACTATTATCGAAGGCTACTGATAATGAGCACAATCCACACCGAGTGTCCAGCAAAAGTAGTCTATCTGCCGCGTTTTTCTAATAAGTAAATCTGAAATTCAAGTGTTTATATACAAATATTTCATAAACCGAAGTTTCTTAAAGCGAAGAGGCAATGACCATTAATTTATAAGGAGGAAGTTTTTGAACGTTCCCAAACCGATGGTGTCCGTCTATTTCGTGAGACCATGGGTTTGCAACCAGAAAGTCTTGTTTTCAGTCCCTCCAGAGAGCAAACCTAGACAGGGATGTATAGAAGAGAGTCGGTCATCCATACTGCAAGTTTACCATCTTCACGCACCGATGTTTTCCAAGGGAAGAGTAAGACACAGATTGACATCAGTGCCATTGCAGGAATTGGAAGAACAAGGCTGAAGACATCTTGTGAACTCAAGCTCCTGGTTTTTAGTTCAGAATTGTCCTCCAAAATTGGTTGCCTGCCAAGACTAAAGAGTCCAATTTGCCTTGCTACTTTACCCATAGCTGGGGGAGAAGAGATGGGTCCATGCCTTTCCCAAGGATATTAGAGTAAAGTGAATGCAAATAGCCTCGCTTGGTCTCGGCTCGTTGATTCCATTGTCCACGTCTTTAATCATGTAAAGTATTTATACGTGGCCCTAAAGGTACGTTACCATATACACATGAGAAACTCCCTCTCTCTCACACACACACACACACACTTGCACACAGAAGCAGTGTTAACATGCGCAAGTATGGTCCCCGCTGGTAAAGAAAGAAACCAAAATATTTCATCCTCACAAAAAAAAAACAGGTCAAGTCTGTTTGCTTTGAGGGAGAGATTCGCCGGTCATTGTTCCATATACAATGCTCTACACCTTCATTCATTTCTTGTCGTTCACAGCCAAAAGGGTCAAGTGGACAGGTTGGGATTATGTTTCTCGGCTTGCATTATCAATTCTAGTGTAGAGATCGATCCCTTACTTTGGAGGATTAACGGAAAAGCCATGATTTCTTGAAGAAATCATAGAAGAAAAGCCGGAATCGTTCTTTGATAAAATTCGCAATTTACCAGAAAGTTGACGTAAGATCAGAGAATCCAGAGGAAAATTATTGTGATTAAAAGCAACAAAAATAAGATGAAGTGAGGTTAGTAATGAAAAAATAATAATAACAAAGATCATATTGACCCAGGATGTTGCGATGAGATGCAACAATAATGTCGTAAAAATAAAATAATAGTGTATTTGTTTGTGAAAAAAATCGACGTCTATTGTCCGCCATTTGTTCAAATTACCATTATTTCGTCTGGACACAATGGCTTGATACTCGAGGCTATTAGTAATAGAAAAGCCCAGCTATTCCAACTGCCAGTAAAATACAACTGCGACAAATACCGCCGCGCCTAATTCTAATATTTGAAAAAATATATTGTTAGTAAACTAAATTATAGGGTTGACTAATAAGTTTATTTTGCCTTTGTCATTTGGTGGCGTTTCGATGGCTTAGTATTAACTAACTTCATTCAAAACTAGAAAGCACTCAGACAGTGTATACCTCTTTCAACGTCATATATTAAGTAGAAACTGAATGAAAATCAGTTCATGTACAGTGCGAGAGAGGTCACAATAAGTTACGGTATTTCTATTTTCAAATAATAGTCTTAATATATGAGAAAAATATCCGACCCAAAATTTGATGCCATATCAGCGTGTGTTCTCTTTTTTGTAATTATGTCAAAATTGGTCTGTTTTTGTTCATCGATCCTATTATTGGAGATGCAAGAAAATAATCAGATAGTCATCAGTTAACCATTTACAGACTTTACAGAAAAAATCAGTATCTTCGAAGACTCTAGAAGGCACTGAGAGTAGTTCGTTGAAGTTCTGGAAGGATAAATTATGTAGTTGCCGGAAATATGGCTGAAGGTACTGGTACAAAGCGGTAATTATGTCGCTCAATTAAGTTAAGTTGAAAATTGAAAATTATTTAATCGTAGCCATCAGAGATGGCAAAGGGCTCTAACCTTTTTTACATGTGCGTGTATTTGTTTGTGGTTGTTTATGTGTTCCAGCGCTCCAGGCCATACTGTTTCGTTTATAGACTTGTAAATTGGCATCGCTATTCCTGTAGACCCTTCTTTTAAAAAAATCGGGGAAAAAACTTGTTTTGCCTTTAAGGGCCCTCATTTTGACAAGTTTATTAATAAAATCTAGATTCTAGATGTTTTGTTGGGTTTTTTTTGCTCTTTTTTAGATGCTTTCGAGTGGAAAACGCAAGTGATGTCATAAAAAGAATTTATTCTGACCATATTTATTCTTCGATTGAATCTTTTTTACATTAAATCGAAATTTTACGCTACGGTTGATCAATTATTGATTGTGATAAAGAGTTGTATTTTATTTTGGTGGAATTCATTAGTGAATAGAAAATTTGACATGAATTTTCCAGAATGTAGGTACTTTTCAATGTTTTTTTCTTTTAAATCTCTTTCAGATGTTTTCATCTTTTTTTATCTTTACTTAATAAATTCTTCGAACTTTTCTTACAGTATCCCCAAATCAAAAAAATAATTATTCATGCATTTCATTTTTTCAATGTTAACAGTTCCAAACAATGTTTATAGTTCCTTGGTAACAACTGCAGACGTCAGGAAATACCGTCAGACACCATTTTAGAGTTGATGGTAGGATTTACGGCTTTAGTTCATTGTATGCGACTTCCCAAAGACTCACATCGATTAAACGAAATGTTATGATTTTTTATGTATAGCATAGCATCAGTTTCCTCCAAAGGAAAAGTATATTTTATTCGGGAGATTTTTCCAAAAGTTGTTATCGAGAAAATCCGGGACACCTATTCTAGGGTAATGACTACCAAACTCATCTCATCGTCAATTTGATTCATATAGTGAGTTCAATCCTGCCTGTTTGCTGTACTATGATTGACTAAGCTGGGCATGGTACATCATTATGGGCACCCGACCGTGGGGTAATGGTTAACGAGTTGGTCTCTTAATCATTACTACTTGGTAGTGGGATTTATCCTCATGGGTGCCTCATACTTGTTGCCTTGGATCAGACTAAGCTAAGCTTAGTAAATATTCAAAGGCGTTCCACTGGAGGGTAATGGTTAACAATCTGGTCTCCCGAATCATTGAGTAATGAGTTAAATGAGTAACCCATGCTTTATACCTTGAGACTAAATAAGCTACCTACCTATCTTGTAACCCAATGCAGAGTCATTGGGGCACCACAAATGGTTTCATCGATGGTGTGCCAGGAGCAAGATAGCATGGTTTGGGAATCAGGCGTCTATTTCTTAGACTGGTTGCCAACCATGGCTATGGAGCCTAGTCTGCCCTACTATTTACCTACAGGCGAGGGAAGAGATTGCTTTTATGTATTTCCCAAGGGTACTTGATTTGTGTGAAGAGAGTACAAACTGTTTTAGCCAGAGTTTGAACGCGGGTGGCTGATTCCATTTTCCGTGGTGTTAACGTCCTAGTTGCCCTTCCCAGTTAGGAATTTAGGTCGAACATAAGGTTTTAGCCTCTTTTATCTATCAAATATCTTAGTTGTTTATCCTCAAAGCAATATATATATATATATATATATATATATATATATATATATATATATATATATATATAATTGTAAATATATCCACATATTATATTTTATAGCTATTATGGGTGTAACTTCTTTATCTGTAATTTACAAAACTTAATTAATCGTCGTGAATTCCTGACATCACGAATATTCTTGTCGTAGCGGCTCTCCCTCGGGGTTGTGGATGAGGATCCATGTTACACAGAACGAAGACGCCTGTGCACGTATTAATTTAACGCTTACTTGTTGCACTTGTAAGAATCAGACGATACATCAAAAATCAACCAGCCGATTCCAATAGCAAAGAAACCAAGACAATTGGAGATTATGAATCTCTTGTATTGACGGCTAGTTTTTTGTTTTGTTTTGTTTGTTTTGTTTTTTTGTTTTTTTTTCTGGGGGGTATTTTTGCTGAGGAAAATTACATCCGCTGGGAAAAGCCGTTGTTAGCGACCGCCAATGAAAATGTCACCGAGACTGTTAAAATAGGTTTCTTCAGTTTTTGGCCGAGTCTGGGTGATTATTTATGTACGTATGAAGCGCGTATACTGGCTATGCCAATGGAGCTAAATGTCTCGAGAAAACAGTTTTTTTTGTTTTGTTTTTTGTTTGTTAATTCCCATAAGAAATTGGGCCAACAACCAACGAACAACGGTTCGAGTACTCCCTCCAGACTTGAGGACTTCATCATCGATCACATCATGTAATCTCAGCGTAAAAGGAAAGGTTAAAAAGTTTGTAAAAAAATGGGTCCCACACGAACTGAATGAAATGCTCCATGACAGTGTCAGACCCCACAACACTCAACTGGCCGCATTTCTGCTTAGAGTCTTGCGGCATCCTGACATTTCTCTGATGGATAATGATTTTTCAAGCATTTTGAACTTCATATTCGTAATATAAGGTTAAATAAAATGGAATGAAACTCAAAGAATTGTATAGAGATAGCATATAATCATTATAAGAGGATCATAGCTTCAAATAGTTTATATTTCGATTACATATTCACCGTTCTTTGTCGGTCATATAATCATTCGTCATACGATTCAAAAAATGGAATTTCATATGTAATAAGCTAATGATTAATCAATGAGAAATAACAAAAATGGAGAGTTCGGTTTGAAATTCTCAGATATCTATGTTTTCATGGTTTACGAGACCTTCTGGTACCATTTTTCAACAAAAGGTCTCCAAGCTAGGGTTACCATATGATATCCAAAAAGGATATATAGCCTCCTTTTTTAATTGGGATATAATGTCCTCCTTTTTTACTTACACCAATTTCTAATTGAGATATATTGTCGTCTTTTTTTGTTCACACCATTGATGAATTTTTACAAGGTTACAAAGGGATTGAATATTTCTAAAAATAGATAACCCAGTAGGATGAGTTTTGGATTGATGTTTTTCAAAGAATACGAAAAGTGCAACTATGATGGTTTAATTCCACGTACAGGGCTCCATTTTGCAACCTTTTTCATTCATCAAATCTGATAAAGTTTTGTGAAGATCATAGGCTGTATGGACTATGTTGGGTATCTTTCCAATTGTGTTCCGATATCGATTACTGTTCAGAGCTACTGAAATATATGAATTCTGTTTTTGCATTTTAAGTTATAATACTAATATTCAAAGCTTTTTCTTCTTATAAATACTATGTGAACCAATGATCGAAATATACTCAATATATAGTCGATGAAGACCCTAATACTCAAGCAATACAATTTTAAGGCTATGATATGTATGGGTTTTTACAGTTATGTGTTAAAAAATAGCCAGCTCCCAAAAGAGTATGCCTAAATAGGTTATATCAGCACTATATATATATATATATATATAGAGAGAGAGAGAGAGAGAGATAGATATAGATAGATAGATATAGATATAGCTCAGGCTACTCTACTGTCAGACCCTATACTCAGTGCATATCTGCTAGAATGTCTAGAATTTGTGCTAAAAATTGCAGATAATCGCACTGTCCTAAGGACCTGTGCTTAAAAATGGAGACAACCGTACTGTCCTTCGAAGGGACGGTAGAATCCTATCGCTAGTCCATGTACGGGATGTTCTCACCCTGCAGTTTAATCACAGGTCAGTCTTGCTGTCGGAACACTCCCACAAAGGAATCTGTTGAATCTGCTAGGAGAAGGACACTCCTGTCAAACCTACGACTTTGGGTACCTGCTCCTATCCGTGCTACCTTGGTGATGATAGGATGCAAATTCCAAGTTTTAAGGGTGTGGCAATGGGCAATGGACAAGACTTCACCTTGAAACTTTATTGCTCAGAATGGATGTTTATTCTACATGCAGGCCTCGCTGTCTATGTTCATTCTGCTGGTGAAAACTCTCCCAAAAATCTTCGTTCACGAAGCCAAGCCAATCATATACGTACACACACACACACACACACACACATATATATATATATATATATATATATATATATATATATATATATATTGATGTTATTTTCATGTTTGATTTTGTAATAAAAGTTTACATATCTTGGTATTTTGAATTTTGTTCTATTTTTGAATGTCCTTAATTCCAATAGATTTCAGAATAGATTGTCCTCCTTTTTCAGCTTTGCATCTGGTAAACCAACCATGCTATATATATATATATATATATATATATATATATATATATATATATATATATATATATATATATATGTGTGTGTGTGTGTGTGTGTGTGTGTGTGTATATATATATATATATATATATATATATATATATATATCTTGAGGCCTCACCAATTTTAAATTAAGCAGTGGAAGGGAAAGAGATTCCCGTAGCTTTATGGCCAAGCCTCCTACCCCATCCCACAGGAAATGAGAATGAAGTCTTGTTTGGGTTAACCCGTGTTCCCCCGTCTTGCGACGAAGACTGGTTGGCTTGATCACAATGTTTAACGCATGCAATAGTAATCAACATCATCAACACTTGATATTTTAAGCTCTGGACTGAATACAACTAAATAAATAAAAACGTGTGGATTTTTTTATTGTTTCTCGTGCAAATCAAGGAAGGTTTTGATGAAGGTAAAAATGGGTTTCTATTGGCCTAATCACATTCAAAACCAAACGCAGGGACACAACAGATCTTAAAAGCAAATGCATGTACAATTTAACCATCAATATTACTCAAAAACAAACACAATTGAATACACCATGTTTTTTTTTTCAATTATTACTACTATAATCATTGAATTTTTATACCATTTGTATCTAGTGGCTTTCGGTGGAGATGAAGTGACAGCAAGTCTCCTTCATACCCCAGAACCGTCCTCAGTATTTTGTATTATCTATACTCATTGAGGACAATTCCACACACGGGCCTCGTTGGAAATCTGAGGGCTTGCAAGAAGTGAAAAACTTTCCCAAATCGTTGATAGATATGAACAGTTCCAAGTTTTGTTGAGACAATCCAATCATTAATTCGGTAGACCTACTCTTCGGTCCTCGTTAAGTGAATAAGTTTTGCCTCTTTTCTTGAATTATACAACTGACTATGGCTGAAGATTGTCAGATTTTATTGTCCCAACAGAACTTGGAATGTTAACGACTCTTCTCAACAAATGAACATTAATACTGACAGAGAGATAGATCGTTATAAATTCTTTCCTCTGTTTCCATCGCGAAATTTAATCAAAATGTTTTCTTACCTTTTGCGAGAAAATCTCATATTCATAGAAGCTTCTACTCTCAAAGAAATCCCTCCAAGATCGATCGCTCATAATGCTTGTAATATCCTCTACTGGAAACAACCACCCTGACAGTCACCGGAGCGGGTGGTCCACCTACACCACCCACGGATTTCCGACCGTCCGAATAGCTGTTTTTCTTGGAGGCGTTGGGTTATCAGGTGTGGATCATTTCCTATCGTTTTTCAAATTTTGTTATCTGAAAGTCAATCGTGGGTTCACCTGGCGTCACCAACCTGGTTCCAATTTTTATTTTTTTTATTTTTGCTTTTGTTATTGTATTTCTTGATATGCGTGAGACTAACGAGGAAGTGCTTTTGTCTCTAGGTTTCGGATTTTTTTTTCTTCTTAATTATCTGAAAGTGTTAACGAGCATTACCGACCCAGGTCTTTTTTTTTTCCTGTTATTGTTTTCATTTTTTTGGAGATGTTAGTATTTTCAGGTTTCGAATTCTTTCTTTCTTTTTCTGAAATTATTAACTAGAGTCACCAACACGTTACTGGGGAAAGGACCCGAAATGAATTACTGATTTCACTGTACTAGACTGACTGCCAGGGGAATAAGATTTCTTTTATTCCTTTGATTTAGCTTCAGATGTCTTTAACGAACTTCACCGATCAGGCACTGAAGATGTAATGCAAGTGTCAAGTTGATACGTTTGATAATATTTACAATTGTGGTTCTTAAACGGGGGGGGGGGACACTTGGTCAGGGGAAGGAATTTTCAAAGGGGGGGATCTAAGCTTTGAGTGGAAATTTCTGTCTAGGGGGGACCATATAATGAAAAGTATAATGGCGAAGAAGTTAATCGATGACAATTCAAACTGTGAGGAGAATTGAGGGAGTCAAGGTTCACAAGGGGGGCACCTCGGAGATAAATTATGTGCATCATTATTATAAGTCATTCTTAGCGATACCACAACGTTAATTAGAAATATTCTTTTCAAGTATCTTCCCCAACCGATCTTTTTACACTCTGGTTGGGTCTTCTTTTGAAACATCTCCAGCAACACATTTTGGGGTTCTTTAATAATCAATATTTGTCAGGATATTGGTTTTATGACTAAGACAAAAACTAGGATAGGAAGAATTGGGGAGTGTCTGTCTGTCTGTCTGTCTGTCTGTCTGTCTGTCTGTCTGTCTCTCTCTCTCTCTCTCTCTCTCTCTGTGCCAATCTTTCTATCTTAATCTTTTCATATCTATCTATATTTATTATATATCTGTCTATTAATTCATCTATCTATAGCTAGGTGTATTCTTATCAATTCAACAATCTCTTGGTATGTCCCCCTTTTTAATTTCATTCATCCAACGTGAGCAGATATTTTCGCACAGTTATTTATATACAAAGCTTGGTCTGGTGGAATGCACAGTGAGAATCCAACGCACAACTCAGACCGATTTCTTGAAGCAAATCTGTTTGCTCTTTAATATACGTTCACATACTTAAATGTCAATAGATTTGTCCGTAGACTCCCTGATCCAAGGTAAAAGTGCTGATATATATGTTAATAATCCTGTCATGTTTCACGGGTACTTCACTTGTATTGTGATAAAATGAGATTTTTGAATACACATATGAGTGCTTTCTTTTTCGTTCGAATGTTATCGCGTCCTTATATGTATGAGTTCGTGTATAATTATGTCTTCTTGAAAGCGATTGTTCAAGTATAATGTTTCATACATACAAATGTAAATATATGTTTATACGTGCAAATGTAAATATCTTTTTGTACATGCAAATGTAAATATCTTTTTGTACATGCAAATTCGAATATATTTTTAAGTATGCAAATGTAAATATATTTGCATAGTTCTACAGAACTTTTCATACTTTTCTTATCTTGTTCAAATTTCTATTGGGATTTCGAGAGTCTTTTTCTTGATTTTCTTTTTTCATAAAAAAAAATTTTTTTTTTCAAAAATTATCGATTTTTATCAGATGGCCGAATATAAAAATTATGGAAAACTTTTTTTTTCATCTCAAGAAATATCTTTTCTAACAAATTTCATGAAAATCAATGATATTCGAATTCGAAATACCCAGAAAGTTTCCGACTACGATGGGCACCTGAAGAAGACTGGAGAGTTTAACAGCGGAAACGTTGTGATTATAACAACTAAGATGAGGACACTTGTCCGGAAAAAAACAGTATACGATAAATGAATTTGTCCCTTTTTTTCCGAGGGGATATATGCTTTTTTAAGGGTGCGTATGATTTTTTAAAGAGAGCACTTGATTTTTTTCTGAAAGAGAATATATTATTTTTTAAAAGGGTATATGATAGTATGCAGCTCCCGCGGGAAAAAGTTTTGAATGTCCAAAGTGAATAAAAAGGAAAGAGAAAGGTTTTTCTTCTTTTTAGTTGATTGTTACGTAGACTCCGTCCAAGGAAAGAAGTGAAATAAAATCATTTTTTATCTTCTTCTCGATTGTATGGCCAGTATAACGAAAGGAAGGACCAGCTTTCTTGCAAGCCCGGGTAGCAGCAGTAGTTATTGTTAACGGAAGACAGTGGTAAGCAATGCGTTTTATTGTGTTAATTGGGGGTGGTGACGACATTATAGACTTAGAACCAATGATTTGTTAACAGTAACTCTATTCAGACAGGTTGTACAAGTACAGCACCGATTTTCCGGCAACTGATGGTCCGAAATTTCTTTTATTCCTGGTAAAATTACGAGCAGAAAAAGCCAACCAAAAATTAACGATGAAAATACCTCATGGCTAAACTTCAGTAATACGTCAAAGTGTTCATTCACTCCAATGAGTAAATACATTTTTTTTTTAAATCTCCAACTAGTACATGATGGATCGTGGGGAGATGGAGACGACAGTCACGTTATTTTATCCGACCAGTTTTGTATTCTTCTTTATTTTATTTGAGCAATTTGTTATAATCCACTTCCGGCTTACTAGGCCCGTCGATACTTCAACAGAGACCGTTAGCCGTACATTTCAGGAACACATGCTTTACCCTGTTCATTACTAGCCTCTAGCGACGCTAAACGAGGGGTTGGATTTTTCCTATTTGAATTTTACTTATAGCTGCAGAGAAATTATAGATTATTTGCCTTTCTTGTGGCTCTCACGCTAGTGCACTGAGTGGTCACTGATAGTTTTGTGTGTGTGGCCATCTCTTAATTGTTTGTGCTGCAGTGGTTGTTACTGCTCCATCCATTCTATAAAGTTCTTGGCTTGATGTTGTTGACAGATGTAACCGTGGTAATATTTCAAAGTGCAGACGTCAGTTCTTGAGTAAAGTGCACACACAACTTCCTGTTCGAGCAAAGCATAATTGATTTTCCAAAAAATCAATATCTAAATAAAGAGATTTTTTTAAATCAAAAAACAAAATCAATCCCAAGTATTCATGAATTAACCTAAAAAAAATTAAAAACGGCGGTTGTTGGCTGCCTAACTGGCTGGCTAGCTGGCTGGCTAGCTGGCTGGCTGGCTCTGAGTTGCTCCTATGACCGATAAACCATGTAAAGGCAGTCTAATTTGATACAGCAAGCAGATTGAGAAGACAAACAAACTGAATCGAATGTCAAGGTTTAAAACGAAATTAGTGTAAACTTGTCACTTACTATATTTTGTTTAACTCATGATTAAAAACCGTCATCAAAAACTGTCAGCATAGGTTTCTTCAGTTTTCAAGTTGGTTTTCCTGTCTGTCTACCGATAGGCTGGCTATGTATCTATGTATGTATGTATCAGTCGTACAGTCCACACCAATGGAGCTACAGGGCTGAAACTTTGAACCTTTACTCATTATGTCTACAAAAACACGTTGTTTTTATTTTTTTTAATTTACTAGGTTTTTTAGTGGGGGGGTTCAATTTGCAATGTAAGTTTATGCTAAATTGACCCTTAGTTTTACGCTTATTTTTTGAAAATTCACATCTTTTAGTGATCCAACAAAAGGTAAGAAAAGTAACTATTGAGTGACTTACAAGCCATGTTCATTTCTATTTTTCAACTGAGGGAAAAGATTTATTAGTTTTCCGGTTTGTTGAATCAAGCTTTTGACTGAAGCCAGATGAATGATGTAAACAACCAATTGGTGCAGTCCCTATCTATCATACATACATACATACATACATACATACACGCATACATACCAGTGGGTGGGTACAACAAACGAAAATGCTAAATTGATTGACCGCTAAGAATTACGCGGACGCAAGGGTAACCGCTGACCGATAACTTTTATTATAGAAATTTAGCCTTGGTTCGTTTTTTTGTTTTTGTTTTTGTTTTGTTTGGGGGAGGATTGTTTACTTATTTGCTCTGAAACCATTATAGATCCACAGAGCTGGAACTTCAATGTGCTTACATTTAAGATATACTTTAGTTGGACTTATTATCTACCGAAGATTTTCCTGTGGGGGAGTCTGCGCTCGTCGGAAGTCATTTATGATCTGAAGACTGTGCAACACCCCCTATACTTTTACTTCGGAATTAAATACAAAACCCTTCTTTTAGCTAGATATCTAAAACGTCACTTCCTCCGACGACCCCTATGAAAACCCTGGACACTCATGGTCAAACGCTCAATGGTGCTAGCACTCCTAGCTAGTTACGCTTTTGGCCCAAGCATTTGTTGCCGGCTGCGCTTTCTTCTCTCTCTCTCTCTCTCTCTCTCTCTCTCTCTCTCTCTCTCTCTCTCTCTCTCTCTCTCTCTCTCTCTCTCCTCCTCCTCCTCCTCCCTAAGATCGGTATCATTTCACCGACCTCCCGGCCGATCCGATCCTAACCATTTATCCACCGTGACCAATCTCTTTACTAACTTCGCCTAATTCACTTCACCGATGTTGAGGCATCTCACATATGCACAACTACGAAACCGTGTCCTTACCACGCGCTCCAAACGCATATATTAATTTTTACGATCTCTATCAAGGAAATGTAACTGGGAAGAGTTGAGCTTTTACAAGCATTCAAATAAATCCATGTCTGATGAACGAAAACTAATGTTTCATTTCATTTGTTCATTTAATTATTTTACACCTTGAGCAACTGATATTGACATTTTTGGAAAGCACTACGTCTAACAGACAGCATATCAAAATTTCAGCTCTTTATGTCTGTTTGTAAAGGTTTTAGATCAAAACAGATCGAACCGAAGCTAATATAGATATAATAAAAGTTTAGCAGTTATCTTTCTTAAATTCTTATCGGTTTATCAGTTAAGGGTTTGCGGTAGTGATACCTACAATTGATACGTACATAGCCAGCCAGCCAACGCGGAGACCGAAGAAATCTAGTTGTTACAATTTTTACGACAGTTTTGGTTGACTGTTTCTAATAGTTATAAGACTGTAAACATGAACTCGCCAGTAAATTCAGACAACTTTGAAAAGAATCGGATATCTTTATACAAATAGACACTAAATAAATATCTAAATAAAAATTAAATCTAGGTACGAAGAAATCGGTGAGAAATGTGTTGATAAACTCTTATCAAACAAAACACAGAATAAATGTTACCAATTTACTTTCTCTTTCTATTTTCTATTTTCTACTGAAGGTGTGGGGATGAAAATGGTGGTCGTTGGTGGGTTGGCCGAATCACTCCAGTGACCGACATCCCTTAGTAAAAATCAGCACCACTAAAGTCCTTTAGTTTTGAAGAGTATCACTTAAGTCGCTTACAAAAGATTAGTATCACTGAAGTCCCTTAGGAGAGATCAGAAATGTTTCTCCAGTAAAGATCAGTACCACTACAGTCCCTCGGTAAAAATCAGTACCACTAAAGTCCTTTAATATTGAAGAGTGTCACTTGAGTTCTTTACAAAAGATCTGCACCACTGAAGTCTTTCGGTAAAAATCAGTACGATTCAAGTCCCTTAATAATTATCAGCACCGATAAAGTCCCTAATAAAAATCAATACCACTCAATGTAACCAAGTAAAGATTAATACCACTTGATGAGACCAAGTTAAGATCGAAACCAACAGGATAAGAATAGAAGGTAAGAATGAGCAAAAAAGATCTCAGAACAATTCATTAAATTCTATCTGTATTTTAGACATCATTGGGCCTGCCATTTTAAACAGAGGGTCTCTTTGGGTTTGCTCTGGTGGGTACCCAAGATCATTTGAATGTTGTAATAGCCTAATCTAACCGAGTAAAGGTCAGTACCACCCAATTGAACCAAGTAGAGATTAGTACCACCAAGAGAAAAAGTGGACTAATCTTTATTCGACCCTCATTTTTTTTAATTCAATTTTAAACAATTGGAAAAAAGTATTCCATCTATACTAAGCATTGAGCCCTCTGTTATTTTGTCCATTGTTGTTTCACGCTAAAACTACAAGGCCTATTGACCTAATATTTGGCATGTAGACTCATAAAAATCAACCAGTGACACGGGCTACCTCAGAGGTTTTTTGAGGTCATCAGAGCTCATCAGGAGTCATCTCTACTTAATCTCCAGTCCTAAACATCGAAAACGAAAATCAAATCAAATCAGAATTTTCTCCAAATATTCTTATGAATTCCTTTTTATACAAGTTTCCGCCGTTTTTTCATCGTCACATAACATTGTCCTCAAGTAAATATCTTTATTTCACCTCTTTCTCTCATGTCTTTCCTTCCTTCTACATATCGGCAGCCTCAATATAGTTGCCACATTAGGCTACCTTTGAGAGTCAAGCCCCACTAAATTTTAAATTACGAATAAATACCTTTTGAAAACACTAAAGATAACTATTTCTAATTAATTATTTCAACCTTATTTGAATTTCCCTCGCTCCCAAATCAGTCCTGAAGTTATTTTCCCCAGGCAACACCGGGTATCCCGTCTGATGTATCAATATTTTTTTTAAATTAGTAAATATTAGAAATTTACATCACGGCTATTCGATCTACGGCCGTTAGTGGTAAAGTTGAATTTTAAACATGAATTTTTTTTATCAGATGAAGCATCGCCGACCATTTTTGTCCAACTCCAAGAGTAGACTTTATTATCATGAATTCGTCAGACATTGAAATTTCAGTCATTGGAATTTAAATTCAAGACATGAATTTGAGAGAGAGAGAGAGAGAGAGAGAGAGAGAGAGAGAATGATGTCATGACGTAGGTCGTGTCTACTCGCGTTTGCGAGTTTTCGGTATTTTTTTTTGTAAGGTTTTAATTTTTGTTTTGAAAAATATTACTTTCTTTTTGTTGGAAAATAGGGCTACTAAACATGTTATTGAAACAGAATTTTAAAAGTCTCTTTATTTGTCTGTGATTTTTAGCAAGGCTATCCGACCAACATGTATTATGTACAAATGAATTCATAATATTCGTTGTTGTTTCCGTGGCTCAGTGGTCTCAAGCGATTATCGCGTGACCATTAGGTTTTGGGATCGAATTTAACCGGAATTGGCACACTTTTTTCTTCCTAGCTTTCAATGTCAGCGGCGGATTAACCATTAGGTTGAGCAGGCCTCCCTTTTCTTTCTTCCTTGATTAACCATTAGTTTTTAAATCACATTTATAGCGACTACAACAAAAAGAGTTGAAATGAGACGCGTAGTTTTGGAATAAAATTATATGGAGAAATGAATTCTGTTTCGTTTACTTTTTAGATTTTAATGAATCTGGAGAGTTTGACCCTAGCGCAGCCAAGCTTGTTCATTTTTACTTCTTTTTCTTACATCTTAGTTTCAGTTACTTTTCATCGCATCTACTCAGACTGTCATTCTGCAGCCGTTAATAGTAATGATAACTTGGTATTTTTATTAGATGTAACATCAACAATTAATATTTTTATCAGTTTTTATTTTATCTATTGATATCACCCAGACTCAATCTGCAGCAATGAGTTCACAGGGTAAATTAGGAATAATATCCATATTTTCAGATCTAAGCCTGTTAAACCAAGGCTGTTCAAGCTACAGATAACGTCAACAAAGCATTATGAGTGACCAGTTTCACATTTTGCACCTATTGGGGTTTCATCCGGCATATTATGGTTCGAGCACTTCCTGTCAACCTTCAACAGCAACCCTATTACATTATCTCAAGGCAAAAAGAGAGGTTGAAAAACAATATTTCATGTGTAATAATCCAATATTAAATTATCGTACTACTTGTGTGAGCCTTTCATACAGAATTCACTTCTAGTGAACTGTGTGCGTGTCCTTGTGCCAAACATGGGTAAACCCAAGAATCTCAATGTCGAATAAAAGGCGTCAAATGATTTCACAAAAATTACAAAAACAAAGGGAGGGGAAGCATTCATTTTGAAATTCTTGAGGATTAAGAGTGAGGAATAAATGCCCTCTTGAAACATTCCGGGTAATATTTGCGAGGATGGATTCTTTTGTTATTTCTATTATTATTCGGACTATCCTCATCTTGGTTAATAAAAGGTTCGGTTCGTTACTTTCCCTCACCTTCCAGATGATACCTGATGAAGGGCGTAGAGTACAACGGCCGAAACATTGTATGAAAAACAACCAAGATGAGGATAGTCCGAATAATAATAGAAATAATGATAATACCTCATTTCAAAAATTCAGAGATGGATTCTTTTGTGGTGGGCATAAATAGAAAATATATCATTAGTGCGTTAAATTTGTTCGAAACTAGAATAAAAGCAATTTCCTTGAATTTCTTTTTTTTTTTTTCATTCGTACAGATTAGTACTGTGGAAATTCCACGGATGTTAGCAACTAAGATATCATCTTTACTTTCGCATATATATTTCTGTAATTGAGGTATATAATTTTGTTAAAGTGGTTTATTACCTACAGAATGTATCAAATTGCAACAGAAGGGGTTAATAATTCTCTTCTGGTGTTTTGTAAAAGTCACGAATAGCAAATCTGCATTTATCGCCGTGGAATGCCACAACGGAAACAT
Source organism: Thysanoteuthis rhombus (assembly GCA_963457665.1). Lineage (NCBI taxonomy): Eukaryota > Metazoa > Mollusca > Cephalopoda > Oegopsida > Thysanoteuthidae > Thysanoteuthis > Thysanoteuthis major. The sequence goes on along the minus strand of OY735241.1, from coordinate 13,137,744 downwards.
CTGTGTCTGAGGTGAACAAAACTACCGTCTATGAGCTAAAACTTGCTGATTTTGCATTGAAAAATTTTGCAAGTAAAATTGTAGTATCTGCCCCCTCACGATCTAAATAAATAAATATGAAGGCTTATTCCTTACAGGTGACAATTAGTGCACCCCTTGTGAGGTCAGTATTCTTTCCCCACCAATCCACAACAAACATGACTAACCTATTTTCTTTCTTCACGAGAAAGTTGTAAATTCCATTGTTTGATTTCTGTTCTCGGAATAATTCTTTCGGGGTAAGTTTACCAAATGATCTTCATACTGATTCAACATATTTAATGAAATTCGGAATGCATCAAACTGCACATCGATGCAGACGGCCTTCATTGCCTGCAACAGGATAAAGTTCAACATATCGACAACAGACATTGTTTTGGTGGACTTTGGAACTTTGAGCTGGCGTATGCACACCGAACCATCTGCAATGAATGCATCAGTAATAGTTTTTACCGGATCTGAACCTTCCTCAAACTCATGGATCAAAGAAGATTATACAGGTTGCCTCAAAGTACCGCCTGGTTCTGCCAGAGCTTATGACCAAGTGGATATCAGAAGAGCTCTTTTAGATTATTTCTATTATTATTCGGAGGTTTAAAGCTCCTAAAAATTAGCACCGGTTGTCCACATGGGCACATAACGTAGTGATCAGAGAATCAGACAGAATTACTGCAAGTAATCTGATGGTTCTAGTGTGAGGAGATGATGATGATGATGATGATAATAATATTAATAATAATAATAATAATAATAATAAATGAATGAATAAATAAATACTACTGCAGTCTATATACCTCTGTCGGTTAAATAAAGGGTCTGGTTCGTTACTTCCCTACACCTACCAGATAATACCTGATGAAGGGCGTAGAGTACAACGGTCGAAACGTTGTATGAAAAACAACCAAGATGAGGATAGTCTGAATAATAATAGAAATAATAATACCTCATCTGAAAAATTCAGAGAAACATTAGCTCTTTTAGATCTATGGATCTCCTCTGAGCAATTATTGCAAGCTTTAAAAAATTCCTTTTCTGCTTGTAATGTGACTATCTTATCCTTGTACTTGCATTGTTTCATGACCATGAAAGTATTGAATTTCATTTTCATCTCAGGCTCATAAAAAGATTTGTCTCTTTTGTCAGACAGGATCTGAACAATGAACTTCTTCCTTTTCCTTTGCATCCATTAGATCGTTGTATACATCGTATTAATGAAGGAAAGTAAATTCAAACCCAATGGATAAACAGATTCTAAAACTTCAATATTTCCATACCACTATTTTTTGAAGATGTTTACCCCGGAAAAGATAGGAACAGTTAGCTGGGAGTGAAATGACCTTTGAGTGACTCGGTACAATTAGTTTATGTCATGTACATTAAGTATCACAGAAAAAGCAATTCTTATAACTGAAGAATAAATTAAAAGATAGGATAAGAGGAAGTAAGATTAATAAAGAGTGCTCTTGATTTGTGACAAGTTGGAATCTCAGAAAAGTTTCAATCTCTGACAAGATCAAATCTCAATTATTGCAGTTTTTTTAATGTGAAATAAAGGAAATGGAAGAAAACTGTTGTCCCATTTCCCGTTCATTGGGACTTTTCTTTGTTTTGTTTTTTTTTTGTGTCTTAATACAGGAAATGAATATCCCTACATTTTCTACACAGAAAGTGATTGTTGTGCCAAAAGATGATACTATTTTTCATACCTGAGTCATTTTCTTTACTTTCAGTCAAGTTTTAAATCACAATCCATTCAATTTGATTACGAATAACGCTAATAGTGTTGATTTACTGACCATGTGAATATTATTCAGCATTTGCAGACCTTTCCAACGATATACAACGTCCGTATTCTGAGACATTAATATTTTAACAGATAGAGCCCAATCTCAAAATTCGTCATTTTGAATTTGGTCCGGTTTGGGATGTATTGTTAAGGCTATTATAATTAACTAAGCTACTTAGTTTGGTCCCAGTACATGCTTATTTTGGTACTGAAAATATTCAATTTGGTCCAAATACTAGCTTAATTTCGTATTGAAGCTACTCAATTTTGTTCCAATACATGCTTATTTCGGTACCAAAACTACCTAATTTGGTCCCAATGTATGCTTATTTTGGTAACGAAGCTACATAATTTAGTCCCAGTACATGCTCATTTTGGTACAAAAGCTATTCAGTTTTGTCCCGAAACATGATTATTTTGTTACCGAAGCTATTCAATTTGGTCCCTATATATGCTTATTTTGATACCAAAGCTACTTAATTTAGTCCCAATACAAATGTATTTTGGTACAGAAGCAACTTAATTTTGTTCAAATCCATGCTTATTTTGGTACCAAAACTAACTAATTTCGACCCAATTCATGCTTATTTTGTTACCGAATCAACTCAATTTGGTTTCAATACATGCTTAATTTAGTACTGAAGCTATATAATTTCGTCCCAATACATGCTTATTTCGGTACTAAAACTACTTAATTTGGTCCCAACACATGCTCATTTTTGTACTGAGGCTACTCAATTTTGTCCCAATACAGAAAAGACTGCCAATCCTGAGGTGTTGAGGGATCTCAGCCGCAAGTTATGGTTTCTCAATTCTAGGGGCATCTGAGCAGTTAATCGAGCTGTTAGAAGACATACGAAACACAATCCTGATTTTACACAGGTTCGATTTACTCTGATAGACAATAACGTTGGTTTTAAATTCGCCCAAACCTTTTCGTCTTTTTGGTAATTCAGATATTATTCAGTTGATTAAACCATCATTTATTCATTTTATGTATTAAATTAACAATTTGATATTATATTCATTGGTAAAATCTCATAATAGTATGTTTATGTAAAGGATTTTTTTCGGTTTTGCTGCGTCTTTAGGAATACTTTCCCCACATAAAATCAGGACGACTGCGTATATATACAATATGGCATCTCATTTCTATGAAGATTGTGGAGGAATCGTATGCATGACTTCCCTGTGGCGTCGAGGTAGTTAGTCAACCTAAGGGGTGCCTCACGAATTATTAATAATGTACAATAACCTTTTGAAATAAATATTCAGTAATAAATATGTCTTTCAAGACACTTATCTCATTCAAAACACCTCGTGCGAAACATGATCATTAGGAAATGAAATGACTCAGAAAGGACCAATATTTCACCCATGAAAGGTACAATGTCAAATGTCTAATGAATCTAGAAGAGAGAAAAAAAGATCCACCTGCATGGGGGGTTGGGGATTCTCGCCACCTGTTTTATTCCTAATCCTTGAAGTGTCTATTTTATAATTATGCCACCTAACAGGCTGAAATTATGTCCCATGGAGTTCATTTTCAACTCTATATCACACCTATTGCGAACCCAAATCTGGACACCAGAAAATAGAAAACTATATAAGTTTCAAAGTAAACAACATAGAGAGACAAATGGACGCATTTTCCATGCAATTTTGATCCCAGGAATTCACTGAAATGGTTATTGTTAAGATTCAAACACATTTTCTCTCTACTTTTGGACAAAAACAGCCGAACAATTTGAGAAACTCGAAGATATGTTTTCATGTATTACTAAATATCAACTGTTCATCCAATAATTTTCTCTATAGAAAACTGTAAAAGCGCGATGCTTGTCGTACTTCGAACGTTCCACAGCAGACGACAAACATCGAACTTTGCCATCGACACAGGTAGATATGGAAGAGGGTTTTGTTGGGGGTCTGGGGCGCTCAGATATTCTTCCCGAATAAATTAACGGTGATTGTTTCTTCACTTCATACCAGTTCGGAGAAATCCTATATTGTCAGTCTTTTGTGGAAGCGAAGTGGCTTAAAGCAACCTTCCATATATGGGGGGTGGGGATACCTGTATTTCTGAAGTTCCTATTTTTTAGATGACATTTTCCTCAAATAAGAGCGAACACAATTGTTGTGGTGCTAGTTCAAGTTTTACATATCAGGGTTGGCCAAACCACGGCTCTCGGGTCACGTGCGGCCAGGGTCGGACGAAGCTAGTGTTTGGTATTTAGCATATGTTATAGAGGGGTCTTAATTCTTTCAAAATACACATAAAAACTCGTACATGTTTTACTTGCAAAGAACTTTTTGTTCATTTGCTTTACTGCCAGGTAATACAAATATGTCAAAACATTTCAATGATAGTATTCGTTCCAACTTTGTGTAGTGGCTATGACTTCAGTCTCCAATACTTTTGTATTCAGGTGCCATATATTTATCACATAGACGCCACGGTCCCATCAATTACTGTATTAGAATGATGATTAAATTGGCTATAATCGCTAACCTTAAACTCCCAGTCGTTCATGAAAGTTGAAAGCAGTATCTTCGTTCGCGAAGCCAAGCTATCCATTCATTCAATAGGGCAAGTGCAGAATCATTGTATTGGAAGTGATAGCTAGCAAGCATTTAGCGCAGGTCCCTTGAAAATGCAGGATTCGTGGCATATGTTACTTTTGAAAGATCGTTAATCCGGCATTGAATGGGTTGTTCTTGGACATATAATTTGCACGTTGCGGGAATCTCTATTATTGTTCGGACTATCCTCATCTTGGTTGTTTTACATACAACGTTTCGGCCGTTGTATACGCCCTTCATCAGGTATCATCTGGTAGGTGTAGGGGAAGTAACGAACCGAACCCTTTATTTAACCGACGGGGGTATATAGACCGCAGTCCCCTATTAGCAGTAGTAGTAGTATTTTCGAATTTTTTTTCACCTTTCGTTGCTAAATATGGAAAAAAATGAATATATAAAACAAAAAAACAAAAAAAACATGTCAATAGTTTTAAAAATCGGCTTGATGAATTTCGCCGTCGTGGCATAACTAATATATTAAAGGGATAATCCTAGGAACTTCCCAGTGAAATTTTCAAGAGGAAATGGGTTTATTGAATGTTATCTTATAGTAGAATAGCGTAAACAAATAATGTCATATTTGAGATGGCCAGAGAGACATTAAATCCGGTAATTTATTACTCTTTTGTTGAAAAAAAAACAAGTTTTGACAATTTTCCCGGTCATATTGAGTTGTTTGTTCAGTCAGAGAGATTTTTAAAAATTGCCGTAGTTGTTAGATACATTTTGAATTTTTTTAATATCTCTATCAAGTCTGTTTTTATTCAACGCTCTGATAGTGGGGCCACACCCAATTTACTTTGATGTTTTGAATTTTGCGGTTAAAAGGCCTTTTATTTCGTCCCAAACTGATATGTTTTCTCGTTACATATAAAATAAAAGATTGATTAGAAAAAGAATTCATAGTTTACAATTATTTACGAGGTATGAACTTCGACCTCACTGGATTGAATTTGAATTCAATGCTCATGGTAAGCAAAATATCTAACTTTATTAAATCCTAATGTAGGATTTGGTATTGTTCAAACAACCATTAACCAAGATTTTGAAAATATTCGGTACACATGTGTATTGCGTGATTATAGAAACAAATACAAATTAACAATTTACAATTATATATAAATGAATAAAAAATACAGTGTACATGTATATGTTGATATTTATATAAAGCTAGTAAAAAAAATACCTGTTGTTTTACTAACGATATACTTAGGGCCAGATGAGGATTGGGTATTCAAAATGGTCCGAGCAAACACCTAAAATCAGTTCATTAAAGTAGGCTATGATTCTGATCATCGCATTTTCCATGCAATTTTGATTCAAGGAATTCACTGAAATGGTTATTGTTGAGATTCAAATACATTTTGTCTTTACTTTTGGACAAAAACAGCCGAACAATTTGAGAAACTCGAAGATATGTTTTCATGTATTACTAAATATTAACTGTTTGTCCGATAATTTTCTCTATAGCTGGGGGTTCAGGGTGCAGTAAGCCCCCAAAATGCTTTTAAAATTTGAATAATTGCAGGAATCTTTTCCAAACGATCCTTACTTATATGAAGCAAAAGTTTGGTTGGCTATAAAATGGCTAACCCGATTGAAAATAGCTCTCTCGATGTTAAAAATGACGCACAACTTTTGTTCGACCTTTATTACATTGTTTGGCTATCTCACAGTATTTACAATTCATTTGCAGCCAATCGAAATTTGGTCACGTATAAGTAGAGATTACCGACATTGGTATCAGAATTCTACGGTCAATATCAAATGTTGTTCCAGCCTGTAGCGCGAGCAATCGTTTACGGTGTACTCCCACCCCACCCCCCAATGTTCACGTTCAGTGACTTCATGTCTCTCTTGTAGAAATGTTCGAGGTGAAGCTGGGCCACTCGTTCTCTGCCGTGTGGGGAACTAGCCTACAACAAGAGAGCACAAGGCAGCCCCATGCTCGTTTCAAAGGTCTGCAAGACAGACATGAAATCATTGAACATGGACGTCGAGAGATGAGAGTGTATCGTAAGCGATAGCTCTCACCGGAGGTTGGAACAACGTCCGTCGTTGGACATAGACCTTCCTCATGATTCGCCATACTTCTCTATCATGGGCGTCGCGGGGCCAGTACCTTCTGAATTTGTTTAGCTCGTCTCTCCATCTATTATTCGGTTGCGCATGTGATCTCGGGGGATCGATGTCGTAAGTCACGATGTCCATCGGTTGTCCGCCATTCTTGCAACATGGCCAGCCCACTGCCATTTAAGATTTTTAATGGATAATAAAATACGTCTGTATACTCGTGAGATGTTGCTTCGTTTTCTATTTTTATTTTTGTTTTTTTTCTTGCTTTTTTTTTTTTGTTAACGGAGATTGTTGATTTTCAGTAAATCGAATCTAAACAAAATCAATCATTCTGACTTTTTAGGTGTACCTTTGAACATTTATGTACATAAATAAATACACCTGAGAAGTGGGAAGAAAATTACCTTCAGCAATTTAGGAATAAGTTGTATTATCATATTGATTTTTATTTTGATGAGGCATTTTCAGACATCATAACAATTAATCAGGCGTCTACCTCCTCAGAAAGTCTTCTTTTTTTTTTTTGCTATTTGCTGTTATGTAATTATCGTATCATACCTTCAAGGTTCGATACACGCGAAAAATCTTCTTTTTTTTAATTATATTTTTACAAGGAGCCTCCCTTTTCTTTGAAAAGCCATTTAAAGGAGAAAAATTGCATATTTGACACAAATTGCAAAGCTAGCACTCAGTGAGGGCATACCTTCAACATAAAATATATTTTGATAAAAAGAATCAACTACTTTTCAAACTTTTCAAAAAATATTATTCTATTTTCATTGCTGTCTCCGATTAACGGCATATTTTCTAAATCTCCGACTGAGGTTTTGAGTATAAGTTCAACTGCGATAACTTACGATACTTTATAAAGATTTCGTAAAATTAAATAAAGGGAATGACCGATATATATATATATATGTGTATGTGTGTGTGTGTGTGTGTGTGTGTGTGTTTCCAAATATTCTCACAAAATACCCTTTTCGTAAATAGATACATTCATGAATGAATAAGCATCGTAGATTTTATTCAAATCTGATAACTAGATGATTTTTGGAATAATTTTAAAATCTGTCTTTTTCGACTAAAAATTCGCTCATGCAACTTTTACGTTTCATTTTCTATCCAATATAATCGACTTTTCAAAGATTAACTTCCGATTCTAAACATTGGAATCAAATAATCAGAATCTTCTCTCATCTGGTTTCTTATGAATGGGACATATTTTCGTTACCTATCCTCTTTCCGTCTAAAGTGCGTGGAGACACCGTCATTATTTGAAGTACATTCTAATAACCTCCCCAAAAATTTAAAACGGTGCATAAACCCGTTAGAGAAATATACTTTCCCTTTTTTAGTGCAGTTCACCAAACCGAGAAGATTCTTAATTGCTGAATTAATTAAATGTCAAGTAAAGACCAGGGAGGTGCAAGAACAGAATGAATAAAAAATATTTATTACATTTTATCAGTCAAGACTTTTTATCAAGATTTTTTGCAACATCAGAATCTTCAAAATATTTTTCGTAAAGCTTGAAGTAAATCCAAAAACATCTAATCGCATAAGTATGATAATTCGAACATGAGTTACCTACGAAATAGAAAAAAAACAAAACAGATTTAAAACTAAAATGAACGAAAACTTCGAAAAGTCTCTGTTTATTTTGTTGTCTAAAGAATACAACATGATAATTTGGAATTTTCATCTTACCATTCTGCGGGCGCTTCGTGGATATCTTTGACGGTGTCTCTTTTGTCCGCTAGGATATAGTTTATTTCGTTCTTAGTTTCATGATTGGGGCTCTCCTAAGTTTATTGGGTTTTTTTCTTGAAGAAGGTGTTCATGATTTCAAAGCCGTTCACTGTTGCGAAATTTACAAGATCTTCACTTTTATCACTCATAGAATTGCTTCATTTTCGCACTTGTACTCCAACAGTGATGATATTTCTGTTGTTACACGTCATTGGGATTAGAGGTAGGTTTAGGATATGGGGTAGATAATTCAGGATCAGAGTCATTGGGGTGCGAGATGAGAAAATTAAACTATGATACAAGTTCTGTGAGAGGGATTGCATTTCTCTTTTGGGACCACAATATTTAACTTGAACCCTTACGCAGCCTTGGTGGGGAGGATATAATTAATAGGATTATACAATTGATAAGCTTCGACATAAAATTGCATATGCAGACACCAACATGTGTCGAATGCAGTAGTCAGCTCAATAGCCAGGGCTGTGCTCGAGGCAATGCAAAGTTCAACCTCACAGGGGTCCCGAAATTTCAAGTACGTCTTAAAGATATTTCAATATTCTTATTTGTTGCAGGTGAAATTGTCTCAGCTTAACTTATTTGATGATTCATCAATTAATATAAAAAAGTTCAATTCCATCTAATTTTTTTACACCTTTCTTCTGTTCTCGACGGCCCTGTTCAGTCGTTCTCTTTTAGCAAATATCTTTATCTTTTACCCGTTATCATTTTGCGTACCTGTACCTTGATTTTCCCGGTCCTCTTTACAGCCCTGGTGTTGCTATACTCTTCACAGGACCTCTCCTCTAAACCCATCCCTCTCAGCAGTTTTGAAGTGTTAGAGAATAAAGTGCATGGACACTTCGCTTAATATGATATTGATCTTTGTAACAAAATGCATTTGTAACAATAAAAACGTATGTAAATTTTGTTTATTTTTTGCAGTTTTCACTCATCTAAGGTTTATCGTACGTACTGTCGGATTGAGGGGGGTACTGGGTGGACCAAGGGTCTCCAATAATTAGGGGGACCATAAAGTTAGTTACCCCCTCCCATTTCACAAAAATATATAGTTACTGCGTATATACATGTCCCAAAGTGTTTTTTCACACTCCTAATATTTCTCAGAATAGATCGTTACTTTTGTGACTCCACGTACAAAACTTTTTATAAATGCTAATAATAACAAGAGTTTGATGTATTAGTGAAGTCATCTGCTTAAGGGTGGGTCTGTAAACTGGAATAGGAGTGTTCGAATTAGAGCTATTTTCACGAATCTGACCGTGAGGTCGAGGTTGAACGTAATTCGTAAGGTGCAGCTGATAATTGCCGATTCGGAGATGTTTTCTCGGTCATTGGATTGCTCAAAAAGCAAAAAGGGAAAATGAATGAATGAGTGTAAAAAAAAGAAAACGTCAGAATCTGATGAAAACTAATTTAAGAAAAAAAACATATTGCAATGAGTCGACAGAAAACTTTTTAAGATAATTGGTCATTTCGTACATTTGACGTATTCTACAGATTCTCTCTCTCTCTCTCTCTCTCTCTCTCTCTCTCTCTCTCTATCTATCTATCTATCTATCTATCTATCTATCTCCCCCTCTCTCTCAGTATATATATATATATATATATATATATAGAGAGAGAGAGAGAGAGAGAGAAAGAAAGAGAGAGAGAGAAAGAAAGAGAGAGAGAGTGTAAGAACAACTCTACGTTGAAGAGGCTACCATGTATATATATATATGCGTGTGTGTGTGTGTGTGTGTGTGTGTGTGTGTGTGTGTGTGTGCATGCTCCCTTGATGCTGAGAGAATGAACATCAGTAGAATGTCTTTATACTTATTACATTCTGTCAGACATAAACTGTCCATTCCACTGAGATACATATTCTGGGCATAAGGGAACACACATATACTCACATATTCTTAAGAAATGGATATATAATCGGAAATAAATAATTATAGATTACGTTATATTATTCTGACACTCTATTTGAAATGATCTCCCGTTATTACACGGTGGATGTATCATTTATACGTCCGTTTGATTTCTCCTCCATCTTTTCTTAATTTCACCGTCCAGAAATAATTCGTGTTCGCCAGATTCCATTGTAATTGATATATTTATGTGGGTTGTTTAAGGTTTGATAAAACTGAAGTAGGCTTTCTTCTGGCTTGGTCCACTTTGGGAAACAGTCGTCTAGATAGCGTTTCCCTGATCCTTTGAATTCTTCTGAAAATTCTGTTCCGAACTGTTCGAATATTTTGTTGCATGATTTTTCTTCAAGGTATCCAATAACTAGTGTGGCGTAGGTTGGGGTGACTATTGTCCCTATTGTGGTTCCTCAAAGTATAATCTGAAAAAGTTGTTGATAAACTGGAAGATATTGTTTTCCAGAATATGTTTCAAAGATTTCAGTATAAATTCCTTTTGAAACTTCTTCGTATCTCATTGGGATATTTGTTCATCCAAAATTCTTCTAATCCTAGTTCGCAGAATATGGGAATGGTTCTTAATTATTTGGGCCATTCTTTTGAGAGATGTTTACATAATATCCTGATGAATATGATTTATTTTTTTGAATTTTCAGAAATTTGTAACGTCCATTTCAAAATGATCATTCGGTTGAAAATGTGAAAGGGGCTTGGAAGCGAGATTCAACCGCTAAAGAGAGGCATGGGGGCAAGGTTCAAGCACTAATGGGAAGCGTAGGGGAAAGATTCAACTACTAAAGAGGGGTTCGGTGGTAAGGAACCAAACAGTGATTTTACATCAAAAGAAACCAAAAGCGTTTCATTCACTATTGATTTGGGTATTTCGCGTATGGAATCTGTTATGTCTTTGAGGAAGCTAAGTGTTCGTTTGCTCTGTGGTTTCAATAAGATATCTAGTAGCTTACTCAGTCTGATTATGGTTATACACGAGGGACCTGCTATTATTGGCCGTATTTTTTATTTTTGACATCGGGTGTATTAACATCTGAAGTGATAGATTTTTCACAAGCTGTTTTGATTGTATTGTTTCGATGATCCTCGGAAGGCCGTAAAATTAGCTTTCTTTTACCTCGAATTGTTCGAGGCATTTTTATTCTTTTTCACTGTGACACATTTGTTAATATGGACAAATCGCGCTATAAATCATGGCTGAAAATATCCAACTGGAAAAATTGAAAAGGGTCAAGATACTTTACAACAGACATTGAGAATGTCTCTCTTTTTGCATGTATATGCTCACGTCATTTTTTGCACTTGTAGAGGCAGCACATATTTCGTATGCGTATTTATATGCCCATGTATACGTATGCCAGTATTTGGATGGATGTCTATGTATGTAGGTATGTATACCTATGTATATGTGTGCATCTTGAGGATATGTTCGCATGAGCGCACATGTGTAATTGTACTTGTGTGTATGTGCAGTGATTCGTATGTTTGTGCCCATGTGTGAGTACCTGTGTGTATGTAGTACGTATGAATGTGTACATATATATGTATTCATTTTAGTGTGTGCACTTATGTGCATATATATGTGTGGATACGTAGGAGTATATATGCATGTGTGTATTGTGCATGCAGATGTGAATGAATATATGGACATGACGAGACTCTAATGGACTTCCCTCACATATATATATATATATATATATATATATATATATATATATATATATATATATATATATATATATATATATGAGTCTATGTATGTGTTTATCCATTTGTTGTTGTATGTCTGTCACGTTCTTTCCTCCCTTCTGTCGTAACTACTAATCTTTTTATTATTCTGATTATGTGTTTAGCAGCCAACACTTGATAATTAGAATGTAGAATTCTGTATTTGGTGTATGTATACGTATGTACATGTATATGATTTATGTTTGTCAGTACATCTGTGTATATTCGTATATGAGTGTATATATGTGGGTGTCTTTCTGTGTATATACTATCGCATTGACTCAAGAATCCGAGAGGAAGGCCACACTCCCCACTCCCTTATTTTAAGGACTTACTCCTCACTGACTATGCCGTGTTATAAAAAAAGAACTATGACAAGGATCACAGATTAATTGCAGAATGCCTTTCCAACACTCATTTCTAACGGACACTCAATCACTAAAAGGAAGCGTAGAGACAAGGTTCAATCACTAAAAGGAAGCGTAGAAACAAGGTTCAATCCCTAAAAGGAAGCGTAGACACAAGGTTCAATCACTAAAAGGAAGCGTAGAAACAAGGTTCAATCCCTAAAAGGAAGCGTAGAGACGAGGTTCAATCACTAAAAGGAAGCGTAGACACAAGGTTCAATCACTAAAAGGAAGCGTAGAGACAAGGTTCAATCCCTAAAAGGAAGCGTAGAGACAAGGTTCAATCACTAAAAGGAAGCGTAGAGACAAGGTTCAATCACTAAAAGGAAGCGTAGAGACAAGGTTCAATCACTAAAAGGAAGCGTAGAAACAAGGTTCAATCCCTAAAAGGAAGCGTAAAGACAAGGTTCAATCACTAAAAGGAAGCGTAGAGACAAGGTTCAATCACTAAAAGGAAGCGTAGAAACAAGGTTCAATCACTAAAGGGAAGCGTAGAGACAAGGTTCAATCACTAAAAGGAAGCGTAGAAACAAGGTTATCTATTTATCTCTGTTCAATTGTATCTATATCTACGTTTTTTTATCAAACTCAAACTGGAGTTGACTTTATTTTCCAAGTGTACCAACAGCAAATCTTGATTAAACTTGCTGGCACAGATGAAAATTAGCTACCGAGAATATTAAAAAGATTTGCTCTTCTTGGTGCCTGAAAATGGCAGAGAATGGCTGGATTTTTTCATTTTTCATCTCCTTGTAACTTTATAGCCTGGAAGTGGCTGAAGTACATTCGGAAAATCATACGAAAGCTCTAATACTTGATGCTTAAATTTTTCATCTTTTAAATCTTATACTTTTTTCATTTACAAATAATATATTTATGAAAATAAAGTTTGAACATCCAAAGATTTTAGAAGCCATCGTATCTTTACATGCGTACGTCATTTTTAGCTATAAAGTTAGCTGGAAATGAAAAATGGAAAAATCTAGCAATCAAGGGAGGTAAAGGGGGACAGTGTCTTTTTATATTTATGATGGACATAATTTACATTCATACGTGCAATGTTTACTCATAAATCTCCACCAAAATTATGGGTGTAGACCGATGTGTGAAATTCACGTTACCGAGATTTGAACATACGTCCAACTGATCGTGTAGAGGCTGCTTTACTAAATTGACAAGTCTAGGATATTAAGGAAAATTTATCATACAGATATGCACGGGCTCATTTCATTCTAATAAATAACAATACAATTTATATATATATATATATATATATATATATATATATATATATATATATATATATATATATATATATATACTTTACTCCCGAGTCTGTCTCACTCTCTGTAGTTCAATTTTTATATATATATATATATATATATATATATATATATATATATATATATATATATATATATATGTATGTGTGTGTGTGTGTGTGTGTGTGTGTAATGAAATAAAGGATTCGCTGCGTAAACATTATTTTCTGTCCTGTTTTGGCTTTTTCAGGCGAATGATTCAATTCATTTTAGATCCCTATTTAGGACGTTTTGGGGGGTGTCTATCTTTCCAGAATGTAGAACCTTTCTCTTATTCTATTTAAATATCTTTTCTTTCTCTTTATTTCTTTTCCTTGTTTAGTTGTAAGTCATTGTTTGTTTTGTTTTTGTTACATAGTGAAGATACTTTACCGTGTGGTAGTTATGAATTATAAATTAGCAGGAGGCATTTCCCTTATCAGTATGTTATTAAAACATCAGCTTTTAGTTATATGTTTCCTATCTGGGAGTATTTTATTCATACTTGAATCTGTTTCCCAGAGTTGGTGTTCACTTTTACATAACCTCAGTTGTTAGTTTGATTATTCTAGGTTTGGTATCTTTCTACATATGTAAGATAATTATGAAAAAGGGATCGAGTTTTCCTTAAATAGGCTGGAGGTATAAAATAATAATAATGTTAATAGTAATGCTGCTACTACTATTGTTATTGATAACGAAGGAAATAAAATAGCTATGGTGCTTAACTTTAGTATACCTGTATGTTGGGTGTTAAATTATGTCTTTTAATAGAAATTTAGAGCCATGCCGGCACTTTAAGGCTACTTCAATTTTTCTGTTTAATAATTCTGCATTTTGTTTTTTTTTCTTTTTGTTCTGTTGGCAAAGGTGAGGATTTCAAATTTCTCTTTTAGGTAGAGGTAACCTGAGATTTCAAAGTTCTTGCATATATGTCTTCATTTTAATATTTTCCATTTTACTGTGGGTGTGAGGTTGATATTGGTTTGTCTCCAATAACATATTAACAGTGATGTACTATTTTCGTATTTTTCATTTGTAAATGATGATATATGGTTGGCTAATCCTAGTTTAAAGAATGTTTTAGATGTTCCTATATAATATTTCACTTCTAACAATTTCTCTTTGGTTGATATTTCAGCTTGGGATATAATAGTTGTTTTGCAAAGGGCATCCGTTCTTATATATATATATATATATATATATATATATATATATATATATATATATTTTACAAATCAGTAATTCAATATCCGATGTGTGGTAGGCTTATTTCATGAAGTGCTTTATACATTCAACATAAAGTCAAGTTGTTTTACCGTATCATTTATACACATATTTATTAGTTTTTATTCATTACATATACAAAGCAAAACTTACACTCATCATATCCACAGGAATAGAAGTTAGTGGAGTTTGACCTTGCAGCAGCTAACCTTCTCTCTCTCTCTCTCCCCCCCTATTTCTTTCTGTATCTCCCACTTTCTCTCACTACCTATATCTATCTCTTTACTTATATCTATCCATCTATCTATCCTTCTCTCTCTTTCTCTCAGAAAAGTAATAAAAATGATTTAGACATGCTGTGTCGTCATGATGAAAGACCTTGCGGCCAAACGTGTTTTTAATACAAAATCCACCCAAGATTCGTACGATAAGAGACGATAAGGGGAAGGGGTGGGAAAGAAAGAAATGAAGAAGAAGAAGAAGAAGAAGAAGAAGAAGAAGAAGAAGAAGAAGAAGAAGAAGATGACGATGATGATGAAGCGATTCGTCGGTGTACAAAAAAAGGGTGTGGATAGTTGAGATGAAAATAAGAACGATCAGATCATTTTAACCCCTTCCCCACCAAAAACCTACTTCAGGTGGGGATGGATGCTTAATTGGCTTAACTAGGACAGGAGAATCTATGGGTGACAACACGCTCCAAGCTGTCATTCTTCTTCAACTTGTAGAGGAACCCGTTGCCATCTCATTCGTTAGTCAAAATTAAATAGTCTTCGAAAGTATGACGCTAAGGGTGATTAAACCCCGAGCGGAGACCCGATACGCAAGAAATACTGACAGCTATACTGGGGAATATCAAAATAAATTAGAAGTTATGGACGGACCGGCAATATCTGTCCCGGTCAAAGACGTGCATTTATTGACAACGTTTCGTGCTTTGAAATTAGCGATGTGGTTGGTTTGATTTCAGGAGTAAAATTGCCTCTACCACAGTGATTCTGAGCGTAGAGCGCATGCTCCACAGGAGGACAATTTAAATAAAGGGACAATCAGGAGTTTAGGCAGAGGGAACGGAAAGCGTTCTTTGGCATAAAACTGAGTTGTATTGAGGCTTAACTGATTCATTTCTAATTACACAATATCATCAGATCACCGCAGCCCCACAAATGGCCGACCTGCGAGCCAAGTGAGTGACAGATTCTTATCTCTTTGAGTGTTCATGTGTGTGTGTCCGGGGGCACCTAGTATTTTTGTTGTATTTCTAGATAATAGATGGTAAGGGTAAAAGGGAGAGGAGAAGGAGAAGCTTTTCTTGAATGGTATGAGAGAAAGAGGAGGAAAGCGACGATGACAATAATGATGATGATGTTGCTGGTGTTAGTCATAAGAAGTAGACATGGTGGAAAGTATAACTTGTCCACATTCAGCGGTTCCCAACCTGGGGTCCAGGGACCCATTGGATTCACAAAGGTATCGCCCGGGGTCTGTAAGCCAATGAAGGATTAAGGGGATCGACTGTTCACCCTGAGCGCATGTTTGAAAAGTGACGCCTTTTCAACAATTTTTCAACTCTTTAGTTCCTTTCAGCAATAAAAGTCGAATCTCATTTTTTATATTCACTTCATCGACTGATCTTGGAAAAATTCTCTCCCCCCCAAGAAGGGACTACTTGAAAAAAGAATTTAGGTTTAGTAACTAGATCATATTTGCGATAGAAGAATTCATCGTTGCTTGACATGTAAAATTAGGATGCGTTGGAAAGAAAATCTCAGATTCTAAATTGACCAGGTCCCTGAACTAATGGCCAAAAACTGCACTCTAAGACATTTCGCTCAGACAAAGGGTATATTGGAAACATTCAGTACTTCTTAGTTATTCTTACATTCTGGAGAAAAGTACGGGACAAAGTTTTCAATTTATCCGTTTATTTTATAGACGAGTTGTTTAGATTTGGTTACGGCTTCTCATTTTATTCAACTTTTTGAAAAAGATTTGGAAAATGTGCGAAATGAGTATGAATCTCAATTTAAAGAGATGGAGAATGGATCAGCCGGGTTGGCTCAAAAATATGATATCAATGCAGAATGCAAACAGCACAGAGAAGGAAGAAGAAAAATATTTCATTATGAAATTGCAGAGAATGAAGGAATATTCGATTCTCGAGAGATATTCATACTTAAATCCTATCTAGTTTCTTTTATCAAATGTAAAAGATTTGAGCATTTTTAAACTGTGGCTTCGAAATTTAGTGCTTCAGATCCAAAGCTTTTTGGCAACGCAAATTCTTATGAAATGGGAAAAAAGTAGAGATTTCAGCGGACGGATACTCAGATGACATCCATCGTCAAACTGAACTCGTACAAGAGTTTCTTTCATTCAAATACAAGTACAAAGGGATAATGAGCATTAGCAGTATGGTAAATTCAAGTGTTGAGAAACTGATCATCAATAACGTACTTGAATCTCTGATCACTAATGAGATGTGGTCCATCTATCATAACTTGTCCACATTCTACAATTTTTTTCTGACCCTACCAATAGATCTGTTGCGGAACTATCCATAAGCCGGCTCAAGCGTGTCCAGTTGAATCTTCGGTCTACAATGGCTGATGATAGATTGCCTTAGTTAGCTTTGCTCTCCATTGTCTTCTGAATTGAATAATGATAAAATAATAAATAACTGCAAAAATGGTGTCTAGATGAAAGAGGCTGTTGTAGTTGCTTCAAACATGTTTTATATTGCTTTCATTTTACGTTCAAATGGTAAAATAATTAAATAACACTTATTTTCATTGTTTTGATTTTTTAATTCAATATAGAATCATGAACTTCTTGTAAAACTTTGTATTGTTGTTATGATTTTGAATACAAAATAACTTCCTTTAAAACTGTATCTCCCCTCTTTTGATTTTAAATACGACACACAAATATATGATAAACTTTGAATTATTCATGTGCTCGCCCCCCCTCAACTTCACAACCTGGTTACACCCCTGCCGTGAACATGTTGAGAAAGCAAACTTTTCAAAAACCTGGAATCTGTGGGAAAATTTCTTTTTAATAGAAAGAAGTCCTTTGTGATGAAAAGGTTGGGAACCACTGTATCCGGGAGTTGATTTATGTTTTTGAAAGGTAAGGCTCTATTCTCCCCTAGCCGATTTTTTACACCATCGTAATCGACAACTGCTGGTCGTCCACTCGGGGACTTTATTTCAATGGACGAATAACCATGACGTTTAACCCAGTCAGATATCGCTACATTTCTTTCCACTTCCAGATTCAGTAGCTTTGTGGCCCAGTTTGAAATAATGTCACGAAATTCCCAAAATCTGAAAGCATTTGTGTCTCCCATCATGACATCAGAAAAAAAATTACAGCTGATAAGTAATGATAATGATGTTATATATATATATATATATATATATATATATATATATATATATATATATATATATATATATATATATATATATATATATATATAAAGAGAGAGAGAGAGAAAGAGAAAGAGAGTGGTGTACATGAAATGAGTTTTGTTATAGAGGTCAGTAAAAAACGAAAATACTCTTGGTACACCCTAATTCTTTATCTCAGAACTTCAGAATAGCTAATGAAATTTCTGAAATCTTCAAAAAGGCCAAATTTCAGAATTCCCTACCATTTTCTCAGAAAATATTCTTTAACGTGACGAATTCATTTGGAACAAATTATTATAATTTTGCTTCATCGCAATTTGTCTGATTTCAAAATTAACCTCAATCGAATTTTAAACAAAACATTCGTTTTTTTTATTTTTTTGTAGACATCTTGACACGTGACCATTGTTTTGTATCGGGGCGTGAGATTCGGCTGCCACTTCTCCAGCTGTCCTGTCTACCAACCCGCTCTCAAGTATCGGGCTCTGATTTCATGGAGCATTTGTTCGAAATCTGCATTATTATGATAAAAGAGACTATTTGTGATGCAGGAAAATATTAATCAAAGTTAATAATAATTGTTTTTAGAATACTTTAAAGGAACCAGGTAGATTTTGAAAAACGAAATGAAATAATCAAAGGTATGAACTGCTTAGTGATGTTTATGATGAGTTATTCAGAACTCTTCCTAAACTGGACAAAATCATATACATAAAAAGAAACAAATATTGAACTACGTTGAGAAAGAACATTGCGAAAATGTCAAAAGATTAATGAACGACAAAACAGTTAAAGAAAGATAAATAAAAAATCTCAGTAAAAAATTTAAATAAAAAATTGGGAATATGGTCCACAAAGAAAATCAGAGAGAAATAAAAGAAAATCTCATGAAAAAGATATGGATTCGCAAAAAAAAACACCTAAAACAACAAGTAAAAGCAGCCAAAACCAAGCAAGGACTCAGATAATCAACGATTCTGGGAAATGACAGTGTGAATTTGAATTTTCCAATTTTCGGACTGTTCGGGGATATTCAGTGGATAAACAGTAAGATATGAAAACATACCTTTCCCAATTAAATTCATCATCATCATCAGTCTTTTAGCGTCCGTCGTTGGACATAGACCTTCCCCAGGATTTGCCACACTTCTCTATCATGGGCGTCACGGAGCCAGTACTTTCTGAACTTGTCTAGTTCATCTCTCCATCTAATATTTTGCCGGCCTCGGTTGCGCATATGGTCTCGGGGAATCCATGTTGTGAGTCGTGTTGTCCATCGATTGTCAGCCATTCTTGCAACATGGCCAGCCCACCGCCATTTGAGATTTTTTATGGATTCTATGATGTCTCTAACTCTTGTCTTTTCCCGGATGTGTTGTGCTGTTTTGTGGTCTCTCCATGTGAGGCCCAGCATTATTCTTTCATGTGCACGTTGCATGGTTCTCAGCTTACGGGTCTGTTTCTTGGTTAAGTTCCATTGGCTGAGTGAAAAAATGGGGTGAAGCGATGATCCAAAACAAGGTGAAAACAAGTGTTTTAGAAATACTGATGTCACTGTGTGAAGTTTACTGTTTACATCAAAATCAGAAACCACCCTTACGGTGGGTATAACCTCCTCTGTACCTGCTTGGTTGTCAAATATCACCAGTTCTCTCCACACTTCTTTGTCTGCAGCTAGACTTGGTTTGTGATGTGTAAAAAGGTGAGTACCCGAAGAGTTGTCACTCACTTGTTATTTACCCATAGGCGGTGGGAGATAGAGATGGATTCATGCTCCTCCAAAGAAAATTAATGCCAAGTGGACGCAGATAGTTTCAGCTGATCTCCGATTGGATTTCGTGAGATCATCGATTCTTTGAGTCCAATCAGCGATGAATATATCGCCGATCAAATTTCGACATGATTTTTCCTTCGACCTTGAAATACGATCCAATCATAGCAATAAAACTGATTCTATTTTCTATGATTGGATCGTTGACATCAGACGTTGTCGATCAGAAAGGGAGAAAGTATTTTACGTCACTCCCTTTTCAACTAATAAAAAAATCATATATATATATATATATATATATATATATATATATATATATATATATATATATATATATATATATATGTATATATATATATATATATCCACACAGTATATGTGGTACAAATCAGGCTAGCAGTATAACATAATATAATAATATATCAATAATATAAAGCCACGTTTGAAATGTAATGGATTTATTTCATAGAGTGCTCGATACACACAACTTTTTACTATTGAAGTTAAGTTGTTTTAGAGTAGAGCTGGAAATGAATAGTAAAATGTTTCTGCCCTCTCTGGGCCTCATCAGGTGAGGCCCAGAGAGGGCAGAAACATGAGCTAGTTTGTGTAGCGAATTCACATTCTGATATTTGATTCTTTTGTTTTAGTTCTTGGGTTGCAACAATATCATTATTTTGACCTGTTTTTTTTTTTTTGTTGTTGTTGTTGTTGTTTTGTTTTGTTTTTTTCATTGAAATCCCTTTAGAACTTCCGGAGATATCGTATGGACAAACAGACAGACAAAGCACATACCTTTTCCAATTTCATAGGCTGAACCCGACTTTTCAGTTACTTTTTGTTTATTTACAAGCGTATACCCGTCAAAAATGACGGGGTTCTTTATTTATGGGTCGGCACTAAGGAGCCTAAAGCTATTTTATTGGATAATTTATTTTATAATGATTCAAGTACCCTAATTTAATTTTTCAAGGTCTTTACTCAACTCCAGCTTTGTGACATGAAGCTTTGTGAGTTTCTAGACGTAATCTTTATTGTTATTAGTTCAGCATACGGTTAAATCGACAATAATTTGATTGGATTGTAATGTGATAACCTATCTTTCGAAAATATATTGGCTTTTAATTGTAATCTAACAGTTACTAAAGATAGAAACAAATTAAGACCAAAAATCTCAAAATTTGCCACGTATGTCTAATTTATAAATTTTACAGTATTATACAATTATTCTTGGAAAAATATTCTCAAAAAGGGTTTGTTTTTAATTCTTCTTAATGACATTTATGAGACGTTGAATAATTTCTTTTCACTCTCTTAGGAAAAAAAAACTCATTCATGTATAGATTGTCATCAAGAGTGTTCAGGTACACCTGAGTACATTATTGTTTGATAACTTGGACGGACATTGTAATTGCAAAATCTCTAATACAAAAACATATCTACAATAAAATCGAGATTGTGACGAATGAAGACAAGAAAAACATTCGTGAATGAACTGAGAATATTGACCAATCGTGCATCCGGGGCGTATTCGCTGTGGTATTACTTCCGGTCTACCCACAAGAAAAAAAATGTCTTCTTCTTTATCGCTCATGCATGTCGTTCATCTTGATTAAAAACAGACATTTTTTTACAGCTACAACAAAACATTCGTCTACAGAACAAATTAGGAATTTGTCAAAATTATTAATCCTAATAATATCAAGGCAATAACATGCATGTGTGAGCGTGTCTATGTAGATAATAGTTCAGCTTAACAGGCACAAGGCAACCCTGTCGGATTCGAACTCACTACTGTAATAACGATCCTCCATGGCGAGGCACACTAGATAAGCATGACACGAGGTTACAACCATAAGGCTCTCACTAGAGATCGAACCCGTTACAGTAGTAATGATCTGTTACGGCAAGACGATCTAGCTAAGTCTGGCTCGGGACCGTAAGACACCCACTGTTAAATTAAACGAGCATTCCAAGGGAAATTATGAATCATACATGTTCATTTTCATCACGTAAATCTAGCATAAACTTATATTGTGAATTGAACCCTCCACTGAAAACTTGAGAGTGCCAAAAATAGAAAAATGAATAAAAATTTCACTACTCATTGAGGAGAATGTGTGTGTGCAGAATATAATGTTCCTTCTCTGCGTGAACTAATTGTTTTCTTTTTATTATACACTCAGAATTTCAATCGGGACAACTGTGGCTAAGTTGAATTGAAAGTTTTTAATAAAACTTCATAAAATGGACACTTTTCCCCCCTTATGAAATTCCAGGCATCTTGCAGTTGAAAAAAAAACAAAGTTCGAAACGGCCAATCTGTGAAAAACAATATTCATTAATTAGAAATAAAAAGAAATAAAAGAATGATGGACAATTTTTCACCTTTGATGAATTAGTGATGGGCAGATTTCCCGATGGGCACTTCACCAAGGCCCAATCTCTTAATGGGCAGATTACTTAGTGGACACATATTTGGTTACTGTGATAAATAACAATAACAGATGAGATATATGTGAAAAAGTGTTTTTTCTCGACCACCCAGTAACCATTACCTTTGTAATGGGGTGATCAATTAAAAAATTGGAAAAAAAAGGGTGATCAATGAATAAATCACTTTTCTTGCCTTCTGTCGAGCGCCGAGATGTCCAAATTCTTAAAAAAACAAGGGTGAACACAAACTAAGGAACCAATTTATCATAAACTTACATTGTAAATTGAACCTCCCACCTGAACCTCATTTTGGAGAGGAATTTTTTTAAAAGGCTCTTTCCCTACTCAGATCATTTCAAATAAGTTTCTATACAATATAACACAATTTATAATTATATATACATATATATATATATATATATATATATATATATATATATATATATATATATATATATATATATACATATACACTGAGAGTGTGTATGCAGAATACATAGATTCATATAATTGCTAGAACAAATGAATAACTTGAACCCAAATAAATACATAGATACATATAAATGTTAGAATACACGAATAATATGAACCCATCAAGAGTATCTAAACCAGTGTTACGGATAGCGATGATTAATTATAGTTTAGATGACGTAATAACATTATTTTTTTTAATTCTATTTCGATTGTTATTACTATTAACGGCGATATTTCTGTTTTGATTATTGTTATCAACGACATCATGTACAAAGAACAGCGTTTTATTTATTTAGATGACAATTATGACAGGCTGCTGCACATGCCATAAAGTCCGGTTGCTTCCAAACATGCACTTTTTGAATGGGCCTGCCTTAATTCAATTCCTGAATTCAAAGTTTATCTGATACCTTCCAAAAGCCTCAATTCTCCTGCAATTGTCACGATCAACTTTCTACGCCGTGACTTTTCAAAAATATCTCTGATTCTATTCAGTTAATTCCCAAAAAGTCAATATCAGATTTTTCTCCGAACTTTCTTCTTGCCAGTCATTGGTAAGAAAGGATTTGACGATAAAATTAATTTTGATACTAGTGAAGGTTTTTTAATTTTCGTCGGGTGTTGATTTCCTATCATCACGGTTTTCTCTCTCATTTAGCTGACAACGCCTTAGTTGACATGATTTTTGCCAGCTCATTTTATCTGACAACGAGGGTGTTTAAATACCAACGGACAAATCATGAGATATAATGAATATTATTCTTGGAAACACTGTTTTTATCAATGTTTTGTTAGATTATTCAGGACGTAATGAAGCAGTTCTGGGGAGAGAATAAAAAACGTAACAATTTAGTAACAATTGTCCATAACTTTGAAAAAGTCACTAAAATTCCGTTTTGTTTTGTTTTTGTTTTGTTTTTTGTTTTTTTGTTTTTTCAAACAACAATTCTTTGAGATGAGGGATTTACGACCGGAACGTAAAGTTTCATTTGGACTCTTATTCTCATCTTGGTTCATTCCTTGAAGACTGCACTCCGGCCGTTGTACCCTTACGGCCCTCTTCAAGTGAGGAATGTGTGTATTTTTGTCACGAACTCCTTACAACTACAGATTTCTGACTCCAATTACGACCAACAACGGTATTTGTGACCAAAAATTAACGCCACCCGAAATTAGATGGTCGGTCCAGGCGATCGCCTAGATGCTCCCTCCTTATCTCGATGGTCAAAAAAAGTAATCATTCGTCACCTGAAGATGGTCGGCGGGTACAGCAGCCGAAACGTTGTGTTCAAGAAGCGAATTAAGGATAAAAGTCATAACAAAACTTTGCATAATTGAATCTCTTTTGATGCTGTGGGCTTGATTTGGGCCGATCCATACTACGGCCTTTTTCAGATGCACTGTCTGTGTCGAAAGAGACAGTCTGTTCTTCCGGTAGTGTACAGCCAAAACAGGTGGCAAACAGAAATTTTCAAAAGTTGATCATGAAAATGATTCATCTAAGAAACAGCTCAAGACTATGAAGTCTACTACCAATACAAAGTGTACACAAACAATAAAAATAAAGATAAAAGAAAAACGAATTGAAAGTCAAATCATTGAACAAAATTTGAAGTCATGAAAAAAAATTCAGTCGGAGAATAAATATGGTCAGAATAAATTCTATTTTTGATATCACTGGCGTTTTCCACAGGAAAAACATCTAAAAACATCTAGATTCTGGATAATCTAAATGTTATTAATAGACCTGTCAAAATAAAACCCTAAAAAGGTAAATTAAAAAAGTCTTTTTTGTCAAGTATCATAAAAATGTTTTTAGAAAGGGTGTTGCGGAGTAGTGATACCAATTTTCGAGTGGACAAAACGGTATGGCCAGCAGCGCTGGAATACACAACTATAAACACAAACAAACAGACGTAAATATAAAAAAGGATAAAACATTTCGCCGCGCCGCGAGATTATGATAACTTGGGACTATTATGTCTACTACAATTACTTGGAGTAAACAAGTCAACAAAAATGAGATGGAAGGAAAACTAGACAAAATTTAATAATGGCAATGCTTCATCTAAGAAATTTGGGCAACTGAAGACTATTATGTACTACTTAAACTGAGTGTAAAAAAGCAACAAAAATAAGATGAAAGATAAATTAGTCAACAATTAATGGAAGAAACGATTTATTTAAGAAATTCAATTTTTTTTCTTAATTTCTGAGATGCAGAATTGCCATTATTATCATACCCTGATTTACTCAAATTAGTGTCCTCATCTTGGTTGTAATAGTAACAAAGTTTTGGTCGTTGTACTCTCCAGCCTTCTTCAGATAACTGCCGTAGTTCGGTTTGAAATTCCATGAAGGTTATCATCTTCAGCTAACACTGGAATGTATAATGGGCAATGATGACACTAGTTCGAGTATATCATTGTATAATAAATTTGGTCGACTCGAAACCATAATGTTTACTACTATTACTAGGAGTAAACAAGTCAACTAAATAAGATGCAAAGAAAACTAATCAAAAATTAATAATGATGACAACGCTAGATCTAATAAATTTGGACAACTATTGTTTCTACAACTATCATTTGATGCAAACAAGCAACAAAAATGAGATGAAAGATAAACTAGTCAAAATTAATAAAATGTAAAAGCTGTTGGGTCTTTTATTTATTTTGAAAATCTTCCTTTGTCACATCCAAGTCAAGAAGTTGATCACTGCACTAATAGCTGCGAGGTGTGTAGAAAATTCTAATGATTAAAAAAAACACCACACGAATACTTGGCCAGAAGACCATGGTGTCCTAAATTAACAAAATATGCATAGATATTAAAACACATACATTTTTTCACTTGCATAATAGAGAAATTGATCTTTTTTCATTTGTTACACGACAGATAATTTGACAAATATGTCTGACATTTCAGCAGTAGTGTTAGTTTGTTTTCGTTTTAATTCTTGTGCAGCGGCTATGACTTCGTATTTAGGTGTTGTGTACGCATGAATTAGACACCACACTCCTCTTATTTATTGTGTTGAAATGATAATTCCAATCAGAGATGTTAATTGGTTAAAATAGCTAATCTTAAACATAAAAATTGAAGGCAGTATAGTACAATAATAATGAAACAAGTGTAGAATCACTGATTCGGAATTGATCGCTTGAAAGCATTTAGCGCGGGGCCATTAAGGTTCCGGGGCTTGTAGCATATGCTACTTTTGCTACATAGTTGATCCGGTACAGCAGAAAACATGATGTCACAACCTCATAACTGCAAAACGATAGCCGCCATATTGAAAAACAATCAAATTGGTTTTTATGTCTTTTTCTGGGCCGATCTCCATTTGCTTCTCCGCCCAAAAATACTTTCGTAGATAATGGATCAACTGTTTTTCATGATATGCTTTTGTCATAAAACTCTTGCGTTTTTACCAGGTTTAGATAATAGAGCAAGACTCTCTTTCATGTCGTTATCTGGGCTGAATTAAATGAGTATATCTACGTCTTATCCCACACACACTCATGCACACACGTACATCATATATATATATATATATATATATATATATGTGTGTGTGTGTGTGTGTGTGTGTGTGTTGAGTGGATGTGAGGTAATCCGACAAAATAGAGGTGGTAATTTGACAATGTATAAAGTGAGAAAAAATGAGGAAAACAAGTGTTATATCACAAAAAGATTATCATAAGAGCTGGCTTGATGCATTTCGCTGGCGCCTGTAGCTTTTTCAAAAGTATAGAGTGAAGTAGAAAACTGTGACAAATTTCAATTCAAAATATGTATACGTGAGTGTGTGCAGGTGTGCAGAGAGAAAGGGAGAGATTTCCTTCACACAGAAAGGCAGCAGGGACACAATCTAACCCCTACACAATATAGATAGCTGATACATGAACAACCTCACCCAAGCGTCGTCTCGCGCAATTTTGACCAGGTCATCCGCTAACGACGAACACGATCACAACAAATATGATTCTACCCTTCCACCCCTGGGATATCTACCCGTCTTCTTTTTTCAGATTGCACTGAAGAAAAGAAAAAGAAAAGTTGGTGAATAAATATCTGCAAAAGGTTTTCCTAACTGTCTATAAACTTCATATATATATATATATATATATATATATATATATATATATATATTAGAATGTGGATTTGCTAGCGAATCCACATTCTACTATTTATTTCCAGCTCTACTCTAAAACAACTTGACTTTATGAGTAAAATGTTGTATGTATCGAGCACTCAATGAAATAAATCCATTACATTTCAGAAGTGGCTTTATATCATTGATATATTATTATATTATGCTATACTGCTAGCCTGATCTGTACCATATATATATATATATATATATATATATATATATATATATATATATATATATATATAAAGGTTACAGATAAGGATTTTTATTTTAATTTCTCAGCCGTCTTTGCTTCTGTACGAGTGAATGTGTAACTGGTAGATTAACCATTTGACTGAGTTGGCTTAAGCCTAGGGGTCTGGAAGGGAGAAGGGTGGGGAGAGCAGAAAAATGTTTTAATTGTTCAGAAATAGTTTTGAAAGAGCTATAATGTGTTCATTTAATGATATCGTTTATGTTTTTATAAATGTAGTCCATTGAATATCGTACAGTCATTTAAGGTTACGTGAATTTACTTCATTTGATTTAAAGAAAGGTGGAGGAAGGGGGAAAGGTCAGGAAGGACCTTACTAAAGGTCAACCTGTGAGTTCGAGTGTACATAATCTGTCTCAGAGTGTAGGCAAGAACTGTCGAAAATTTTGGTCGATTGGTGTTAGGTCAAAAAAAGAAGGCATCAAACGAAGAGTCACACAAGGTTAGTACGCTTTCATCAGAGCATACTTAACATTCAAGAACAAAAAAGATCCCATTAGTTTTGAAAAGAAGGGACGAAAACCAATGCATCCTCCCGATAGTCACCTATGGAGCTGAAACATGGAACATAAACAAAAGATTGACTCTTAAACTAGGAACCATGCAACGTGCACAAGAGAGAATCATACTTAATATTCCATGGAGAGATCACAAGACAGAACTGTATCAGCAGCAGCAGCAGCCTTTATCATCCGTTGTTAGACATAGACCTTCCCCAGGATTCGTCAGATCTCTCTATCATGGGCGTCAGCATCTTATATTCTGCCGGCCACAGTTTCACATGTGATGTCTGTGGATCCACGTTGTGAGTCATGATGTCCATCAGTTGTCTGTAATTCTAGCAACATGATCAGCCCATTGTCATTTGAGTTTTCTAATGGATTCTATGATGTCTCAGACATTTTCACTAATATATTGTGCTGTCTTGTGATCTCTCCGTGTGATGTTGAGCATGATTCTTTCAGGTGCACATTGCATGGTTCTTAGTTTGAGGCTCAGTCTCTCGGTTAGGTTTCGTGTTTCAGCTCCATAGGTGACTATTGGGGGAAGGGGACCTCTAGAAGCAGTTCTGGCTGATCAAATTCTGAAGATACTTTTTGCTCATTTTGCATTCAGTATATATGGAGTTACACACAATTTACAATCAAGTCATCTGTAATCTTTTCTCAAGAAAAATACATTAAAGTAGACTTCTTAAAGAAAAGATAGACATTGAATTTTTGAAGGGATTTTGGTACTAACATTGATAATTTGGAATAAACTGTATTTCTTTTTGTCAAAAGTCCAGGCTGTGTCCATTTGACTTGTCTAGCTTACTGGTTGTGTCCAACACAGTATAGTAGAGGGAAAAAACAGAGTCGGAGATATCATGAAATCCATTAGAAAACTCAAATGACATTGGGCAAGCCATGTTACAAGACTGTCGGCGTGACGATTTAAGTTCTGGCAATATTGGTGCCGCAGCACGGTAGGGAGGTCTGGCGAATCCTGGGAAAGATGTAGTCCAACGACAGGCTTTAAAAGGCGGATGATGATAAGAAAGAATCCGAAGCTGAATAATCTTCTTCAATAAAGGTATTGCAATTTTAACATATATTTTAAATGTCTTCGATACATACTGCCCAGAGAAGAAATCTGCTTGCTGGTAGCCTCATCATAACGAGCTTTAAATATCTACCGGGTGCCCCCAAAAAAACGCTCAGGATTTGATCGACGTATTTTTGGATTTTGGGATTGAAAAGGGTTAAAGGTGGAATAACTTTTGTCACGCTGAGATCTCGGCAATTTCATTGTTAAATGAGATATGTATCGTAAGCTATCAGTTAAATGTATCGTTAGCTATCAGTGAATTACTACGAACCATTCAAGTTGTATTTTAGCGTCTACAATCCACCTAATCCTTGGCCTTTTCTTGGGGAGGGGGGCAATTCACCCGGTATATCGTAATTTCCAACGATTCAGTCTGTCCGTCTGTCACAGAACAAACAGAAAGAGAGGCAGGGTGTAATGCAAACACACAAAAACACAAAAAAATCTTTAAAATGGCAAAACGAATAGCCGAAAGCTTATGGACAGTTCTTGCTACTGATCTATGTTCATTTATACGGAAGCGGGTATGGTTAAATCACATTTTTTTAGAAAATTCCTTTTTGTTATCTTTGACCAAAATTTTATTCATGAAGAATTGTTGCCCAAGTACAAGTTAGGGTGAGCAACTTTTGGCAAATGGTGTAGACTGGTTCTGCAGGTTGTAAAAAGAAAACGTGGGGTGAAATCTATGCCTGTCCCATACCGTGAGCCGCCTGTACCCTACACCCATCGCCTACAATTGTCCCAAACTTTGCAAACACTTTTTTTAGATCAAAACAAATTGAACAAAAAATGACGATGTACTTACCCCCCTCCCTCCCTCTCTCTCTCTCTCTCTCTCTCTCTCTCTCTCTCTCTCTCTCTCTCTGACCCCGGGTGTGTCCTCCTCATGACGAACAACAATTAAGACTGACGGTGGCCATTTTGTCGTTCAGAAAAGAAAACCAATCACAATGGTTTCCACACAAGAGAGAAAATAAATGAGGAAAAGGTTTTGTTGCCGGGCAAAGGTGAAAGTTCTGGACTTAGAAATTTATATATATTTATATACACAAGCTCACTCACTCATTCACTTACTCTTAGATAATATGAAAAAATGGTTGTTTGTTCATAGAAACGATGACAATAATTTGCCTTTAAAGGCAAGAAATGTTTACAACTTTCAAGTAGCCTCACCAACCGTGATTCTATGAAAGAGATTTCGAATAAAACAAAACACAATCATGAAAAAGACGCTCCCTTCTTGGACAAATATTAGCCGTCTCTAACCTGTATATATGTGGTGAATGCAGAAAGTATCAGAAACATTTCAAAAAGTTCATTTTAACATTCACTCAACATATACCTTGAAAATCGACAGGCCATTAGATGGGTTCTCATTGACACTGAGACAATGGCAGATTTGCGGAACCTTGATTCATGTTGTCAGAGTACGTTGCTGTCTGGTGAATTCCTTCCGAGTAATGTGAGACTGTTTCCCAACCTTTCTGGCAATCCACGACACAGCACGTTGAGAGACATTGAGAATAACCCCAGTTATCTGTATGTCAACCGTGGCGCTACGTTGATTCCCCTTCTTAATCATATTGCCAATAATGACGGATACATGAATATTCAATTAAGCGAATACATTATAATCTTTTCTTCATAAATATTCTCGAACAATTTTCTCTTAGGTTAACTGGGTATTCTTTTACTCATGTCGACGTTATCCCAATGATTATTATGGGAGAAGAATTCTGTCACGGTAATCCATTTGAATTGGTGCGAATAAACGTTACGTCGATATTTAGCAAGAGAGATAAACCGGGTAGACGCTATACGTGATTAGCTGTTGTTACGTGGCTTTTTGAAAGGCTGAAAGTTGCTATATTTTTCAATGTCTATTGAGAGGATTTAATTTCCAGGTAACAAAGTAACATCGATAATAATAGGAAAATCAGAAACACTAACCCCGAACCTAACTTCTAACCCTAGAACTACCTACAAACCCTATTCCTACCAACTAACCCTGACCCCTGACCAACCCTAATCCTAACTACATACCGCGTTGACTCTAAAGTGAACGGTATTTTTAGATCGGAAATGAAGTTATTTGATCAACGATAAAAATGTATCCACTTTCAGTCATTCAAAATGACCGCGTAACTGCAGCCAATCGCGTATTTCTGGGTTATCTCCTTCGACAAAATTGCGATAAAACTTTTATTTGTACCTATTCCAGAGAATTATCATTCGACGCTTTTTTCCGTAGGCTCGAAGATTGCTGAGGTCATCCTTAAGAATCTTCTAGAATGTTTAGGAATAGTCTCACAACGTAATCCACATTTTTTTACGAACAATAAATGCCAATATCAAAACGGGCCGAATACTTATTACCACGCGAGGAATAAAATGATTGAATTTACCTCCTGGTTATTTTGACCCTACTAGAGCTGCAAGACCGCTACTACTGGTGCTAGCAGAAATCCGGTATAAAATCAAAGAGGTACGAAAATGAACCCTCTTTGTTCCGGCACTCTTTGGAGGTAAGGGTTGACCCCTCTTTTCACTTCTTTTATCTCTCCTTCAATTCTTCTATCTATCCAAGGACATTTCTTTTCTAAAAGAGCATCTTTTCTAAGAAGTTCAATTCCATCCAAAAATTTACAGTGCTTCATGGATATATACGATTGTTTTTTCCTCTTTAGAATCAAATCCTCGATTATATACAAGTGAAAATCAATTAAAAACATTTATTTTCACTGTCAGCATCCTTAAGATTTGTTCCCTCATCTACTAGATCCATCCAAGAACTTTCTGTTAGAACTGAAACTTTGCTACCTGCATTTCCTCATGATGTATTCTTTTTTTAGCTCTTTTACGATAAAGATTACTTTCTATTTTACTAAATCCTGACTTGATATCATTTTCTCTCCCACCAATTTTCTTTGAATTATATTTATTATCGTAATTAGTACAAGGGCCATAACTTATCTCTTGTTAATTTTATATCAAGAAAACTGCAGTGTGGTTTTTGCTTTAAAAAGCACAAGTTGATTAGTGGGACATATACTATCACGGTATAGGTTTTAGGGAATTGTAGAAGGCTAAGTTATTGGTTATTCTACGCAACTGAAAATAAAGGTAAGGCAAAAAAGTTATCAAAATTATCAAAAATTAGGTTACTTCATCTGATAATGATAGAAATGAAATAGAATCTCTATTTTCCTTTATATATTTCAGTAATTTGGAAATTATTCGAGAATTGCTCGGAGAGGGGATTAAAATTAGCTTATGGTTTGGCAACTCTTCCATGAAATGATGTGATTTCACTTTTTAATCTCTTTGATCAATTCTGAACTTTATTTTCTAAGGGTAAAAATAAAAACTCGCTTTTTTTTATTTAACAATGTAATTCTATAGAAAAAAGATTTTCAAGAAATTCAAATCCATAAAACATGACCAAATGGTTGCCTTGTTATGCTGATTCTTGAATAATATTCCTGTTTTACCTCTCAATCCTAAGTGATTAGGAGTAAAATGGCTGTCTATTCAAATACTTATGGCAGGTACTACATATATATATATATATATATATATATATATATATATATATATATATATATATATATATATATATATATATATATATATTAGTTTAGAGAGCTTTACAACTTAAATATTGAACTCTAAAAAAAACTTTTTCACAAGATTTCTTGTGTTACTTCAGTCAGCTATTTCCCAATATCTGTCAAAGAAATTTTCAGTGTTTGGGGTATTTTTCCTGTTTCCCCAATACTTTGTTACTAC
The DNA here is from genome assembly GCA_963457665.1 of Thysanoteuthis rhombus. Classification (NCBI taxonomy): domain Eukaryota; kingdom Metazoa; phylum Mollusca; class Cephalopoda; order Oegopsida; family Thysanoteuthidae; genus Thysanoteuthis; species Thysanoteuthis major. Next base: position 13,105,014 of record OY735241.1, on the reverse strand, counting down.
GGTACAATATATAAATTGTCTCTCGCTGGGATCATCAGTTGTTCACCATGTTTCGGGGATTTTAAAAACAGTTATATTACTATGGCAACCCAGCAGTATTGATCAAACACCGCCTTCCTCTTTTATTACATGGTTTAGGTCATACATGTAGTTTGTCATTTTATATAAAGTTTTGTGTGCATTTTATAATGACATTATTTTATACTACAAATTTCTTTTTTCTTTTGAATGTTCACCCATGTGAATATTAAATCCATTGTGTACTTATGATATCATCTTTAAGAATACTTTTTACACAGAAAAAACTTATTCGATTACATTCTCTACCAACATATTCAACCGAAGAATTTGACAATTTTGTTCCACTAACCCTACAGTTAATTTTTCCACATCGTATAACATCAAGCTTCTATCATTTTTAATTATCAGATAAAATATCCTTATATACATGGTTGAATATATATATATATATATATATATATATATATATATATATATATATATATATATATATATATAATAAGCTGCTGAAGGCTTTGTTGGATGCACTGCTGCTATTTTTACAGCAGTAGTTATATGACTTTATTTTGCTATGACCAATATGAGGAAAGAGCAACATATGTTGTATGTGCCTAAATACTGGCTGTGGATAATATATTTCATACTTGTGTTGCTGGGTGTCTGGCCTTCTTTATTGTTATTGAATGATTATGAATGTAGTGAGTCTCCTTGTTTGACTTGAGGATGGGCACCAGAAAGAAAATTTCTCGCATGTCTTCAGATAAAACGAGCCGCACACACTTTTATATATACATATGTATATATATAAGCAATAATATACTTTATGTGAATGAAAAGATTGTGTGGTTACTGAGGGTTTTATGCACTTCCATGTATAAAATCGTGTCTCAGTCTATTTTATTCTTATCAATATTTGTTCTGAGTGATTTTTTTTACGTTTGTACCTCGAAAC
>OY735241.1:13056541-13101541 GCA_963457665.1 Thysanoteuthis rhombus | reverse complement strand
TTTGAATTGACCTCCAATTATTAGAAACACCTTCAAACATAACCTTTGTGAGGTTGATGTCGGAGGTTATTCGAGGTTACCAAATGTCATTTTTAGCCAATTTTCAGAATTCTGGACCACAATTTTGCACCAAGAACGCTAGAATTTAACATATGGATATATCTTCTTACAGCAAGGATTGAAATTTATGTAATGTTGACTTCTGGGGTCATTCAAGGTCACTAGGGATCACATATAGCCCAACGGAACTAGTGTAGACAATATTTTGCTCTAATATCGGGTATAGTGGAGATTTCAGTCATCTTCACTCAATTTTCCAAGATTTTGGCAATAAATTTTGTACCTACGTGACTCAAATTTGGCATAGGGGTAAATCTTTTCTTGGCGATGGTTAAACGTTGTGCGATATGAAGTCACATGAGGTCATTTCCGGTTGATTCTACACAATATTCCGAGTTGTTAACCACAATTTTGCCCCCAGGATGCACAAATTTTGCATAGGGTGCATCCAGCGAAAGTTACAGGCAATGTGACATTGATGTTGGTTATCACTTGAGGTTTTATCTGGAAATGGTAACAAAGCACAAAAACAATCTTTCAAGATGACTGGCGTTTACCTGAGTCATCCATGCTCTTCCAAAGACAGCTAGGATTGGATCCTGGCATCCAATGGTATAAACACTTACGTAGTGTATCCAAAATCCCCGTCGAAATGAGCAAAAATATCATTTGGGCTTTTTTAGCATCAGAACATTTCAGCTACTTTCCAATACGTACATAGTTTTGATAATCGTTTTTATAATTGGTTGTGTAATTTTGGAAGAGGTATATAAAATACATAATTTGGTTTGGTTGTATTCCGAGGTATTTTCCCCCTGGCAATGCCAAATATCCTTACTAGTTATATATATATATATATATATATATATATATATATATAAAGGGCTTAAAATTCTGCCCCCGCCCTACACTTGAGCAAAAATATCCTAAATATGGACCTTAATGATTTCTTTAGAAGAATCAAGCCAAGGGCTCACTTTGGCAAATCAAACCATGATAGCGATATTTTAGATAGACTCAAAGGCCCCAATACAGCTTTCACCCCGAAGAACATAGACATCATTATCGAAACATTTGAACTAGCAGTTAGAGAAGACATTAAAACCCATATTAACAGCTACAATAATCAGTTCCAATCACACGATAACCTCACCATTAAAGAACAAGAATCCCTTCACAAATTTGAAATCAATACAGACTTAATAATCGCTACAGAAAATAAGGGACGAGCTATAGTCATTTGGGATGTTGATAAATACCTCTCAGAGGCTTACAGCACAGAATTTTTATAAAGAACTCCCTATTGATCCCTTTACTGAATACCAAAACATTATAACTCACTACCAAACGGAGATGTACAACAATAACATTATACATAAAAGAATACTTAGTACACTTGAACCCACTTCAAATAAATTTGCTTGGTTCTACTCCCCAAAATCCACCAACTAAATAACCCTGGTAGACCTGTCGTTCCCCCAATAATTGCCGCACCACCAAACTATCGAAATATGTAGACCACTGCATCCCACCCTCACGACGCTAGTCAAATCCTTCATACGAGATACTACTGACCCATTAAACAAAATCAAACACATCAAAACAATCCTAGAAAAAGTACTTCTAGTCACTATGAACGTCAAATCTCTATATTCTAATATTAAACACAAAGCCATTCTAGCCCCCAAATACTCCTGAACAATGGAATAACTGAAGAAACTAAAACAGAAACAATTACGACCCTTTTGCAACACATTATAACACTCAATAGTTTCAACTTGAATAATAGGCACTTCCTCCAGATGAAGGGCGGTGACATGGGCACAGTAGCGATCCCCTATGCTAACATCTTCATAGGCAAATTCGAAGGCACCTACATACACTCAGAGATGGACAAAGATTGTATCTTTTATGTCAGATATATAGATGATATTCTTTCTGATACATACAGGAGTTGAAGCCGATCTAAAGAAAATGTTCACACAAATAAACTCTACAAACGACTAGATCAAAGTTGACTAAGAGAAATCTATCAACTCCATAGCCTTCATAGACACCTGCATATACATAGATAATAATAGAAACCTTCTGACTACCCTCTATAATAAACCTACAGACACTCACAACTACCTTCACTCTAGATTGGCCCACCTTAAACACCAGGGAAAAACCTACCATTTTCACAAGCACTTGGAATAAGAAGAATTTACTCTGTAAATAATGAACTCAATTGACATAGGTATAACCTTCAACAATATTTCATTAAACTAAGATATTCACTGGATGATAAAAATAACCATATGAGGAAAAGCCACTTCAATACCCAGAGAAGAAACCCTTAAACTCTCCTACTAGAATAAACCTGACCACATACCGCTCATAACCACCTTCCCCAACACACTTCCACCTGTTACATATCATTAATAAGAGATGGAATATACTTATGCTCAAAACAGACCTCAAAGAAATATTCATAGAACCATGTGTCATCGCCTACATAAAAACATCAAATGCATGATCAAATTTTCCGACCCTGCAACAAAAGAAATAGTCTGTGCTGCAAGCACCTTAAGCTCACCAACACCTTCACTAGCTCTACCACTAACAAGACTTTCTACATATACCATAATTCTAACTGTAGAAGCAAATGTTATCTCTCTCCTAGAATATAATAAATGCAAATTGCAATACATAGTCAAGTCCAAGTTGCAATTCAACATTAGATTTGATAACTATAGGCACAGAATTAGACTACCTAAACCTACCCCCAGTAGAACTACACTTCCGCACCCGGCTATGATATCGGCTTAGACGCAATATTCCCGATGAAAAAAAAAATACACTTCCCGACATGACAAAAATTCTACAATGACATGGCGATGTAGCGAATCCATTATTTCACCATATATATATATATATATATATATATATATATATATGTATATATATGTATATGTATATATATATATTACAAATCAGAGATATAATATATCATATAATGCGATATCCGATGTGTGATGGGTTTCCATAAAGTGCTCGATACATTCAACATTAAACATTGAGTTAAGATAGGGTAGAGCTTGAAATATTATGAAAAAGGGATTCACTACACAAATAGGTTTATGTTATATTTTTGGCCCTATTTGGGCTTATTCAGGCGAATGATTCGATTTATTTTGGATCCCTGATAGGAGGTTATTGGGGGATATTTTTCTGAGTACAGAATCGTCCTCTTATCCTATTTATATATCTTCTCTTGTTTCTTTTCCTTGTTTAGTTGTTGGGCATTGCTTGTTTTGTTTCACATAGTGAAGATAAATTACTGTCTGGAAGTTATTAATTAGCGGGTGATGATGCAGGCACTTTTTTATTGGTGTATTGTTAGACCATCAGCTCTTTGTGTTATGCTTCCCTGAGGAAGTATTCTACTCTTGAGTGTTGGGGCTCACTTTCATATATATATATATATATATATATATATATATATATATATATATTTGTGTGTGTGTGTAGATGAAAATGACAAAAGGAAGGAAAAAGAGAAAAACTCAAGAGATAGGTGTTACATCTAAATTTTTTTTATCATCATGCATAGTTTGATGCATTTCGATGGGGGCCAGTCATCTTTTTCAGAGAAAAATATTTTCAGCGATTCACAGAGGAGATTACGCTGTTTACATGTTTGATGCTAAAGAAGAGAATGTTAATATTTCTGTGCTTGGTTTAGTTGGAATGGGAGGGAAGATGATTAGATCCATGTAATTGTGGGTGACGGTTTGAAATGAGATGGGTCTATGGGAGGCGGAGTCAAGGTGTATGATTCCTGTCTCTGAGGGTGTTTCGCTTGTCTCAGATAAAAAAGGCAGTGATGGGCTAGAATGGATATTTTTCAGGGGCAGGTGGATTTCATTATTTTCATTTTAAGATCGAGAGGTGATGTGTAGCATTTAATGGATACATGTTGGTATATGTGGGGCAGGATGGAAGTAGGTGTGTTGTTTTTATTTTTGGGGGGTTGGTGGTGGATGAAACTTATTTTACTTTTCTTAAAGGGTTGGTGTATATGGGCAGATATTGTTTTCCGAATTGACTGCCGGTTGTTAGCCTACACCATGTATGTTGTTGCTGTAGTGCATTGCGTCTATGGGGTTCCGTTTAAAAATCAGAGTATTCAGAGGGTTTGCAATCTGAAAGTGATCATACCTTTGAGTTACCCCCTAAATACTCTGATTTAAAACAGAACCATATATATTCTTTTGTAATTCTATTGTAGTCCTCCAAAGAGACAAAAAACACTCTTTATTCCAAAATAACCAACGTCAATCAACATTCAACGAGTTCAGCACTGAAGGACGTTAACAAACGTTTTCACTACTTTACTCTCGAGGTCAGAGGTCAGCAATCTTTTTGCCTCAGTGGTCAGGATCGCGTATTAATGAGCATACAGTGGGCTAGATAAATGTCATAAGGCTTGAAATATTGAAATTATCCATTTGAATAGTTACCACACTTTCCCGCATATGTTCCGTACAGCCATAAAGACGAACCTTAACTTTTGCAGGCATATTCTTGAAAAAGTACTGATATATCCCCCCGTTTTGTCCTGATCTTTGTAAGCATTCACACTATCGGGTTATTTGTGATGCTCTTATCTATCCAAGTCAATATTACACACACAGTAACTGGTTGTTTACATCATGTGTTTAGCTCATAAAAAAATTTTTTTTTAATTTAAAAAAATTAAGAATTAAAAAAATAAAATAATGATAAAATGTTCACCCCTTGGAAAAGAACTTGGAAAAAGTGCGTCTTATTTGCCGTAAAATATGGTAGTTATAGATTTTGCCGCTGATCAATGTATTGTTAGTCTTTTCCAAATACTAGATTTTTTTTTTAGGCATAATATTTTCACAAATCATGAGAATTAAAAAAATTCATGAAAGAAAAACATGTTTCAATATTTGTAAAAGACGGTGAAATGTCAATCAGTTTCATTCAGATGATCCAATTTTGATGTTTTACAAAAAAAATCAATTCTCTACTTGAATTATTTAAGGCATTTTTTGTTAAAAGAACTGAATTCTGTTTCAAGAACTTTGTCAGGCCTTTATAAGGTATTGCTTGTCAACTGAAAGAGAATTTAATTAAGATATTTAATACAAAGTAGACCAAAACAAAAACGATTTAAAGAAAATTGAAAACTCTGTAGCCACCAAAGAGTTCTATCCCATTTTATATTTGCGTGTGTGTGTTTGTTCCCGCACACCAGGACATACCATTTGTCTAAAGAAAATTGACATTAGTGCTCAGTTGTTTTAAGACTTTGGAAAAGGCTTTTTTATGCTTCATTTTGACAGATTTGATTAATAATATCTAGATTCTCCATAGTCTAGGTGTTGCTTTGCTCAATTTCAGACATTTTTCCAGTGGAAGACACCAATGATGTCAGAATTAGAATTTATTCTGACCATATTTATTCTTTGATACACGACTTCGTGGTTTGATGTAAGTTGTTCAATTATTGACTTTGATGGAAAGTTCATACATATATATATATATATATATATATATATATATATATATATATATATATATATGTTTAGCATGACAGGAGATATGAAGAAATTACTGACTAATTTTAGTGAGAAATTCAGTGTTGGACATTCAAAGTTTTCAATATTTGGAGATAGATATTTTCTTTAGTTATGCTGCTATAATCATGAAATTAGGGGTCACATTCCACTTCAATGGCACACAGATCTTTGCTTTCACACAGGTCATGAGAGAATTATAGGGAACATTGCCTACAACCCCACCAAGCTCTGATGATTGTTTTGAAACATGACTGGATACAAACACCTGAAAAGAACCAGGGGATAGAAAGGAGAAGGAGAAAGAAAAAGAGGGAAAGAAAGGAAAAAAAAAGAAAAAAAAAAAGAAAAAGAAAAGAAAGAAAAGGAAAAAAGAAAAAAGAGTGAGAAACAGAACAGGAAATTTGTTATTTTGTGAGAGAATGGGTCCAGACATACACCACACACAAGAAAAAAAAGAGCACTAACAACAAACAAAAAATACTTTAAGGTGTCATATGTTCCAGCTATGTGTACCATTATATACATCACCATATCTCTGTCAACAGAAATTTATCTGAGGGTGTAATAGTACCCAGCAGAACATTGAACAAACGTAGCCATCACAGATGGGAATGGGTTCTAATCTTTCTCATAAATATATACGTGTAAATAAATGATGTGTGTGTTCCAGTACTCCTTACCATACAGTTGTTCAATTATTGATTGTGATGTCAAGTATTTTTGGGGAATCGAATTCCATTTTTTGCCACAGATACTTTTGTAATACTGGTGTGATCTGACAGGGGGAAGGTTTTCAGGTGTATCCATGGAACCGTCTTTACCCAAAGAACCAAAAATTCAAATGTTAAAAGCCACACTTGTAATATAGGCTATTCGATTTTCAGTAACAAGGGCTGTACAGCTGGTTTTTGAATTTTCTCATTCTTGATAATCAGTGACAAGTTCCATGCAATTGTTCTAGAGAAGGTATAAGGAGTTAACTCCCTTATGAATATTTTCCCCAATGAATACTATCTCAACCTTAAATCCTGACTGGATAAGTGCCTTACCTAATTTCTGCCTTTTCAGCATGATAGCACTTCAGAGGATCCGGATTTGAACAATGCAAAAGATGACTTTTTCTGTCTTCACTGGTAAGCTTCAATTCACTGTATAATGCTTGCTTTGATTAAAGTTTTCTAATATTTTGTGACCACCATTTCTTCAATATCATTTTCTGTGTAATTAGAAAGGATTTGAATTCTACATTTCAGTGTTTTGATCTAATTACATGTTTTGGATTGTGGCATCATTTTGCTTCAGTTGAATTCAATTTTTGGTAATAAAGCAGTATGAAGTGAAATATTCTAACACACAATTATGTGATGGAATAAATGAATATCAGTGAAGACCAAAAAAAGTAATCTTTCAGATTGTTCAAATCTCGGTCCTCCAAGTACTATTGTGCTTTTTTTCCTTTAAAAGGAGTCAACATCTTTTAGACACCACTTGATCAACAAAAATAGGAAGGAAAAGCCTTTGACAATTTTTAGAACTTAAAAAATATCAAATGGTGTCTAATAGGCGTTGACTCATCTAATAAGGATGAAAAGGAAGGAGAAAAAAAAAACACACACACACTGGAGGACCCAGTATGGAGACAGTGTAGTGCCCCAGTTCCACTTAACCATGCCAAAGACTTCTGAACAAAAGTCCTCAATACGTTCAAAAATCAGCATGACAGAACCTGGTATTCCTCCAGGCACTGACCAGACTTGGCATTGCTCAAACTTCGGTGATCATACAACTACATTTTAATGAGGGTACTTTTAGAGCGATATTTAGTTCCTTTTCTTTGGCTTGCTTTTCCTACTAAATTGCACACACAGTCCCACCTCCACTCTCTCTACACCAAACCCAACCTCTCCTCCAACTATCTATCTCACTAGAAAAACTATTTTGGTTCATGATATATTTTTAGTTTCTTGGAGTATTTTCACCATAATTAAGAGGAGAAAAAAAAACAGCATTCTCAGAAATATCTTTTTTATTATTTCATATATCATGGACATTACTTCGAGATGCAGTAAAGGAAAAAAAATAAAAAAATAAAAAGATAAAAAAATTTGACAAAAATTGAAAGGTGAAAGTTTTCCTTATGAAATGGTCAACACACCTTTGATGAAGGAATTCAAATTTCAGGGTTTCATAGGCTATTTCCTTATTATTATCGTTATTTTAATTTCATTTTTGTTAGGATGTTTTTATCATCATGTATGATATGGTTGGACTATTTTACGTGGCTTTGATTTGCAATTGTATTTTACAAAAATACCAGGATATATATATATATATATATATATATATAAGTATTCAGTCTGACAATACAAGGATATAAATTTATGTCTGTATCACACAGCCCTAATCACTGCCATTTACCCCACTCCCTTTCTGACAGGAAATCAATTTTTCACAACAGGCTGGGGAAGATAGAAAGGTAAAAACAAAACAAAAAAATAGATATTTCATAAAGTCTTTATCACATAAAATTTCAGATTTTAAAAGTAAAAAAAAAAATTGAAAAAAAAAAAAAATTTTGCCAATTCACTTGAGTTCCGCCTCTTTCTTCATTTGTTTCAAAATACTTTGGAGGTATCGAATCTTCAGGACTTGGCCACCAACAACCAAATTCGGCTTTGTGAGATATTCTTTCGCTTTCTTCGCAGTCTTGCATTTCACAACTGCATATCTGTGAAGGAAACAAAACAAAAGACAAGTCTTAGCAAGCAGTTAAATGTCACATCCATGTAATAATTCCACTAATCTAATCAGCTATAGGAAAATAAAATTAGTCTAAAATTTGCTCAAGGTAAGATTTACCAAAATGCCAATATTCGGCAAGGGAGATAATCATGTAAACACTATGGCTGCTACCAGTTATGGATCAAAAATTCACACTTGCCATTTATAATGACTCAAGGCTGCTAGATTTTCCAGAAATTACACGGGAAAAAAATGAATAAATAAATTCAAACTGAACATTTGTAACCGAAAAGGATATAGTTTAGTTTCAGTATTTTAGGTGAGAATTAGGAATTGTTTGTTACCTTCCAAGCATATTATGGCAATACCTACCAACCCTATCAAAAATATGATTAAAAATAGCATTATTTGAACAGTGGTCAAAAATCTAGCCACAATTTAACCATTAAAAAAAATTGCCAATCAAAAATTTTCTCAATAGCAGTTGCAGCCATCTCTCTTGATTATGTCTCAAGCCAAATACAGGCATTTTGCTAAATCTTACCATATCTAAAAATTGACCTAAAATGAAAAAAAATTTTTTTTTTAAAAGTGGGACCATTGAACTTTTGCATAAAAAATTAAAAATCAATTTCAAGAAATTGTGTCCAATCAGTTCCCAACCCCAAACAGAGCGACAGATTAAGGATTTATAAAAAATGATGTCTTCCACACAACTAGACTTTATTCCCCATTTTTTTAAAATTAAATTTCAATAATATCAATAAACAGCTTTCTCTGTATTAAATTCATTACAGATGGTTATTAGCATCAGAAATGATCAATCAGTACCACCTTTCTCTGAAAAGGATTCAAATTATAAAAATAATTATGGAATTCATGACAATGTAAACTTGTTTATAACAATCAATATAAACGGTTTGATATAGATATTCTTCAGTTAATGTTATCAATCAGTTATTGTTATCCAAAAGACGGTTCCCTCAATCATCAGAAACAATAGTAGTCAGAAGATTCAAGTATTCTGATTTTTCTTTGAATCCAATGACTCACTAATATTTGTTAGTCAACACCATTTTCAACATTAATTTAGCTCCAAACCCGGCAAAAAGAATCAAATAAATAAAAGCAGTATAACTTACGGAACACCACCGGTTTGCGTCATGGAGATTTTACAATTTTTGAAAACAGTTTTCATTTCTGGACGTTTTGTAAACCTTGGAAAACCTCGGACATGGAGTAATTTACTGAAGTCATTTTCACATTTCACTGAAACAGAAACAACGTCTGGTTAGTCACTCAATAGAAACCGTTACATGACCAATATCTTTTGGCAGTATGCCAAGTTGGGGGTGATCCAATGAAAAATTTTTTTCCTTTTCTAAGTGGGGATGATCAATGAATAAGTCACTTCTGGCTAAAGATGTCGGAATTTAAAAAAAAAAAAAAAAAAAAAAAAAAAAAAAAACAAGCATGAATACCATCATGCAAACTAAAGGACCAATTTATCATTCATTTACATAGTAAAGTGACCCCCCCAAAAAAAACCTATTGGGTTTTATTATCGTCCCCCCCCCCAATAGACATAAGGAGTTAATGCTGAAATTTTTAGGTCTATAGCTCCATTGTTGCAGTCTGTGACACCCACAGCCAAACTGACTTGAAAACTGAAGAAACCTATGCTGACAGTTCTGGTCAAAAGTTTGCTTTATTTTTATCACAACATTCTAAGAAGAAATCCAGTCCCATAGACTGGTTAAGGGAGTGGATGTTCAAAACATTAAAGTCCGATGCCTTCAACACAAAACCTTTCAACTTCTGAACCCGTCAAATCGAGTGCATACACAGATTATCAAATATCTTTAACCTTAATAAAATAAGTCAATTCCTAGGCCTTTCCTAATTTGTATTATCGAAATCTACCTACTATCAAATATCCTCCACCTTGAATTTGAATGCCCCCCCCCTTTTAGGGCGTGGGTTCAAATGGTTAATCTAAAACGAAGTACGTTAAAGTGATCCAAGTTTTCCCCGGGAGATTTTGATCGGAGACTTAGCTGAAACAATCAGCAAATGGAAAACTTGAGGGATTTACTCACCAAGATTTGAATGGGAATCATCGGCATAGGGTTTTACACTGATTGGTCGACCCTTTATTGTGAGTTTGTCACTTTCAGTCTGAGAAATTTCAAGCATTTCAGCTCGAGTGGAAAATCCTACGAGGGCATATCTGAAAAAAGAAATAACATTTTTTTCAAAATCAAATATACTATTTGAGATATATATATATATTATATATATATATAAATTTTTCTAGATTTTTGTGTCACTCATTTCTCAGTATCTGTCAATGCAATTTATATAATTTTCTTAGGCTGAATGCAAACCAACTCCTGATATCTTTCAACCTTCTTAATTTCAAAAGTTTGTTACTGCCCCACAACCTCCCTACATAACCTTAATGAAAGTGCAAAAAATTCCCGAGAAAAAAAAAAAAGTTCCGAGATGATGGCTAGGGATTTACTCATGCAAATTTTTAAGGTTGGGTTGCAGCCCAAAACATGTGAACAGGAGTGCCCATAGAGACTCAAAAAGAAATGAATCGGTAGCCCACTCCGCTGGTTGGTCAGTCGTTTGTGTGGCTCCAGTGATTCGATAAATAAGCATGTATAGAAGAGCAATTAGTGAACTTGCAGAACACGTGCAATCAAACTATTAACCAGGATACGAGCTTCAAGAACAGAGATTCCAGTTTCCCCTCTTCAAGAAATCAGGTTTGAAAGAAACATTTTCAAATAATTATTAAAAAACTTACTTCTTATTTGCAACCACGTTTATCAAAACACAACTTGGAAAAAGTTGTTCAAGGTCTTTGGCACGCACTTTATCTGGCAGATTCGTTACCAATAATGTGGAATTAGTATAAGCTGCAAGAAATGGGGAAAAGAAAAAAAATACATATATTAAATACATTTGGTACATACAAATGTGAACTTCTACTGAAGAGACATTTTGTTGAGATTTAAGCTGTTTACAGATCCGTTGACCAAATAGCTATTTTTAATGGGAAACTTTCCACCTCAAGTGATTACAATATTCTACACGGATTTACTTAAAACTAGTATCCTTATCTTGGTTGTTATGATCATGTTTTGCCTGTTGCACACTTTGGTGTTCTTTAAAAGCTTGTCATAGTTGATAACCTAGGAATTTTGAATTGAATCCTTCATTCAATCTACGAAGATTGTTTCTTTTCATTCCACTGACTGTGTTCCAAGATGTCTAATATCAGTTAATATGTTGGTGGTTTGCCTTTTCTACTTGGACAACTTGACTCTGGGACTGAATTCACAATTGCCAGGGAATCAGATACACCTTTTGTCCGGTAGGAACAATTCCAAGGTGGCAACATGAATAAAAACCAAAATGAGGACTAATCTGAGTTATAATGTTCAGGAGTTATAATGTTCAGGAGTTATAATGTTCAGGAGTTATAATGTTCAGGAGTTATAATGTTCAGGAGTTATAATGTTCAGGAGTTATAATGTTCAGGAGTTATAATGTTCAGGAGTTATAATGTTCAGGAGTTATAATGTTCAGGAGTTATAATGTTCAGGAGTTATAATGTTCAGGAGTTATAATGTTCAGGAGTTATAATGTTCAGGAGTTATAATGTTCAGGAGTTATAATGTTCAGGAGTTATAATGTTCAGGAGTTATAATGTTCAGGAGTTATAATGTTCAGGAGTTATAATGTTCAGGAGTTATAATGTTCAGGAGTTATAATGTTCAGGAGTTATAATGTTCATCTCAAAAATTATGACATAAGTGATTATAGCTTAAAATAAAAGGGGAAAAAAAGCATAAAATGAGAAACTCACCTGCTGGTCTTTTATGAGATTCATTGACTGGTTTTCTGGCTGGAAGAGAAAAAAATTAATTTGGTTTTTAAGAAAAATTCCGAGTTGAAAAATTTGGGTGTCATCAAGAATTGGAGGTTAAAAAAATTGAATGAATTAAACTTCTGAATAGATGAAAAAGCAATTCAATAAGCAGATACTTACCCAAATAGAGAAGATCTCTTGTGGCCTTTTTCACAGTCAATGGTTCATCATTCCACAAAATTTCTTGGGACAAAAATTCTTGAGCTTGATCAGCAGTTTTACAGATGATAACGGCACCGCTTCAATAGAGAAAAAAAAGTTTCATTGAAGAAATTCTAGAATCAAAAATTTTTTTTTTTTTTAAATCAATTTCAGCAAGAGATGATTTTTCACATTGGCTGAATGATTGAACTGGCTAAAAATATCTGGGATAGGGAATATCTAACATACATCAAAATTGGGATACATGATCTCCATTAAGTCCAATTCAATAAATAATATCATACCAAAGAGAGAGAGCTATACAGTATATTTTATTTGGAAGTTCAATTCTAAAAGTCATTCAAAAAAATAATTTATTCAAAGTACGTCTGCCTTAAACACCAAGTTATTCCCCTTTAATGCTTGACCATTCAAATTTTACAAAAGGCAAACCTTATGAGAGATGGGTCACATTAAAAATGTTTTTGTTTTGGGGGAGTCCAAGGGGGATAATAGAAGGAAAAAAAAAAAGGAACAATGATCATACAAGGCTGTAGATATAGATTGTTTTCCAATTATTTTGAAGTTTGTTTTTTCTCCAGATGCGCTAGCATCTCTAGTATCGCTGTCACACCAAACACACCCATCTTCACCCCACTCAAGTCTGAAGGTACAATGGAGAGAACTGACAGACAGGGCTCATCTGACAGTCTTCCAGGATGGCAAATCTATGAGATTGAATAGGCACATGTAAGATCTAACTTTTGAGGTGATCCATTATAGGGGTACCGTATTTAACCATGTGTGAAATGTATCATATCCTGAATATTTCAAGCTCAAAAACCAAGGAGCATAATTTCTATGGAAACAATCGTTATACATAATTGTATACAAGGGTAAATACATTTTTCTTCATTCAAAATTGAAGCTGAATCTAGAGGAGGGGGTGCAGATTATCTATGGTAGTGGATTATACATTGGGAAAATAAAATTCCATGTATGTCCTCAATGAGGACTATGAAATTCTTTAGAGCTGATGGGGCAAGATATGGCTAATTGTGGTTAAAATTCTGTGTACATCCCAAGAACTGCAGGAATACACAATGTTTATTAACCACAAATAGATAAGGAAACCCAAGAATATTGTATGCAATGTCTAATATTTGATGAAATCAGGCCATAATTTGCTGACCCATTTTATAGAGAAGGCCTCAAAAATGTATCAACAATGCAGCTATGCTGAATTGTGATAAACAAATACAACAAAACAGTTGTACAAATAATAGAACTATTCAGTAGATATTATTTAAAAATGGTTTTATTTGTATATTTTGAGTTCTCAAGTTATCTGACCATGAAACCAGAGGAATATGTCAGTTTTAAACATGGCCAAAACTGCACACCTCATACCTAAAGAGCTTATATTACCAAGATTGATTAAAGAAATTTAATAAAAAAAAAATTTTTTTTTAAATTCAAAAAAGAAAAAAAAAAGTCCTTAGAATTAATGGACATCAGATGAACAGAAAACAAATCCAATGAACTTACGATTCTTTGCAGAGTGCTGCTTTGGGATTTACATGTATTTTCAGAACGGAGGGAAACAATGTTGATAAGTTGAACTGATGAAGATCTGACGGAATATTTTCTATAATCAACACCGAATCTGGAAAAAGAAAAATCGCCCAAATAATAAAAACAGGATCAAACAAGAGATCATTCAGATAGCGCATACCTCAGTAACTCCATACATTAATAATAAACTAAATAGAATTAGTTCACATATATAGTTATGATGCAGGAGAGGTAATTGTAATTCATGATTTTCCATATTTCAGAATATTGTTTTGATATGTGAAGGGAAGGGAAAGACAGTTAAAAATCTCAAAAAAATTACTTGAAAACATTTCTTCCTTTGCCCATGACCCACCCTTCAACAAAATGTCAATTAAATTCATAGAGAACTTTTGGAGAGATGGTGTGGACAAACATGAGTGAATACATATACGTTTTCACTGACTTTGTTCATTTTTGTTTTATGACAAAATTTGGGCGGAATTCTCCTTGTCCTTCATAAGATTTTGAAATCAGAGTGAAACCAAACTTGAATTTTGTAAATTCACCAATTAGAACAATTTAGATTCAAGAAATGGTAATTCATAAAACTAAACCTGACTTAAAATTTTTTTTCTCTAAAGAGTTTGGGGGAAAAAAAAAAAAAAAAAAAAAAAAAAAAAAACATGAATGTGCATTTCAATTATTAATACAGGTCTGGTTAGTCTCACAATAGAAACCAACATACAACTGAAGTCTTTTGCAGTATGCCATGTTGGTGGTGATCAATCAAAGAAAGAAAAAAAAAAATATCGGAACAAGGGGTGTTCAAGTTTTCTAGACATAAGGAGTAAATATTTAAATTTTCAGTACTCTAACTCCATTGGTGTGGCCAGCACACTTGATACATACATAGCTAGACCAGCTTAAAAACTGAAAAGACCAATCAACTGCAACAGGAACAACTCAGTTACTGTGTTCCAAACGCAGCTGTTATTTTGATTATACAGGGTGATGCAAAATATTAACCAATTGTTTTCTGTAAACTAAGGACCTTTACACTTGAAGTTAAGGACAAAGAAACGCAGAAACAAGAAAATGTTGCCCTTAATTTCAAATGTATTCCCAGTTGAGCCCTAGAAGTATAAAGACTGGAATTCCAGACATCTACAGTTGTTTGGTTAAAGAAGAAAATCAGTAAAATTTAATACAACGAAAGCAACAAATGTTTCTACTTACCAAGGTCAGTAACATGTATGAGCATTTCCTTCAACAAATTGCCATAAATCCCTGAAAAGAGAAGGCAGATAAATGAGTGAGAGAGAGAGAAAGCAGACAAATACAAGAGAGAGAGAGAGAGAGAAAGCAGACAAATACAAGAGAGAGAGAGAGAGAGAAAGCAGACAAATACAAGAGAGAGAGAGAGAGAGAAAGCAGACAAATACAAGAGAGAGAGAGAGAGAGAAAGCAGACAAATACAAGAGAGAGAGAGAGAGAGAAAGCAGACAAATACAAGAGAGAGAGAGAGAGAGAAAGCAGACAAATACAAGAGAGAGAGAGAGAGAGAAAGCAGACAAATACAAGAGAGAGAGAGAGAGAGAAAGCAGACAAATACAAGAGAGAGAGAGAGAGAGAAAGCAGACAAATACAAGAGAGAGAGAGAGAGAGAAAGCAGACAAATACAAGAGAGAGAGAGAGAGAGAAAGCAGACAAATACAAGAGAGAGAGAGAGAGAGAAAGCAGACAAATACAAGAGAGAGAGAGAGAGAGAAAGCAGACAAATACAAGAGAGAGAGAGAGAAAGCAGACAAATACAAGAGAGAGAGAGAGAAAGCAGACAAATACAAGAGAGAGAGAGAGAAAGCAGACAAATACAAGAGAGAGAGAGAGAAAGCAGACAAATACAAGAGAGAGAGAGAGAAAGCAGACAAATACAAGAGAGAGAGAGAGAAAGCAGACAAATACAAGAGAGAGAGAGAGAGAGAAAGCAGACAAATACAAGAGAGAGAGAGAGAGAGAAAGCAGACAAATACAAGAGAGAGAGAGAGAGAGAGAGAGAAAGCAGACAAATACAAGAGAGAGAGAGAGAAAGCAGACAAATACAAGAGAGAGAGAGAGAAAGCAGACAAATACAAGAGAGAGAGAGAGAAAGCAGACAAATACAAGAGAGAGAGAGAGAAAGCAGACAAATACAAGAGAGAGAGAGAGAAAGCAGACAAATACAAGAGAGAGAGAGAGAAAGCAGACAAATACAAGAGAGAGAGAGAAAGCAGACAAATACAAGAGAGAGTCAAACAGCTTCTTCCCACTTACCTTTATTCCTATCCTGATTTCTGGCATGAATACCCAATTTATAACCAGCCAAATTCACTTTTCCATCCAAAATGAGGTGTTCTTGGGAAGTTGCTTTGTTTGGGAAGGTCAGGTAACAAAATCTACAAGGTTAACAGGAGAAAAAAACATAACAGATTTAAAGAATAAAGACAAATTATAAGCAACTCATTCACTCACCCTTTAATTACTGCAATCTGTTTCAACCAAATTTATGAATTTGCAAATAAATAAGAAATCACTATAAATAGCATATACCAATTATCTACCTTGATATTATGATATAGATAGAGAGGGCAACACAAAATCAGCCCTCATGCTATTTTTGAGACGTTAATTATTAGGATTTTTCAAGTTAGCACATCCTAGGGTGTAGAGGGGTCATTCCATTACCTGTAGCTACTAGTCACAGGTCTAGCTATTCAGGACACAATTTAGATAAAAAGAAACAGACTTTCATTGTGTGTATCAATCCCATATCGATCTATAATGATACCAGTGACTCATTAGATTGTTACACAAGAAATGGCGAGATTTTTTTTTATATCATTGAGAATAAAGCTATATAAAAGATTTACAAATGTGATAGCATTTTTAGCAAATTCTATTTAAATAGAAAGAACTCTTCATTATTGGAGGTTTTTAAAGCCAGCAATGATGTCTACCCTAAAAGTTGGACTAATTATCAAATTAGGTCAATGTGCTTCAAGCAGTTGATAATGTCAATAAAGCATTCAGAGTGAAGATTTTACTGAATTTGTGACCTCTCAAAAAACACTTTATAAAGATGGCATATTATGATTAGAGGATTGTTAAGAAAAGGTTATTGCTCCAAATGGGGCCAATTGTCATCAAATATTCACCATATCTTCTGATTCATATCACCCGTCCAT
Organism: Thysanoteuthis rhombus; assembly: GCA_963457665.1. Taxonomy (NCBI): domain Eukaryota; kingdom Metazoa; phylum Mollusca; class Cephalopoda; order Oegopsida; family Thysanoteuthidae; genus Thysanoteuthis; species Thysanoteuthis major. The sequence continues at coordinate 13,084,283 of OY735241.1, read as the reverse complement.
TACTTCTCTCTTTTAAACAAGATATCATACGCAACAAAGTGGGAGACTTCAAGATTCATGGCCCCCCTTTCTCCTTACCCTTTGTTTAAACCATTATTCCTTTTGGGAAGGTCACACCTGATGGCTTTTGGGAATAAAGCACGAAGATCACTTTCAGTCACATGGGGTGCAATCCGATTGACATACAGTTGACAGTCTGGAATTAGAGAAGGGAAAAAAAAAAAAAAAAAAATTATTTGAGACTTAATTCCTTATGAAAATCCCAAGGTCATAGTATTTTTATTAATTTTGACTCACTTTCACCTCTTACTTGCAGTTGTTTTTTATAACTTCTATTCGAGCCATCATTCTATGGCTATGAGTAAATAGTATAACCAAAATGAGTCCAGTATAAAAAAAAAGCAACTAAAAATTAAGATGAAAGTAAAAACTAGTCAATATTAAGACATAATCTTACAATACTTCATAGAATAATAAATTGAAGTTCAATCCTAATTTCATGTTAAAAATATATTATGTAATTTTTTTCACTGGAACAGGGTTTACTGCTTTTTTGCAAAATAACTACAGAACCAGGATTAACTCCATTTTTCCACAGACAGTAATGTCATTATACTATGAAACCAACACACTACTACACAGGAAAGATGTACAGGCAAAGTGATCTGTTAATTCTAAGATTTTCATAAATTTCTAATGGGACAAATGTATCCCATCATGATTTTAGTTCTTCCAAAATTGGAGAAGTTTTTGATTTGATGATAACAGTTTTCTTTCTATTAAAAACAAATTTACATGTTTTTGGCTTCCTTCAAAAATTCAGGCACTGAACAACCTCAAAGGCTCATCTTGAGAGGGTTAGCATGATTTTAGCTACTCAATTATATTCGACGAAGACATTTGAATACAGAATGGAAAATCATGAGGGACAAGTATCTTTATCAGGGTTTTTATTTGTTTCATCAGATTGTTCTGAATATCATAGAGCACTGGGGAGGGGGCATCACAATTCAATAATAATTTAAAATGATTCTTATTGTTTTTAATACTTCAGGGATTGAAAACCTGCACACAGCAAATTTCAGCTCAATCCATTCCCTTTGACCATTAGATAAAAATAAATGAAAAAAAATTTTTTTTTAAATCAAGTTTTTGGCCTTTTTTTTTTTTTAAATCAAGTTTTTGGCTTTTTTTTTTACCTTTTTTCAAAAATTCAGGCCTAAAGCATCTTAATATGTGAGTCTTAAAAGAGTTAAACTCGATCTAATTAAAGAAAAATTGTTCAAGAAGCCGATGTGTGCTGAATGTAAAGCATAAAATGGGTGTTACTTACAGCGTAAGCCATCATCATCAACAACACCTTCGGTTTTTGGCTGATCAAAGTATTTATCAATACGCACAGAATTGCCCATATAATGTTCACTCAGCAAAGACGCAGCATCTCCAATTTGGTCCGCATTTTCAATACAGATTTCTGTTTTCCTGAAAAAGAAAAACATTCGAGTGTGAAACACCAGCAGATGACAAATCAATACATACAATACATAACTATTTAATGAGGTGACTAGGCTACCATGTTGAATCATGAATAAGTTTCAATAATTTTTTTAAAACTTAAACTGGAAAAATAGAGTAAATCATTCGAATTGATCGTGAACTCCAGAAATTTTCTCCATAGATGAACAATTCTTGTTCATTTTCAACATCCTTTGGGTCTTCATGAGATCTCTTGTGCCGTTGACACATTTGCATGTGACGCGCATTCTTCCCCATGAATTTCAGTTAACAAAGGAAAAAATTTGGTGGCCCTTTACTTCAATTTCACCAAAAAAGGCTCGATTCCAGAACTGATCCTTTTTATGACTCGCCAGAAAAAAGTGTCTATTTCAAGCGATGTATAACAGTGAATAGAAGATGCTAGAGGTATGAAACTTTCGGGGGAAGGTTTCATTGTTTTAGTAAAATGCTGATCCTGTGATTCACATAAGCAAGTGTAAGTTTGATCAAGTCAAAATATGGTATTCTTAAAATGGTCATTTTTTTCTTCAAAAGAATCCAATGTCTCGAAATACTATTTCAACCACAATCAAGTTCATAAACTGAATTTACTTTTTATGATTTTAATAGTATTTTCTATTTCAACAAGATAGGGGGATTCAGGGGTTTTTTGCCAACAACATCCATCGGATTCTGGTCTACCTGACAGTAGCAACTCGGCCCAGACTGATACCCTAACTCCACTTACTCCCATGCATATCAGAATGATAAATTATTGTTAACATCTATGATTTGTCAGTTCAGCTCAGTAATAAGCCTCTTGGCAATCAGTTGGTCAGGAGTTCAAATCACCGGAGGGGTAGTGAATTTAACCAGTTTACACACCTTATTCTGGTGAGGATTGTCCTTGTTATGATAAAAAATATATAAATAGAATCAACTCGGTTATGAAATTTAAAAATAAAAAATAACTTACCAGTTTTTCTTTCTCATATACAGCAGTTTGATATCCTTCTCGAGGAAGAGATTCTGTAGTTCGATGCTGTCAACAGCAGTTGGAAGGGTTGAGGAATAGATAGTACCTGGTTTCTTTGCTGAAAAGGGAAAAAAATATATACATCGAAACAGGTCTAGTTAAGCCACTCAATAGGAAAAATCTCATCATGGCAGTACGTTTGGGGGGAGGGGCAATTGAAAAAAATTAGGATCAAGGCTGATCAATGGATAAGTTACTTCTTCCTACCCATGTTGGGCAGTGATCACTAAAAAAAAAAAAAAAAGTCTAAATTTAAAAAAAATAAATAAATAAATAAATGTGAATGATTCCAATACCCAAATTAAGGGATCAATTTACAATGTACTAAAAACCTATTCAGGGGAATTTTTAGAAGAGAAGAAAAAATGATTCTAAACTTTCATCTGAACATAAAAGGAGTAAACACTGAAATTTTCAGCTCTCGACTTCCATTGGTACGGCCTGTACACAAACATACACAGCCAGCCAAACTAATTTGAAAGAGGGGAAACCTGTTAAAGAGTTTAAATGAACAGTTTCTAATATCAGTGTGCATGATTTGACATGAAGATAAAATAAGAGAACCATTTTTCCCCAACATCAAAGATGCTATATTCTTTGCCATCCACCACCTGATGACATCTGCAATACATAGAGAAGATTCGAAAGAAAAAAGAAAGAAAAAAAAAAAAAAGATTACTTTTTACGGTTTCCAATTTCAGCTTCTTTTCACTCGAAGAATCGTCTTCAGTATTTTCATGTTCACGCTTCTTGGATTTCTCTGTTTTAGCTGTAAATAACGAATTTCAATTTTGAAATGATATAGTTACTTCTTTCAAGTCTGAAAAAAGACTCGCTTTTTCTATTTGACAAATTAAATTTTCTAGATTTTAAGTTTTATGAGCACATAAATTACTATATATTGGCCTTGTAATGCTCAAAAAGGATTTTTTAATCAAGTGATAGTAATTACACACCCTACAAATATAGCTTTTAATTGGTCAAAGAGTATAACCAAATTCATTATTCATGAATTTTAAAATCAATTTATTTTTATAGCTAGATACTCAGTGCCTAGACGTACACAGATTTTGAAAAATTATTCAACTACAAATATGAATAACATTTCTTTCATTTGAAAATTGTGAGGAAAGAAACACCATGGATTTCCCAGTCATAAAAGTTGAATTTAAATAATTCAACCAACTTAATGCTGAATAATAATTCTGGTTGTTAGCAAATCAATTAAACCTGGATAGATGGACAAAGAGATCATCTTTCAATGCTTGCTAAGAACTAACAGAATAATGGTAGAAGATAATCAACCTTCAAGAGTTGATTCACAGCTTACCTTCAGTCTCATCAACAGCTTTTGTACCTTTGACGTCTTCAGATTTTTTTGAAGCTTTCTTGGACACCTCTGCAGTTTCAGGTTCTGCGGCCCTCTTCCTCTTTTTCTTCTTTGATACAGTTTCTATTGATAAATCAAGAACATCTAGATTACCATTTTCATAAAGGAAAAGTGGAATGATACAAAGAATGGGAACATTTTTTTCCCTAAATTCAACCCTTTGACCCCTCAGTGTCCAAGATCTTTGATATCTCCATTGCATCTTTGGAGATTAGTCATTTCGTCATCAGTTCTGGCCATGTGGGCATCATATTTCATCACAGCTTTCGGGGAAGGGAAAAGCACCATTCTGTGTTGAATAGCGACATGGTCAGGAGAAGAGATATGAAGGAATATCATGAAGGACTAATCAAATGTTGACAGCACTGGATCATCAATAGCATTGTCCAATCATCATAAAGCACTTTCTCTGAGAGTACAGACCAAAGATCAGATGCAACAGAATTGCTCATTGGCTGATAAGTTGCCAAACAATCAATTTATAAACAGCAAAATGTGCTGGCTGGTAAAATACAGACTGCTGGTTTCCAAAGGGTGAAAGAGTAACGGATATGTCTAAAGGGTGGAGGGTTGGATCATAGACAGACATGCCAAATATGAAAGATCTTACAATATTGATCACCAGGCAACACAGTACTCAGGAATAACAGAATTCAGCATTTGAAATAATTGCATAATGCGCCAAGCTCATTTGAGCATTCATTCCTGTGTGTTGGCTCATTTTTCAGAGTAATGAAACATGTTCAAACCAAAGGAAATCACTTTCAATAGCTGAAGTTAAAAATGTGTAATTCGCATCTTTTTTTGGAATATAGAATAATTCAAATCCAAGTTGTTAAAATGACGATCACATCTTATAAAACACATTGTGTCTCCCAGCATTCATAGAAACTTTTGGATATACATATTCCAGGAGTTTCAAAAGGGTTATTGCATTAGGACAAATCAATACCAATATAATAGCCATAACAGAGAATCTTACTGTCTATATATATTCAAAGCTTTTATGAATCTCTAATGAAAAGGGTTTTTTTTCACTTTATGAAATCTACATCTTACCAAACACGATGGACCAATTATTTCCAGAGCAGAAAGCAGTTATTATATGCAGTTTAGGAGTTTGTATTTTGTTTCTTTATATCTAAAAAATCCTAAAGTTGTACAATAAGATTTTTCTATGAATTAAATCCTTATTGTCTTTAATCACGTTTCCAATGTTCTGAATATGGTTTCATGGTATGTTGACTCCTATACAATGGTCATACATGAATCAAAAAAAATAGAACGCACCTTTTGCCAATTCCGACGGTTTCACAGCCTCTTTCTCGGGTTCTTCATTTTCAACCGTTTCATCTTTATCTTCTGCTAGGAAGAAAGGAAAAAAAAAATATATATATATATATATATATATATATATGATCAAACCCTACAGGAATGCATACAAATTCGGAAAAATCCTAGTTCTTCTGTATATTTGTTTTCACACCTTCCATGACAATGGATATCCATTCTTAATTGCATGTGACATTTGCTTCAGTTGAACAAAGAATGAGGCTCATCTCTCACATTAGAAACATGCTTATTTATATTTAATGTTTTTTTCATACATTTACTCATAATTGTCATATTATTACTTATATACATATATTTTCAATATTTTTACTGGGTTTGCTTCTTTTTCTGTTATTTTTTTTTTTGAATATTGTATTGTTTAAAAAACAAACAAAAATCTAAGAAAAAAATTTGTCAACTTTTAAAATATTCAAATTTCTCCGATGAAGATTAATATTATCGGGAATGTTCAATTAATATTTTCACTGATCATCTATGAATGACAATTTGTCTCAGATAGGCTTCTAGTCCCTTGCTTGTCAGTGAGATGAAATTTACTTACTTGCATCTGGGATTTCAACCGTTTCTTCAAGTTTCTTCTTCTTCTTGCTTCTTTTTTTCTTTTTTTTGTCCACTTTTTCTGTTGTCAAATTTTCTTCTATAAAAGAAAAATATTTACAAATTATCACTTAAATCTTCAAGATTTGTTTGCAAGTTAAGGAATCTCACCGCTATGGTTCTGACTACTAATGAAGTTTTACGACACACTGACTTCTATATAATTGTCATGTCGTGCCAAACATGCAGATTTTCACTCTCGATTACAACTCAAAGGTCCCAATTCCTAACGTAGTTTCATGATACATTGACTTCTATTTAATGGTCATACATATGCTATAACAATCATAGCTATGTTTGTTTTTTTGTATTATTTTCACCAGAAAAAAACCAATATATTGAGAATTTTGTAAGCACAACGTCATGAAAATTCTCTAACTAGGAGAGAAAAGCAATTTCCAGCTTATTAATAGTGTAGGTCTACGTTCATTATATATATATATCTCACTTGTTTTTCTCCGCAATCAAAAAATGGTAGCATTCAAATAATTTTGCTAACGCACATGCAACAGAAAAAATATTAAAAACATTGTACAACCAAAAATGAATCAAGATTTTTTTATACATATGAAAGAAAATAAATAAGGGAAACTACTCTATAATAAGCATTTAACAGTCATTTCTATTGATAAATGACACAGGCAAAAATGTAGACCATCACATGGTATATTATACAAGTGGATGATCAGATTTTTCAAGGGAAAAAATTCCAGGTATGTTATTCATAAAATAGTTTACCTTATTTGCAAATGATATTAATTCCATAAATAAGAAGTGACTTGATATCAAACTTAATAGCTGCCATAGGCCTCCAAACGAGTATGAATTAAAAGAAAATAAATAAAACGTACCTTCTTCCACTTCCTCTTTCACGGGTTCTTCATTCTCTACAGTTTCATCTTCATTTACTGCTTGGGGAAAAAAAGACAAATATACAATTAAAACTTACAAGAAAGTCAACCTATTTGGGGAAAAAAAAAAAACAGGCTTTCATTAGACTGTGCAACACAATATCTGTTCTTGGGTAGTCAGTGTTATTTTCTGATTTCTTATGAATGATAAGGATAGGAAATTCTCTTCAAACAGTGCTCCTGTGTCCAGGACAGCGATATTCACAAGTAATTGAATTCCTTTCTTTATGTGATTAAAAAATGTGCAAATTCGCCCGTTGGTCTATTGTAAATGGGTAGATTCCAAAATATCACTGACCTGGACATAATAGGAAAGTGAATAGAATAACAGAAATTTCACTTCACACAAAATCAAAGTGCATATCTTATCCACTTTTTACCTTTATTAACAAAGTTATCAGTGGTTATGCATTCACCCATGTTTGTCCACACAGTATTGATGAAAGTTCAATGAATTTCACTGTCATTTTGTGAGAGGGCTATTCCATCAATTTATAATGACAATGGTATCAAATTAAAGACAAATATGGGAAATGAAAAAGTATTGAAACAATTTACTCACCTACATCAGAGACTTCGATAGTTTCAACAATTTTCTTTTTCTTGCCTTTTTTCTTTGGCTTTTCGTTTCCTGAAGTTTTTTCTATTAAAAAAAATTTTTAAATTTAAAAAAAAAAAAAATTTTACTTCATGTTCATTATGAAGATGGGAGGGAATTATATAATTAGGGTTCTAATTGGAAATGTGGGTTTATTGCACATCGACCTCCATATAATGAATTAATGCAAGAGTAAAACACAGGCTAGGGCCATTATATGTAAATATATTGCAATGATTTTATGATGGACATTAATTGAAATCAGGGAGAAAGGGATTGTCAGTGGTCAAGAATTAAGGCAAGCATTATTCAAAGAATAATCATATGAATAATGTAAATGCACAACTAATAACTGGAAATGGAATGAAAATGAGGAAAAGAGGGATTGTCAGTGGTCAAGAATTAAGGCAAGCATTATTCGGAGAATGAGGTGATCATATGAATAATATGAATGCATAACTAATAACTTGAAATGGAATGAAAATGAGGAAGAGAGGGATTGTCAGTGGTCAGGAATTAAGGCAAGTATTACTGATAAGAAAAATCATAAAGAAATATAACCTTCAACTTCCAAAGCTTTAAGGATCTTTTTCTTCTTTTTCAGTTTTTTGATCAGCTTCATCAGTTCTAAGCTCTGAAGTTCGTCATCTGCTTGAAAAAGAAAGACAATCAGATAAATATCAAAAACGCTGCTTTCTTTCATTGCATCAACATAAAACCCTACCCCTCTATAAAGTATCTGTTGAGTTCAGTAAATGCAGAACCCTCTCTGACCAACAAGTTGAATTCAGCATTATGATATGAATGAATGTACCAGAATCCTCAGTTCAGGAATCTCAAGTGGTCAACCATGCAATACAAAGATGTTACTACAAATATTTCATAGATAAATCAATGCTTCTCCATTTCAGATAATTAAGAAGGTCACAGAGTGTAGCAACCAAATGTAGAGGCAAAAAGGATGTTAATATAAATCAAAATAATCATTTTTTATTTCAGACATTTGCCAAATATAAAAAGCTAGAACCCTAAAAAATTTTTCAACATTCACAAATGCAAAGTACTATCCACTTTTCTTGTTCATGGCCTGATAAAATAAAATAAAAACTAGTTAAAAATAAATATAGTAATTGATAATGATTCATCCAAGAAATACAATTCTAGCATTTTATAACTAAGTTCAAAAGCAACATAAATAAGATGAAATGAAAACTAGTCATCCAAGATTCAGACAACTCAAGTTTACAGCATCTACTACTATTACTATAAATAAGATGAAATACTGGTCAAAAGAATTCACTGTTTGATCTGAGATTCAAACAACTTTAAACTATTATGTCAATTACTAATACCAGTTTTAACAAGCAATAAATTCTGAAAGAAAAATGAAAATGCTCAATTTGAGAAATTCAGACAATCTATTCAGTTTGTTTCTAGCATATAAGCAAAATATATGTGTTTATATATATATACCTCCAGAGTCATCTATTACAATGGTGTTTTCGTCCTCTATCACAATAGGGTTTTCCACATCTGTTAAGGGGGCTTTCACCCCTACTTCTCCAGGCGGAACATCTGAAGTTTTGTTACTGTCCTGCAAAGATGAACATTTTTTTTTTACTTTCTCATTCATCAAATAAAAGTCAAAATAACAGTTGGAGCCAAAGATACAGTTTTAAGCCTAACAATCAGCCATTGTATTCAGTTGAAGAGAGAACAAAAATCAAGAGTAGACTGAACATTTGCTCAAATCTTTATAGTGGTTATAAAAACTCAAGCGGGAATCTGAAGCTTCTAAAAAGATGACAACCTGTAATAGATTCAGGAAGTCGTCCATAAAGCAGTGGCAAAAACGTTCAAAGCTGTGTACAAATAAATACTAAGATCAGCATTGATGGTCCAACATATCAGATTTTCATAACAGCAATATATTCAATGTTTATTATATGCAAGCATTTATGGAGAAGAAATAAAATCTTGAGCACAATCTAGTATACCAGATTCATAAAACAAAATTTTTCAATATCCAGGCCGCCCTAATGATCAACAAAATACAATGAAGAAATAAATACTAACAAAATAAGGGTAAAAAAAAAATAGAATTAGAAAAGTTGGAGGAAAGGGGGGGGCTACAAACATTAATGACTAATTTACTGATTCAGACCTAAAACAAAGGGTGGAGCAGAAGGAACAGGGCAATCGGTAATATTACGTTCATAACCCACAGACAATAAGACAATTCATTCAAAGAATTGTCTGTTCTTGCATACTAATCCCCAAGAACTTATGTAAGGAAACACAAGACTTGTTTAAAAAAGTTTATTCAAGTAAATAGTCAGCATTTTGAACAAGTGATGCTATTGGGATTTTTCTTTCATACTTCTTTCCAGTAATTTCATAGATAGACCATTATGCATACGATGGCTAAATATGATTTTGTAAACTTAGAGTCATTATTGTTATTCTTTACAAAATGTTTCCAACAAGAGGTTATTCCAAACAATACAACATATTCAGGATTAGTCTGATTATATATCCATTCCTGAATATAAGTGCCACGTGTGCAAATTAGCAGTAAAAAGTCAGGAATGAATATTCTGTAGGTATAAAGAAGCCGAAATACAAGGTGAGTCCAAAAAGAAAAACTTTTCCAAAAACATATTTAAAGCTCAACCTAAAACCTTATGAGACAGGTCAGTTTCAAAATAGTCCCCTCAATTGTAGATAGACCACTCCCAAATAAGCGGATCCATGCACAATTACCTCCCTTACGTCCCAGATTTATGTCTAAACCATATAATACCAAATTTTGTTTCCTGTCCACCAGATATCTCACTAAGTTATCAATGATGAATTTCAGATTCTGAGGAAAGGGAGGACAATACGCTACAGAAAAACAAATAAGTTGTTGGAGCGGATCCATACACAATTATTCCCCCTAGCAATAGCATAGATCTATGCGCTCTCCGAATCTCATTTTTTATAAGATCAAAAGAAAATGAAAAAAAAAAAATAATCATTATTTTTTCCACAACACAGAAAGTTTTTTTGGACCTTAAAATAGTTAAGTGGTTTTTAATAAATTAAGTGAAAAAGCAGTTAATTGAAAATAACACCAGAATTACAAAAAGGCAATATTTTAATAAAAAATTCAAATTAGAATTTTTAGATGGTCAAATAATTGTGCAACACAAGAAGTTTGTAATGTTTTTTCAAGAGTTATACCATTAATGCAGTACAGGCCTCCCTTTATAACATGGTCCATAATACCAAGGTTCGCATCATAATACGGTTGATCTTGGACCCAAAAATATCAATCTAGCCCCAGAAGATCAAAATTGATCACAACTCGATTATAATGCAGTGTTGGCTTTCTTGGACCCCAACACCCAGTGTGGTAAACTGAAACAGAGAACAGAGTTCAAATTCTGGCTCAAACTGCAAGTACATACAGAAATAAGTCATGTCAGGCTACAGTCATTTCTCCAATGAAGGAATTTGCCTCACGAATGCCTACCAAGGTTCAAATTACTAAATTAGTCAAACCCTGTGAAAAGTTCCACTAATACAAGAGAATTTATTGTACTCAATTCAGTGAAAGAGTCCATAGTTCCAAATGGTGGGTAGGAGATATTTTTATCTTCAAGTGGAAGAGTTCATGGTTACAGCCAGAAACTAACAAAAACATCACTATGTTCATTATTTAATAGGTCCTAAAACCCCTGGGTTTAATTGGGAGTTCACCCTGAAAAATGTACAAACTTTTTGGGTGCAGAACAATATACAAAAACAAAAGAAAAAAACTCTTTTTTAACCCATAGTACTCAACATGGCTTGATTTTTTCTTTGAATAAATAACATACTTCCACAAAAGGCAAGTAACACTCATACTCAAATAACTTTCATAATAAAACTAATAGGCAAATTTTCAAAAAATTGTTTGGTCACACAATAGAAACTGTTGTGTGCCCAAAATCACTGGCAACATCAGGGTGATCAATGAAGGAGTCATTTCCCTCACTTTTCAATGGGCAGCGATCACTATAAGTTCAATTTTTTTTTAAATAAAAATTTTTTTAAAAAAAGCATGAATGCTGACAGACACAGGAAGGGATCTATTTAGCATATAACTTGCATTGCAAATCGACCCCCCCCCCAAAAAAACAAAAACCTTTTACAAGGTGGTTGAGAAATTTTTTTTTTCTTTTCCTAGACAAGAGCAAAAGTTCAAATGTCCAGTACTAACATGATTAATATGGCCTGTACATGTGATACATTGATAGCCAACCAGCCAGACCAACTTAAAAACAGAAGAAACCCATGATGACACTTTCTAACAGGTTCACTATTACCATCGATAATGGTAACTTCTTGTATTCAATTCAAAGCACTGGCTTCTCAAAACCCTGTAGAATTAAACTCAAAACTATTTAGACCACTAGGTGTGCTTGTAGGCTGCGGTGCTGAAAAGGTTCATTTCTAGATGACCTTGGTGAAAATCCAGTCTGATTGTACCATGGGTTAAAAGTTTTTTTTACCTTTAATTTCACACACGCTGGGTTGCTCTGCAACTTTTTTATCCAACTTATTATTGGACTCTAACAATGACAACAAACAAACAGAAAAACAAAATTTTAAAAACACACAAAATGTCCCAGGAGTGTATGCTTGTCAAAACAAAAATTGCAAACACCCCGATGATACTAACTCCATAAAAACAATATTTTCTCTTAAATTCATACAAGAAAATTTGAAGGAATTGACAACTGATTAAATTTACTACCCTTAAAGCTCTGAGTGAAGTGTTGGTTTTTTTATTTTTTTTACATTGTCATAATTTCAAAACTTCACCTCTTAGTTCCACAATTAGGAGACTTATCAAGTAGCTTATGACAGCCACTAAGCAAGCAGGTTATTGGTTCAATTCCCAGTATGAGCAAAGAGTGTGGAAAACTCTATTGGGAAGAGAGTTTCCCTAAGCACTCAACAGTTAATTGAGAACATTCCAAAGTTGGTTGATTCAGTTGGAGGTATACCTTTGGTAGACTAACATACTGCCAAGGAAGTGACCATGGAAACTTGTAGGAAATAAGTTCTGGTCTTGACCAGACGAAACTTGAAAGATCATTAAGCTGATGCATGCAATAGAAACAAGAACTTTGTCACCAACCTCCATACCCCATTGGGAGGGTCTCTTAAAAGATAGGACACTTTACCATCACCAAATGGTTTACAAAAAAGAGTAAACTTGATAAAAATGAATTGTTGAAAATTGAAAATTTTTTTTAAATTTATGAAACAAAGATCTTCTAGAAGTTTAAAGAGTTTTCTGCACACAAAACTTCAACAGTTGCTCATAAGGTCATTGGTTCTGCACTGACCATGAAAAAATTAGTAGCCTTAGTTGTGACTGTTTTAGTCACCAACTCAACACTCGGGTTTCATTTTCCAACTTTCAACATAGCTCTTTTTTAGTTAGAGATATCAAAGAAATAAGTGGGGCGAAAAGTTGCTAAATTTTTCTTACACACACACTTTGACTGAGAAGCCATCGGCAACATATCAGGATTGCCACAGAGATACAAAGGGAGATAATTTGAGCTTTATCTCCAAGATTTACTCAACACAGGCATTGGAATAGTGTCGAATTGGAGAATTGAGCGAGTCTAGAGTTCGATAAATTTCAAAAGGCCTCTAAATACCTCTTAAGGCTTATTTGGAACCACTACCCACAATTTCCATAATGATGCAATTTCAATACCTGTGTTGGGTAAGTCTCGGAAATGAAATTCGGATTATCCAACAAAAGTACAAGCCTCAAAGACAATACAAGAATTAACAAACCAAAATAGAAAGTAAATAATTGTTCTTACCTTTTTTTCTTCAAGAAGTGTCTTAGAAATTGGCTGGAATGAAATATCAGAATCTGCATCCTTGAAAAAAATAAATGAAATAGTATTAAAGAAAAGTTTATTCATAACCTGAACATAGACTGCAGGAACGTTAAATTATTGTTTTAGATACTGAAGGAAATGACACAGTAATAAATATTTGTCAAGTAAAATGAATGATCATGTATGCCATGTTTATAGTATCAGTAGCCATCATCAACCAAGCATGCTGCTGTACACTCGTGATAATAGTCAGCGAAGCAACAAGTCACGCAATTGCTTAGATAATGCTAAGTGACGATGGAAAGATTCAACACTAATTTTTGACTTATCTTAATGTTCACGTCATTTTGACATTCTAGGGTTAAGTACTGTATTTGTTGGTATATAAGACGCACAATCAAATTAACAAAAAAAAATTAAATCAAGCAAATATACTGCATCCGATGTGCCTGTATTACGACTAGGTGATCGAGATAAATTGTAGTGAAATGATCCTTCAAATACCATTTTAAATTGTGCATCTTATACACCAGTAAATTTGGATCAGAAATAAAAGTATCTTTCACCAAGATTAGAACTCTCATCCCATTTCATTAAAAGCTTGTTGAACATGAATAGCACCCTACTAAATAGGCCCAAGTTCAAATCTAGTCATATAACTATAATATTTTATTCATTCCTAACCAAGGCTGCTTACCAAATGGTTCTAGAATGTAAAAACTGAAGTGATGCGTTAAATAAAAACTCATTAATAATGAAAATGATCCATCCAAAAATTTGGACAACAACTCAAGATTAAAGACATCTCGCATTATATTGCAGTTCAGAATGAAGCATAGGTGGATGGTGGACCCGGAAATAGCTAAATTTGCAACCCAAGTTATTGTGGGTCAGTTATAATGCAGTTGGCTTAATTGGACCATAACACCTGCATCATAACATGAGAACACTGCATAATGTCTATTATTGTGAGGCTTGTCTTTCATACTTGGAGATGATTCAGTTGAGTGAACAGGGTCGTCATCTATCAGAGTCAAGCAGCAAGACATATCAAGGAGGACCGGAGACAGGACTAGTATTATAAGGTATGAACAAACAATAAAATTAAGAAAAGATAAACTAGTCAAAAATCAATAATGAAAATGCTCCCTTTAAAAAATTCAGACAACATTTTACCAAAAAATAATTTTTTTTAAACTTACATTTTGAATGTCAGCTTTTTTTACATCTTTGTGCAAAGGCGATGTCTTATGAACCACTTCTGCAATCGAAGCTTCTGATGGAGATTTGACTTTGGTAAATACTGGAGAATCCTTGACCTGATCAATAGTTCCTTCTCCATGTTCGGAGGGTGCATCATTCACTATTTCTGCAGGATCATCCTCTTTAAGCTGTGTAGATGCTTCAGCATCAACTTCAACAGACGGCTTGTGTTTCCGTTTTTTTGTTTTCTTGGGTGTTTTTGATGGTTCTGCCTCTTCGGACACGGTTTCATCAGGAATCTTGGATTCTGGTACCTGTTGATCGACAGATTCTTCTTCAACAGATTTGGCTTTTCGTTTTTTGGGGGTTTTCTTGGGTACTTTTGATGGTTCTGCCTCTTCGGATACTGTTTCATCTGGAATTTTAGATTCTGGTTCCTGCTGATCTACCGATTCAGCAGAACATTCATCTTCAACAGCTTTGGCTTTTCGTTTTTTGGGGGTTTTCTTGGGTACTTTTGATGGTTCTACCTCTGCGGGCACTGACTCATCAGGAATCTTGGATTCTTGTTCCTGGTTATCAACCAAATCTTCAACAGAACCCTCATCATTGGCAGAAAGCTTATCTTGCTTTTGGGGAGTGCCTTCAGGCTCTTCAGGCACTGTTTTGTCCAATTCCTTCGATTCTGATTCTTGGTTATCTACTAATTCATCTTCAGCAGAAGTTTTGGCTTTTTGTTTTTTGGGGGTTTTCTTGGGGGGTTTTGATGGTTCTTCCTCTTCAGGCGTTGTTTTGTCAGATTTCTTAGATTCTGGTTCCTGGTGATCTACCAATTCTTCAATGGGACCTTCATCATTGGAAGAAAGATTGTCTTTTTTTTTCTTTGGTTTCTTAGACTTTTTAGCGGACTTGGGAGTTTTTGTATCTTTCATTTCCTCTTCTCCTTTACTTTCAACAGATCCTGAAGTGTCCAGCAATTCTCCCTTGGAAGTTTCCAACTTGGGAACTTCCTCTGAAGATGTTTTCGGTGAAACTGCTACCTCAGGACTGCTAGCAGGAGTGTCAAACACAGAAACTTCAAAAGTACTTTCTGAATTTGGTAATTGTTCAATGTCTTTTTTGTTTTTTTTAGGGGTTTTTGATTTTTTCTTTTTCTTGGATATCTCAGAAATTTCAACATCATCATCTAATCGCAGGACTACATTGCCACTTTCATCATCGGCCATTTCACCAACTTTACTACTTTCTGTCATCTCAACATCTGCTAAATTGTTTTCTACAACCTGTTCGACTGCAGGTGCTACAGCAACCTCTTCAACAGGTTTACTCTTTTGTTTTTTGGGGCTTTTCTTAGGGGTTTTCGATGGTTCCACATCTTCAGCCACAGCTTCATCTGATTTCTTTGATTCCAATTCCTGGTTATCGGCTGATTCATCTACAGAAGCTTCAACCGGAGAAGGCTTTCCCTTTTGCTTTTTAGGGGTTTTCTTTGGGGTTTTTGATGATTCAGCATTTTCAGGCACTATTTCATTTGACTTCAGGTCCTGGTTATCGGCAGATTCTTCCACAGAACCTTCCTCAATGGGAGAAAGCATGTCTTTTTGCTTTTTAGGGCTTTTCTTAGGGGTTTTTGATGGTTTTGCTTCTTCAGCCACTATTTCATCTGATTTCTTCGATTCTGATTCCTGGTTATCAGCCAACTCTTCCACAGAACTTTCTTCAATGGGAGAAAGCATGTCTTTCTGCTTTTTAGGGCTTTTCTTGGGCGTTTCTGCTTTTTCAGGCATTTTTTCGGAAATGGCTCCCTCTGAGGAGAGAGTCTTCTCTGTTTCTTGTCTACAAGAGGATATGAAATTTACGATTTCCTCTTCTCTTACTTCTCGTACAACGGGTGCCTGATTGCCGCCTTCTTGGTTCTCAGATTTTTCCACTGATTTCTCAGTTCCATCCAAGACACTTTCTTTGGTATTCATATTGATGTCAGTTTGGGTCTCTTGAATTGTCTCGGTGCCATCGAGAGATTTCTTTTTAGATTTCTTCGACTCTTTCTTAATTTCCTCATTCTCTGCCCCTTCAAGATTCTCTTCATTTTCGGTAATTTTTGGAGACTTTTTAGATTTGGGGGATTTTATCTTTTTCTCTGCAACTACACAATTTTCAACTGAATTCTTATCTTCCATATTTGACTCAGATGCCACGTCAATGGATGACATCTCCTGGGTTTTACCGTCCGCATCTCCATCCTCAATTCCTGATGCCGATTCCATTTCTTCAGTTCCTTCTGATTTCAGAGACTTTCTTGTTTTTCGCTTTGTTTCATTTTTTCCAGTGTTCTCAGTCATTTCATTTTGCTCCTCTTCCACAGCTTCTGTTTCTACTTCACTCACTTTAGACTTTTTAGACCCTTTTGTTATAGCCTTTTCTGCAAGGCTCTCATCAATAGATTCCAATTCTGGTGTTTCCACTATTGCAGAGGCTACACTACGTGTTCTCCGTGTGATCCTTTGGACTGGTTGATCATCAGCGCTATCCGAGGTTTTCATTTTTGTTTTCCGAGATTCAAGATTTTCTTCCATCTCAGAGTCATTGGAAGTTTTTTCTTCTATAACAATAGGTTCCATCACAACAACAGGTTCCATTTCAGCATCTTCCGCAATAGGGTCCTCAACAGGAGCGGCAACGACCAAACTCCTGGTTCTTCTGGAACTCCTCCTCTCCACCGATTTTGGTACGTCCGTGGCGCTACCTGAAACTGGTTTCCGCTTTGAACTTCTCGTGGAAGGTGTAGCCACAGACTCCACAGGATCTTCTTGTGGTTCTGGCATTTCCTTTTCCTCTGGTTTTGCCTTTATTGATCTTGTTCTTCTTGAGGTTTTCTGCGGTGATTTCAATTCAACCAATGCAGCTCCTCGACTACGGGTAACTCGCTCCTACAATAAAATATTTTCAAAGAATTGATCACTTCAACCCCAAAAGCATAAATCAAACTCATTTTCTAAGGTTTCAGGGTTTTATTTACCATGTAACTAAAATGCTCAACTGGGCCCATACTTTCTGCCATTCATACAAAATTATGTCTTATATGATTTATCTTTCCATTATTTCTGTGTCCACTTTGAAATGTTACTTACGTTATAAGGTGGAGATAAACGGTGCAAGCCATACTTCCACACTATTCGTTGAAAGGGACCAGTTTAGCATCATAAATACATTTATAAATAGAACCCTCAGCTAAAACCTTTAAAAAAATAAATAAATAAATTTTAAAAACTGAAAAAATTTCCTAGGGAAGTAAAAGCCTTGCAAATCAAAAGCACAAAAATTGACAAAGATAATAGTGTCCAACAAAATACTCAACAAATATCAAATCTGATAAACATAAAGGGTAAAAAATCTAAACAGCATAGAATAAACACTCCTTTGGCAAGTTTAACCAAAGTTGTATTCATTTCAACAATTTGGAGCACATTAATTTTCTTAGAGATTATCAAAACCATTGTAATTGTTCTATGCCCAATCTATACTATTATTGCACTGGTTTGAACCCGTTAAGTAATCTTTCATGAAAATGTTTTCCAATGTAGTTTGATCTGCTTTGATTGTATCAACCTTTTATGAGAAAAAAAAACTTATAAAGGGGAAGTGAGTGAAATGGCTCCAAAGTGGAAGTTTGATTTACAATGTACATATGGGGCAAAACTAGATTCTCACCTGGCCATATCTTGGAGTCCAGTATTCTTTTGTGAATACAGAAGGAATTTAAAAAATTGATTTCAAATAGGAATTTTTCCAGTTAGATACAAGAAAAAATATTTAACTGAACTTACAAAATAGTTTCTAAAGCAAGTGGGTTGAACTGATTTTGAGATCATTGAGGGTCATTCCTGATCAACTCACTAAATGGCTTCACGGGTACTATCTCAGATTTTGAAATGTTAGTAGGTGACATCTCTTCTAAAGAGAATTCAACTCTGAAAATTTCAGCTTGAATCAACAAATGGTACGGAAGATCCACAAATTTCAAATTTAAAGCAGTGAGCTGCAGGCATGATTTTCAGCACTTCATGGCAATATTAATTATCTAAGGAAATATTCAGTTGAAATTGTGTACCCTAATTTTCTGGCTTCATTTTACTTATGGGCCATGAAAATTGGGGAAAAAAATGGCGTATGTTTTGGTCATCCAAACTTCACTAAGGGCACTGAAATAATGCCACTGAATATCATTCAAGATATTGCTTAGTATAAAACAAAGGGACAGTTCAAAAGCATTAAATACTTTCCCGATGATCAAAAAACCAGACCATTACAAAAAAAACAAACAATATGTGCTTTGAAGGCATGAAAAGAAACATGAGCAATTGAAAAAGTGATTCAAAATTTGCTGAATTAGAGTTCAAACAATTTAATTTCAATCCCAAAAATCGGAAAATGTTCTCCCAGTTTACTCTTCCAAACTAACCAACACACTACACGGTGCGACCGATTTTTTTTTCTCTTTTCAGCTAGCCACCATTCCACAACAGGAACTTTAACTGAGCTGAAAATTCGCTTACAAGTCAATTGTTATGCAGACTTTAAAATATGAGAAGTTGTCAGGACTTTGGTGAAGTTGATCTTAGTTGGGAAAAATAAAATTAAAATTGAGAGGGGGAGGGGAAATAATGCCATACAGTCCAAAAAATCGTGTTCACCATAAACTCTTTTGAAAAGAACTGAATTTTTTTCGCGAAAACTAAGTTATCCCTCAAATGAGGGATTTCAAATGGTTGATTAAATGACCGGGTAGATAGTAGATTAGAGAGGAAATATTCATTGTCCAATCTTGGACCATGTGGCGTTTTCATGTTGTTTCACAATATTTATCCGTCCAAGGCGACTTCTATTTTTGTAACTAGAAATCGGTAATAAAAGTCTTTTTTCAGTAGACTACTATAGTGTAATGCAGCAATCTTTCGTTAGAGGGAGCCATCCCGATTTGACGTCTTAAACCATTGAAGAAAGTTGTTACGGAAGATACACCTAAATTTCTTCTAAAACTTCGGCATTTATTTGAGATAGTTATTTATAAATATTTATTCATGTCGATGTTTTACAAAAATAATTGAATAATTAGGAATTCAATGGTCTGTGAATTCAAACATTTTGATGAAATCAAATGAGTTGAAATTACACGTGCACATAAAAATTCAATTTCGGTCAGTTTTTCAACTCGGAAGTAAAATTGATTTTGAACAGAGAACGTAATGATTAGTTTCATTCTAATGAATTTAGAAAAGACAATCGTTTCTAATATTTGTTCATGCTTTCAATATAAACATCTCCTGGAAAATGTTTCAAATCAAACAATTTATGCGTTCATCTTTTTCCGTATGCCGGAAAAAAAAACACGGCGGGTCCCTTTACTCCAGAAGATTGCCAAGTAGTTAATAGAGAAAAAAAGATTGAACTTCTTTCACCTTGAAGGGGGAAAAGTTAGATTTACAATCTAATTCATTCATTTGATGATTAAAAAAAAAATCTTGAATTATGTTTTCTTATGCAGAAAAAGAGGACAAAAAAAAATTTCAAAAGCTGAAGAAAACTACGCGTACGATCTTCCGTAATAAATATCGCCAACGTTTTAGAATATTGAAAACAGACATTTCAACCAGGAATTGCCAAAATAGAGTTTTTGCTTTTAAAAGCCGTAAAATAAACTTATAAATTGAAACGAGACGACAGTCATAACCTAGAAGGACAAGTCAAGTCATTTTGTAGAGGTAAATTATTGGGTAATTGACTATTCTATGAATATTTCATTTTTGTTTTGATTTGTTTGAATAAATACGCATAATAGAAAGGACCATCATGTTAAATTCGGTTTTAAGTTAGTTGTAATTAAACAGAGTTAGAAAAAAATCGGGAGGCGGGGTTAAGAGATAAATATATAAGCAAACAAGAATGGTCTACTTTTATAGTAAGTTCGAAATGAGTCTTGAGCACATGGAGAAAGAAACTTGTTCATTGACTTAGTTTTAAAAGAAAAGCAATTCATCGTGAAAATCAAGTAATCTTTTTCAATATCGGATTTTCATAAGTGTAGTTGATATATTTTAGAATAGACTGGGGGATTTTTTTTTAAAATAAAAAAAAGGGAATACGATTTCAAGGATTAAATAAAACAAACACAAGCTATGAAAAATGCCACATGGTCCCTGCACGTCGGCCAAAAACTTGTAATTGAAAAAATGTGCAAAGATCTTGTAAGATAAACTAATTAATTTAGACCAAACATAAAAGTCACACCATAGGACAAGTAAAAAATCTTAAAGTGGTAAATAGGGACGAGAATAACCTAGATATATACCCGAAAAAAATACTCACCCCGGATTTTCTAGGTGAAGGCTTCATCTCTACTTATGAGTCTTTTACAAATATTCGTCCTCACGTGGAAAAGAGTGAGTTCTCTTAATTCAGAGCTAGCAGCCGTAGTTTCCCCCTTCACAAAATCTTATCAACTTAATTGAAGAAAAAACGATTTTTCCTAATTGTACCAAAAAATTAGAATCAGTATAACAAATTTAAAATTTTAATCTATATCGTCAGTAAATATGACGAGTTTTAAGCAATCATTAGATTAATGTTTTTGCAACTTTTCTTGGTGTTCGTATGTGTGGCTTAGGAATAAACAATTTAACTCAGCTTTATTCAAATATTCATGTATCCAAAAAAAGTCACGCACGAGAGAAAAAAAACTTGTTGCTTAAAAAAACAACAAGTATTATAGATATGTTAGTTTATTTTAAGCTACTTTAATATCTATCCGGATGACCGTAAGCAATACATTATAATTATTTAGGTTAAAATGCCCTTTTTATAATATGAGAAGAAAATATCTTGCTGTCAATGAAGAAAACTGAAAAATTGAGATTTTAATCAATATTTTACACAATGCTTCACTCAAAAAGAGTTTTCAACTTTTCATTAATAAAAATACACTTGTGGGTTGAAAAATATCTCGACTAAACTTGTTGATTTTGAGATAGATAATTAATCCATAAGAAAAGACCTCACACAGAGGCCGGTGCAATGGTTTCACGCACCCTAAGCAATACATAAAATATGCATCACCAGATTTTAACGACTATTTTTTGTTTTATTGCGCCCCAGGACCTTTGCGCCCTAGGTAACTGCCCAAATTCGCCTACTGGATGCACCGCTGACCGTTACTTTATGTTAAAATAAGCACCACAATGTTATGAATATTTCATTTTTATTTGTTTGAAAATAATAGCCTAATACAAAAATAGAAAGTCCCACTCCCGAAATGTTCTGCACGGGGCCCCAACAATGTTTAATTTGGCCTTTAAACCAGGCCACTACTTAGATATCGGAGTGATTATGAAGTTATGTATAGTGCATCTTCCCCACTCCTGCCTAATTTCATGACTAAAGATGTTTTATACTCGTCTCAAGTCCAATTAAATAAAATAACTATACTAAAGACTCCATCACAAATTGTAAAGATTGTGCTTTTACTAATCAGATTTGTTGTGGATATGCTATAAACAAAATCAGTTGCTGACTCCAAAAATATAATAAAAGTTTCAGTTGAAATTATTCGATTTATCGATCGTAAGTTTTTTAGTTTTCTTTTTAAAGATAATGAAAAATATTTTTCCTCCATAGTTTGATTTGCTTTTACTGACCTTCAAAATTGGTTAAAATCGTCTAATTCTTTCCATTTTCAGCTAACCTTATGGCAAAAATATTAAATATATATGTCATGAGTTAGTTATGAATGAAGTTGAATCAGCTAATTATTTTTTTAAATGGACCGATTTTCATCGGCTAAATAGGGGGAAATCGGCCAGATCTAGCAAGAAAAATTGGCATCCCTGGCTAACTTCACTCCGAGATAGAAGGAGAAATAACTTGCTGTCACTGAAGAAAAGGGTACTCTCTTGGTTATACATGATCAAATTTCAGTTGGCTATAAAATGGCTACCCCGATTGTAAATTGTCAAGTTCCACACGATTGCTCACTAGATGTTAAAAAGTTAACATCTTATTACATTAATTGATATTTTGCACTATGTGTCAAACACAAATAAGTTTTCATTTAATATACATCCACAGCAGCTTATGATCAAATAATGATAATTTGATATATTAGTGACACTGGAATAGATAATCTATTATTTATTCTATGATAGAAGTGTCATATTCAGTATGCACATAGCTTGATTTATTTAGAATAAATCTGGATGTCGGGCCATTGCAGATAGGCATTCTGATGTCAATGATAGCGTTTACTGGCATAGAACATTTTTGCCATCTGCAAGCTGCTGTTTCCACTTGTATACAAGGTAAAGAGAAAAATGTGTTTCATTACCATGTAAGGCAATAATAAATGAAAGAAAACACAATAAAATGGTGAGATTGTCTCTACATGTTATAGTGATAGCTTCATTAAACCATAGCTGTAGTGAGTACAGTTAGGTGTTTACATATGCCATGTCGCAATGTTCAATGAATGTGCTGAAGCCATTAACTATGCTACTTAATTCAGTTGAAAAGACCAGTGTAATTACTTTCAGATGGCAATGGGCAGGCGATGTTGCAAGAATGAAAGACAACCGATGGACATCAACATGGATCCCTAGAGATCACATAAGAAATCGAGGCCGACAGAACACAAGTTGGAGAGGTGAACTTGACAGATTCAGGAAATACTGGCTCCGCGGTGCCCATGATAGGGAATTGTGGCGAATCCTGGGGAAGGTCTATGTCTAACGAAGGACGCTAAAAGACTGATCATGATGATGATGAACACATCTTTATCATGTTAGAGTAAATGAAAGATAGTAGAGTCAGTTGGCATATTCTGCACAGAAGCAGAGACCTGTGCGACTGAAGTAAACACAGCCTCTCTTCAGGTGTAGCTCTTTCTGCAGCCACTCATGGCAGGATTTTGATTCTTGTGGCAATGTCACCTTGTAGCACTCATGCATTCTTTCTGTCTTCACCCATTCACAGTCAGTTGAGGATTGCAGCACAGGGTCTAAAACCAGTGTCCTTCGCCCAAATGTCAACACCCTGGTAGACTGCTCACTCAACTTGCTCCATCAGAGCAGCTGGGGTAGTCAAGAGCTTCCTTCATGTATGGTTCACCTTGGTGCAGGTGCTGGTTCTGTCAGAAATAAGAAAGATGAACCTCTCAATAATATCCATCGTATCATTTGGGATTTCCTTTGGTCAGCATTAGTTGTGTATCCATTAGTTCCAGCAATGACTTCCATTGACCATGCTGCCTTCTTTGCATGTCCAGTAAAGGAAGATACAGTGTCACAGCCTGTCAAATCATAGAAGATTGGAAGCACACAACATCTTTGGTTCAAGGCACACAACTATTTGGTGGGCTGCCAGATAGCGAAAGCTTTTGCCAGTTCTGAATGCTAGCCACAGTTTGAATCCAGCTGGTATTTGACTTATAGCACACACAGCCAACACAACATCAGTGAGAATGAGTACTTGGTGGTGGCCATGCTGTGCAATATGCGATGAATGCAGCAGGATATGACTATCGGCTTTTTCGTGGCTGCATGGGTCAGGGTGTAGAGATCCTTTGGTAGCTGTGTGCTGAGCACCCCTTTCCTATAAGTGAGGACAACTGCCTTGTCTTCCAGAATGCCTGAAGGAGGGTCTTGGAAAGAAACTGAATAGTTCCATCTTTTTGCTATCAACTCAGAAATTTCTGCCTCTTTCCTGGCATAGCAGCCTTCCTTTCTACGCGTGGCTCTTGCTGAGCTTTTCAGGGTGTCAACGTAGTAAGAATCCCAAACAAGGCCTACACATGACATTGCGCAGCTGAGAAAAGATGCATGGAATGAATACCTACTTGGCATATTCATCAAATGACTTGGCACCACATGGCTTCATGACAGCTCCATCAAAATCTACACAGATAGCATTAGGGATTTTAGTTTAAGCTGGAAACGGGACCTACATATATGTCAGAAGGTCACTCTTGCTTCCAAGGGTTGTTTGCAAGACCTACCACCCTCACATTACTCTTGTTGCAAGCATTATTCTGCTTTTGATGCTTGATCGATAGGAATTGCCGAGAAGACCCAGTTAGTTTTCTGAATGTTGGAATTGTCAGCATTAAATTCTCTGGCAACATCAGGATGTCTTGTTTGAAGTTTAATCAAGTCACAGGGATGAACTGAGATCCAGCAAGCACATTTGATATTTTGTTTCAATCTTTTAGGCGGCTCCTTGGTATCATGCCTAATTTGATATCAACTACTCTTAGTTTGAGACAGAACTCTCATCTTTGTAATTATTATCCTATTATCTACATATCTGCTCAAAGTTTATAAAGTATATGAAAAGCATTAATTTTATGAAAGGTGAGTCAAGATTTTCCAGATTTTTCCAATATTTCGTTGGCACCCAGTTTCGGAGATGGACAAGTCTGATTTCAAACCAAGAAAGTCCAACCCCTCGACAAATGTTGTGAGCCAGCAACAGAAAGAATAGTGAATGTGTTCGCAAAATGTACAGTTAACAAAGCTCTTGTGAAGCCTAGCAAGCTGGGAGTGGATTATAATGAATTGCTCAATTTCTTTCCTATCTGATCTTCTTGCATGCTTATCTATTTTCTGATTTCTGGCAGAGAGAGTCACATGCTTCCATAACATTCTGATGATGATGGGAATAAACATTGAAATATTAACTCTTGTTCAAGTGTATTCATTTTCTGATTTTTGTATAATAGTCTTCCTTCAACAGGTCTTCAGATTTAGTCTTGAAAAGGGACTTGATAAACTAGAAAGCACTCAGAGAGTGCTTACCTCTGCTAAAGACAGTGTCAGGGGGAGTAATTGTGCATGGATCCGCCCCCAAATTTAATGAATTCTTCTATAGCCTATTGCCCACCCATCAACAAAATATTGTTGAAATTCATACAGAATTTTTGAAGATATCTTGTAGACAGACATGGAATTTGGTGATATTATGTGGTTTGAACATATAATTACAACTAATTGCGCATGGATCCGCTCCAAAATTTTATCAGTTCTCCTGTAGCCTATTGTCCAACCTTCCACAGATTTCATAAAAATTAATTGAGAACTTTTGAAGATATTGTGAATAGTCATGAGCATATACATAGATATGATTGAAAAAAAATCAGGAAAAGTACCTCTCAATCAAAGAATGATTCCTGGATCCACCCTAAAATTTTACCAGCTCTTTGTTACCCTATTGCCTATCCTTCCACAAAATTTCATTGGCATTCATCCAGTACTTTCAAGGATAGCATGTGCACAGATAAGAAATTTCAGCAATACCATATGAGTTAGACATATAATTACAATGTAGCGGAGGTAATTGAGCATGGATCCGCTATAAAATCTCATCAGTTCTTCTGTAACCTATTATTGTCTATACTTGCACAATTGTCATAGAAATTCATTGAGAACTTTTGGAGATATTGTGTGGACAGACATGAAATTATAACAATATTATATGGTTTGGACATATACCTAAGACCTAGGGGAGATAATTGTGCATAGATCCACTCCAAAATTCAATCAGTTTTCCCCTAGCCTATTGTCAACCTCTTCACAAAATTTCACTAAAGTTCATCGAGAACTTTTGGAGAAATCGTGTGGACAGTCATGTGCATATACATAAATGATTGAAAAAAAAAATTCATGCAGTACTTTTTAGAGATATCATGTGGACAGATAAACAGACATGACAATATATATATATATATATATATATATATATATATATATATATATATATATCCCGTTCCAACTTAATTGATAGACGTGAGAAAAGAGCACTGAGGAAGAAGATGGTCTGTTTAGAGAAGGGGGTCAGGTGACCCCAATTTTTCTTCATAAATAAATCTTCTAATAGAGTTGAAATAATATCCCCAGCCTCCTCAGTAGCTTTAGAGGGTTCTAATTTTGGTGAGGGTCATTGTTGTTGTCATTGACATTGTTGATACCAGAGGAATATAAAGTCAATTACTGAGTGAGAATTTGACAAAAATCATACCCTGAGGAGTAGAATAGATTTTAGCATCCTGTCCTAGAAGGAATATCTTTGGGTGAAAAAAGTTCTCTTTGTTTGGGGAGATTCAAAGGAAATTATTTATTACCAGCATAAAACAAAAAAAAATGGTATGCCCTGTCATTAAATATTAGGCATTCAATAATTAAAGTTAAATTTTAAATTAGTAAATGCTAAAGATTAAATTACTGAATTTAAATATTAAATTGATAAATATTTTGTAATTGTAGCCAATTGTATGTTTAAAATTCATCCATAATTTGTTTCACCAAGTCATAGTGTATTTTCCACTAAAATAAAATGGAAGATCACCTTTCTATTTAGATATTTAATTGAATTGTGCAATAACATAAATAGTTTTACTTTTAAACAAAATAATCTCTCTGCCCTTCCTCTTTCCTCTTTTCATATTGGGTGGGTTTGATATTGCAATGCTTCTTTTCACTGGATTCTCGTCTTTTCACATTGGATGGGTTGGGGTGTTGCCATACTGAAGGAGATGGGTGTGCCTACTGCTTCTCAGTCACATGCTTTTGCTCTGCTAATTTTAGATATCATACCCCCTTTTACCTGTGACTGACAGATAAATAAATAAGAAATGATGACAACGGCTTTTATATAGTAAAATGAAGTACTGCATCCTGAACAAATTGTTATTGTGCACTCTACAGTGAGCAATTGGCTTGTTTGAGTTGTACATTGGATAAAAAACTGGCCTTTCTGGGTAAGGGAGCCAATCAATGATTTCGATGAAAGACAATGCCTATCTTCAGGTAACAACAGAGTTGGGGTACAAAGTTCATCTACATGCAGTATATTCTTCAGATTTGTCACCTTCAGACTATCACTTACCTCACTCCATGCAACACTTCTTGTCAGGTCAATAGTTCCAACTTCGAAATATTGAAAACTTCTTAGAGTATCCATGGAGTCATTTTTCTATGATGGAATACTCAATCTAACTGAATAATGATGCTTTGAATTTATATGAATAAAAGATTGTTTCAAAAATGCAGGAAACTTTTGAATCAATCTAATAAATTATCTGCTAATCGAACTCTGACTGATAACCTAGAAAAATGTTATTCAGAGAAATCTTCATTTTGTATATTTTAAAATTGTCAAACTTTATATATGTATTGTGCTGTAGTACAGTTAAGGAACTCTTGCACAAATTAATGTGAATAC
>OY735241.1:12914041-13051541 GCA_963457665.1 Thysanoteuthis rhombus | reverse complement strand
CTTCCTTCTTTCCTTCCCTCCTTTCCTCCCTTGATTCCTGTACTATAACATTTAACCACATAAAAAGATAACTCAACCAATTCATTGGTCTCTTAGTCCTGACGCACGAAGACTGCAACATCGACTGCAGTGGCGTAGCTTGCCATAGCTAGAGATTTGGGGCCCGGGGATCTTTGCAGCTCGAGGGGTACCCTCCAACACTTAGCGTGATTTGATGAAAGAGGAATCTTTGCAATAAATACACACACAGTCCCTTAATTGTTGAGAAACGCCTCCAAAGGCCGAATTTTTCTATACAATCCAAGTACACATATACACCCTCGTTGTTGTATAATGTTAGAAATGCAGTTGGTGAACTACTATTTATAAAACTTTTGGTGGTTTAAATAGCCTCTTGCCTTCTCCATTAATTACACCTCTGACTGACTGCTAGAATATACACATGTGTATATGCAATAGATCTTTGTGACACGGCTGATATCTAAACACAAATTCTGCCCAGAAAGTACCCAGCTATGTACCTCAGCCATCAATCAGAGGGGACTTAACTGTGTATTCGTGAACAGACACTCTCCTGTAGGGTTACTCAGTTGGCGGTAAGTTGCCATTGAGCGAGCTTTTGTACAGTATCACTCAGCTCTGCCCTCCCCAGCTAAAGTTCAGATTCAGCTCTCAGTATCATCTAGTTTTTCCCCAAAGAGATTACAGGACACTGGACGAGATTACGGAGATATGACGTGGCAACTGATGAAAATAGTTTGAAAGGGACTGAGAGGCCATTGCCCTTGGAAGACTCTTCTTGTTGATATTTAATAGCTGGTAACAATCAGGACAGAGTTTGTATTTTGGAGTTCTATCTACTTAGAAATTGATTTCACCATCATTAAGACTCTTGGGCGAAGACAATTAATGTAGAGTCATGTTTAATAGGCTTGTATCACACACCATTGTAACCAATTTGAATCTTCCATGGGTGGTCCCATATTGTTCTTGACCAGAGTTTGGTAACAGGCGGACTGCTGCCCATAAGTGGGCCATTTAGGTGTTTTCTGTGGGCCTCGTATTTTTCCTAAAATTTTTTCAAATTCTATGTATTTGTGGGCAATTAACTATTTGTTGCTTTTAAATTGTCTTCTGAGTCACAATTTAAAAATTTTTTGCTTACATAAGCATTGCATTGTATAATTTATTTACTACAGGCATGACTTCTGAAAAATCCTGGTATGTGTTGAAAACACCCAGATTTCATAAAAATTCTACTAAAAATTAAGTAATCAGTAAAATTCAATAAAATTCTCAGTATATATTTACTTCATGAATGAATTTTTTTTATTAGATAAATTTAAGAAATATCAACTCTTTATGCAGGTTTTTATATTATTTTTTTTGCAGAGTAAAGTTTTGAAATTTTTAGGCCTCAAAAGCCAAATTTTTAAATGTAAGATATGATATAATAGATATGTGGGTCATACACATATAATAGATATGTGGGCCATAGATATATAGTAAATATGTGGGCCATAGACATATAATAAATATGTGGGCCATGGACATATAATAGATATGTGGGCCATACACATATAATAAATATGTGGGCCATGGACATATAATAGATATGTGGGCCATACACATATAATAAATATGTGGGCCATAGACATATTATAAATATGTGGGCCATAGACTTACAATAAATATGTGGGCCATTGACATATAATAAATGTGTGGGCCATAGACATATCATAAATACAAGGGTCATAGACATATGATAAATATATGGGCTATAGACAAAACTACAAAAATCATAAGTGGGCCATTCAAAAAAGGAGTTGCTGATCCCTAATCTAGACTCAGCTAAGCATAGTAGATATGTTCTTTTGTATTCTTCCGTTTAACAATGATTATCAAACCACATCATTATGACCTTGTGCCAAACTAAGAAGCAGAAAATATCTACATTGGCTTTTCTCAATGTTTACTTTTTTATATAAGTATATAAAGTTTATGAAAACATTAATTTTATGATAGGTAAATGGAGACATAATTAGGGATTTTGATGCCCGAAAAGCTAGGTTTATCAATATCTTTTTAAAGAAAATGACTGCCATTTCATGTCTTTATATTAGATGTCTTTTGGGTGAGAGGGGACTGAAAAATAGAGTGTCTCACGATGTTCACCAAAATTAAAAAATACGTGGAAAACCATCTTCCTGCAAACTGCAGAATATTGATAATTGCTTTCAGATTAGAATACATAGAAATATTCTGAGATACTGATGTGTTATCAGCTGTATTTGAGATATCTTAATGCTGGGGTCCCTTGAGATCTGAAAGTTATTTCTAGTCTAAAGAGCTTGAGAAAGACTGATCCATGCCTAAGCCTGAAGTCTTATTAGAAACCGTTAACTACCAATCGCAACTGCCCAACATAGGTTTCTTCAGTTTTTAAGTGGATCTACTTGACTTGCTATCTACCTATGTATCACTTCAAACATCTACTCCTTATCATATCTAGAAAAAATACACATATATACATACCTATTCACAAACACGCACATAAGCATAAACATACACATAACCAGTGCCATATTATTTATGTAGCAAAAGTAGCATATGCTATAGGCCCCACAATTTCAAGGGCCCCACGCTAAATGCTTGCAAGCTATTTATTCTATTTCATTATTTCTGCACTTGCTCTACTTCTATTGTACAATACAATCTTCAACTTTTATGAACAACTGGATGTTTATAGTTCAGTAATTTTATCAAATTGTCACTGATTGGAGTTATTATTTTGATATAGTAATTAATGTGAATGAAGTATCTAAGTGATACATAAACAATGCATAAATATGAAGATATTTGAAACTGAAGTTGTAGCCACTATGTAAAAATCAAGACGAAAAAGTAATACTGTTACTGAAATATTTAGGGACCAGCCATAAGATATGCTACAGGCCCCAGACAAGCTCAATTCAGCCCCTGCACAGCACAGACAAATAAATAAACAGACAAAACCTTAAGCTGATCTGTAAGAGTACATATGAAAGGTAACCTGAGATCACCACATTTTTTCTCGTCTTTTTCCTCTCCCCTAATCGACAAACGTTTTCAACTGTGTCATTGAAAATAAACTTACTCGACCTGACAAATACAAGTCCTAAAAATAAGACATGCATGTTTTTTTCTTAATTTGTAAAATAGAGAAACTTTGGGCACATATTTTAAAACTGCTGATGTGCACTAAATTTGTAGGATTAGAAAGTTGGTCTATGTTCGTCTTCAGGCTCATGCAGAGCTGGTAATAGGCCTAGATCAGATAGGAAATATAGGCCCCATTTCAAACTGTTCATTCGCAGATCCAAATTTAGCATGTACGGTGCCTGAGGCATATTTGATAATCGGCCCTGAATTAAGAAAATACGTATAAAAATATAAAAACCCAATTTTTTTTACTTGCAATAGCTAAATAAAATGAAAAATATGTCTGACACTTCACTAATAGAATTACTTTGCCTCCATTTTGTGCATTGGCTATGACTTCTGTTTCAAATACCTTCGTATTCATGCATTGTACATATACGACAAAATAACTGTTAAAATGATAACTGCTGTCAAAGGTGATAATTAAACATTGAGTCATACATAAAAGATGCGAGGAGTGTAGTACTATAGTAATAGAACAAGTGCAGAATCAATGAACTGGAATTGATAGCTTGCAAGCATTTAGCGAGGAGCTCTTGAAATTGCGGGGTCTGTAGTATATGCTAATTTTGCAATATAACCAGGCACTGCATGAAATGCCATTTTTTTACATCATGGATGATAATGCCAGAAGTGGAAGATTTAGTAATGTAATTGCATTTTTTTTAATCAGATTCAGTGTAAATAGAGATATAATTCATTATTACAGGTGGTCTTTGAGCCCTTAACACCAATAGTGTCTACCCAAGAAGTTAGACTAATTTTCTAGTCTGATTTTAAATTAAGTTACAATGCTGCTCAAATTGCTAATAACATCAACAAAGTATTTGGAGTGAACACCACCACAGTGCAAACTGTTTTGTGTTGGTTCAATATGTTTAGATCTGAAAATATTGATACCAAAACCAATAATAAACGTCAAGGGAGGCCCAAAGCTTTTGTGGTGCTCCCTATATTCAAGTCAAGAATTTGATACGGAACCTTTTTTTTTAGCAAGATATCAAAAATGTCACCTCCTACAATGACTCCCTATAAAAGCCCTGAACATACATGGTCAAACACTAATTGACCTCAGCACTTAACCGCTTATGCTTATTCGCCGTGATCATCTTGCCAGTTACTTCTTTCTTTGCTTCTCTCTAAACTTGCTGCCAGCGTAGTTTCTATTCTTTGACAGTGACTATATATATATATATTTTCTTTTGTCACTTATCTTCCTCAGTGTGACGACACACAAGAATTTTATACCTACTGAATGTAAATACTGCAACTACTTCACTTGATAAATTTTTGGTGACAATGCAAATCATACACTTACTATTCGGCCCCTTTTAGTTCCTTCTTGCACCTTAGCTGAACTAAACACCTTTTTTATAATCTTGCTTGGTCAATCTTTACCACTATAACAGGCATGACTAATCAGGTTCCATTCAATAGATAAACTAAACAATATTAGATCCGCTATACCACGTGTCCCCTAAATACTTATTTTTTCCTATATATCATTTTTGTGTATAGAAATAACTCTCTAAACCAAACAGGCATTTTCTCTCCTCTTCACAGAACCAATCATATTAATGTTTTCATTACATGTTCATTTTGATTCTTTATTTGTCTTTAATGTAATGAATTAAATTTACCTTTCATTTGCTCATTTACATACTTGTATGTGTCCTTTTAACTCTGTTTAATCTCTGCATTCATATTCATACTTGGTGCGCATGTTCTCCATACATCTCCCTTCCTCCTTCAACATACTCATTGACATCCACGTGGACCCTCAAACATACCGGATGCCCATTCTTCAACAAGAACTCTGTTGACCTACATATACCAACCATCATTCCAAATAACTGATGACCTCAATGAATATAATAGAACAATAATCCCTGCACTTTGTAATGATGGAGAATTATCAGCAACAGTAGCCCATGATCCACAGCTAATGATTCAAGCACTTTCTGAAGATTCCAGGACTTCGAAAGCAACAATATCTTGTCATCTCAAGGAAAATGGGAAAGGTTAAAATGAATAAAATGCTTTATGACATTGTAGCCTCTCAGCTGACTGTGTCCAAGCTTGAAGAATTGGGATATGAAGTTGTGCAGCATCTCCCATATTCACCTGATATTTCTCCTAGAATCCTTTCAACTTCATATTCCCTCTTTGATTTCATACTCTGTTAGATTGATTTTTCTTTAAAGATTTCATTTCAATAAGGATTGAATGATTTTTTCATTCTATCATGGTCACCTTTGTTGTAGTTGTAGCTCACTTCGTCTCCAACCACACCTTCGAGAACTTGTATGCAGAAATATTCAAAATGCTGTATGAAGCCCTCATCAGGCCATATTTGGAATTCAACTCCTGTATTTGGTCACCCAAACATAAAGTTAACCTAGACACAACAGAAAGAGTACAAACTAAAATCCACAAGATGATCCCAAGCATCAACCACTTATCATATTCAAAAAGCCAAAAGAGCTTGATCTTGAAAACACTATCCTACAGAAGAACCCATTGTGATCAACTATAAACATATGGAATAACCACAGGTCTATGCACCATCAACCAAGTGCAACATATCCCCAGATGCTACAGCCATCCCTAAGTAGTGCAACCAGAGGTCACAAGATGAGGCTTCAAATTCAAACAGCCACCTGGGTCAGAAAACACTTTTTCGCAGACAGATCCACTCATACCTGGAACAAGCTATCAGATGCTACAGTCTCTTCTCTAAACGTAAATATATTTAAATCAAATCTTGAAAAAGATCACAGACACAAAATGTTTCAATATGAATTTTCAAAGTAGATCATAAAAATCAATCAGAACAGAAACTCGGAACCACAGAAGAACTATAGGTTGACCTTAATAACTTGATATTGTCCTGCTTGAGGTACAATGAGATACAGTATAATATCTGTAATAAAAGGTTCAATAATACGTAAGCCATAATACATGCTTTTACTGAAATTGTAACTACCAAACCCAAAGAATTCTATAGAAATTGTATATCATAATTAGAGGATCATAAGAAAAAGGTTATTGCTTCAAATGGGTCAGATTTTGAGTAAATATTTATTGTCTTCTGTTTATATCATCCTTCATCTTACTATTTAGGAAAAAGCATTTTGTGAAATCCCTGAACACTTCAGAAATTTCATGATATCTTTAGTTTCTCAATCACTGTAGTGATGGTCAACAAGCTTGTTATACTGATCATTATCTCTGTAATGAGTTCAATTTTCACTGAATGCCGCACTACTATGGCCTTGAGTCAAACTAAGTTGTATATATACTAACTGTAAATACTGAAGCAGAATATATAATTGATATCTACTAAATTTAGGATCCGCGCTTTTATTGTATTTTTTTGTTATTGTTGTTGTTTTGGCAAAGTTTGCAATAAATTAATGCGTGGCATTAGTAAACTGAACTCGGTAGTACATGTATGTAACTTTTAGTATATTTTCTTAGTAGCCTGAATAGATATCATATTTTTTTCTGACATTACAAAAATTTATTCAGGTGGTGCATTCTTTAATTTTTGGATGCATCAAAAAAAAGTCTCTAGAAATATATGATTAATATATGAGACCAAGTAAATAAATGCAAGGGAGGTAATCAGTTATTTGAAGTCAGATTTGTTTTGGACGCAAGAATAGACGATAACCAATTTTGAACTTGATATTTTGTTCTTATTAATTAGTTTCATGAATGAATTTTTTTCACTAGGATGTATTTTCATTAGAAGGAGGCGAAACAGACTATGTGGCCTTAAAAAAGAGGTTGATTGAATATCAGAAAATTCTTTTTTAGCAATAGAGTTTACCAGAATAATATTATGTAAGTACTCTCACTAAACGTAAATACTTTCAAGAAACATTATGCTATATCTATTACAACTTCACAAGATTTTAATTCAAGATTTTGATATCGTGTAAACTAGATTTTATGATGTGTGCTTGTGACTCATATACTTTCCTTGCACCAAATAACTGTACCATGTACTATTAACCAGTGTTGCGAAATTCTTCTAGTTTAAATCTAAATTTGAGTCAAAAAACATCTAGAAATATCTAGATTTGTCAAATCTGTATCTAGGAAATACATCGCATACATCAGATGCAACTTGAAGTACTCATTTTATGACCATAAAATTAAATAAACAGATTATTATACTTTACGGCGTAAATTCGCAATTTTTGACATATTTTGGAGCTATTGCAGTTCAGTACATCTAGAATTCTGTTCAGTAAAGATTCGTTAAATCGTAATTGACGAAATTGTTGTAAAAATATATCTTTCTGATGCAGGATAAACTGATCTAAATGGATGTTACCATATTTGTTTGGAGACATTTTCGTCTCTAAGGAAAATTGACTTTTTTATGCGAAGTGAATAAAGTGTGCATAGAATGGGTGATCGATTTTCAATGCAGCAATGAGGTAAAATTGGATACTGACTTAATGGCCGTTTTGTGACACTTGATGTTCCATTTTTAATACACATATCCTCTAAATGGGACCCTGACTTTCTAACTGCAAACATGGCTGTCTTTTTTCCTAAAGAAACTACGGTTGATAGTTTGTTAGGGTTCAGAGTTAGTGATAGGGTCATATAATTATGCAATTATGGAAAAAAATGAAAGCAGAAAATTGTATTATTGCGATGGTAATTTTGTACTTTAGCCGTGTTACTGAAATACACAATTCTAAGGGAAGGGTCGAATTTCTTTTGCGGGCTCGAGGGTGCACGTGCGTCGTCTGCCGGGGTGTTACATGACTAGAGAGCAAAATTACAGTCGCTTCTACAATTCCAAGAAATGTGACTGGGGCGTATGCCCACGCGTGAAATTGTGCCCAAACCCCAAATAAAAACTTTTTCAAAATAGCATTCAGAAAGTCAGGGTCCACTTTAGATGATATTTGTATTGAAAACTTAATATCGGGTATCGCAGTAAGGGCCACGAAGTCATTGTCCATACGTACATTGTTAATCGATCACACCAATGAGCCAATTTACTTGCCTCTCGTAAAAGAGTTATTTTTCTCAATAATGAAAAATGTCTCAAAGAAACAAATTAATTGAGTTAATCATGTATCGGAAAAATATGTCTTTATAACGATTTCGTCGATTGCTATTTCACGAATCTTGACTCATTGTTCCAACTTCCAGACGGCATATCTCAGGGGATTTCGGTGTCAAAATTATCGTTATTGCGATAGTGACAAGTTCGCTGCTTACCTTTGTTCCGTAATTGACTTATATAACCTTAACCCTTGCCCTAAACTGTATACTAACCCTAAGCACAAACCTTGAACTGTGAACCTAAACTTAACTCTGACCTTAAAACTAGTAAATAGTAACCCTATAACATGACATAACATACAGCAGGTCATGTAAACATGGAAGGATGCAGTCAGCCATGTAAACATGGCAGGATGCAGTCAACCATGCAAAATATGGCATGATGCAGTTAAACATGTGAAACATGGCAGGATGCAGTCAGCCATGTAAACATGACAGGATGCAGTTAACCATGTGAATCATGGCAGGATGCAGTTTAACCATGTGAAACATGGCAGGATGCAGCTGGCCATGTAAACATTGCATTGTGCAGCATTGCATAAAAACCAATAGAATAAATTAACGAAATATAATCAGTAAATAAATGGATGAAATAAAACAGATTAAGAATAAAGAA
Source organism: Thysanoteuthis rhombus (assembly GCA_963457665.1). Lineage (NCBI taxonomy): Eukaryota > Metazoa > Mollusca > Cephalopoda > Oegopsida > Thysanoteuthidae > Thysanoteuthis > Thysanoteuthis major. The sequence continues at coordinate 13,042,630 of OY735241.1, read as the reverse complement.
CCAAATAAATAAATATACAGATAAGACGATATTTTCTTTAGGGTACACATGGGTGTTCATTCAAGAAAGGAAGAGGACATCACAAAAATCCCTCTTCTATTCCTTTCTCTCAACTGATAACATTCCAAAATTGCATAAAACGAATCATTTGAGGTGATAAAAAAAGCTTACCTTTATCGCTCCTGGAAGTTGGTGAGGCCAGCATCCAATGTGCTTAAAAAGCTATTTTTCTTTGTCACCCTCGGAAACCATGGACCGCACAGCTAACGAGATGGGTGCCAGAAACTACGTAAGGGGACATATTCGTTGCAAATAATAAACGGACAGTTCAAAGAAATTAAGGTCTTGGACGCTACCCTACGACAACCCCATAGCTATTGGTATATGTATACCTCAAGAACTACCAACTTTGTCAATTCCGGCATTTCGTACGTCGAAGTCATATCGATTTCTCAAACTAAAGTTTCTTTATTTTGAGTATGATTCAAAGAACTCGGCAACGCACATTTCTTTGCAAGAGGTTCATCACCTTAAGAAACCACAAACACTTTGTTAAACTATTTATTTGCAACACTCCTATACCATCTTCTCTGCACGTGTGCCAGAGATACCGAAAAAGTCTCGAAGGGTTAAATCTCGAAAAGAAAACTCTCTCCTCTCCAATATTTAAACGGAACATTATCTTATTAGCGTTCATTTCTATCGTAAAATAAAAGACCTGTACCTTAAATCTCTACTTTTGTTTTCCCATCTTCGTTATAGCGAGCATCGTCATGCCAACTGTAAGTATGCGACAGGCTTAGTCTGACACTACAACGAGAGGGATCCTAAGTATCCCCCTCGCCCGGTTGACCACAAGGCCAATGATTTCAAACCCAAAGTCAGATAAGTATCACCTTCGCCCGTCCTGACCACAAGGTGAATGAATTCAAACCCGAAGTCACGTCTCAATCAAAGTTATGGAATATACTAGATCGAACCCTGTCAAATCGACGCCGATTTCGAAATAGAATTCAATCAGTGTACGCAACCACTACAACCCTAACCCTAACTCTGAGCCCTAACCCTAAACTTATATTCTCCGTAGTTAAATTTAATGAAATATAGCTTTCTATGGACAAGATTTCTGATTTCATTTTTTCGTATTAGGCTTTTTACATCCTTTGTAGTTGAACGTATTGAAATGTATGTTTTAATTTTCAAAAATACAGTTTTGAACGTTCAAGATATTTTACGCCACTTCAATATGTTAGGTTTATTTAGTGACTTATTTTACACCGCTTTTTCGGCTACACAAAGTGACCTAGTTTACGCTGCTTTCAATGTATGGTATTTTGTATTTTATTAGAAATCTGGATAGTAATTTCTGACATCTAGACGCAACCAAAAGCATCTAGATTTAGATGAAAAACATCTAAATTGGCGACACCAGTACTAACACGTGTTTACTGTTATTTTTAGAGATACGAAACTGATGTTAAGAATTGAAGTTGTACAATCGTCTTTCCCTCAAAAAAAAGATCGACAATGGCGGATTGTGAGAAGAGGACCTCAGCGATGTCTGATTCAAGTTCACAAAGCACCGTTATAAGTAATTCAGAAACAACTGTATTAATGCAAGAACATTCTACAAAGGAAGAACCAAAGAAAGAAGAGAATAATGAATCCGAAGTTTACCCGGGAATTGGAGATTATTACCTGGTTATGCGCCCCGACAATACTTGGCGTACGATATACAAACATTTTAATTCTACCTTTTACTTGAAAAAAAAATCATGTACCTTTCTTTATTATAACCTACGTTTTTAGATTCTTATTAAAAATAGACGTCTTTGATTTCCTTTCATGTAAAATTTAAAAGCTTTAATTCAATTTTAGGGGTTTTGGGGGTCTTTATTGTTTAGAGTCCATTTCAGAAAAACGGGTTTATTTATCTATTAAACGTGTTCATCTTTTGTTAAATGAAAATTTCTCGTTTCATTTAAAATAATTCTAATTACTGCTAGATTTCTTGACAAAAAATTATTTTTAATTTAGATTCAAAATTCTTGGTTATCAATTTCTTACGCCTTTTTCCTGAAGTAAAAGATATGCTTTATTTTTTAAATGTTAATTTTATTTTAGTGCATTGTTGAAGGACTTTTTGCTTCTCGCATCTTTGAATCTAGAGATTATTTTAAAATTAGTATTTCACGATTTTCACCATAGAAACTACTGGATATTCACTTAATATTTTCTTATGGTCTATTTATAAAAGTTAAATTTTCAAGTAGTTCTATTTTATTTGTAATTATTAGTTATGCAGATTAATATAAACTACCTGCTTGGAGCCAGTCATTCCACGTGTGTTATGACAAGTTGATAACTAACATTAATCTCATAATTTTGCAATTATGAAAGTATATCATTTTGTTGAAGTAATTTATTACCTATGGAATGTATCTAACTATAATAACAAGCAAATGAAACTGATATATCTGTTGTTATCATTATTTACGACTACTTTTACTATCTGTCTATATTCCTGTGGTCTACTACTACTATAATGTTTATTTAAGCTTCATGCCTGTGAGATTGTAATAAATGAATGACAGTTATAGTGGAGGTTGAGTTCCTTGTTCCCATTCAAGCATAAGCACCTTCTTCCGTTCAGTAGGTGGAGACGGAGAAAAGAAAGGACGTGATATATGGGGAGAGAATGAATAATAATCAGAAAGCGTTATGGTCGTATATACAAACATGCAGAATGATAATATAATCCTTGGAGTTTCTCATTTATTGACATGCCTTTCCTCCTCTTGAATAAATTGTCAAGTTTGAACAGAAATAAATATTCATTTCTAATATTTTCATGGTTGATTTTGATCCTTTATTTTATTGCAATTCATAGTAAATATTTGTTTTAATTCACTTTTTATAAAATATATTTTCATAACGAGTACCATGTCTATTTTTAGTATTACTTGTTAATCAGTTTTATACAAATTCAACAATTTGATATTTCAACTTTTCATCGGTATATTATTTCGTAAATTTTTATTATTTATAACAAAAAAAACATTATCAAGTATTGTTTATGTTTATTGTCAAAACATTATTTTCAGCTATTTTTTAAAAAAAACATTTTTTTTTATTTAACCCTGATTAAGTCTTTTTTTTTTATTCATTTTTCAAACTTTGTATAATTAATGAATTATTAAATTTGTTCCATTTGAAAGCAAATCAATTCAGAAAAAATGATTTAATTGTTAAACATTGATGTTTTAATCGATGTTTAGAAAAATAATTCTTTTTATTTATCAAAATGACTTGAAATTAACTTGTATATTCTTCATTCCTTTTTTTTGCTATCGAAAAATAAAAATTCTTTTGAACTGAAAAAAGGTTCTCTTGAAAATAGTTTTGCTTAACCTTCTAATAATGATTTAAGTTTAATTTCTTCAATGCATGACTTGAGTTTTGATCCCTTTTCCTCTTTTTATTTATTTATTCATTTATTTGGGGGTTTTTTTTTCTAGCCTGGTCAAAATTTTTGGGAAACCCTGAATAATCTGTTAATTGATATTCATGATAGTTGTATCGTATTTATTAAATATAATGCTAGGTTAAACTAACAAAAAAAATGCCAACTCCTTTGAAAGGAATCAAACTCGTGATCATTGCTTTAACAAACAGACCTCATCATTCGAATTTTTCCTTTTTTCAAACTCTTTTTTTTATAGGTATGAACAATAAAGACACAATTTCACCTGAAAACTGACACCAGAGAAATTAAAAAATCTGCATATAATTGAATTTTTATAAGATTTCTGATACTTATTTATTAAACGATTTTTTTTAAAATTTAATTCTAAATATCGCAAAAAAAATAAAATTTCATCATGATTCTTACCATTTTGATGATTTATTACCGTTTTCATTGATTTTTTTTTTTTTTTTTTTTTTTTTTTACATTTAACAGATATTGTGTTTTACCTTTTTTTAGAAAAATGCTCTGGCTGGGAGTCTTACTTCGGAAATTGAAAAACGGGAAAATTAAGTAAAATGTTTTTCTTCTCAGCAATTTTTTTAGTTTCATTTGATTAATCATAATTTAGGCTCTTGACCAGAAAAAAAAGATTTTTTGTTATTTTTATTGATTAGACTTAGTTCGCACAGTTTCTTAACACTTTTCTAAAAAAGATAAACATGATTGATATCTCAAGGGATTTATCTGTGAAATGTGTTAAAATCAATCAAAACGTCAATGTAACAAAATGATAAAAGATGGAGTATGGCTCTTATGAGAAAATATTTTCTAATATTTGGAATTAAATTTTTCTTATTTTCAAATTTATACTTTAATAAATGTTTTGAAAATTTTATCAAAATCAGAGCATATGCTGATTTTTGCCTGATTTTTAAATTTCTCAGGTGTTGATTTTTGTGGTGAAAATTCTGTTCATATTTTTCATAATATATCTGTGAAAATATATAGCTTTGGTTATTGGATATCAATTATCAACCAATCTCCTGAGAGCTTGCAAAACCTTTTTCTTACATTTTCTGTTTGTTTTTTTACTAGATGAAGTATTATGAATCCTAATCATTTCAAAATTTTATGACCACTTTTTACCTTCATCTTAATTTTTATTAGTTACTTTTTATCACAACTTCTGCACAGGCCAATTACTCTCCAACAGTGAGTAAATAGCATTGATCAGAAAACAAAGAACAAGCTATGCCATATTGAGCAGTTCTATAATTTTTTTTTTCCTACTATTTACAGAAATACCTCTGATTTAGTTACCATTCCTAAAGAATAGGTATAAACAATATGTACACAATTATCACCAGAAAATTAGCACCTGAGAAAATTTAAAATCTGACAGAAATCAGTATATTGTTCGATTTTAGATATAACTCCAGATATTTATCGCAGGACAAATTTTTAAAAGAAAAATTTCCATTCCAAATATTGGCAAAAATTTTTTCATATGATTCCTACCCAACCTTTCATCATTTGATTTATTTTATTCATACATTGTGGCTTTCTTAGATTTTCCACATTTAACAGATAAATACCTTGAGATATTATGTTTATCTTTTTCAGAAAAGCTTGAACTGGGAGTAATCAATGAAAATAATGAAAAATCTTTTTCTTTTAAATATCGACTGAAAATTTTTTCCTGACAAAAAGCCCAAACAATTTTATCATCCTCATAGCTTCTATCATTAGATATAGACCTTCTCCAAGATTCACCAGACTTCTCTATCGTAAGTGTTGTGGAGCCAGTACTTTCTGAATTAGTTTAGTTCATCACGCCATCCTACTTTCTGTTGGCCACAATTTGGCATATGATCTCTGGGGATCCATGTTGTGAGTCGTGATGTCCAGCAGTTGTCTGACATTCTTGCAACATGACCCATTGCCATTTGAGTTTTCCAATGGTTTCTATGAGTCCTGTTTTTTCTCTAATGTACTGTGTTGTCTTATAATCTCTCCATGTGAGGGTGAGCATGATTCTTATGATTAATTGAATAAGATTTTTAAATTTGCCAAGAAGAAAAATATTTCACTTAATTTTCCTGTTTTTTTTTTTTTCTAATTAAATAATTCTTACCTGGTATTTGGAATGGGAAATCATTTTTTTTTCAAATTCATCTTTAAATAAATAAGTATTGAAAATTTTATTAAAATCAAATAATGTACTGATTTTTGCCAGATTTTGAAATTTCTCTGGTGTTGATTTTGAAATTTCTCAGGTGAAATTGCATCTATATTTTTCTTACAAAAAAGCTACTGTAGTGAGACATTTTTTTCATGTTAGGTAGCAAATGAATAATTTTTTTTTTCTTCATGTTTGGGTTGGTACTCCTTGAGGACTCCAAGTCTGCCGAGCACACTAATTCTAAGCAAGTATTTAATGATTTTATGCACGTCAGGGGACAATATGTTGAGTTGTGCAACTTTATTATTAATTCATTTATTTTTTTTTAATTCTGTGAGCTTTCAGGACAGGTTCAATTTACAATGTAAGAATAATGCTAAACTTGGCCCCTATTTTGTGCCCGTTTTGTATTGCTATTGTAACTAAAACTCCTTTCCCCTTGGAATTTGGAAGGTTGATTGGTTAGCACATTGAATGAACAAAATGGTAAAGATTTGGTCAAGAGGGTATTGGGTATAACTAGAGTATTTTAGTCCCTAAAAAGAAATGTTATCCCTTACAGAGCTAGTAGTATTGCTTGATTTTCACTTTCCACGAGTATAATACCTACTACAGAGCTATTAATAACTACTAATTAGTGGTCCCTATTTCATTCATTCATTTCCTATTGCTTACAACCAAGCCAGTCGTAGGATTTGGGGTGGGGGTGCAGGAGGAGGAGGAGGGGCTTTGGTTTGTGTTATTGAGTGTAGTGTAGAGATTAATCTTCTCTAAAGAGCCATCAAATATTCGATCGTCAGTGTGTACAAAAATCTTAAGACTTGCAATTATTTTCAAAGGGACAAAAGTATGTGTGCACTGAATGCTTCAATTCAAGAAAACTATTTTACAAAAATAGGTAAGAGATCATTTTCAATAATCAGAATATATCATTATACTTATAAATATAAGTAACTGCTTTGTTTTAGGTAACTAAACTTTTGAGCAGACTAACATAACTCAGAGGGAACTATGCCTAGGAGGATTAACGGTGTCACTTTGGGAGGTTTGATTCCCAGCTGCTCACTGTACAGTTGGTTACCCATCTAGTTAGCTATCAGGCTTTATGTTGCTTAACATTGATGATCGTATAAGAATCAGTGTATCCAATGTGATTTGGCAGTAATGGTGGTCCCTGCTACAAAGGTATTAATAGATTCTGTGTGGAATCCCACAATGTAGCACCATCTGATGGATTGATGACAAAAATGAAGTATGAACAATTTATACAGTTTATACAATGCTGTCCATCTCTTCCAAAATTATCATTTCATGTTGGTAGTTCTATACACCTCCAATTGCAGACATATACCACTTTACATACATGATTCTGTCAACTTTGAGGACCCAGTTACTCATGCTTATACTCTGTTGAATGCATGTTGAATAACTGGAAAAAGAATTCAAGTCTGTTTGGTTTGCATTCGACTGTATTACCAACACGTTTTCATGCAGCAACAGCAATATTGTTACACACACAGTTCTGCTTTTGACCATATCTTGCTGTGCAGATCTCAATGGTGTGTTACATCTTGAATTCTATTGAAATTAATCAATAATTACTGCTTGGAACATATTTTTGTATTAAAGCCGCAAATTATTTTAGAATGAATTGGTAATTACTGTTTGGGAACAACACAGTCATTGTAATACGGGATGTGCAATACTAGGAGGAGGGACTGCAATTCTTTTTTGGGTCTTTACAACTTGTATTTGAATTGGATTACCAGGCACAAAATTCATGATAATACTTGGGATTTGAACTCTGCTAACCCATTCTATTTTCTGTGTTGGTCTCCCAGGCTCAAAAATGGGTTTTTTTGTTCAATTTTTCTTTTGGACAACAATCCAGGCTAATATAGACATAGTTACATATTTCTGAACTAAATGATTTTCAAGGTACTATGTGATCAGTAATGTTGTTCTTTTCATTGAATGTCATGTTCAATCAAGTTTTGCTCCAACTCAAGCATAAGCATCCTCTTTCATTCTTACCCTTTTTCACTTTACAAGGATGGTTGGGAAGGGAGACAATTTTAGTGAAGGTTAAGTGTGCCTTTTACTCTCACTCAAGCACCCTCTTCCATTCTTGTTCATTATTTGTTAGGGAGAAAGAAGAGAAAGGATGATAGTTATGAAGAGAATGTATTATAATCAGAAAGCATAACATTCGTACATACAAACAAGGAGAATAACAATGTTAGTATTGACATCTCTAGATAGCTCTCAATCCCTTTCTCAGCAGAAGTTGTAGCATCCAGTGTCAGATCCAGACTATATTCTTAATCATCTGCATTGAATAGAAAGATAACCAGAACATTCCTCGGAATTTCTTTCATCTTTTTTTGCTGTGTTGGAATCTACTGAGTACCCCCCCCCCCAGTCTGGTATAAAGCAATAAAGTTTGAATTTAGTTTCTTTAAGACTGTTTAACTGCAAAATAGAACTTTTGTTACTGCACTACTTTTTGAATTGGCCATTTTAATGAAAAAGTGATATATGACGAGAAAAAAATATTCAAAACTTATATGAGAATTATATTTATTGTGAGAAGTATCTGTTCCATTCACAAGTAGAATGAATGGAGAATTTTTTTACGTTATATTTCTTTTATTTTCTCTAAGAATTATTTGTTTCCCCTTTTTAGAACCGGGAATTTATTTCTGACAACAAAAAAAAACACCTTATTTTTTACAGAAAAATTTTTTTGTTCTGGTAACAATCTAAAGCATGTTTTCATTCAAAGACGAAAACCTTCAGTTCTAGAAAGAAAAAAAAAATAGATGATTCATAAACAGGATAAATACTTGTTACAATAAAGATAATTCTTTTGTAAGTTTTGATCGTTTTTTTTTCTTGTCACGTATCGCTTTTTTGTCAAAAGTTGGCTGGCATAAAAAGTAATGCCCCTTTCATGTATACATATTCGTTTATATTTTTCATTGTTATTCTCTCTTTCTGATATATAAATGTCACATGACTTGAATGAGATTCAGTAGGTAAAAGTTTTATACCAATACCGATTGATTTGAAAATAAAAGCTTTTCTTAGTTTATAACTAGTTCTTGTTATTTTTTGAATTAAAAGTAATCGTTCTTCAAGAGGACATAATTACAATATTGTCAAATTATCTCCCTTGAAATGAATTTTTTTAACTTATTTTTATTTTATTACTCCTAAAGGAAGGGTTAAAACAATGGAAATTTTGTCATCTTGAAAATGATCATCCCAGTAACCCTAAATTAATCAGTTGGATAGTCATGTTATAGAAGAATATTAGATTATAATTCAGAGGAAGCCGTTTTTTATAATCACAGATAATGCTATTAAATGGTTATGTTATTGAAATCAGTCAGTACTGTACATTTCATAAATCTTGAATTGAAAATTTACTCATTAAATTCAATGTTGATATCCCTGCCTTGTTTAAATGAATCACCATAGCCCTTACATTTACTAGAACTAATTATCTAAAAAAATTATCCATAAGTATCTTGAAAAATAGATCTTTTATATAAAATTATCTGGAAAAAATTCCAGTATAAGATTTGGGCAATGATTTTTTGAGTCTCTATGAGACTCAAAAAAGCATTTTTTTAAAACCAAATATTTAGATGGTGCCTAGTGGTGTATTCATGCAAATTTTTAAGGTTGTAACTAATGTGACTAGGGGTTCCCGGAGACACACAGACGAGCAAAGAGAGAAGAATCTGTAGCCCATTTGTCTGGTTGGGAGGGCCATTGGTAGGGCTATGGTGATTCGATTTTTTTAATAATGTAAATAATGTTTATAACAGAACAATGATTGTAAATTGTTCCAATTTTGATATCCTGTGCTTAATGTTATTAATCAGTTATTGTTATTTAAAAGACCCTGTGTCAAAATGATCACAATAAGCAGCTTCCTCTCAACTAGAATATGTATTTATATTCATTGAATATTTCTTGCTATTTGTTGATAAAGCTGCTCCAAGCTTTTATTTCTATTATTCTATAAATGTACAAAATTTTCCTTTTTGTTGATCATTTTAATCAGTTGTAGAGCCTAAAATACAATTTCTTTTTAAAGCAACTCAGAATTCAGTTTCGGATGTGTTCATTTTCAAACTAGCATTCCATAAAAAATGACTGGATTAGCATTTCTGTTACTTCCTTGCACTTCTGTTTAGGATCAGAGTGTAGCATCTATGCACTCAACAGACATCTGTTGATTGTTTTTGCATAGAACTTATCTGTAACAACAAAACTGTAAATGTCTATTTATGCTCTAATTTTAAAATTTAAAATACTGAGCACTATTACCATAGATGAAGCAACCCCATAAATCAGTAGAGATGTATAATACATTTTATATATGTGGTCAATAATTAAAATTTCTAATATTTCATTTTTTAATTTGCCCAAAATTAAAATTAGATTCCATTTGATTGATTTTACAGTTGAAAGTGTTAAATACAATAAATAAATAATTTAAGATATTGATTTGTTTGTTTTGTTTTTAAAGAATTGTGTGAAATATTTATTCCACAATGTTTTTTTTAGTTAAACTTTATTTATTCCTGAATATAAAGAAGCACTAGGCAAAAGTAGTTGGTGGTCAAGACAAGTGCTGTTTTAAAATCATGGTATTCATGGCTTGTGTCCCAGGGGTTTTACTAGCTGGAGAGCCTTCAGAGATTAAGTTGAAAGTTATTTCATTTGTAAATGCTAAATCAAAGTATAAGTACCCTGAATTATTTACTTAAAATGGGTTCAATTTATAAATTGTATGCATATTTTTGGTAAACATAATTTGGTAAAAAGGAACGCAATACTGTATACAAATACATTGTATGATAGTTTGAGATATCTAAAAACAGCTAAAACAGATTTGCTCTAGAAATTGACATATACTTTGTATACATTTGTTTCTAAGAAATAATGCAAAGCAAATGTTAGAATTTTATTTGTTAGGATTACAAAAATAAATCTAATTTTTCTGTAATATTTTTTTTTTGAAAGTATTACTGAGGGCCTCACAGGCCTTTAAAATCTGAATGTGATACTGTATAATACTTGAATTTACAAGGCAATCACTTGTTCAGTAGAATCAATTTGTGTTATCTTTTATCAGATTATTTCATCGATTTACTAAAAAAAAAGTACTTAGCTTGAGTAATTGTATCTCAAATGATCTCTAATAGTTTTGTATACATGATAATTTTTATAATGATTTAGATTAACATCATAATAGCTAACTCTTGGTAATTAAGAATAATTAGGAATGTCTTGGAATAAATTTTAGAAAATTTATGTCTCCTCATAAGTGAAATTGGTAAAGATTTGATTTAGTCTTATAGGGTATTTTAGTAGGAAAATGTATTAGTTTCAAAAGTTTTTCATTTTTGAGAAAAATTGATTCCCCTATTGGGAAGTACAGAATGTTGTTTAAAAGCAATAACAGTTTTTGGGTTGTTTTTGTTAAACCTAACCCTAACCTGTTACTCTTTTAAATAATCATTTTTCATTTTCAGATGAAATTTTGTTAATATTTCTCTTCCTATATCTTGAAATAACTGTATTTAGACATGAATTTAAAATTCAATTGTTCTCAAAAATGAAAAAATTTTACAAAGAAATAAAGGTATATACATAAAGAAACATCAAAATACAAAAGAAAAATACAACTATACTTATGTAAAGACAGACATACAGACAAATTCATAGCTATACTTGCGTTCATAAAAACACATAAGGGTTCAGTTTAGCATTATACGTACATTGTAAATCCCCTCCCCCCACAAAAAAAAGAAAAATTCACCGAAGAAATGAAGGTAATATTTATTGAAAGCACATCAAAATTCTTGCGGAAAAAAAAATCTCTTTTCCTCCCCAAAATCCTCTACTTCACTGAAAATAAATGTTAATTGTCCTTTCATTCTCATCATTTACTGCCATTTGCAGACTGACTGACCCTTTTGTTCTCTGTATTCTTTCCTTCTGTAATATATACATACTGATATGACACACTTGAACATATGAATGATTAATGTATAGATTCATTTAATAATATCAACAGTTAGTTAATAATCAACTTGAATGTTTTTTCTATTTTTTCCCATTTATATTTGAATTTATTTGAGTCACCATAGCCACTTAGAGGTTTTATCCTTTTATATATGCATATATGTAATGTGTGTGTGTGTGTATGCGCGTGTGTATATATATATATATATATATATATATATATATATATATATATATATGTATGTATGTATGTATGTATGTATGTATATGTATGTATGTGTATTTGTGTTCAAGCACTCCTGGCCATACCGTTTTGTCTACAGACTAGTATCAGTACTCCACTAAACCCCTATCAAAAATGTTTTTTGGGGTGGCCTTTTTTGACTTGTATAGTTTATTAATAATATCTGGATTCCCCTTTCTTTTTTTTTTTTCTACTCTATTTTAAATGTTTTCTGGTGGAAAACACCAGTGATGTCAAAAATAGAATTTGTTTTGACCCTGTTTATTCTATGATTTCAAATTTTAATGCTATGGTTGTTCAATTATTAACTATGATGACAAGTTACTTATCTTTTTCTTTTTTTATCAACAGATGCGGCTGAGATTATTCAAACACGAACAAATGAAACTGCCGGCAGACATGAATATTATGTGCATTATGAAGGCTGTAAGTAAAATTGAAGAAATCTCCATCAGTTTTAATGATTAATACAGGTTTCCTTCACTATTTGAAAGTAGAACATTCCTATCAAAACCTTTTGTAAAAAGAAATAGTGTAAAATAAAGAAGCAATTAGCATCAGTTTATGTAGGAAAAATCTTTGAGCATTCCCAGACCCAAAAATAGTGATGACCTTAGGGTGAGTTGTAGCGATTGGGTGTACAGGAGACTGGAAAACAAACACTGAAGAATGTTTTTGCTTTTCACCTTTTTTAATGAATTTCCTGTCAAATTTGCAACTTAATAATAATGTGGGGTCTGTGTTTACTCTCACCCTTATAATCTATGTTGTAATAATCTGATTTTTCAAGATTGAGATTTTTCAATTCAAAGAATAAAAATGTATCTTTTTTGACGGACTTCACAAGAGAAGGGGCTGAGGAAACATTTGCTCTGAAAGGGACGGGGGTGGTTGTCTGAAGAAATTTGGGAAACAAAGGTGTAGATGCATTACAACTTGTGAAATGAATTAAACTGTATTAAATTGGAATTTTTTGTGAATGTTTCAGTCAACCGTCGCTTAGATGAGTGGGTAAATGTCGACCGATTTGATCTGCAAACAAAACTTGAGGACCAGCAGAGCAAAGTGAAAGATCTCTCCCTCACACTGACCGACCTGAGCGATGGAACTGACCGCAAAATTACACGAAACCAGAAACGAAAACACGATGAAATCAACCATGTTCAAAAAGTAAGTTTTATTTGTTGAATTCTGATGGCATGCCCCTCACAGATTAGTGGAAAATGTTACGAAGTTGAAATTCTTCTTTATATCTACAGATTTATAGGTATAGGTGTGCGTATATGTATATACATGTATATCTGTCATTCATAGCGGCATCCCAGTGATAATTAGCATTTGCAAATAATTATTATATACTTATATAAATTTTTTTTGACAGCAAAAAATATTGGTAAAATAAATAGAAATCAGACATTGTTTAATAGAGAAAAAAATTTCAAAGTAATTTTTTTTATATGTGCAATAAGCACCACTTATTTTAAAAATTTTGAAATACAGCGACTGTTCACATATTCATATCTTTGACAGTGAGGGAAAGAGTAAGAGGTGATATCCCTAAAGAGGGGGAGAGTGAGTCTGTGAGTGAGAGATTAAAACACTTTCTCCTCTTTAAATGTCATTTCAATCATCAGCCACAAAAAAATGTGACCATTTTAGAATAAGTTTGAATTGTAAATTGATTTGCTTTGCCTCAAACATATTTTAAGGGATGCTTTTCTAAATCAAACTTGCTAGAAACCTACCCAGGTCCCCCAGAAGAACCCATAAGAAATTTCATGGGGTTATGTCAAGTGTTTTTTGTGGTAGGTTGTCACATTTTGACAGGCAGATGGCTGTTTGGTGAATTATAATGAGAGGTTTTTCTTGGCATCAAAGATTCATCCATTTCCCCTCTTTAGTTTGTCTCAATTTTGAAACAAAAAGTTTTAAAATGATTTTTCTATGATTAAATATTGACCAATGAGTGATTTTACTCTTGGCCTCAAAGATTCAAGGTAAATTTTCATTGTTTATTTTAGGAAAAAGTCTGTGTCTTTGATGCTGGGAAACAAAAGTTTTTCTATTAGAAAAATTATCTTGATTCTAATTTTTATTAGAAGAAGCATTGTCAACAATTATTATTAATTTATTTAGTAGTATTTTCTTTTGTTGTAATTTTTTAGTTGCTTTTTACCACAGCTAAAAAGTTTAGATGGGCATAGAGCAAGAGATTGATCAAGTTTTTCTACATGGTGTGTATATGTGTAATTTCTGGATCATTTATTTCTTCATTATTATTAATTTTGACTTGCTTCTTACCTTGATCCTAACTTTCAGTTGCTTTTTATCACAACTTCAAATATCATCCAAGAATAAATTTGACGAAAAAAAAAATGAAAAATCTTATCATTTATTTCTTTTTTAGACTTATGCTGAGATGGATCCAACAACGGCAGCCCTGGAAAAAGAACACGAAGCGGTTGGTGATTGTTTTTTATTTATCTATTCTTGTTGAGATGGTGCATTTAAGGGCTGGAAATGTTCCTTCAATCCCTAACCAAATTTTGAATTTTAACGGCATTCCCTGTTGGGGGTGATCAATTAAAAAAATTGGGATAAGAGGTGATCAATAGATAAATTACTTTTCTTGTATTTTGTTGCATAGGGCTCTCTGAGAAAAAGTCTGAATTTTCAAAAAATGCAGCACAAAACTAAATTATCAATTTTGCATAAACTTACATGGCAAATTGAAACCACACTCTATTGGAGGGGGGGGGTCAAAAAACAAATAAAATTGTTTTTTGTGGATGTAATGAGGGGTAAATGTTTAAATTTTCAGTCCTCTAGCTCAATTTGTGCAGCCTATACATGTGATACGTACATACATATATAACCAGCCCATCAGCTGGACCTACTTGAAAACTGAAGAAACATGACGACTGATTTCTATCAAATCCCTCTTCCTTCAAAGGAACTAACCAGAATATTTATTATATGGTTGCCGTAATCATGTTTGTTGATCTAAAGCAGCCTCTCTCAACTTGGGTTCTGTGGAACCCTAGTTTTCTGTAAGAGATAGTTGGGTTTTTATGAAAATTTTATACATACATGAAAGAGGCACCAAAGTCACAGTCACTGTCTTGAGGACGTTTGATTCTTCATTTGAGCTTTTTTTATGTGGATAGCCTCAGTCACTGTCTCGAGGATGTTTGACATTAGAAGCACCAGAATATTTCCCAACCAAAAGAGACTAGTGACTTTTATTTTCTTTACAATCCTTATAAATTTCTAAAAGCTCCATATTTTGTATCCATGTACATAAACAGCCTACACAATATCATTCTCAATCTGATTCAGCCATTTGACCTTTTATTGATAACTTTTGCCATTTTGTTCTTTACAGATAACAAAAGTGAAATACATTGACAAAATCCAAATTGGCAAATATGAAATTGATGCCTGGTATTTTTCTCCTTATCCTGAAGAATACGGAAAGCAACCCAAACTTTGGATCTGTGAATATTGTCTCAAATACATGCGTCTGGAAAAAACATATCGGTACCACCAGGTGAGGAACCTCTCCATTTTTTTTGTACTCATTTCTGCCCCTTAATTTTTCACACCATATGCCAGTAGATGTGTATATATATATATATATATATATATATATATATATATATATATATATATTTTTATACACACACACATATATATATGTATATATATATATAACGTATATTTTGGTGGATGAAACAACACTTGAAGCATTCAGGAAAAACGCCCCCCCCCCCAATGTGATTGTCCTATGGGCCAGATACAGAAAGAGTGGCCTTGAAATTCTACTCAAAATACCGTTTGAGTGGTTCCAGAACTTTGTGAGACCTCACCCTGGAACAAATTTTCAATCTGTGGGTAAAAATATTGACAAAACTGATGTTTTTGGTAAGTATGTAAATCCTAGCAAAAAGCAGAGGAAAGGAATAAGGCATTTTTATGACCAGACTCATATTAAAAATGTTAATTTGCTGCATAGATGATTTAATTGGTTGTATTATTCTTATGAGCTAAAACTGAAATTCAGAAGGAAATTGAGTTCTCATCTGAAGGTTGTCTCATCCGCAAAAAAATTTCGTAACTGAAATTATTTTGACAATTATGTAATTGACTGTTGAAATTTAGCATCTCAGAGTGCCAAAGTGTTGAAAGTTGACTTATTCCAGTGTCTGGGCCTAATCAGACAGCTCTATATTTGTTAGAACCCTTAACTTTTCTCAGGTAGACAATTTGCATCAAATGCTAATTTTTTTTTCCTCTACCAATAATCCAGGAATTCATTTTCAATTAGGATATATTTTATTATTCTGCAAAACTAATAATCATCATTTTATTATTCTGCAAAACTAATAATCATCATTTTATTATTCTGCAAAACTAATAATCATCATTTTATTATTCTGCAAAACTAATAATCATCATTTTATTATTCTGCAAAACTAGTAATCATCATTTTATTATTCTGCAAAACTAATAATCATCATTTTATTATTCTGCAAAACTAGTAATCATCATTTTATTATTCTGCAAAACTAATAATCATCATTTTATTATTCTGCAAAACTAATAATCATCATTTTATTATTCTGCAAAACTAGTAATCATCATTTTATTATTCTGCAAAACTAGTAATCATCATTTTATTATTCTGCAAAACTAATAATCATCATTTTATTATTCTGCAAAACTAGTAATCATCATTTTATTATTCTGCAAAACTAATAATCATCATTTTATTATTCTGCAAAACTAGTAATCATCATTTTATTATTCTGCAAAACTAATAATCATCATTTTATTATTCTGCAAAACTAGTAATCATCATTTTATTATTCTGCAAAACTAATAATCATCATTTTATTATTCTGCAAAACTAATAATCATCATTTTATTATTCTGCAAAACTAGTAATCATCATTTTATTATTCTGCAAAACTAGTAATCATCATTTTATTATTCTGCAAAACTAATAATCATCATTTTATTATTCTGCAAAACTAGTAATCATCATTTTATTATTCTGCAAAACTAATAATCATCATTTTATTATTCTGCAAAACTAGTAATCATCATTTTATTATTCTGCAAAACTAATAATCATCATTTTATTATTCTGCAAAACTAGTAATCATCATTTTATTATTCTGCAAAACTAATAATCATCATTTTATTATTCTGCAAAACTAATAATCATCATTTTATTATTCTGCAAAACTAGTAATCATCATTTTATTATTCTGCAAAACTAGTAATCATCATTTTATTATTCTGCAAAACTAATAATCATCATTTTATTATTCTGCAAAACTAATAATCATCATTTTATTATTCTGCAAAACTAGTAATCATCATTTTATTATTCTGCAAAACTAGTAATCATCATTTTATTATTCTGCAAAACTAATAATCATCATTTTATTATTCTGCAAAACTAATAATCATCATTTTATTATTCTGCAAAACTAGTAATCATCATTTTATTATTCTGCAAAACTAGTAATCATCATTTTATTATTCTGCAAAACTAATAATCATCATTTTATTATTCTGCAAAACTAATAATCATCATTTTATTATTCTGCAAAACTAGTAATCATCATTTTATTATTCTGCAAAACTAGTAATCATCATTTTATTATTCTGCAAAACTAATAATCATCATTTTATTATTCTGCAAAACTAATAATCATCATTTTATTATTCTGCAAAACTAGTAATCATCATTTTATTATTCTGCAAAACTAGTAATCATCATTTTATTATTCTGCAAAACTAATAATCATCATTTTATTATTCTGCAAAACTAATAATCATCATTTTATTATTCTGCAAAACTAATAATCATCATTTTATTATTCTGCAAAACTAGTAATCATCATTTTATTATTCTGCAAAACTAATAATCATCATTTTATTATTCTGCAAAACTAATAATCATCATTTTATTATTCTGCAAAACTAGTAATCATCATTTTATTATTCTGCAAAACTAATAATCATCATTTTATTATTCTGCAAAACTAATAATCATCATTTTATTATTCTGCAAAACTAATAATCATCATTTTATTATTCTGCTGAACAAATAATTGATTCTGCAAATAATTTCAATAACTCAATCTTTGTACACTTTTTTTGAGTTTTGATATCCTGGATAAACAATCATTGTGTTGTGATTTCAGAGTCAGTGCACATGGCGATATCCGCCAGGGAGAGAAATCTATCGGAAAGGAACAATATCTGTGTTTGAAGTCGATGGAAAAGATAGCAAGGTATGCAAGATCTTTTGTTAATGTCAATTCTTGAATTGTTATTTTTCCAATAAAGGTTGCCAAAAGCTGATCTCTAAGAAATACACAAGTTACAAAAAAGACTAACTTTTTATATAACCAGTGATATCATGGGTAGGATTTATCCAACAAATTCATCAAAACTTTCATTCATCCTAATAAATACATATATGGAGTAAAGGAGAGTGATATATAAAATATAGCTGGGTTTTACTCTAGAAATGGATTGTAAATGATTTTTCTATATAGAAATGCATTCTTTTTCTCTTCCAGATCTATTGTCAGAACCTGTGCCTGTTGGCTAAATTGTTCCTTGATCATAAAACGTTATACTTTGATGTGGAACCTTTTCTCTTCTATATCCTCACAGAAGTCGATCGACAGGGCTGCCATTTAGTGGGCTATTTCTCAAAAGTAAGAATAAGTCTTTGATTTTTATTGTTTTGATTCTTGAAGTTAAAGATTCATGAATTCATCAAATTCATTGGTTTCCATTCTTGTGTTGGAAGGAATAAAAACATTAGTGACTTAGTTGTTGTGCCAGGAATTTGATTCCTGATTTCCAGGATTGGTAAGTTCTCCTCTGGGGAACCAGAAAGAATTTTATTGAAAAGATCAAAGATCAACACTTTGAGGACTAAAAGAGTCTTTTTTTCCTTTTTTCTCTTTACTTTTTTCTTTCTTTCTTTCTGATTGCTGTTATTTCTTTCTCTTTGACAGGAAAAAGAAAGTCCCGATGGAAACAATGTTGCTTGTATTTTAACTTTGCCTCCATTCCAAAGAAAAGGATATGGAAAATTTCTCATTGCCTTTAGTAAGTGGGGTTTTTTTTATCCTTGGTATTTCAAATATGTGTCTTCACCTTTTATCACTTTAAATGCAAGTTTTCACATTTTTTCATGCTGTGATTAAAAATCAACATTAGGCTAAACCAAGTCCGTCACAAGGTTTTCTGCACCCTCTGATTGACTTGCATGACAAACACATGAACCATAGCCAGTTGGCATTAAAAAAGAAATCAAAACGTTGATATTTTTTTACATTTTCTCATTCAATTTGTTTTATTTCTCAGGTTATGAGTTATCGAAACTTGAAATAACGGTTGGTTCTCCAGAAAAGCCCTTATCGGATTTGGGGAAGTTGAGTTATCGAAGTTATTGGTCATGGGTGCTTCTAGAAAATCTTCGAGATTTTCGAGGAACTTTATCAATTAAAGACCTCAGGTGAGAAATGTTCATCTTTATTTTCTCTCTTTCTGTTTGTTGTTAAAAGTGATAAAAGAAATGACTTGTTTGCCTCCATGTGACATTATTTTTTTAAATCCATTTCGTTTATAAGGGACCGCATAAGTTCAAACAATCTACAATAATTGCTGTTGGTAAATCTTAGCCATAACTTTCCTTACTGCTTTCCCCTCAACTAGCTGTGAAGGGGGGCAGAGCTGATGTAAGTGAAAATTCTTCTACAAGGAAAAAAAATCATTTAGAGATTCACAGATTCCCTGTTTTGAAAACCTTGGCTCTCTATGAACCTACAAACTGGCAAATTATCTCTCTACTATTGTGCTCATCAAACAACCCACCTTTCATTTATTTTTCTTCCAACTGGGCTCATAAAGGAAAGTTGTATTATCTTTGTGGGATGCATTTCTCTTTGTGTATTTGAATTTCTTTCTCAGCCTTTAACGTTGCCTTTCTCCTCACTTTCTTTTTATTGTCTAGATCTCTTCATTAATTTGAAAGAAAAAAAATCACTCACTTTATAGACTTTTAATGTGCATTCTATCTATCTATATATTCATCATCATCATCAGTCTTTTAACGTCCGTCGTTGGACATAGACCTTCCCCAGGATTCGCCACAATTCTCTATCATAGGCGTCACGGAGCCAGTATTTCCTGAATTTGTCAAGTTCATCTCTCAATCTTGTGTTCTGTCGGCCTCAGTTTCTTATGTGATCTCTGGGGATCCATGTTGTGAGACGTGATGTCCATCGGTTGTCTTTCATTCTTGCAACATGGCCTGCCCATTGCCATTTGAGTTTTTTAATAGTTTCTATGATGTCACAAACACCTGTTTTCTTCCTTATATACTGTGCGGTCTTGTGATCTGTCCATGTATATTAGGTTGGTGCAAAAATAATTGCAGTTTCTCACAACTTTCAAGCAGTATATCTGGGCTAGAATAAAAGTTATCAAGTGAAATAAGAACCTTCAAAATCTATACATTTTACCCAATTAGAATCAAGTCCATTTATTCTAGAATTCTTCAAAGGGTTTGAGCTGCTACTTGGTTGTTGCAGACTTTCTCTTGTGGAAAGTGATTGAAATGTTTGAAAAAATGGTAGTTAGTCAGAGAGATCTGGTGATTGAGCTTGGTGAGGTAGAGTTTCATAGCCTATATCATTCAATTTCTGCAGGGTCATTTGTACAACATGCAGTCAACCATTATCATGGAGGAGATAGGGACGTCTTTGATTGACTAATATTGGACGTAAAAGTAGCAGTTCTTGATGCATTTTATATTTCCTTGCGATATTCCTTTGCTGCGATTCAAGAGGTTTTTGGGGATGACTCAAGTTCCTGACCATCAAACAGTGACCCATGTCTTCTTTTTATGCAGGTTTGCTATGAAGAAATCTTTTGGTGCTCCAACTCTGTCTGGCCACTGTGCAGAACGTTGTACAGAATCCATTTCTTGTCACATGTTCGTCTTTGCTACGCAAAAAAAGCATAGCAATATTTATAATAAAAATTTTTTTTGATCTTCATTCAGCTCATGTGGCACCTCATTGTTTTTTACTTTTTTCAATTTAGTTCAAATGTTGAATGGTCAACATCTAGTTCCTCTGCAAATTTTTGAGTTGTTTTGGTTGGGTCTGCCACAATAATGGTTCTCATTTGAATGATGTTAATCATAAAAGGACATCCTCAATCCTCCTCCCTCTTCTAGGCTCTTATCTCTGTTTCAAAATTTCTCAAACCAATGTTGATCTGTATATTCCTTGGCCAAAATTTAGTTGATATTGTGAGCAGTTCCCTCTGCCTTGTGTCCAATTTTGACCTTGTACAACGACATTGCTATAATTTGCATTTTCTTCCTTTCTTTCAGCCAAATGACAAGTATCACGCAGAACGACATAATCAGCACATTGCAGTCACTGAACATGGTGAAATATTGGAAAGGACAACACGTTATCTGCGTCACTCCGAAACTGGTTGATGAACACCTGAAAAGTGCACAATACCGTAAACCGGTCCTCATGGTTGACCCTTCCTGCCTTCGATGGGAACCTCCAAGGAAGATGCCCAAAACCACCAAAAAGTGATCAGTGTCGGACACCCACCCCACCCCCGCGCTCCCACCTTTCATATATTTTCTTTTTTTTTTGCAAGACTTTTATTGACCAATGAATATCTCCCTATCCCAAACATTTTAATAAACCTGTTCTCCAGCCATCATCAGGTGACAGTGTGGATTTTTTCATTGTTTTTTCCTGTTTTAAATTTTCTTCAATTTTTGATTTCTTTTCATGTTCATCTTTCATTGAATCCACTTTTGTTTATTTGGAGGAAAACAGAGAATTCCAATTATTGATAGATATATCATGAGTCTGTTCTCTCCTTTTCATTATGCACCACTCCCCAATCATTTTAGCTTAAATGGCAACCCTCTGGAGCAAAAGTAGAAATACATGTCAAATATTTTGCAAAATCTGTTGTAAGTTCACAAGGTTTTCCTCAGGATATCTTTAACTTACTATATTTCCTGGCATTGAATACGTTATTTTTTTACCCAAAACAAGTCTTGAAAATTTACCCTACATCCTACAAGCCAAAGGTTACTTTTTCTATTGGTCAATCCTATACCCGAAGGAAAGTAATCTGAGTTAAACAGTAATCTGAAATCCTGTATATGACATCTGAATTAAGTGTATAAATTTATAAATTTAAAAAATATACATAATCACAAGAATTCATTACTTCATCAGCTACTATTGTAGAGGAGCCAATGGACTTATTGATTTAGATGTTGTATATCAATATTACCAGTATTTTCACTCTCTTCAAATGACCTTGACTTTGAGGGAACATTATGAAGTGACGAAAAGAGTAGAACTATTAAAAAGCTTTACAAGAATCAGAGTATAATAATGTAGGCTCAGATCTACCATCGGTATTTATTGGTAGGCTAGGTGTAAACTTTTGGTGTAAGCTTAATATCTCTGTATTATACGAGAAGAAAAAAATACAGACTATAAGTAGTCGTGAGGATCTACGTGTCACAAAGCTACCAACAAAATGTTTTGTCATGGTAGATGAAAGTGCTGAGACTAGTTTTTTTGTTTTTTTTCTCAAACTATTTCAGTCAAAATTTAGGTGTGTCTTAAAGCCAGATTGTCCTTGACATCGTCAAATATGGTATTCACTTTATTTTTTGCTCTAAACTTGTATTTTGATCTCTTGGGCTGTTTTCTTTATTTTTTTGATAAGAAATATAATCATAAACATTGCTCTCACTCTTATCCTTATCTTTATTGTTTTTAGCTAAATGTTTTAGCCATTACATTCTCCAAACCTTACCAGGTGTATGTTGCATCCAAGTGGTCTTCTTTTCTTTCCATCTCCCCGACACTAACGCCATGGCTGAACAAGTTGACACAAAGGAAAAAAGTTACATGTAAATAACACCAGATGCAACATACAAAGACAATTTTGGCTAAAATGTGGCAAAAACAATAAAAATGAAGACCACTGATTGAATTGAAGATACTGAATCACAAAACTTCAGCTACACTTGATCAAATAATAGACTTTTCTCCCCCACCCCAACTCCTTTTTGGCTATCTTTTCCATTGTTATGCATCCTGAAAGAGAAAATATCATACAGATCATTATATAAATATTAGTTCTTCATTCAATAATACTTTGAGCACTTGAAGAAACTTCTTTTTTTCTTTCAACTCTATCCTGTGAACTTTGTATAAAGATCTCAGTATCACCTTGTGATGACTGGAGAGCAGCCAGAAACATCTTTTAAACAAAAACCTCCAAAATTAAACTGATATAAACAATACTTGTAAATGGTAATGCCTTGTGTCATTCTATCAAAGATGGGAAAAGGGAAACCACTCTTCAAGTTATACATAGATTTATTCACACTATTGTCTTCATCTTGATGGTTTATATATTCAGTGTTTCAGTCATTGTATCCTCTAGATTTCTCTAGCGTTATTGAATACAACAAAGTATTCAGTACCGTTCTCAGAATCTCAAGTTCCATCCAATCTGCTGGGGTAGACTGTTCACATTCCACTGTTTATGCTTGAGGAATCTTATATCTGAGCATCTTATTTCAATTCTTCTTTTTAAAGATTTAAAAGTTCTTGAAAGCCTGGAATAATTTTTTCAACATGAAGTTGAATTGATGATAAAGAATTGCTTTGTTGTCTTTCAGCTGTCATGTTGAGGGGGCAGACATGGGGAATCATCTCCCTTGATCGGGGACGCCTACTTGAAGCTATATAAGCGGAGAAATAAGAGAAATGACGTGTATATAAGTAAGAAAATCCTGAATGTTAGAGATATGAAATTCTCATTTCAAAAATTCAGCAGATAATACTCTTCAAGTTGTTTCTCTTTCTTTGGAATTCTAACTAGTTTTGTCTGAATTTCTAAAATGAGGAATTATCATTATACACTCAATTACACAGAATATTGTCCTCATTTTGAGTGTTGTAGTCGCAATGTTTTGGCCGTTGTACCATCTGGCCTTCTTTAGGCGTCTTTCCCAATTGGTAACCTTCTGAGAAACAAACCTATGGGACACATGACCAAGTGATTAAAATCATTGATTAAGCGTTTATAGTACCCTACCTGACGGTTGTGATTTCAATCCCTGAATTAGGTAGTGTAAGAAAGTCATATACTCTGCTTCAGTGGAAAAGGCAGACAGGTGACATTGCAAGGATGAATTAACTGATACGAGATATCCTCTGGTATGGACAGCAGAATGAGAACAATCCACCCGATGATTCAGTTTGAAATTCCCAGATGGTTACCCACTATAACAGACACCTGGATAAGATCAGAGGGTACAATAGCTGAAATGTTATGGCTATTACGACCAAGATAAGGATTCTGAGTAAATCTGTATATAAGATGACAAACAAGTACTGATTAAAATCTGTATTGAATCAAGTGTAACTAAAACAGTGACATGAAAAAGATTAATTGATTTGCCTGACGGACATGAGCACATTGTTTTTTGGAAACTTTACCCTACACCTCTACCAGATAAGAACTAAGAGGAATTGGTACGCTCTGCTTTCCTTAGGTTTTTATCTTGCAATTCTTACCTATTTTGGGAAAAATTATTATAGATTTTGTCCTTTATTAGATAAGTACTGAAAATTTTATTAAAATCCAGTAAGAAGTTGTTTTTTTTGGGGGGGGGGAATTTTGAAAAAAATTCTAGATGTTTTTTTGTGTCAAATTTATTGAATGCAAATGTTTTTGTTTGTCGAGATATTTACACCATATATAGTCTGCACTCTGACCTCCTTCAAAATTCAAGGGACGGCTGTAAATAGCTATGACAACATGCTAGACTCATTTTCTACCTTGTAGGACTGAGAACTAGATATGCTTAATTTTTTTCACTGTACGTTGAACTATGTGAGGTATCAATAGATGTATTGAAATTGTAGCACCAGACAACCCACCAAGACCAGACGGTATTTCAATAAACAAAGTTAAACCCTACAATATATCAACCATATTCAAGACTAAACTATTATGGTGTTTAAATTTTTAAAAGGCTAAAAATAGGTTTATACTGGGATAGATCAAAAACACAGAAATAGCAGATCACTTTGTCGACATGTCTTTCCAGTTCAGTCATATAATATGAATTAATATCTACATTGGTTTAATGCTATGATGACATCATCATCTACAGTTATAAAACCTGGGAAAATCTAATTTATTAAAACCTTTTCAAATAAGTCATTTTTCCTGGTCCTGGTAGATTTGTTCAAGAGGTTACAGGACATACATATGTATGTAAATATATATCCCAGCAGCCAAAGAAACTTCAGGATAGATATGTTCCAGACATCTGATATGTCCCCAATGTTAAATGACACCAGGGACAGTTGTGTAAAGAAAAAATAATTTATTTTAAGTCAAAAAAGAAACACTGTAATTTGATTTTGTAAGGTCAAGAACCTTAACCTGCATTCAACTAGATATTAACACATTTCTGAGATGCCAAGGGTTAGGGACCAGTTCAGTATTAAAGTCCCCTCATCAGTGATGTATCAGATATTAAGCTAAGAACAGATACTACACTTTGCACTTAGCCAAAAGACAGAGAAGCCACATCCCTAACTGGACCACAGTATTGTGAATCAAATGCCGGCAAAGATCATGGTGCCAAGAGAATGGC
The DNA here is from genome assembly GCA_963457665.1 of Thysanoteuthis rhombus. Taxonomy (NCBI): domain Eukaryota; kingdom Metazoa; phylum Mollusca; class Cephalopoda; order Oegopsida; family Thysanoteuthidae; genus Thysanoteuthis; species Thysanoteuthis major. The sequence goes on along the minus strand of OY735241.1, from coordinate 13,016,916 downwards.
CACATCAACAATGTTGCTGTCCAAGAGAGCCGCCTCCAGGATTTCTGCGTGGGATTTTTCACCTTCACGTTCTTTCCACCAAAGAAGTATTTCATAAATCTGCAAGAAAAAAAAGGATGTTGTAATGGGGAAAATATTTACAAAGTGGATTTGGAGGAAATGGTTTTAAAATCAAAGAAGATACAGCATTGAATCCCAAACCTTGATTCTCACGCACACCTATATATATATATATATATATATATATATATATATATACACACACACATTACCATTAGGATAATAATTATGTATAGTCTAGTTTTGGGGATTTGAAAACAAAACGGTTATTTCTAAAATATATATATTTACACTAGGTGCTCCCAAAAATTTTTGTGAATTTGAACATTTCTCAGAAACTAAAAGTAACCTGCAATGTATGTATGAACAGCAGGTTAGGGACTATCTCAAAGCTGACAGTTAAAATAATGTTTTGATAGTCCTGTATGAATAAATATATATACATAATGAGGGGGGAGGGTCAGTGTTAGACTGAGCAACTTTTTTTCAAGGTCAAATTCACTGAACTTTTAGGTGTCAGCTCGTGGATATGTGCATACTTCAACTCTTAGACTTATAGACTGCTTGTAACTGCTGTAGAACTCTTAAATGAATACGATTTTGAAAAGGGTCTTTTTCGTGAATTGAATTGAAGAAAAATAAAAAATCTCCAAAAGTACCAGTGAGGTAACTCCAATCAGAAGTTATTTCCTTTGAATTACTTCTTTTTCTCACCAGAACAAGTAAGGGTTAAAATTCCGGACATCAGCTTTTGCTAGGGGCTGACAAAAAATCCCATACATATTAGTCTTGCTGACCATTACAAATGATTTCACACCCAGCAGGGCTCATTGGTTTTATTGTATAAATACGGTAAATTCTTAATGGTTACTCAGTCCAAAAAAAACTTTTCAAATAAGTCATTTCTGGAAGGTTTGCTACTCACTGAGTGCCACATTGATAACTTTGTGTTAGACATAAATTTTGGTATAATTTAAGTAGTGTGGTCCCTCCTACAGAGCAAGTATTATTTGCTTTATATTGGCATCCCATAATCCAATGACTTTGGTCCCAAATACCAAACTAATCATTAATTTATTGTTTTAAATCAAAGTAGAGGTAGTAAAATGTACAGACTTTGAAACTCTATCCTTAGCTAAACTGCTACACCAACAATCACCATTTCAGCATGTGGCTTTGCCCCCAACCCCCTAATGTTGAAAATGTACACATTTTGACGCTTTTACTTGGTAGTAATATTTTCAATAAAATAAGTAATTTTATTTATTTACTTAATTTATTGTTGAAAAAAAAATTATTTCAGAGTGCTAAATTGAATCTTGAACCAGATTTCTTCACAAACTTGTAATTCCATAATGTAGCAAAGATAATCTATTTCTGTTATTTGTTTTATTCATTACGAAATTCAACGCTCTTACATGCTTGGTGTCAATAAGACTGATTTAATGCAGTGAAAGATTTATTAGAAAATTTCATGCTATTTTAACCTTATAAAGTGAGAAATAAAACCCTTATTGTAAGAGAAACTTATAATACTTGAATGGCCCTGATATCCTGTTGTAGTATGGGGCCTTGTTGCCTTACCCCCCAAATTTGAGATGTTCAACTGAAAATGAATCACGAAATGAATTCCAATCAGTAATTATTGATCTAATTTAATTTAACTGAGAACTATGCAACAATATATGGTCAAAACATTATTGACATTTCTGTTGAATCATGTTAGGGTTTGGTAATTTTGGATCAGTCATTGCAGTATGGGATGCAAGAATAGAGCAAAACGATTAGCTCAGTTAAAAGAACCACTCTTTCATCTAAACTTACAAACCATTGCCAGTCATTTGGTGCACTATGAGTTTGACTCAAAGTATCAAATTCATTTGAATTTGGTAAAACTTTGAAATTCCAAGAGAAGATAACTCTCACAGAAAATATCAATTGGACTCTACATTAAGCCAAGTTTAATTCTTCACCACAAAAAAAAAGTTTTCATATGATCTTTTGGAAGTGGGCAAGATAATTCTGACTCAATGATTTCATTGCTGAAACTTTAGTATGGAAGGTTGGGAGGCATAAATGATATAAATGAGAACACTGTTGAATGCAAGTGGTCCAATATTAAAACCAAGTATTCATTTAATTTGATTTTCAATATGTATCTATCTTTTACCTTCATCTTAATTCTATCTGTTGCCTTTTATCACAACTTTTTGCTCAGCCCAATTACTCTCTGACAGTGAGCATAAAGCATTGATCAGAAAATAAAGAATAAGCCCCAAGTAGGATTTAAACCCACAGTGGAGAAGAGGCATTATTTAGTCTGGCATGCTTTACCAATTAAGTCACCAAGCATATTAACCCAACTTTCTTCTGGAAAAAGAATTTCAAGAAAATCAAAGATTGTTTTCAAATTCATAAAAAACATTATAAAGATATACATTTTAAAAAGTAATAAGATTTGTCTCATTCTACAAAAATTATTATAATTGACTGTTCTCAATTCTAATATTTTTGTATGTGTTCAATACCTCTTTTCTTATAAACAAAGTTTTCTCAAAAGCAGAAAAAATTATGTACATCATCTTCTGTAACAAATATCGCCAAAGGTTTTAAATGGTGATATTGGCATGGGTCCCTTTACCAAAAGATTGCCTTTTTTTGCCAAATAACCTTTTTTTTTGCATAAAATGGAATAGAGGATTGCTTACCAATTTTGGGAGTTCCATTTTGATACTTAGTTTCAAGACTTTTGACTTCAGAGTCCAAATTATTTGACAGATTTCTTACAGAAAAAGAATTTTTTTTTCAAATCGAAGATTGTACAAGAAGGTTGGACATTTTTCCTTCTTTTTTAAAAGTTTAAAAGTAAAGGCTGAAACTCTTCAATTTTGCATTCTATGGTCTTGCAACTCGTGCAGTTGAGCAGATTTTGAATTCAATGCCATTACTTTGTTTAATTGTTACCAGGGCAGCACAAAGGCTCCAAAATTTATTTTTACTGCCGCCAATTGTTTTGGTGACACAGTCCTGTTAATTGAATCTATTCAGCTGTATTTTAACCTTTCAGGATATTATCTAAGAGACCAACACGTGCAGAAAATGGTGCTAGTGCTAAAATGCATTAGCATAAAATATTATCCTTGCTTGAAAAGATAAAGTTACTGAAAAAATTAGACAAAATAACTTCTTTAAAGAGTTTATGTGAGTACTACAGGCTTGGATCATCTACTGTGTATGACTTGAAGACACAAAAGGAGGAAATTTCAAAGTTTTTTGTTTAAAAAGGTCAATTTCTGTAGTCCAGTCCCAATCTTGCTTGATTGAAAAGGTTTAACTTGTACTGTGACCTATAAGACCCATTCAACTACCAGACAACTCTTCTCCTTACCAATTTTGGAGTTTCATCTTGATACTTCGTCTCAAGACTTTTGATATCTTCACTTAGAAATCCCAATTTATTGACAACTTTCTTCCAGTCTTTTGTCGCAATCCGTTTTGATATCTGTTGAAGGAGAGAATCGGATGGAACCAATTTCCCTGTGTCTGGCAAGGAAGACAAATCGTTACAGGAACAAAACTGGAGAAGAAAAAAAGACAAGGAATTTATGAGAAAGTAGAACATTTCCTTTGTCTTTATTTGGAGGGATAACTACTGTATTGGACAGTACATATATATACATACATATATATATATATATATATATATATATATATATATATATATATATATATTTATATATAGGTGAATGTGTATATACATATACTTGTGTGTGTACACACATATATATATATATATATATATATATATTTATACATGTGTCTTTATATGTGTATATACATATATATATATATATATACACAGGTGTATGTGTATACATATATGTGTGTATATATAAATATTTGTGTATATATATATATATATACACGTGTATGTGTATACATATATGTGTGTATATATAAATATTTGTATATATATATATATATATATATATACATATATATTTATATATATATTTGTATATATGTGTGTGTGTCTGTGTGTGTGTGTGTGTGTCTCTCTCTCTATATACATATATATATATATCTATGTATGTATATATACATATACATGTGTCTATACATAGATTTATATATTGAGAAGAAGAAGAAGAAATAATTGTTATATGACACATATTTCAATAGTGGGCCACATGACCCATATGAGAGAACTAATGAATTCACAGTTGCGGAAAGTAGATGATGAGGAAAATATAAAATTTGGAACCAAAGCTACAACTATGAAACAAGAAGCAAAGGTAAGCAAATTCTGTAAAAGTTTTAATTAATTTCTTTTCTATTTCGGAAATGTGGGTTGGGTTGAACAGGTAAAGTATGGAGAATGGACTGAATGACGCGAGTTCAAACTCTCCACCTGGGACAGTTTGTGTTCTTTTTGTGCTAATACCCCTAGGAATGGTATGAATCCATCTCTCATCCCAGTGAGTGATGCCACTTCAGGTACTTTTCGCCTCTAAGTCTATTTCATATATTGCAAAACAGGGCCAAGTAAGTAGCAAATATGTGGAGGCCAACCAAGCTGACTGAAGCTGTAGCCAGCATAAGGGAACTACTTACTATACTTACCAAAGTGGTTTCGATTTCTACTGCTGTGTATACTGGGCAGTGCAAAACTGGTAATAGGCCTTGGCCAGATGGGGGTTATATTCAAACTGTTCATTAACTTTTTTGTGATCAGTATTAATTACCTATGATTCATAGTATGGGTATATATATGTGCCAGAGCTGGCATTTTACCTCTGTAAAGTAAGACTGAATTTGAGCAAAATATTCACTTACGCCCAATTCCCCATCCACTAGAGTGCTCTATTCCAGAGTTGGAAGAGCATTACTTATATTGCTTATACTGAACAAGTTACCTTACTTAAAGAGTGCTCAACCCTGAATAAGGGAGCGTGATATATATATATATATATATATATATGTATATATATATATATATATATATATATATATATATTATGCAGGCATTTGTATATAGTAATTAAAATTTTGAACGCAATTCTTAATGAGGAAAATGTTGATGCCAGTCCTGTTATGCTTTTCCTGCAAGGCTATGTGCTCAGTGTGATGAAGTATGGTTGAATGCCAAAGAGAAAAGAAATTTAAAAAAAACAAAATTGTATTGTTCCAATTTTCATTCAGACAATCCAGTCTATTTGTCTCATGTTTGATCTTAACACATTTTGGCCAATTCATTCTACAGCCTTCTTCAGGTGTAATCAATTTTCCTGACAATTTTTCATGGCCTGTACAGGATCAAAAAGCCCCTGTGTAACTGAAGAAGTGGAGTGTATAGAAAATATTTTGACTTTTGAAACGATCATTGATTTTTTTGTCGAAAGTTTATGTAACAAACATCAGTCATTTTTAACAAAAACTGTATAATAAAAGAAGTTATTTAATCAGTATATTGATTTTCATTCATCATACATTCATTATTATTTAATTCTTTATTTTGCACAACATTAAATTTTACTGTGTGGCATAAATTTTTCTTGTGTGCAGAGGGAAGAGGGAAGACTAGGGGTGATATGTATTTATTTTATCTGATTCATTCAACAGCCTTCTTCGGGAGTAATATGCAATACCCTCTAAGAAAAAGAGTCTTTTTTTCCAGTCCATAGAACATTTCTATGTTAAATTTTATAGAACAAACTGTATTTGAAGAAAACATTCCAGTGGCTGTTTTTGCAAATTTAGTTAATTCAATGTCATTATGGCTAGAGTCTTGATGACATTGAATTCACTAAATTAGAAATAATAGAAATAAAGGGAGTCACACCAGATATTGATATTAAATAAACTTTTTCATAGGAGTGAACTCATTTTTGCTTGTTTCACTATAAATAATAAAACCTTGCTGTTTGGTTTAGAAGAAAATCAACTTGTTACAAAAAATTGGTAGAGATGTACTCATTGTGTGACACTCTGTGTGTATATATATATGCATATTGTATTTACTGGGCAGTAAACCTGCTCTTTTCAGAAGCCTTTTGTTGTCCTTAAAAAAATGACCATTTTCAGGATCCAAACTTACTTCTGGCAGCTTTTTATCCAGATTTTCCTGCAAGTCACCTGGCAGAATTGCCAACTCCAAAACTTCCTTTAGTTCTTCCTGCAGGAATTCCCTGTGGGCTTCAACAAATTGTTCTTCAGTGATGAAACCTGCAATCAACAAATTTCTCTAAAAAAAGGTTCTTTGATTCTTGGCAATTAGCCAACAGATAATATTAATAATTAGCTGAACTAGTATCTTCATCTCTATTGTTTAGATCAGTATATTTCAACTAGGCTTCCTAGTATTGTCAGGATTTTCAAGGTGTTTCATAAATTATTTAGACTATCCAAGGGGTTGATAAATGACCAGAGAGTCTACAAGCTTTTAGGATCAAAAGCTAACATTTCTATACGAGATATAAATACATAAAACACAATTTGCTGATACAAATTTCTGATTTATATATAATTATCTTTTATTGACTGTTTGTTTTAAATACTGTTTATAGGAATGTTACAAAATGCACGTTCATGGCAGCTGTTTTCTCCACAGTCCTTTGCCGAGTGGTTGACCTGCCCTTCACAGGATACCCTTAAATATCCAGCTATTAAGTGGCTTTTTCTATGAATTTCATTGGGGAATCTTCGTACAACAGAACATAAGGTACCTCTCCATTGCCTAGTTTTGGAATTTTTTGATTCCAGGCACAGATGTGCATTCTAGTAATGTTCGAAAACATTGGTCGAATTCAACTTGTGTCAAAACTTGTTCTCGGTTATAACACTTAGTAGATACATTTTTTGATTGCCAAAATTGTTGTATTGTATTTTCTATCATGCATTTAATCAACTAATTGAGTAATTAATTACCCAAAGGTTAATTAGATTTGTATTGTCTTGGGCAATCAATGCCATAATCCCATTATTTTATAAATTTCATCTGATTTGGATTAGAAACAAGGAAATCATGACTATTTATCTATATTTTCTGGTTGGTTCCGGACACAGATCAAATTTAAAACTTAAGATTGATGATTAAACTGTACGACAATGCCCCTCATTTCTGAAGGCAATAAAATTTCTGTGTCTTCCTTGTTTGTTGACCAATTTACACAATCTTTGAATCATTTTATTTATTGGAAGCCATAACTGATATTATAACTTCAGAATGAATTTAATCAACTCAATTTTTTCAATTTTACTGCTGTTAACTGAAGCATAATTGTTGTTATAACAACCCCACAAAGAGACAACAAAGAAGTTGCCGTTTCATTGTCCAAAACCACCTTGGAAAGCAGGGTGTGGTATGCAGTCTCTCTCATTAATGCATGTGGAAACTGCACATTTACTTATAACTTTTTCTTGTAAAAGCCTGGGTAAATATAATGACTCATCATAATTATTGTATCTGTTGATATATGAGTATACACCAAGGATTTGGTATCTTCACGGAAGGATTTGATACAATTTAGGCTGTGGCAGTGGTACATTTGATAAATTCCTTTAGGCAGCCCTGCCTTAGGCTAAGGAGGGATCAAAGACTCAATGAAAGAGTTAATGGTAAAAAAAATTTAGTGAACCCTGATTTAGACTATTTTCCTCATTTTTGATTAGTACATTTTGACAGCTGCTTCAGCTTTCATGGTATTACCTGAAGTTCTGAGATGAAGTTCACTGTAGACCTATTATAACACAGCCTAATTTTCAGAAAATTAATTGCTAAATACAAAAATAAAAAGACCTCCAGGAAATATTAAGCACTGGGCTCATTAACGTTAAATTCGGCTGTCAGTAGCGAATTGATAATTGAAACTAAATAGGCCAATCAGGTCAGTGTTGCCAACTCAAAAAATAGTTTTTGAATTAGTCTGACAGCCAAAAGGTGCTAATTTTTTAAAAAAGATAGCTAAAAACTACTAAAAAGATATCAAAATAGTCAAAAACACGCCTAACACTGAATTAGGTTACGCCAACTGTAAAAAAGAAATAACTTAGATCCTTTCCCATTCATCTGTCCCTAAAAAGATTTCTAATGTATTGTCAACTCTAGACACTCACTACATGTATAGATAAGTCTTGTGAAATGTAAACTTCTGGTGAGTAAGCTTTTAAAAAAATTTATAATTATTTCTGTCTTCTTGCTGAACTAGCCTCACCCTATCCCCACTCCCACAGTTTTCTTTTTTTTCTGCATTATTCGGTCTTGAAGAAATTAGGGTGTGGGGAATTAGGTCAGGGTTTATAAAAACGGAAAATTTTCAGAATCACTTATAATGTGGTAAAAACTTATGGACCCCAACTCCCACGTTTCAACATGTCTACAGTGTATTATTGTTGGACTTTTATCTTCATTTTGTTTTCCCAGGACATTTTTAAATTTATGTTTACAAATTAAGAAAATTAAAAGTAAAATCTTGAATAGATGTTCAGTTTGAAAGTTTAAGATTCAGAAGTTTTCTTACCTGTTTTGTCTTCATCAAGTTCTTCAAACAACATTTCAGTGATGTGTTTGACTTGATCCTTTTAAAAGAGGAAATTAGTTCAGTATTAATTTTTTGGTCAAATCAATGCAGTAACAGAAAATAATGCTAAAATAGGTGCAGATGTCCGTCAATATAGTATGGTCCAACTTAGCACAATTCGTGATATAAGGCGTGTAGGTCATATACCCCAACATTTTTGCCTTTATCATATTATAGAAAACCTCAATTGAAGATAAAATTTCATCAAAAAACTTACTTGATATAAATAGAAAATATTTTCAATTTACAATCAATTAATATGTGATGTTTTACATGTAATTTCTTTGATTTTTTAATGAAAACACCTGTGTTCCCAATCAAACTGGTTTTGGCACTAAAAATTGACTTATCTACAGTTCAGTTATAACACAGTTGTCTTTCTTGGAATCCAACACTTGAGTTATAAAGGGGGACTACTTTATCAGGTTGTAACACTTGAAATGTCATTTTTATTTTTACATCCCAGAGGGCAATGCTAAAAGTTGAAAATTTACACTTGTAATTGCATTTTTTGTAGATTCAACATAAATAAAGATATGATTCATTATTATTGGAGGTTTTTCAGCCCTTAATATGAATGATTTCTACCTTAGGAGTTGGACTTTTTTCAAATACATATTCAAGTTGGAACATAATCCTGCTCAAGCTACTGATAACATCAACAAGCATTTGAAATGAACACTATTTAAGTGTGAACTGTTCAGTGCTGGTTCAGTAGATGTAGGTCTAGAAATATGGTTACTAGTAATAAACCTGAAGGAAGCCTTAACTTGTTCTTAATGATGAAGAATTATCAACATCAGTGGCCAATATCCCCATAACGACACTTTGAGCACATTCTGGAGATTTTAGGATTCCAATCAGGATCATACCATGCCATACCAAGGTAATAAAAAAGGTTAAAAAGTTTGAAAAATGGGTTCTTTATGAACTGAATGGAATACTCCATGAATGTTTTTTATGCCACATATCTCAGCTGACTGTGTCGAAGCTTAGAGAATTGGAATAAGAAGTCTTACAGAATCCTGAATATTCACCTGACATTTTCAAGCATTTTAAACTTCATATCCGTAATCAAAAATTCAATAATTGAGAAGTCATAATTTATGCTCTTACTGAATTTGTGACCACTATCAGCAAAAGGATTTATTTCAAAATAATATCATTCAGTTTATTATAATTTCTCTTTTTTTTCTTAGCCTGAAGCTATTTTTTAATCTACCTGTTTCTTTTTTCAGTAAAATAAAGAACAAACATGGAACGATTCTCTGCCAAGTTCATATGCTTTGACACCGATTAATCTTTTTCAGTTTCCTGGGACATATATATCCCGAGGTTTCTATGACTGCTGAGATATATATTGTCCTCATTCAAACATTCTAATCCATTGGGCACCTTAATAGCTTTGTCTGGAAAGGGTTTCTGTATGTTTAGAGAGTATATTTTTTACTTACCTATTTAATAAAGGTTAATGTATATTTAGAGAGTTACATTTTTTACTTACCTATTTGATAAGGGTTAATGTATGTTTAGAAAGTAATATCTTTTACTTACCTATTAAATAATGTTTAGGAAGTAATATTTTTTACTAACCTATTTAATAAGAGTTGATGTATGTTTAGAGAGTTATATTTTTTACTTACCTATTTAATAGGGGTTAATATATGTTGTTAGAAGCACTACTCCAGCCAAGAGAAAAAGGATTTGAGAAATTACCAGCAGATCAGGGGGCAGATTGAACTCCCAACAAACAGAAGTGAACACCACAAAACAGACAAGTGAGACCATAACATATGTAGAAATATTTTCTCTTACTTCTTGCTCCTCTGGATAAAGAAGCTTGACAATCTTCAAAGTCAGATTCTGGTCCAAAGGTTTTCCATCATTGATCAAATGAAAAGAGGCTGCAAAAACACATATTTGGAGCTGATAATTTATAGATTAAACATCTTTCCTAACAATAGATCAACATATATGAAACAGTTGGTCCTACATGGGCAAATTTTGACCCCAGGAACAAAGTAAAAAAAAAAATGGTACAGACATCTACTGGGCTGAGAAACAATTTATTTTCCACTCGAGTGACCAAAGCTTGGAATGCTCTCAATGAAGAGACCATTTCCTCTCTATCAATTGCATTGATTGATCTAGAGGAAATGGTCTCTTCATTGAGAACATTCAAAAACAATTTATTGAAGGATATTGGAGACTCAAGGTTCAACTATCAGTTTTCATATTAGCACAGTTCCAATCTGTCTGTCTGGGCAAAATTGATTTGTGAACTGGATATTGTTTCATGATGCTATTCAGCTATCATTAAAACCTACTTAAAGGTATTAAAGCTATTTAGTTTCTCTGTCTATCAATTATTTTCTTAGGGAGTTTGAAAGGGTTTTGCAACCTTAGGGAAATGTGTTAGGTTATAAGTCTGTGCATGTACACACACACACACACACACACATATATATATATATATATATAATCAGCAGGACGCCTCCAGCAGCCCTTATAACATATTTTACCCACAAGGCATAGCTCCTGATAGTGGACTCTGGTTCCACATGGGAACTTTAAACACATACTCACACAGTACACATCGCTGATGATGGGAAAAATCCCGAAACATGTCTGGACCATTTACATCTAAGGATTAGTAAACCTTACCTCCAAACATCTCACTCCCATGTCTGTCTCACTCTTTATAGTACACATTATATATATATATATATATATATATATATATATATATATATATATACACACAATTGTAACAGCTGGGCAGCTGCAAAGACAGCTATAGATAAAGTTTGATGCCTGCCATTACAAATATCTGTAAGTAATCGCAGGAGACAAACAATAATCGATGACCAAACAGACTAATCTCTAACAAGGCTCTGTACAAGACGTGTAACATCATTCCACTCTTAACAAAAGTGACTCAATCATGCTGATCCATATTTAGTTGTGTACTACGGATGTCTGAAGCTGCAAGTAAGACTGGGAACATTAAGATCCAGCAAGAGATTGAGAGAGCTATGGATGATCACCAGGGAAAAAAACGTAGTGACTGAAGGAAGACTGAATGCAGCTGTAGGATATTTCTATTGCTACGGCTGCAGGGTACAGTCCTCCTCCTCCTTCTCCTCCTCCTCCTCCTCCTCCTCCTCCATCATCATCATCGTCGTCGTCGTGTGTACATACATGCACAGACTTATATCATCATCATCATCATCATCACTAAACTTGAATTTTTTTTATAGCAATGGCATATTAGAGGATTTTTGAAAAAGTTATAGCTTCAAATGGGTCATATTTGATTAAATAATCATCATCATCATCATCATCATCATCTCTCTCTCTCTCTCTCTCTCTCTCTCTCTCTCTATATATATATATATATATATATATATATATATATATATATTTATGTGTGTGTGTGTGTGTGTAATAAAAGTTATGTGACAGAAGATTTGCTCTTTCCGTAGATGTAAGGAATCTGAGCAAACCATTTCCCTTTCTTTATAAAGTAAAGAGGTTTTGCATTATCACTCAACAGAAGTACTTCACAGTTTTTCTTTAGCATATCCAAATCACCAACATCACTACTCTTGCACTGGTCTTGGGACCATTATCGAGTGAAACTTATGAATTGTTTATTTCTGGGGTCAGAAAAGGTTATAGCCTATGACCTTGAAATATGGCATCGGTTTACATCTTCTTAAGAAGATGTGAACTGATATCATATTTCAGCTTCCTAGGTGCAAAACTGTAGAACACAGTACATGCATACAGACAGACATACATTAACTTTTATATAATATATTCAAACCAGTCAAGTGTAGAGTACTGAAGGGTCTGTTTTGAGACCATTCTTGTTCTTAATATTTATAAATGATCTTCCAGAGAAATCAAAAGAAATGTTTGCAGATGATCTATCATATAAATGTGAAATAGTCCAGGAAGTCTTCAAAAGGTTAGATCTGTGGGAGTCTACATGGAATTAAAAATTTTATGTGGATAAGTGTAAAGTAATGTATACTTGTAAAAGTTACACATTAGGAAATCACCCATGACGAAAAGTCAGAAGAGAGAGGCTTGGGTGTTGAATTTTAAGGACAATTTCATTTTGAAAAAAATATCTCTTCAGCTGTAGCTAAAGCAATCTTCAAAATTGGTTGGCTTAGCAGAAATATTTTCTTCAGAGATCCATTTGTAATGGTAGAAATTTAAAAAGCAAAAATACAACCACATTTGGAGTATTGTGTGCCCCACGTACCAGACATGGTAATTGGGATTTAATATTGAAACTGATGACAGTATAGAGAAAATTTACTGGGGGGATATTATGTACAAATCTCTGATTTTAGTATTATAAGGATAGACTAGAAAATTTAGACATGACTACTTTGATAGAGGCTCAACAGGAGACCTAATTGAAACTTTCAAGATATTGAATGGTTTTTCAAATTACAGAATTCTAATGCTTAATAAGTCAGACTGGACACAAAATTTACTTGCTAGGTCTATTGTAAAAGACTAAGTCGCAAAAAACAAATTGATTGTTTTCTACCCCAAAATTTCTAAGTATTGAAATAGTTTACCATAAATGAATAAAATATGACTGATAAGCTTGTAATTTTTTATCACATTTTTTAATACATTTTTATTACTTGAATTAATGTATATTTTAATGTTGAATACATATTATTCATGTAAATTGGATACAGAAATCACCATAGAGGCATTTTAATTCAACAAATAATAAATAGATACAAATCACTTTTATGTCAGAATAAATTTGTTTGGTGGCTAAAATTTTCTCCAGAAACAGATCCATCTTTCTTAAAATCTGTTCCTGTCTTCATAATTCCTGCTTAACAAAGTCCCCATGTACAAACCTCTGATTTTATCTTCCACATCCAGGGTAGAACAGAAAACAATTGCTCTCAGGTAATTTTCAAAGCTCAGGGGAACATCAGGGACTTTGAAAGCTAATAAGATCTGCAACAAATGGAAAGAGGAGATAGAATAATCATGTTGTTTTTCTTAAAAACACAGTTTATATACAAATACACTGTTCTGTAATAAATACATAATAACAGAAGATATATATATATATATATATATGTATATATATATATATATATATATATATATATATATATATATATATAGATAGATAGATAGATAGATATATATGGATAGATAGATAGATAGATAGATAGTAGAATGTGGTAGCTGATGTTTCTGCCCTCTTCGGGCCTCATCAGGTGAAGAGGGCAGGAACATGAGCTAGTTTGTGTAGCAAATCCACATTCTACTATCTATTTCCAGCTCAACCCTAAAACAACTTGACTTCATGAGTAAAAAGTTGTATGTATTGAGCACTCTATGATATAAATCCATTACATTTCAGAAGTGACTTTATATTATTGATACATCATTGTATTATGTTATACTGCAAGCCTGATTTGTACCACATATACTGTGTATATATATATATATATATATATATATATATATATATATATATGTGTATGTGTATCTATATACATACATAGTACTTATCAGGAATATAATATAATACAACGTCCGATGTGTAAATGGGTTTATTTCATAAAGTGCTCAACACATCCAATATTAAACATCAAGTCAATTTAGAGAAGAGCTTAAAATATGATGAAGTAAGGATTCGCTACACAAACGCGTTTATATTTCTGCCTCTTCAGGCAATTTGCACCAGACCTGCACACTTACACAAAAAAAACATCAAATATAACAAAACATGCAGAAAAACAATTTATATTCTATAGAGATGTCAAGTCTGACCCTCCCCTATTGAGCCTGCACATATACAATCAAAACTTAAGTATAACAACATGGGCTCCTTAGATTTGGAAATACTCATAAAATGATTTGTCTCCCTTAGATTTTGAAATGTGAAAATTGAGCTGATCCTAAATTGACCTTTACAGGGCACCAATGATCAATACCAGCAATCCTATTTTCCTCATTATACACAAATTTGCAGCCCATAGGGTACAGTTGTCTCCATTGTATGTGAAAATGCTAAAATTGGCCTGACCCTATTCTATAATTCCTGGTAATTAACAATTATGCTCTCTTTTTAAAAAAATATAGTGCAGCTGCCCTCGGGCACTATCTCCACCCTGAAACACTGTCTTCACCCCCCCTAGCACTGAGAACCCTTGCCATACCATTGTATTCACAATTTGTTCACAGTGGTAGAGTGCTCTTTTCTGGTTCAGTAGGTCTTTGGTTCAATCCATGGCCAAGTCACTTTAAAAATAGTACACAATGCCTCCCTAATAAGCACTCAGAATTAAGAGTAGTATTGAGGCAGCCTGAAGAGGGATGAGCACCATCTGGCTATCTTGCCCAAGACACACCCATGATGAGTGTCGCAACGACACAGCACAGGGGACCAAAAACTCTATACCAACTCCCAAGACTGTGGACCATGAATTATTTGTTTGTGTTTCAATCGATCCATTCTTTAAGTGCTATTGTCTCTGACCTTTTTCAAAGGAATATTATGATAGTGGGATCTCTGGTTATCGACAAGGTAAACAGTGAATTGTTTTGTTTTTTCTTAGCAAATAAATAACAATATATTTTGAACAACAGCTGCAAAGATAAAATAGAAGTAAAAATCCAATTAAGTTTTCAATCCCTGTAAAATGCGAAGCAGCAGAAAACAATAACAAGCAAAAGATATCTTATTCAAAAAAAACATTATACAGAAGTTTGTGATGACTAATTCATGATTTTTACAGGTAATAAATGATATTTTTGCATTGCTTCACTTCTTATCACGACCCTTAATTTTTTTCTATTGAAAACTTTCTGGGAAACTTACATTTTTCATGAATGGATCCGGGATATCCTGCACATGTCTATCATTGAGAAATCCATCACTCGTACATCCAAACTTTTTAAAAACTGCCCACAGGTATTCAACTTCTGGAATGGGCACTTGGAGAAAAAGAATGAAATTTATATTACAAGAGCCATTGACAGCTAAATATACATATTCTCATATAGATACTTTAATGATTACATCCTGTTTCTTGGCTACTGAATTTTGATTACTCCAACTTACTTTTCTCTCTCTAAAACATTTGACTTTATCACAGTAAGCTACTTGAAGCAGGTTTCATGGCCTTGCGTATACTTGGAAGTAAGTTGGTAAAAGACATCTTTTCAACATGACTGTCTTTATCCACAAACCTTTTAAGCTCATAACTTAGTTAACTTATGTGCCTTATATCGATGTATGTAAATGTTGTTATATAGTGTGTGCATTTATTATATTGTCTTGTGTAAATAAGTATCATACTGTCATATTGTTGGATACTTAATGAGTATTGAACTCAATACATTAGTATTAATCTATAAGACTAAGTTGCTAACTATTGTTCCATGGCAAGGTGGTTGTATTGTCAAAATAGGCCATAGAGAAAATAGAAAGTGAGAAATAAGTGCAGAATTGTAAAAAGAAAAAAAAATGATCCCTCTTTATGTACTTGTAATTAAAGATGATCTATAATTAAGATGATCTGAAATTCAAGTTGTAGTCACCAATCAAAATGAAAATCATTTAGCTGAATTGCTTGAGTTACATCAAACATAAAATACATAAATACTGAATTGATACCACATCAATTCAGTATTTAAATAGTAACAAAATTGATCTCTCACTCTAGAAGCACTTGCTTAGGAAGTATCATATATATATAAACTAATTTATCAGTGTCCTAAAAAAATGGTGGCATTATATCTAAACAATTTTTCAATTGCATTGTACGTAAAGAATATCCAAACATTATTTTGCTCTGCATTTTCTTGTTTATGTTCAACCAAAATGAACCCATATTTTTCATGCATTTGCCAAGAGAAAAAATATATAAGAAAGCTACTCTACAATTAGCATTTAATAGTTAGCTCCCTTGACAAATATACAGACAACAAATATAGTCCATTATATGGTGTATGGTGATACATATATATATGTGGTGTAAGAAAGGATGTTGTGTATCCGACATTATGGAAAAAAAGACAACCTGGAAACCGAGTTAAATACAAATATAAGATGTTTATTCATATTTGTGATGATATTTCATGAAGGGATGGCTTCAAAGAATTGAAAATGATAAAATTATGACCTAGTTTATTAGAAATAGATTGGGAGATTATTTGAGATACCTAATACCTAATTGATCCCTGAAAAGGGGAGAATCAGTTTGGTATACAAAAGCAAAATTGATCCCCTCTTTACAAATATTCTCTGTGTATAAGAGATAGATTGGAGGATTTCTGGAGAACCCAAATATAGGGATTCTGTGTTCTATTTCTCTGGATTCTGGACCAACATTCCCCACTTAGATATCACCCTAAATATGAATAATTAACTTATAACTAATAACTATAATATTTGTATTCAACTCAGTTTCATGATTGTCTTTTTTCACCATGTATACATATATATGTGTGGTATATAAAGTGTGTGTGTGTGTGGGGGGGGGAGTTTAGAGTACAAATTATAGCAATTGATCCCCTCTTTTAAAATACATGGAAACATTTTCTTAGTGTATAGGAAATAGATTGAAGGACTCCTTGAGTACCCAAATTTTTAGTTGAGGATCAATTTAGTATTCGAATGATAGAAAAATTGATCCCCCTCTACTCAAATATTCTCTGAGTGTATAAGAAATAAATTGAAGGATTATTTGAGAGTCCAAATACATAATTAATCCTCAACTGACAGGATTATTTATGTATGGATCTGCACCCATCTTGGAACAAAGTGTTAAAGTAAAATTGCTTCCCACCCACGAAAAAAACTAACTTTATGTCCAAGGATTCAAAGTTATATACATCTAGATTTTTTATCTACTTACATTTTGTAACTCTGGCATGGTTCAGAATCCAAGTTGACTCAGATGGATTGATGTGTTTGGTATTTATTTTTCCTTTAGTAGATGTGATTCCACGGAGAGTGTCTTGGTAGGTACCCATTTGTTGTGGAAATACAAGCAGTTAGGTGACTTGAGTCACCCCATCCAAGTTTGATCCGTAATCTTATAATATGAAAGCCGTTGTCACTTTTCTGATTGTTATTTGTCACACTAAACCAAACAAAAAGAGAGGAAGGGGTAAATCATACTGTGTCTGTGTGTTTGCATAGGCTAAAGCATACAACTATCTATATTGCTATGTTTATGTTTGCATCACTAGAGCTACTATTGCTGCTGCTGTCTTCATAGTGGGACAGAAAATAAATATAGGCATCTCTGATTTTTCATAGATAAAACTATATTATTGTGTATTACTTTTCAATGAGTACACAGATACTACATACTACACTCTGATCCTTGGCAGAAGTGCTTTTATCTTAAGCAGCATGCACTGATGCTACACTTTGATCCTAGGCACAGTCTTACTCTAATCCAAGACAGGTATAGATCCATACATAAACAATCCTGTCAGGTGATATACTAGTTTCAAACATAAAGCCTATAAGTTTTTTTTCATTTTGAATAAATCTGTCTGCCCCACCCCCTCAAAATGCGTTGGTTTTCTTATTGTTTGTGTATCATTGAACCAGAACTGACAGCAGCCAAGATTAATCTGTACATTGTTTATTCATAGGAAAAGGCCAGGAAAAATCAATAAGCGATCAATGATCTGGACATTGGATGGACTGGCAATTAATAGGTCTAGAAATAAAGATCTTTACATCTTGATTGAATCATCAAGACTTACCGGAGATTCTTAAGAGATTTATTATTTTCATTTCGTGGCTGTTTTCTAAATAGGGTCAGCCATTTAGGCCATCACTCTAAAAGGGGTTCTTTGAATTTTGTGATGTGTAAGACTCTGAGGCCATTACTCTTAGGAAGTTGAATGGACAGCGGAATGGATCCCTTAGGATAGAATAAAGGGTTTGGCTCTAAATTATCAAATGGTAACCAACTAAAATAGATACCTGAAGAAGGCTGGAGGGTACAACTGCTGGAACATTTGATTAAACAACCAAGATGAGGACACTAGTCGGAGTAAATCAGTATTTTTTGTTCAATAGGTTGATGGACTCAAAGTTAAATGTTAAAAAACTTGGTGAAAATTGAACACATTACTCAATAGTAATGATATGCCAGACCAACTAACCATTAATCCGTTAGTTGGTTTGTAAAAGTTTTAATATTAATTAAGCTTAGCAAAAGCTACATGTGTGGGGCTCCAATTGAAGATTGAACTCCTGATACAGTAGTAATGATCTACAAGACTATCTTGCTAAATGTTATCCCATGGTGAGGTATCCTTAAAATAGTTTGTAAGCTTAGTTGAGACTGGCACAAGGCCACAAGTGTGGGATACTCAAACTCAATATATAGTCTAGTACTGTCTTACTAACCATTATTCCATGGTGAAGCACACAGGTTTTTTTTACAGCTGCCAATGAAGTTCGAAATTTGTCCACACAATACATACAAAGGTTTTCAATGAATTTCAATTAATTTTTTTAAAGAGTTTTTTAGTTTTTGTTTGCGATAAAGAAATATCACATAGTAATGTCATACAGACTGCGATTTTTGCCATAAGATGAACCCATGTGCAAATTTCAGCATCCTTGATACAAAATAGTGGCCTATAAATTGGCTAGAAATGACCTTAAATGATCTCTGAAGTCAACCTCAAAAAGAGTTCAGACCATTTAAGACCAGACAGATGCAGACGAGGCTTAGGTACTGCTGTGTGAAGACAAGTTCAAGGGGCTCAGGATTTGTTCTGAGATCTAAAGACAAGTGCTATTATGTCTTTACAACCATAGTAACAACTAGAGAGAATTTTTCAGTAGTTCTTACCCACAAGTATGAATGGTATCCTCACTGAACTGATCTTGTGTCACATCCTTCTCTGGGTTAAGGTAAATAGGAGTAATGAAGTAGAAATTATTTCAAGCTTCTGTTTCAGCCAACTAAAAATAACAATCTTTTAATGCCACAATTATGAAGAAGGCATATGAAAAGTAGGAGTTGTCGTTTGTTTCCAAAAATGATATTTTAAGGATTGTATTAGAAACTTTGAACATTATTGATAATAAAACCATTATCAAGGTCACTAATAATGGGGCACAGGGAAGATTGGATTCATGTCTTTCCCAAGTTAGTGAAATAATTGAAAATCAAGCTTTGGTCTTGAAATCCAGGTCACCTCTGGTCCTAAGCTTAGCAGGTAAATGGTCTGATACTGTATAAAAATACATATATTACTGTGGATTCCAGGAAAGTTATCTTAATTTTCCATTCCAACTTTGTGTCGAAACACGTCATCAAGAGGATTACCCTCTGGCCTTCTTCAGGTATTTGTCATAAATACCTGAAGAATGCCAGAGGTTACTACAGCCAAATGTTATGAACATATAAACAACCAGGATGAGGACAATAGTCCAAATAAATCTATGGATAAAAAAGTCTCAAGACTGAACTAAGCTCAATAAATCGATCCCGAAAATTCAAGATATCCTTATTGTCTATGTTATCTTCAACCTGTTTCGTTTTGGGAATCTATACTAATATTTGAGCCTTTTGTTTGTTTACTGGTATCTCTTCTCTGCTAAAACTATTAGGCCTATGAACCTAATATTCTACATGTAGACTGAGGAGGACAAATTACCACGTAGGCTATGTGAAGTTGACCTCTCAGATCATTCAAGGTCATTTCTAGCCAATTTGTAGGCCACAATGTTGTACCAAAATTTACCATGCTGAAATTTAGCATATGGGTACATCTTCTCATCGCAAAGATCACAATCTATGTGACAATAATTTCTGAGGTCATTCAAAGTCACCCGAGATCGTTTCTGGTCATTTCTACTCAATTTTCAAAGTTTTTACCAATAATTTTGCACTTAGGAAACTGAAATTTGGCAAAGGAATAAATCTTTTCTTGGTGAAGGTCATGAGCAATGTGATATTGACCTAAGAAGTCATTTGGGGTCACCGAGGTCATTTTTAGCCAATTCCCTGAGTAGTAAGCCACAATTTTACACCCATGAAACTGAAATTTGGCATAGAGAAAGATTCTTTCACGGCAGAAGGATCTTAGAAATGTGATTTTGACATTGGGTTATTCCAGGTCACCATATGTAATTTCCAGTAAATTTTCTTAGTTGTTTACTAAAATATTACACCTAGGATGCAGAAATTTTACATAAGGGGGAATCTTTACATGGCAAAAGTTATAGGCAGTTTGAGGTTAATGCTGGAGGTCACTTAGGGTCATTTCTGGAAATTATAAGGCTCCAAGACAATCTCTAAAGATTGCTGGCCTTCGCCTGACATTTTTCACATAGACAGCTCTATATTGGTTGTTCAAAGGTTAGATCCCCAAACAACCTTTTCATACTGGCACTCAATGGTAGAAACACTTATGAAGTGTATCCAGAAGTTCTGTCAAACTAAGCAACATTACATTGCCATAACAGGTACTCGATATCTAGAGCGTTGTCCAAGAGAAAACATATCAAAGATAATATTTTACTGTTTGGTTATATCTCAAGTTATTGTTCTCCGGGCATTGTCAGGCATCCTTGCAAGTAAGTGACTAAAACATAGTAGCAATTTAAAAAAACTTGGTGAATTTCAACTTTAAATCTATTTTCACCAGCACAATATGCAAAATCTTACCTGCTAAGGCATTTTACCAGTGGCACAAAAACCTGTGTTTAAGTTTTCTCAAATAATCATAATTAAGTCAGCAACATCAAAACAGAAATTAAGACCTTAGCAACAATCAGCCAAGCAGAATATCCACCTCTGCTGTCGCTCCGTTGTTGAATGAAGGCTCAACGACTGTGCGTGTTAGGGTTGGTAGTGGTGGTGGCTGTGACTAAGTGTTCACTGTTGTAGATACCAGGCTAATGATCGATTGGGACACATATCTCCATATATCTGCGTGTCATACATAAGAACATGTACATTCAGACAAATGTATATGCATATAAATATAGGTACCCCTCCCACCCATCGCACTTTTTGAGCCGTTACTTATACCACTTTTTTGCTTTTACGACAAAAGGCAAAAAACAAAAATGTGTTTTGCAGTAAGCTGTTACAGAGGCAGCATGCACACTCTTCCTATCATTCCTACCCCCCAATACCTTTTTCTTCCTACCAACCCAACCTTCAAGGACTCATCCTAACATACCATCATCAGTATTTGTGGGGTCTGGGAATGCTCATAGATTTTTCTATTATAAATTAATAGTAACTGCATCTTTGCTTTATGCTATTTTGGCTCATGAGGTTTCTGTAGAAATGCTCTACTTTCAGATAGCAGTGGAAACCAGTATATGCTTATAAATATTACATTGGGTCATGCATAACTACATTTTTGCACAAGTATTGAATGAATGAATGAATGGATGGATGAATGAAAAGAAGTCATAACATATCAAGTCAAAATATCCTCAATGCAATTGGCTTACTAGTCCATCTCCTTTCCACGTATCTAGTCACAAATTGCTTTGAGAGTTACTTTCTCAAAATGAAACAATTAAGGAAAATAACATGAGAAGCAAGATGGCATTGGTTCACTAGGTACCAGCAGCAGAGAATAATCCTTGACCCAGCCAATTGGGAGGTGGATTGATTTATGTCTTTCCCAATGGCATTAAGTGGACACTAACTACTTCAGCCAGAATTTGAATGAAGTTTGCACATTCCCTTTCCCAAGTCCATATCTCTTTACTGAGCAAAATAAGAAAATAAATCAATTTATGTTCATATCAAATACATAGTGAATGCTTTTGTAGCTGCACATATTTTCTAAGCACTTTACAACCTTGTGTTGTTAATATAGATATGATACATAAATTTGCATGACTATATGTATCTCTTACTATACATGCACATTTATAATATATATACCTAGGATAAACACACACAATTATACACTGGTAAATCACCAACCAAATAACAGGGTAATTGTCTTATTCAGGATATGATTGCTTTTGTCATCATCTAATAGCTTGCACAGAATCTCTTGTAGATAATACTATTCCTGGGTGCATCCTGTATTCATTTATTTATTTCTAAATCAATTTAGTTTTGGCTGACACATTAGACTCATCTGCATTTTTAGATATATAGACTAAAATGATGTCCATATTAGCTCCTGATGATGGAATGTTTATTTAAAGTATTTGATGGCAACAGGGAATATTTTAGGAGGGAATATTTAAAACAGCACAAAAAAAATTTTAAAAAAATTAAAAAAAAAAAACAAAAACACACACACATTCCATGAATTGCTCTAATTTATCACCAAGTTTTTATCTCCCCAAATTGTAGCTGATGTGAGGCCAGACAATGAAAGTTACATTTACCTTTTGAGATATTCTAGGGGAAAAACAGTCTTATACACATCAAATGGGGTATTTTTTCACTTAGTGTAACTTAACTAAATGTTCTAATTGATTTGACACTCCATTATTTTCATAAGAAAAAATCTTTCAGAATTATAAGAGGTTGGGTTTGCTGAAATATTTCTTTATTTTTTAATTTCTTTATCTATCTATTTTTTTTTTACAGAATTGATGAATTTTTCCTCTCTAATGACAATTTTTAAAAGTCTGTTGAAAGTCCGACCAAACATCAGTAGTAATCATTGGAAGGTGGGATATTTAGACATATGATCATCCAACTGAAATTAGCTCTGTGCAGAAGCTGATACCTGACGAGTCTCGTATTGTGATTGAAATTTTATTTTATTCCATGCATGCATTTTCTGGCAACCATAAAGAAGCTATTAATATTTTTACCAGCTGGATGCTGTCTCTGATGTTTATCCTATTGTGCAATTGAAATGAATGTAAATCAAGAGAAAACAAAACTGAACTAAAAGCCAATTAAATAATTTTATTCCTGTGCCAAAAGAGATGAGCCCAAATGGCTGCCATGCAAAATAGAGGTTATAATTGTCCACAGTCTTTAATTGCAATAGTTTTGGTTGGTTTTCCACTCTCTGTACCTCGCTTCTCAATATCACTTATAAGTTTGTAGTCACTGGTTACTTCTCCAAACACTACATGTTTGCCATCCAGCCTGTAACAAGAAAATGACAGGGTCAAAAATCAATGAGAAATAAAGAGCTGTGAGGTTTGGTTCAGTTGAAAAAAAAAATGTCAGTTTGATCAAGAGAAAAACATTTACTGATAAATGAATAAGATTTTTAAATTCTTGTTTACGCAATCAGGATGGAATGTTGTCATATTTTTATAGTTTATAAACAAATCCTTTTTCTGTTTTTATGAATTTCTTCCCATGAAATTTTGGTCAAAGCAAACTAAAATAATAATATAGCGGAAGCCACTTATTGAGATCACTTGCCCCCCCTCACTGATAACATTAAGCAAAGGATATAAAAATTGGACCAATTTACAACCATTGTTATTTATCCATTGTTTTCTTCTTATAATTCACCAAATGTTTGTCCATCTGTCTGTATGTGACAGCCTACTGTAAAAGCTACTTGACATAACGCCATGAAATTTTCAGTGGGCACTCCTAGGAGCCCTAGGCAGGTTTTTTTGCAAGTTAGATTTTGAAAATTACATCCCCAAATATATTTGAGGCAGAGATTTGATTTCCAATTCAAATTCATTCTAAAATTGTCACATTTTTTGAGGCCACTGCATTGCCTGTAATTTGCCAGTAAGCTGTTGGCTGATGACTGAAATTTAGTAGCATACACAGCGAGATGGCTGTGCTTTAATTTCTCTTCTTTTCTCCAACCCTTTCTAATGATATTGCCTTTTATTCTCATTTGTATCAAAAATACAAACACATTAACAGTTTCAGTAATATCTATCACTTACTCTCCCCCACTCTAAAAACATTGGCTCTTACTCTTCCCCTCTCTAACAAAGATAGGAATCTATAAACAGTAAAAATATTGCTAAAATTACTGCATGAAAGAAAAAAAACCCATCAATCTAAAAGAATTAAATTAAATGATATCTGATTTCCATCTATCTACCTATTCATTTTATCAATTTTGTTTGCCGTCAAGAAAAAATTTATACCGATTCA
This sequence comes from Thysanoteuthis rhombus, assembly GCA_963457665.1. NCBI lineage: Eukaryota > Metazoa > Mollusca > Cephalopoda > Oegopsida > Thysanoteuthidae > Thysanoteuthis > Thysanoteuthis major. The sequence continues at coordinate 12,992,159 of OY735241.1, read as the reverse complement.
TTGAGTATGAAAAACTCAGATAAAACAAAAACATTATCATTTTTTTGTTCATGAGAGTTTACGATTGTGAAGTAGTAAATAAACTTATACTTCTGCATGTATAGGGAAGTTGGTCCTGAGTATAAATTGTTCAAGTTTCAGATCAATGCTCACTCAATGCTAAAAACAGCACACAGATAAAAAGAAATAAAAGAATTATTAGGACGAAACAGCAGTATAATCTTTGGCCTTAAAATGAAAAAAAGGTCTTTTTGTCACCTACTAAACTGGCAGAGTTGATAAGACTAAAATCAAATTTTATTTGAGTTCTTTTAATCATAAACGATAAAGCCTTGGAGCCAAATCCAAGAAAAAAGATTTGCTGGTTTATCAATTATTAAAGATAAAACCTTGACTTAATTCTAAGACTAAACAATTGAAATTGAAACAGGAATATTATTGATATTTTTTCTAATTGTCTTCAGATAGTGAACACTTTCTCTCATTATGGCTAGTAAATTAAATGTGCTATATGGTTATGATGTAGTGTTCTTACTTACCAATTGGTAATAGCAGTGGTAATGAAGAACTGTGACCCATTGGTGTTCTTGCCAGCATTAGCCATGGACAGAAGACCTGAACACAAAACATAAAGGCATCATATAGGGAATGGCATGGCTGACAGGTGTTAACATTTAGATAAAGGGAAAAGAGAAGGCTGGCAAGGAGGATGAAGTTAGAATCTGTCTTGATGATTAATTTGAGATCATTTGAAAGGTAGACATAGAAACTTTCGATACTTGCCCAACTAACTCAAATAGATCATTTAGAATGTCTACCTTTCCACAAGAAAATTTAGATAAAAAGGCATAGAATTTTAAAAAAATGAATTCATAAAAACAACAACAAAAAAAACCCAATGAAATTGAATGTTTGTATTTTATGTTGTCATTGTAAAGCAGTAATTGATGTCTGAATTTCAAGATGCTATAGCTTTTTTCTCTTTGTTCGACAAAAAAAGCTGTCCATTTAAAGAGATGACTAATAAGGATTCGTTGGTCTTTAAATAACAAATGCAGTCAATTTTTGTTCCGCATGTTCAGCTCTACTGCTTTAAAAGGCAAAGCCAAAAAGGTGCAGCACATATATTTTAAGTCTCAAATTACTCACGATTTACATGCTAACAAAACTTGGAGACACAAATATACAAAGTACATACCTAGAAACATACAGAAACACTCACATAATCTAATTTTACTGCTTTGTGTGTGTGTGTGTGAGTTAGTTTAGTAGGATAAGGCAAGCTTGGCTTTTTTTTATCAACATGACTACAGTCAATTCCTGAAGATCAGACACTCATTATTCCTCCCCATGCCTGCTGTGGTTGATTGGTTCATTCATAAAATGTCAAATGATAATGCCATAAATGTCAACATCAACATTAGTTTTACATGCATATACAAACACATATACACAACCAAGCCTAAAGAAACGTATTCTCTCTCTCCACTCTTGCGTATTTCAAGCATAATATTGAAAGTTATGATGGCAACTGAAAACAGCTGCAGTGGTTTTCAAGAACTTTGGGTTTCTTGAAGGAAATGATGAAAGTTGAAAGGTAAAGATGTTTCAAAATCACTAGGCTGATTTTTTTCTCTAATGGATTCATTTTAGGGCAAAATTGATTACAAACTATTTTTATCACTTAAAAGCCCTCTGGACCAAATTATTTTGCTATTACTGTTAAGTTTCTCTCTCATACCAAAATCAATAATAATGTGTCATTTGTTTTAAGAGCTTTTTTTTCTAAAAATGGTTTTAGGGATTACTATGAGAATTGTTGCTGATATATTAATCTGCAAAGTATTTTAACTTTCCATTATTAAATGTAAAATATCTAATTTCATAATTATAGATTATAAATGTCTATTTCCATAATTAGAAGTAAAATATAATTAAAAGAGACATTTTTGTATTCATCTCATATTGATGCCTTTAAGAAAAACACGAATCCATCATTTCTTCCCCACTCCCAGCCTTGGTTGGCAACCAGTCAAGGAGATGGATAATTGAATTCAAACTGGAAAAGTCCAAAACCCTTGTCAAACATCATAAGATGTTAGCAACGAATAGAGTAATACCTACAGCACATTTTGAAGATTTCTTTTAAAAGAGTGAATGTAAATAAAAAAAGAAAATCATAATTTGCCCAGAACTACACAATGCTGAAATATGCAGACCCCAAAGAGGCATAGATAAAAGCATTTCTGAAAATTGACAGGTCAAACCAAATTGCAAAAAAAGAAAACTTACCCTTTCTTGAGTGCTTCACAATAAAGTTCTCATCATCGAATTTGTTTCCATAAATACTTTTGCCTCCAGTTCCATCTCCTCGAGTAAAATCTCCCCCTTGAATCATGAAGCCAGGAATGATACGATGGAATTTGGAACCTTTGTAGCCAAAACCTTTTTCCCCAGTGCAAAGGCAGCGGAAGTTTTCTGAAAGCAACAACAAACCTTGAATTATGAAAAGCCTGCGCATAACTCTTGGCTGAGGGTAAATAAAATTGATCAAATAGAGAGCGAGAAAGATGGGAAGGGGAGCAATATTCAAGGGTGGGGGAAATAGAAATGTAATTACTTACCAGCCGTCTTGGGACAGGATTCATCATAGAGCTGCGGTAAGAAAAAAATCACAATCACTCAGTTTATCAAAACGAGTGAAGGATGATACCAAGTCAAATATGAAAGCAAAAGAAAAAGAAAAACGCAAACAACAAAATAAAAGCTCTTTTTAATCACATCATTTAGTACTCTACGATATAGAGCAATCTGTATATTATAATCACAGATAATGCTATCAAAATTAATCAGCTCCAAACACTTCATTTAAAATGAATTGAAAATTAAATAAACTTGATTTTTTTTATTGATGTAAAATTGTTTGTAACAATGAATTCAATAACATAATGAATGCAAATTGTTCCAATTTCCAAATCCTTTGCTTAATGTTGTCAATTTTTTTTTCGTGATCTAGAAAGATCCAGTCCCAAAGTAATCACAAGCAGCTTCCTCTGTATGAAAATGAATTCAATATTGAACAGTGGGCACAGACTACGTAATAATTCAATAATATATATTTGAGGGATGGAGGAGAGCTTCGCAACAAGGAGCTAGTCCCATGAAAGATAAAATTCATGTATTAATAAGAGAATTATGATTACTTTCAATTTTTATTTTACAACTCCTTCAAATTTGAGTGATAAATGAATTAAAAACACAAATTATTTTGTGCAAGTGCATACACCCACCCAATATGCAAACAAAATTGCCTCCCTGTAAGATTTGAAATCAATCAGAATTGAACCCTTTCACATTTAACAATTGTGACATTAGTTAAACAAATTGAACTCCTCAATCAGATTGAGGGGGGAATTTCACTTACATGAAATTTACTGTTTGATAATGACCATAAATATCAACAGTGCAAACAAATGCTAAAAGAATGATCCACTTGTGTGATCTGAACCCTTAATGCAGTTATTCATAAGGCTTTAGAATCGATTGGCCAAGTTATGGTGAGCAGATTGACTTAAAACATTTTATAACCATTTACAACCAATCAAAAACTTACTCGGTCCATAGAAATATATTTTAATCAATCACTGTAACCCACTACAGACCAGGTTTAATCACTGTTGCTAGGTATAAGTTATTCATGTGTTTTGACATTTATATGTATCTATATGGATTTTGTCCAGCCCTTAACGTTCATGATAAATATAATTACTTCGTAAAAATCAAGTTGCCATTGACTATGAAGAAGAGATGAAATTTGGGTCTAAAGAGTTAAAAAAAGTTTGGTCTTTTGTGGGGGAGGAATTTTTTGCTTGTTTGTCAAATAGATTGGGCAACTTATCAAAGATTGGGTGGGGGGTGGCAGTGTTCTGTCTGTTCAATAATACATTCCTGGCCACAATGCGCGTGACCTGCTGTTATTTCACCAGGTCGCAATGCAGTCTGACAAATTGAAATCAATATTCACAAAATAACCATTTATCCAAACAAAAAAAAAAAGGCCCTCAAATCATTTAATAATTTTAGTATATTTAAAATCATTATTTCATAATAAAGATTTCACCATATCCCCCTATCACATGAATAACTAAAAATAGAGTAATTATATTAGGTTATAATTAAGAGAATGAATGGGTATTTTTTTGGCACATTATTGTAAGGGTCATTTGGTATCAATCTCAATTCATAGTATTTACAATATTAGAATTACATAATGAATATTTCTAATTGATTAAACTCTAAAATTTGTAAAAGTGAAAATCCCAATTACGTTCAAATTTTAAAAATTTCTTTTAAATTTTGTCAAACTTTCTAATGAGAATAAAAAAAAAGATTTTGATTTGGTTATAAATCTTTTTAAATTCTATTTTTGATTATATCTGTGCTCATAAAAAACATAATTGATTTCAGAAATAGAATTATATTTAAATGACTCACTTGAATAATAGAAAAAAATAAACTATTGATCATGTCCATTTATTTCCTGCTTTTATCCTCTCCTGATCCACTCACAGCCACACATAACGAACAGTGTTAATTTTTTTGATAAATATTCAACTGGTAAGTACTGTAATTGACTGCACGTATGACCCCCCCCCTCCCCGTTTTTCTTCTTAAAGTTGGTTTTAAAGGTAAATATAACTTTCATTATCCAGCCTCGCACTGGCCTGATCTTCAGGAGGAGTTGAAAAAAAAACAAAAAACAACTGGGTGATAAATAAGAGGAAATTAAGGGAATGACTTTTTAATATTCCTTACTGAAATACAGATTGGGTCTTCTATATGCCATCAAGTACAGAAAGTAATTACATAATAATAAATCTATTAGGACATGAAGTGGCAGATCAGTTAAAGTATTATTCAAGTATTAAATTGATCCCACAAGATTTGCCACAGTTTTCACACATCAAGTGGTTCGTCATTTAACTAAAAACAAAAAGAAAAATGCAACTGATTGAGTTGTGGTAATTAATTTTGAATTTATACAAATAATTACCAACAAAAATTTCTCACTCCCTCAAACAATTATTATCTTCAATTTTATGAGGATGCCATTTACCATGAGGAGATAAACTTGTTAGGAAGACTTTTTTCAAGTTATTTGCAAAGAGTTCTTTTGACTATTGAACTCATTCTTGTTATTAACTTATTGTTATTCCAACAATTCAGACAATACATTTTACGACATTTCATATATTATAAGTGTTACTGATAGAAAAGAAAAATTGTTTGCTGCCATTACTGGCACTGCGAGGGAAGAAGGGTTCCTCTCTTTCTATATGGATATTACACCTGAAGAAGGCTATGGAACGGATTTTCTGAAATGTTGTGGGAACAACAAAAATAATGTAAAGAATGAATTCACTTGTCCGCAAAACTGTTCGGTTGTTGGAAAGCTCCTCAGATATTAATCATTGGGGGTGAGTGTCAGTAGGGAATCAGTTCACCCACTTTCATCTTTTTTTCATTTGAGAAAATAAAAGAACAATCTTTTTTTATTAAATATAAGAGGAAGAGAGAGTGGCTGTTAGTGAACTATTTGAGTGGTTGTAAGCCTCAAAATTTATCGAAGGAGTCGACAGATGAATGAATCATTCTATCTTTTAAATCACAGATTTTACAAGTATATGAAGACATCAACTGTATTGGAGAAAGAATATCAACCATAGATGTCCACTTCTGTTAAGCTCGAACCCAAACCAAATAATTAGAGCAAAAAATTAGAAAAGCCCCCAACCCAACCTTGGCTAAATCTGAATTAATTTTGGCAGATAATAAAAAAAATATTTGAGTAAAGAAGTAACAGGGAGCAGTGGGGATGATCAAAAAAATTCTAATTTCTGGAGAATAAAATTAAGTTGACAGCATTTTTTCATAATTGCCATTAATATCATTCTGATCAGAAAATCTCAAATCATCATCAGGTGACAAAAGAAATGAGGAGATTTATTTACTAATTAAAATTCCTTTTATTTGAGAATATCAGAAAACATTTTGTTCAATTAAAAAAATTCCTATTTATTTTAAATGCCCACAGATAAATCCACATCTACAAATGATAAATTTTTTCAGATGCATAAGAAAAATCAAATTGAAAAAAGTTTTCTATCACAGCTATCCACAACACTGGTTTAAGTACTGTTGCTGGGTTTAGGATTATTCACGTTCTGACCATTGTTTTTTTTTTTTTTTTCATAACAATAATAATGATAATTTTAATAAAGGCAAAAATGGTGATGCTTATTCTATTCACCTCATATTACGTATTATCAAAAATGATTCCATTTTGAGAGCATTTAGTTTTTCAACACAATTTCTCCCTCCCCCCTGATACCTAAAAGTCTGTTTTCCAATCTTTTCTCCACCCCCCCACCCCAGCTGCACCTTCCTGTGACGAGTAGGGAAGAGTGAAGTTATCAAGATAACAAGATAAAAGCCCTGACTTAAAGATGGAACTGAGTTGCCATCAATCACAATAGTAATTAATGGATTAAAAGGGGTAGAGAGTCAGGTTCGTCGCTTGGGTGATGCCTGAGGTATCCCCCGAAAAAGGGAATGACGGGGGGTGGGGAACAGGATAATTTCTGGAACCACCCACACGTGAGGGTTGTCCTCGCCGGGGAAGTCGAATGAACATCGAGGAGAGAGTGGAATAATCACGAGAACACCTATTCGTAAGAAGTTCTGTAGACAAGAGCAGGAAAATGTGGGTGACACAACAGACGATCCCCCCCACACACACACACGTTGATAGAATTTTTGCTGTTTGTTCTATTTGTTTCCCTCAGAAGGGGGGGGGGGAGAAAAAAAGACTCATTTGTCTTTTGTTTGTTTTTCTTTTGACGGGATTGAAATTTTACCTTTTTTCTCTTATAACAATAATCATAAAATTGAATTTGTAAACTTGTTAGAAAAAGAAGAAGGCCCTTTTCCATTGCGATCAGTCTTATTATTTGTTCAACCCCAGATACTCCAGAAACAAATATAAGTCAATTATTGGTTGTTTTTTTTTTCAGTAAGAGAGAGAGATAGACATAGAGAGATAGAGAGATAAATAGATAGAGATGATGATACTATCAATAATCAGTGAGTCATCATCATCTTGCACCTCTCGGTGATCCTATCAATAATCTATCCTCCCACCCACGTCAATTGCGATTCTTGAGGGGAAAAAAAAGGAAAACAAACATTCAAGTTGTAGCCATTACGAACTACTGAATAGATGTTTACACAAATGATCTATTAATGATGATGATGATGATGATAAAGGAATGATCGATCGGTAACTTCAACAAAAAGGGATTGAACAAAAAAAGCCCTGTTCGTTTATTATAGAAATAACCATTAATCATGGGAGTGGAGGGGAAGTCTGAAGATTCATTTCAGTTCCAATCTACAATGCAATTATTACAGATGTGCGTAATGTGAATAAAGGTAAAAAGCTCAAATATTACCCTGACCTCTGACCCAGTTCTTTAAATGAGTTAATGATGATTACGTCTTTCAACAAATAGAAAAAAAAAGCTGTTTCAAAAGAAAATCCAACCAAAGTGTATGTTAAACCAAAGAATTTCGGTCTGGAATCAAAAAGAAGGAAAAAAAAACCCAGAAGATTTTCCTTCATTTTGAAGAAGATAAAAATGATTAGAGAGAAAAAAAAGTTTCGTTTGCTTTTTTTTTAAAATCTTAATTTGCATTTTTGGCCTTAAAACCTCAATGTTTGAAATGAAACAAAAAGTATCAACTTTTTTTTTCATATGGGGAGGGGCAAAAGGTGAAAAGAAAATTGCGATGTTTCTTATTTAATGTTGTTGTTGTTGTTGTAGTAATATTGTCCTGTCAATATTTATCAATAATCCTCATAAATCCAAATTGGATTAAATGAATTACGCAGAAAAGGAGAAGAAGAAGAGATAACAAAATATTGGAAATTGATCAGATCTTCCTTTCTTACTTTCCAGGTAATAAAAGAATTTTAATTAAATTAACCTGAAGAAATAAATGAATAGATTTCTTTCAAGTAACGCTCATCAAAAGAAAAAAGAAGAAAATTTTGAATAGATTTTTTTCACGGATCCAGTCGTTCATTCATTTTTCAATCAATTTCACTTTTTTATATTTCATTGATTTTGTCTTTGCTTACCTGTCTATTATTATTTCTGCTGATATATTCAATTGATTTTTTCATATTTCATTGATTTTTCTTACTCAGTTATAGATTTATTATTTATTTGTTTAATTTCTCCAGCCTGTCTGTCTCTCCAAATGTTTCAGTCTCATTGAATGCTCCACAATTATAACCTTTTGTCAGACTAGATTTTGTAAATAAAAAACCTATTTACATTAATCGTCGACGAGTGAATTAAAACAAAAATTATACAAATCTAAATCATAAAAATGAACAATTATTTTATACTTTTTTTCCCACCTTAAACAAAAAAGCAAAACATGAATTTATTCATTTGTAGTCTTTTTTTCTCATTTACTTCCGAACTTTTTGTAATCCAGCCTTTATCAATCTCTAAATTGATTTCAGTTCATTTATCTTAGTCTGTCCATATTTCTTTATTTACCAATTCATTTACATTTCATCCTCTTTTTTTTCACTGAAATATTCCTCAAATATTACCTTGTATCAGATTAGGTTTAGCAAAATCAGTGAATTTAAAAACCCGGGCCAAATTATCTTTTTTTCAAAAATATCTGATGGCTCCGATGTTTTTTTATTTTTACTTTCAATAAAAAATACATTTTTGTCATAGATTTCCCAAAGACGCAAGATTAAAAACTAAAATCTGAAATTTTAAATCCAAAGAAAAAACCCCAGAAAAATCAATATCCATCAATTAAGAAACATTGCTAAACTTTCAAAGTTTTTTTTCAAGATTGGAAGGTATAAAGAAAATTGAAATATAATTAGAAAATACTCATAATTAAAATCACTATGATTAAATAAAGAATACAGACATTTTTTACATTGTAAAATCGGATAAATTGAAATATTTCTAATTATTATCTTATATATTTATAACTTAGAAATATTTATTAAAGTTTTTACCAATATTTTTAATTCTGATGTATTTTTGTAATTTGAAGAATTTATTTTCAACATTTTTGACTTCAAGTTAACAATGATGAATTATTTTGAATGTTTATTATTGGAAAATATTTAATAATTTTATAATTTAAAAATATCAATTTCAATTTACATCAATTTTCAATTCCTATTTTTTTCCAATTTGAAGAATTTATTTTAATATCAAGTTAACAATAATACATTTTAATTTTTAATTAGATTTTCTTCGTAATTTAAAATATTTTTTGACATTTTTTCATTAATTTTTGATAATTATGTATTTTTGTAATTTGAGGAATTTAAACAATGATAATGATTTTTTATCCTTGAAATTACTTTCTGAAAAATTGAAAACTTTTAGATTTTGTAAAAAAGAATGATTTAAAAACAAAATAACTTGAAATAAAAAACAGTCATTCAACAAGAATTTTGACAAACAATCAAAGAATTTTTTTTGAGGGGGTAGAAAAGAAATCCAAAAAATGTTGGATTGAACCATAATTTTTTTTTCTTACCAAAAATTCAATACGGCCCGCAATCGAAGGATCTCCTTCGGATTCCACATCAAAATAACATTTTACAGTCCCTTTTCCATCCATTCTGTCATTTAAGTTAAAAGCCCAAGAAAAAAACCGATGCACTTTGGTGTCTATTTTTGTAACCGATTAAAATAAATAACAATAAATAAAAATAAATTAATTTTCAGCAGAGCCAAAAACCTCAATCCGAACAGATCGAATCCAAATTGCCGTCTGCTGCCGACACGAACTACTTCCAGTGATTTTTATATGACACCGCGGCCGCTTCACGCATTGGATATTTCTCGAAATACTTCGACTAATATCCGCATAGATGCGAAAAAAACCTACATATATAAGTATAGATATTCATATGTAAGTAAAAGATATAAGTAAAATTAGTTCATATGGGTTAATAAGCGCAGTATGTTGCTCATCTTTGTAGAACTATTTTATCACGCGTAGGTAGATTTGATGCGTGCTTATTCCATCCATGATGGAAAATGTGTCGTCCCTTTTCTTTTCTTTTTTTAAGAAATGGATTTTCGGATATTTTAGACATTTTTTTTTAATCTCTTTTCACTATATTATAACATTTATTTTCACTGAAAAAGATTGCTTAAGAACAAAATTACAAGTTTTAAAGTAAATTAGAGTCGCTTCACTTCTGGCATCGCTAAAATGATAATAATTCTGCAGACGACTCATCATTTTTCCCCATCTTGTGTAATAAATCCTGTCAAAATGTCAAAATACATAAATAAAAACTTTCCCCCTTTTTCTTGTATTTTTTTCTGATCCATTTTTCCAAACAATTTTAAGCTTCTTAAAAAAGTTTTTTTAGATAAAATATAATTATCAATATAGAAAAAAAATATTCTTTGTAAAAATTTCATTTTTTTTCTAATTGTAAATTTTAATGAACTTTTTTCACAAATTATATTTTTCCATTCATCAATTTCTATATGTTATATAAATAATGCTTTAAAAATTTTTTTTCACCATATATATATCACATTATTAATTTTTTTAAAGAATTTTTTCATTTTTAAATTTTATTATATATTTAATGAAAATTAAAAGGTGGTTATTTTTTTTTTTAACGGACATTAAAATTTCGATAAAATCATATCGAGAATATCGTTAGGCCAAATGCGAGTCGTGATTACGCAAGGTAACCAAACTTAGTATGGCACAAGACCACGGGGGGGGAATTAAGTAAGGATCGAACTCATTTCATTTCACTACACTCACATAGAGAATTGACTTGAGAGACAAACCTTGGCAATAATAATTACGATCCTGTAGACTACAGATTGATTTTATCAAAAAATCGACGCAAAAAGTCGGCTTCTCTATGATCTTTAATAAACCGACATTTTTGTTGCAAAAATGTAAGCGTCTTTCTTTCCTTTTTTTAGTTTTTGTAAGAAAATGAAAGAAAAAAAACATGATCTTCATTTTTGATTTAAGATAAAAGTTTGGAATAAAATTCAACTTGGCGTCAAATGTAGTATTGTAAAGTTGTTGTTTATTCTTCTTGGATAAGTCCTTTTAACTAAAACTTCAGTACTTTACAAAGTACGTAAAATTCAATTATTCTAACCTAAGTAAACAAAAACTAAAAATACATACGTTTTACTAACCAAGGAAACTTTTTTATTTTCCTGATTTGGTGATTCTATTTTTTATTTGATGAAACATCGTTAACATTCGTAATTTCTAACTTTTTTTCATCTTGAATTTTTGTGTAAATAGTTTCAAGTTTACTCATTCACTGCCGTTACGGTTAAAGTGGGTTGCGGGGAAAAAAAAAACATTAAACAACTAATAAATTCAAGATGAAAGAAAATACAAAAAAATAATGATGGTTAACTTTTTTCTTGTTTTAATTGATAATTGTTATTTGAAATATTTTAACCTTACTGATCATTCTTACCCTACCCTGTCCTATATTGTGTGTGTTATTATCGAAAATCGTCTGCTCAATTTCGCAATAACTTACGCAACCAGTATTTATCTAGTAGCACCCCGTTCCCACGATGGTAATACGAATTCCAGTTTAATGTGGGGACCCTCACACGTATTTATGGGTGGTTCCAGAAACTGCCCAATTCGTTTGGCACTGCCCTTTTTGGGAACATCTCAAACAGGAGGCAATGAACCAGACCTTAACCCTTTCACGGGCAATGGGGAGGTGCAGCCCGTTGGGACGCACCCCTGGAACTAGACATTCATGTTTTTCTGGTTTTCGGCCAAAAGACCACAGAGACGCAACCGATGTCTCACGTATATTTTATCATTATGGTTGGAAAATGTCCACGTCTCTAAATGGTTAATTTATTCATTTTTAGACTTTTACATTTATCAGTTGATAAATATAAAGTTTGAATTGTAACTCATTCAATTAAAAAGTGAAAGAGTGTAAAAAAAAAAAAGAAAAAAGTCAAACGCTGTCTTGTTCAAAAAAGGATGAAAAGATAGTCTCAATTTTTTTTTTTCAAGTCTAGTAATTATAGCATTCTTTTATAAAGTTAATTCTGTATTTTCTAAACAAGTGTTGATAATATTTATTTCCCCAAAGAGGCGAACGGATCAATATAATTTACAGAAAACTGCATTGCGGATTTAAAAGATACAAAACTGGGGGGTGTATTTAATACACTAGCCAATTTTGTATGTGTCTATTTTCGTTTCTAATCATAATCTACGTGTCCATGATTGATTATGACGCGCGTGCGCATTTGTGTGTCTGAGTCTGTGCGCGCATACGCGTGTATGGCGTGTATGGCGTGAGTGTGTATAATGCAAATATATAACGTGGACGAGATATCATAATTCATAGTACCAGTCAAAAAATGACGGATTATTTATGTATAGATAAATTGCTAAGAGGACGTTTCGGCCACGGACGCTTTTCGACCCTGGCTGTTTTGGTTTCGTTTTGTTTTTAAAGGCGAAAATGACTAACTACACGTAATTTGAAATGAATTAGAATCATATATGCACTGTTTGTTGTTAGGTGTTTTATATACCTTTTTCTTTCTTAACTTTTTATTGCAAATTTTTGTTTATATATTTTGAATTTTTCTATAAAAGATAAATGAAATTCAAATAAGCCAAGATTCGTCTTTTACTAAATGGCTAAAAAGATAGAAAAGAAACCTTTCTTTATGTTTTTCAAGTGAAAATTTCATACCCACGCTCACTTGATGTTACAATGGTGCATAAATAAAAAGAAATAAGACAATTCACCTTAGAAAAACTGAAGTAAATACATAAATCATACACATTGTCATTTCGTCCTTTAAGAACAAAATAAGTCCAAAGCATTCACAGTCGAAATATCTCTGACTGTAACATCCATATCCAAAACGTCTGCTGCTGAAATATCCTACAACCGGATAAAATATACAAATATATGTTTTAGTATAAATACATTTATTAAATGAAATGTATCCTTCTGTTGCTTTTTACAACTTTACATTTGTTCAGATTTTTAGTAACTTTAAATAAAATGACTCAACAGAATTGGGTGAAAAACAAATTTCATTTTTCGTGAGAAAAACGAGTTTTAATCATGGAAGAGATGCCTATATTCAATGGAACCAATCAGACAGCTGTAGAAGTAGTCACAAACACACAGATACTTAGAGCTTTGCTTTACCCCTTCCTCTCTTTCTGTTTGCTTTAGCATGACAAGACCAGAAAACAAACAAAAGACAAAAAGGAGGGATAGGTACCTATAAGATGTGTGTGTGTGTATATATGTGTACCTTTTTATGTTATTCCTAAGGCAACATGGATTTTTTTTCTGGTTTTATATTATAAATCTTTTAAAGACTGATTTCTTCTTTTCACTTAGATTAGCTGAACATTTTTTGGGATATTTTTGGCATTCATCTAAGTTAAATTTGACTTGATTTTATTACCTCTGCCAACAAAGTTGAACAGAGGTGTAGGTATTCACCAATGTTTGTCAATTTGATGTCCAAACAATATCTACAAAAGTTTTCAATTTTTTTTACTACATTTTGTAAAAATCTTTGTTGTCGTTATCACAATATTCCAACTGCTTTCTTTCCGTCAAAATTTCTGAAAGGGGATATTGTTACTATTATACATTGACACTTGTGGATTAATTTCCTTGTCTTTGTTGTCTCTATCACATTTTGTTCACTTTATCAGTGTTCATTGGATTCAGTAACAACCCAAGATTAAAGTGTTCAATTTGACATTCCTAGAAGGTAACTTAATCTCATGAACTCAGACTAAATTTATCAAATTTATTTTAACTCTTTCAGGACTCCAGGAACATAGATATCCAAAGGCTTCAATAATTACTGAGATATATTTGTCTTATTTCTTGTAGAAGTTGAGTGGGCACAAAAAACAAACTAAATACCTTTAATACCTTTAAATAGGTTTTAATGACAGCTTAATAGCGTCATGAAACCATATGCGGTCCACCAATCAATCTTACCCAGCCATGCAGACAGGTTAGGACTATGCTAGTATGAAAATTGGTAGTTGAACTTTGAGTCCCCGATGTCCTTCAATATTGTTGTTTTTGAATGCATTGATTAATTTGGAGGAAATAGTTTCTTCACTGAGAAGCATTCTATGTTTTGGTCACTTGAGTGGAAAATTAATTCTTTCTCAGCCCAGTGGATGTCTGTACCTGGAATTCTTGACAATGTCCTCGGGTTTTAGTAGATAGTGACGCAGTAAACAAGTGCTTGTCTGGGGAAAAGAGCAGTGATAGTTTTGGTCTAAGGTGTGGATACTATTTTGAATTCAATAGACCTCCAACAGATCAGAACAGTTGAGGTAAAATTCCAACACCTCTAGATTGTGTCTACTCAGTCTCTCTGTGTATGACAAGATTTTAATTTTTGGAACTATCATGGTGGCTCTTCTTCGGACTCTTTCTATTGCATCAATGTTATATCTCGAGTGAGGTGATCAGATGCATGATGCAAATGCTCGATGTGGGTGGACACTAGCTTTGTAGAGGAGAAAGTTGTATTCTTCATCTATGTATTTAAAGGTATGCCATGTGCAGCCAAGCATGAGATTTTTCAGGCTTTTACAACCACAATGACGTCATGATGGTATGAAACCCACACACAAAGTAGTTCACAATACATAACTAAACAGAAGAGGCGTGTTGGTGATTTGATCTACTAATCCCATGTTTTTATCTAGGAAAAAATTTCTATGTACAAGTGTATCCCATCATGCTTTCGTTTCTTCAAAATGTGGACATTTTTTTATCTAATCCATTATGATTATTCTGCTAGGGTACAACTACATGAGACTTTCACCAAGGGAAAGATTAGGTATTTGAATAAGAGGGTAGGAAGAGAGAGAGAAGAGAACAACTCGGACTTGGAAACAGATGTGTTAGATTGCACTGGTGGAGAAAAAGAAGAGGAGGGGGAAGGAGAGGTGAGGAGGAGGGAAAAGAGGGTAGAGAAAGAGTGGGTAGGAAGGAGGAAGGAGAAACGTGGAGAAAGAAAGGGTGTGGGAAGTGGTAAGAGAGGATGTGATAAGGAAAGTTGAAAGAGGGGATGGGGAGGAAGGAAATTTTCTTATTTGTATGAGCTTTTGAGGACATATCAATTTGCATACTTATTGAGTTAAATATTATGTTATCTTTTTTCATTGTTAAATATTTCTTTTATTTCCAGAATTTTGATTGCTCCTACAAAGATTTCTCAAGAACCAAACTACGAAGCACTCAGAGAGTGCACACCTCCGTCAACACCATCATCAGGGGGAGTAATTGTGCATGGAACTGTCCAAAAATTGAATCACTTCTTACATAGTCTATAATCAACCATTCCATGAAATGTCATTGAAATTCATTGACAACTTGTGGAGATATTCGGTGGAGAGATAGGAAATTTAGGTGATAATATAATATATAATTACAACGGAGGGGAGGTAATTGTGCATAAATCCTCCCCCCAAATTAAATCACTTCTTGCATAGTCTATTGTCCATCCTTCCGAAAAATTTTTATAGAAATTAATCAAGAACTTTTTAAGGGTATGTAATTGATTTAATCCTCCAATCACATTGAAAATTCAGTCTATAGTTTTGAGATGGGTGATTAATATTCAAAGAGTTTCTTGGAAGATTGAACTCTTCCTTGTTTGTTTTGTTGAAATTTCAGCTTCTTCATTCTACAGTTTTCTCCAGGTGTATTATCCAAATGTGATGGGGGTAAATAGAATTTCCCAATGGTAACCACGCTACAATGTTGGATTTGGGTGATGTCTTTTTTTTTTCTTTCCATGTTAGGTTTGGATTTCCATACCTTTTCCTTGTTGAGTAGTGGAAGTCATATTGAGTTGAACCCAGCACTTGTCTAACTTATACATTCGGTCAATGTGTTGATGATGGCAGCATCTTTGATTTTTTTCTGTTTCCGATAGTATACCCTGTCTATATGATATTTACCACCATTACATCCGGATACTACACGTGAAGAAGGCCATAGATTGGATTGTCCTTTACATTGTGTTAGCAGCATAAATAATAAGAAAGTGTTCAATCATCTGAAAAACTCTCTGAACATTAAGACTGTAGACTCACAAAGCTACAATCAGCAATCAGTTTGCATGAGTTACACATCCGAAACTAAATATCCTATGAATTTTTGGTAGAAAATACATTGTGTATAGCGGTAACATTTCTACCTCTTCCTCTTTGCATACCTTTGCCTGCAATGCCTAAAGAGGGAAGAGAGCTTGCCAAGTAAATTGTGTTTATCAGTTGTTACGTAACAAAGTTGTTACACTGTATAGCAGTGTATACCATAGTTATACTCTCAGTCCCTGTCCTCCCATTACGCCTTGAGAAGTGCTAATGTATCCCCAGGGGTACATGTACATCATTTTGGGAATCTCTGTTCCTTAAATCTCTTATAATGACCCTCCTTTCTGCATCTATTACTTTGGCTGTATCTATTTTTAGACAGTTGTTAACATACTTCCTCTCCTTTTACCCCCTTATATACAGCATCATTGACTCTCTTTCTCCCTCTCTCATAGTACCTTATGACACCAAAAGCTTCATGTCACAGCAAGGGTACATATACTTCAGGTTGGGAACCTCTGTTCTATTCCACGCTATGGAAATTGGAGGGGGTGGAGGTACTTCTTATATTCTTGTGAATCTGATATACCCTCAAATATGGTTCACTCACCTAGAGAGCTAGCTGTAAAAGACTTAGCTACAAAAAAGCTATGAAAAAAGAGGAAGGTAATAATTGATGATACTTCAAGTAACTAGGGTTATGGTTGAGTTAGGGTTTAGGGTTAGGGTTTATTCTATTAGCCTTCATAAATATGATATGCATGACTTGACACTCTTTTTAACTGCGATATAAGTTGACAGTTTTAAGAATGGGAAAAATCTCCTGTTAAGAACACATTTGAATAGGTTAACAGGGTTTGTGAGGAATAAAGTGATCTGAAGGGAGAGTAACTGAAGAGAGATAGATTGCATTCCTAACAAAGGAAGCAAGCTGTTATTTAAATAAGAGGTGGGTAATAAGAGAGAAAAGGCGTTGGTAAAGATAGAAAGATACAATATAGAGAGTAGGCAAAGAAAGAGGAATGTTTTTTCTTTTTTACCTCACACTACGTCATATTATTCCTTTTGTGAAATTCAATTCTCAAAATAAAAAAATAGAAAGAAGAAAAAAGAAAAAAAGAAAGAAAGAAAGAGAGCAGATGATACATTGTTTACACTTCATTCCTAACTTTTTCATTTTACAAGATACTATGTTGTATTTCGGATGATATTTTTCATTTTATTTTTGATGCATTGATTATTCATTTTATCAGGGATTAACTTGAAATAACTTGTTTTATTACAGAAACACATGTTGACAAATGTTGTCAAAATCGTCTATACAACATTGGATATTTTGAAGAGAAGTCTGTTCTCTCTCTTGTCTCAAATAGCTTGATTAATCAATTGTGTCCTTTCCTGCATAACCGATATTGTACTAATCTTCTCTATTCCTTAGCTCAAAAAAAGTACAGTCAATTGTCACCAAACTTATTCATTGTAACTTTTTTGAACCTAACTTTTTTTTATTAGCTCTTCCAGGTTCTTAGCTCTTTTGCCGTAGTTTTTTTGAGGCTCCCTCTTTCAGGGTCTTGACTCTTTGGTTGTAGCTTTTGAGTGGCTAGTGCTTTCAAGGCCAAAGCTCTTTTGTCTTAGCATTTTTGAGGCTAGCTATTTCAAGGTCATAGCTATTTTGTAGTAGCTTTTTTGTGGCTACCTCTTTCAGGATCTTAGCTCTTTTCTCGTAGCTCTTCCAGGGTCTTGGCTCTTTCTTTGTTGCTTTTTTGTGATTAGCTCTCACAGAGTCTTCATTCTTTTGTGGTATCTCTGTGGCTAGCTCTTTCAGGGTCTTGGCTTTTCTGTTTGTAGCCATCTCTATTGTGGCTATCTCTTTCAAGGTGTAATTCTTCCAATATGTTAATATTCAAAATAGTTTTATCCATGGTTGGCCTGAAGAAAACATGTCTGTTTAGTCACTCAATAGAAACTGTCTTTTGGGCAGAATGCCGTGTTGGAGTGAACAATTAAAAAATTTGAAAAAAGGATGATCAATGAATGAGTTACTTCCCTTGTTTTACGTTGGATTGCTAAAACATCAGAATTTTGATAAAAACAAGTGTTATCACTGCCTGACACAAACTAAGGGATCAATTTAGTATAAACTTATAGTGTAAATTGAATCCTCCTTAATACCATGGGTGGGGAATGTAAATATAATAAATGGCTTCTTCTGTATTACAAAGAGTGCTTTTCAAGTTTACAAGATAAGTTTAGATAATTCAATACAATCAATCTAAATTTGTTGGGTGGACAGAGGTGTAGCTAGAGATGGGGGTCAGGAAAATTTGGATCCTGGGGTGATCCCCTTCAACATATAGTCATATTTGTTATTGTATAATGGCAGTAGTGATGTAATAGGTGAATATCTTGGTTTTATTTACCAACTAGTTTACCTATACTTTCAAAAAATGACAGCAAAATTATTTAAATACTGCTATTGCATTGAACTTTAAAAATATCAGAATCATTAAGTTATTCGTTATTTTCTAGTTTGTGTTCTACTCGAATGAAGTCAGACTCTTCATGTATTTGCAAAAAGGCATAAAGGAGACTACTCTATAATTCATATTTAATAATTATCTCTGTTGACAAATGCTATGGACAAAAATATAGGCACACACATGGCATATCGTAAAAGTAAATGTTCTCATTTATCAAAGGTTGTTGAAGCAAATACTGAAAGCTTATAAAAGGTGAGCATAAAGTCTTTCCCCGATTACAAGCACATGTTACCTAAAATTCATGAAAGGTACTAACATGATTTATTGCAAATAATACCTAAACCACAAAAAGGTTTTCTTTATCATTTGTAAATTTCAATATGTTCTACATTTGTTGCCCAGAAATCATTTAAGCGATATTCTATTCGATGCCATGCCGACATCTCTTCATTCGTTGAAGCATCCATTATCTTTTTCAATATCGGGAACTGGTGGACTGAATGTTTTGTCCTTGGTATAGGCCCATGAAAACATCTTGAATGGTAATGTTTTTAAGATGATTGTACATAATCAGGGAAGGTCTTTATGCTCAACGTTTCTGATGATCAATGTCCTTCTTCAAGGAAAATCTTTTCACAGTGGTGATCCTGGTAGCCCAAAGACAACTGGGCAATTAAAATAATACATAGGTAATAAAAAAATACAGGGTGTCCATAAAGTTTTTATCTACTTTCATTTAAAGAGTTTAATAAAATAGTTAAAAACTTTATGGACACCCTATATATGTAAATCACATTCTTTTGAAGTTCTCTTTCATCATGATTTTAAAGGTTTATTTATTGATTTTCGTCTATTTTCTTCTGCAACGACTCAATTACAAAATTATGTCTAAAATGTCAGTAGAAGTTTGTTAGTCCACACAATATCTCCAAAAGCTCTCGAATTTCAACGAAATTTTGAGGAATGATTGATTTAATTTTGGAGCAGATCTGGACATTTTTCTTCGATTTTGTTAACATTGTAAGATAAGATATTTTTTTCCGCTTTTCTAATGTAATAACACTGTAATGACCAAGTTACTCAATCTAAGGGAAACAATTAAGTGTTTAAATAACTTGAAGTTCAAAGGAATGTCAATTATTAATGGATGATTATTACAAACTTTTATCATGGCATATCTGTGAGGTGTAACCTGACCGTTCAGTTTTTAGTGACAAATGGAAGTACGAGTTCTCTAAATGCTTTCTAGTTATTGTTTTTATTAATATCGAATTTAAGATCAAGTAAATAAATTATTACTTATATTAACTGACTTACTTGTCATTTTTTCTTTAAGATACAGAAATTATGTAACATTCCCATGATAACATCAACCCAATTGAACAATCTTTAGGCAAAGGGTATACTCCATTGTTTTATTAATACTGAGCATATTTATGTCCGCCAATGAAGCTAGACAGAGATTATGTATTCACTCATGTGCATCAGTGGGTCAATTTTTCCAAGAATTTCAATAAAATTCTACGGTAAGGTGGATCATGGCCCAAGGGATAATCAATCAAATCTAGAGGTAGATGTGGAAATATTTTTCGATTTTGTTAACTTTGCATGATAGGGCAATTTTTCATCTCTCTGATGTTATAAGACATCAATGACTTAAGTTACTCAGTGTAAAATGAATAATCAAGTGTTGAAATAAATCCTGTATTTCCTGGATCTTCCTTGCTGAAATAACAGATGTTTTTTAGTCCATTTGTCTAGTATGCCATCAAATATAATAGATACATGATATATACAAATTTAAATTTTTACATATAAATATATGTCCAATTCTCATCTTGTTCATAAAGTATATTAATATCTTTAAGTGAAGGGAAACTTAGTTGTTTTAGAAGTCAAAGTAGAGAGAAAAATTTTTTATCCTTTGAAGGGTCAAAAGTGAAGAGAAAATTTTCTCCCTTTGAGGGGTCAAAAGTGAAGGGGAACTTTTTCTCCTTTAAGGAGTCAAAAACTAAGGGAGACTATTCCCTCATGCATATCTATTTACAAGTACACTGGCTGGACTACTGGCTGGGTTGATATTCAAGAGGTAAAAAGTGACTATAGCTTCCAAACTTATTTTTAAAATTTGACCACTCGGAGGGAGGAAAAGTCTCCTTTGATTTTTGACTCCATGAAGGAGAAAAGGTCCCCTTCACTTCTGACCCCTCAAAGTTTCCCTTCACTTTTGACACACTAAACAGGAGAAAGTTTCCCTAATTCTTACACCCTTTGAGGGGGAAAATGTTTCTCTTAACTTTGACCTCTAAAAGAACTAAGTTCCCCTTCATTTTTGACCCCTCAAAGATATCAATGTATTAACATATAAATTAAGAGAGTATGTATAGTTTCTATAGCATGATGAACAGGCAGATGGTGTGAAACTGAGGGTGAATTTATAGAGCCCTGAGAGGGGCTTGGTCTGAAAATTTTTTTTCTACACTAACCTTTTGGCTACGGTGGTCAGCTGGACCCGATTTGAACCTCCTAGCAAATTGATGTGTAAATCAGCTGTGTTTTTTTTGTACTTGACCCCCCCCCCCCCAACTTTAAGACCAAAATTTAAAGCCATGTTCTCAGCTTATCCACATTGGAGTTTACAGTAAATCGTAACAATCTATTTGCTTCTTTTGTTTGGTTCAAAAGCAAACAATAACACTGTGTGGTGCACTAAGAGTAGCACTTATAGCAGTGACTGAAGACGAAATGAATCAATCTATAAACTAAGACTACAAAGATAAGAAAGCACCGAAGAAAACCAAAGATTTTATCATTACAGTGTCTGAGGACTGGAGTCACATGTACTGTAATGAAAAATTACAGCAAATTACCTAAACCACCAATATTTCTTATTTCTGCATATGTCAACATTCAAAGTACATTAAGCACATAACACAACTGGAAAATTCTTTGAAAAAAACAACTGCTGTTCAGAATGGATGTAAAAAATATTATCAAGGCTTATGGAAGAATTAACAAAAACAAACATCAATGTTGATTATACAACTCCAACATGAGATGCAAAATAAAGCCCGGTCCATCTCTGATGACCAAATATATAGAGTCTAGGAGAGACACTCACTGAATTTCAAGAATTTGAAAAGAGCAAAGATGGCGATGATGATGATAAAAAAAAATCACCATTGTTGTGATAGGATGTTCATCTTAGAGGTTAAATATCCATTACCTTTTAAGATATTTTAAAACATTATTACTGTACTTTTGTTCCTGTGGATGGCAACTGACTCCTTACCTTCTTTAACCATTAGCATGTAGGTTGAGCGGTGAGACATCAAATAGGGAAAGGAGTAATAAAACTCAAGAACATGTTAAATCAACAAGTTTTATTGGTGTGAGAAGACATGATTATAGTACAGTTTTTGGTTTTATTTATTTTTTTCTCATCAAGGTTATAATGAAGTACCTACTCTACACATATATACATACATACATGTGTCTATATATGTGCATATATTTACATATATACATAAATACACCAAAAGTCCTTGTCCAAATTTCAAGATGTTACAGATCAGGGGTTCCCAACCTTTTTGTTGCTCTGTGCCCCTTGAGCATTCTGACAGGTTCCCCTGTGCCCCTAGGAATTAAGGATACAAAATTGATAAAATTACATTGATTTTAACAAGAGCCCCATTTGATTAATAGTAAAAGGTTTCTCGTTTCATAAGATACTCAGTAATTCATTTTTAAATACATCAATTTGTGAGATGGTTGAGCCTGTTTTTTGGCAACAAGTTTATTAATATGAGGGGAAGCTTTAGCAACTGCAGGACGGAGATCATGTTAAGATGTTTTGGGATTTGATCTGATTTCATTTAATTCCCAACACTGAAAAATTATCTATTCTTATTATTACTAGAGGTATTGTAACAATATCTTTTATCAATTTTTACTTTTTATGACAGTAAAAAAAAATAGTAAAAATTAATAAAAACACTGAAAATGTTGATGGAAATAACAGCAGGGCTTGCGATCCATTTGTATGTGTTTTACATCTGAGACCAAAAATCACGTAAATTATTCAGAAAATTCATCATTTGTGGAATCATCATATTGGATTTCTACAGCAATGTAGACCATGGTTATACACTCAAACCCCTATGTACCCCTTGAGAAGTGCAAATATTCAGGTTGGGGACCCCTGTTATAAATGAAGATAACACTGAGAAACATCCCAAGAATGTTCATGCTCTGAGGATGATGTGAATAAACATTGAAATAACAAAATCATCCACAATTTGTTTTGTTAATAAAATATTGATTACTTTTAGGTTGTTACACATGAAATGTCATTTTTACATCATAGAGAATGAAGCAAAAGATGAAAAGAATTTTTTTTTAGCAGATTCAATGTCATTAGAAAACAATTCATTATTATTGTAAGTCATACTGTAATTTGTCTATCTCCATCTTAGCTTAGTATGTGAGAGATACCAAGGTAAGGTGAGGGGGGACATACTCTTTATTGGTGGCTTGGACTAGAGTCATAAATAATTACAGATGGAGTTGTGACAAATATCAGCACGCATGCTACTTCCATGCAAGCACAAATGGACATAAAACAACAGTAGTTTTGTAGGATTTTTGAGGTTGAACTGACAAGGGAACCAACAAGAGAAAGTTTGTAAAATATCATAGTCTTATTCCATGAATCATTAGGACTAGTATCCCCATTGTAGTTGTTTACAACATTACATTTTGGCTGTTGTGTTCTCCAGCCAAATGGCTAAAAACAAAAATGAAGATATTAGGCAGTTATACATAGAATGTCAGTTTTTTTTACATCATAGAGGATAATTCTAAAAGTGAAAGATTTATTAATATAGTTGCATTTTTTGCAGATTCAATGTAAACAGAGATATAAAACATTATTGGAGGTTTTTGAGCCCTTAACAACAAATGGTGGTTACCCAAGAAGTTATACCATTTTCTAAGTGCGATTTCAAATTAGGACTTAATGCTACTCAAGCTGCTGATAGCATTAACCAAGCATTTGGAGTGAATACTATTACAAACTGTTCAGCATTGGCACAATAGGTTTAGCTCTAGGAATATATATACCAATAACAAACCTTGAGGAAGGCTCAAACCTTTTTTTAATGATGAAGAATTATTGACAGAAGAGGCCAATCACCCATGGAGAACGGTACAAGCACCTTTTGGAAAGTCAAGAACTTCAACAGCAACCATATCACGCAATCACAAGGCAATAAGAAAGGTTAAAAAGTCGGAAAAATGGGTCCCACTTGAACTGAATGAAATGCTTCATGACAGTGTCACACCCTACACCACTGAGTTGACTGTTTGTAAGCTTATCATCTCAAGCATGTTGTATTCATATCTGTAATAAAAGGCTCAATAACAAGGAAGCCATAATTTGTGCTTTTATGAATTTGTAACCGCTGAATAAAGAATTTTATAGAAATAGCATATTTAGTAGTTTTTGATCGTTGGGAAAAGGTTATAGTCTCAAATGGGTCTCATTTTGATTAAATATTTATGATGTTTTATGGCTTATATCATCCATCATAGTACTATGCAAAAATGATTATTGCTAATAAATGGATATTTACAAAGATGGGGTGAGGGTTGATAGGAAGATTGTGTAGTGCCTAGACAGGGTAGGACTGCATGCCAAACACTGTTGGTGCAAAAGGGGAATATACAGCTCTTTCAGTCACCAAGCAGACCAAATTATGACAGATATGATTAGTCACTCAAAAGAAACTGTCATGTTACCAATGTTTTTGGGCAACATGCCATATTAGTAGTGATTGTTGGGAAATGATCACTAAAAAGTCTGAATTTTCAAAAAAATAAGTGGGCACAAACTAGGGATTGATTTACCATAAACTTACATCGCACATTAAAACCCCCACTTTGGTTTTTCAAAAAACAAAATACAAGAAAAAAGCAAAAATGTTTTTCTAGACATAATAAGGAGTTGGAATAAAATGTTGGAATTTTCAGTCATCTAGCTCCATTGGTGCAGCCTGGATGTGTTATACATACATAGCCATCCAAACTAACTCGGAAAATTGGTCGAAGGTTTCTAATTTTAATATACAGTTTTTGAAATCAATATCAGCTGATACTAAACACTATTTCTTAGTCAACAGAAAGTTGAAAAAATATCTATGGATTAATCATAATCATCATATATTAACTGTGTTAATGACATTCTTAGTAGCACAGAGATAATAAGTGTATATATATATATATATATATATATATATATATATATATATATATATATATATATAATGTTTTTATTTTCGGCAAATATACCACTTTATTCAATTTTCTATAGTTGATATTTTGGCCTTGCTGGTCAATGCTGTTTTCAAACTGAATTAGGAACATTACAAAATTTCTTGTTCAGAATTGTCTTTACCAAAAAGAAAAACAAATATATACAAATGTATATATACACTTTATCATCATGTATATAATAAGTGCCATGTCTGCTACACTTATAGTATAAGTAGCAGCCATCAGCCCCCAGTACCCTATCAAATTACTTTTCTCTCCTTTCCTACTGTTACATTTATAGCATCAGCAGAGCCTGTTGTACACTAATGATAACTGTCAGTAAAGCGATGGGTCATGGATTAGATATTTATTAACTAGTGTTCCTTATGATGTGATGGTTAACAAGCTTGTCTTAGAGAACACTGAGCAGAGATTTGTGGTCTTGTGACCTTACTAAGCTACACTTAGTAGCAGACCTTGCTCAAAACACTGGTAACATGAGCAGAGGCCGGGGGCACCAAGGCACCTATCATGCATTTGAGACAATAGGAATTTCCACATACTAATAGAAAAATAAGAAGAAGAATAATAAATAACATAATACTATACTTTAAAAGGTGCCATAGTTCAGCTTACCTTGGGCACCAGGAACCCTAGAGCCGACCCTGCTTAGTAAATAACAATTTATTGACTAATCAACAATTAGTCAAGCAAAAGTAGTATATGACTGAGATGCAAGGAGCTTTAAAGTAAGAAAGCAGTGGATCTTCAGGGTTTAAGTGTGAGTAAATCAAGGAAATCATATGAGTTTTTGTAGCAATATCTTTAGGATTTAATTCAGTGTGGTTGAGGATTTCCAATCCCCTATGGTTAAAAGCAGTCATGTGGTGCTATTATTGTGCATATATTAAAACAATGTGTATTCTGATTTACATTATGGCCCTGCCAGTAAGTGCTCCTCAAACCACCTGCATGCTAATAAGAGCTAAGAACAGATACTACACTCCTTAGTTTTAAAATTATCAATAAATCCACTTCCACACCAATAAAACTTGTTGAGTTATTTGTTTTAGCATGTTCTTTAGTTCTATTACTCCTTTCCCCTTTTTGATGTTTCACCATTTTACAAAATGGATAAAAAAGGTAAGGAGTCAGTTGCTGTCCACAGGAACTGAAGCATAGTATCTTACAGCAATAAAATTTAAATTCTCCTCATATCTTTCATCCTTTCTTCTATCCCTACCACTT
The DNA here is from genome assembly GCA_963457665.1 of Thysanoteuthis rhombus. Taxonomy (NCBI): domain Eukaryota; kingdom Metazoa; phylum Mollusca; class Cephalopoda; order Oegopsida; family Thysanoteuthidae; genus Thysanoteuthis; species Thysanoteuthis major. Next base: position 12,965,862 of record OY735241.1, on the reverse strand, counting down.
TCCCTTGCTATGTAATGAATAAGGGTAAGATGGCGCTTAGGCTTGAATGGGAGCAAAAAGGACTCAACTTTCACTATTACTTTTTCCTCAGAAGCCTGAAGCCTAAAAATCAAGTTATTATAGTAGTAGACCACAGGAATATAGACAGATAGCAAAAGTAGCCAATAATGATACAAAATATATATATACTAGTTTCATTTGCCTTTACGTATCAAATATATAGATACATTCCATAAGTAATGAATTACTTTAATGAAATTATGTGCAAGACTAATGATGATATCTTAGTTGTCAATACCTGTGGAATTTCCCTGGGCAAGTTGAGATTATTAATTATAGACTAGTTTTTCTTTCACCTTTTTCGCTGTTGTCTTTTTTGCTTTCACATTCTATAACCATTAGTTAAGCAACATTAATTCAAAACATACAATTAGCTTCCAACAAAATTTGACATTGTATCTCCTCTCCTTGGGACCTCTGTCTGATCAGGACAGTGCTTTGCCAATTAGGCTACGAAAGCCAACCAGGAGACTATTGATTTAAACAAATAGCTATCCTCTTCATTAAATAGATTTTCACTCCATGCCATATTATTTGTTTACTCCGAGTAGTTAATTCAATCAGTTGTAAGAATTTCGTGGATCACTTTCGTTATTAATTTTGGACTAGTTTTTGTTGATTTTTTTTCTTGCAAGATAGATTTACATTCTCTGATCATTAATGCTTGCTTGCTTCATGGTCAGAGTGTAAAAGAGAAGTGAGCTTTGCAAAGAAAAAAAATGCAACAAAAATAAGATAAAAGAAAAACTAATGAAAAACAAGTCTTGTTAGTTACTCAATGGAAACCATTATGTGAACAACTTTTGGCAGCCTGCCATGTGATCTATCAAAAAATTTGAAAAGGGGGGTAATCAATGAATAAGTTATTTCTCTCTACTTTTGTTAGGCTGTGATCACTAAAAAATGTCCGAATTTGAAAAAAAACCCAAAAAACACCAAATAAGGGAATAATTTAGCAAAAAAGTATTGTAAATTAACCCTATTCAGGGGTTGTTGATTTTTTTGGAAAACAAACATTTTTTTCTAGGCATAATAAGGAGCATAGGTTGAAAATTTCAGCCCTCTAGCTCCATTGGTGCAGTTTGAATGTGTGATTTATACACACACAGCCATCTAGATCAACTTGAAAACTGAAGAAACCAATGTTGATAATCTTTAATTATTAATAGAAGATATTAGAATTTCCACAGATAGTACACAGAGTGCACAGTAATCCTGTCATTTTTGGTCGGGTCCATTTAGTATGTAATAAAAATCTTAAAAACAAAACATGTTTCCCCTGTTCCTTGAATGACAATCAAGGAAAGATTGTCTTTGATCAATTCTTCAGAAATAAAGAAAGAAAAAAATCTCTCTTTTTAAATTATCATATTTGATAGCATATAAGACCCCTATTTCTGCAGGGGATATTGAGAGGAAAAAAAATAAAATTTCCCTGAATTCCTGATTTATTTTATTTTAAGTCCTCAAGTTCTGGCCAATGTGAGGAAGGACAACAAAGGTTAAGTTTTCTTTCTTAGATATTTTTTTGGAAAAAATAAGGAGTCTTATATCCCGGCAAATACTGTACGTTGTAATTGTCAGTTTTGCCTGAAAAAGGCCAACTCTATTCGAAAGAAGTTAATTCCCTTGGAAAAGGTTAAAAATTAGAGATGGCCTTGGCTAAATTTTTGAAGAAAATTTTGAAGGAAAGAGGCCTTGAATCAATTCCATTGGGAATAGATGATTATCTTATCAATCCTATTTTAATATTAAATAAATTAGTAAACAATTAAGCAAAATAGTCTGAATATCTGCCCTTAATTACCCTTAAAATAGATAGATGGAAATCAGGTAGTGTTTAATTTAATTTTTTTTACAGTTTTTTTCCATATATTCTCAGAAAAAATTTTAAAAGTACATACATAGCGCTTTCAAATCAAACAGACATTCCCCGCTTACTCTCCCCTCTAGGAGTGATATATAGTCCTCACTCATTTCTCCCCAGCAACCAGTGGATTCAACTGGCACAAAAAATGTGTCCATTTTAATCAAATGAAAACATTTTGGGGGGTCATTTTCTAAAACTAACTTGCTAAGAACTTGTATGTTTTCTGCAAAAGGCTGTCACAAACGGGAAGTGTGCTTAATGCCACTTTCAGCATATAAAAGGTTTTCATCAGAATGCTCGATTTTTCAGATAGCTGGCAAAACCTATATATATATAGAATTCTCATTCAAACTTTGAAAGAAATATATGAATATAATTTCTATTCAAATTCTCTGTCTCTCAGAGAAAAAATTCTATTTTTTTCTTCCCCCTCCACAAAGTAGCTTTTAATTAATTATAATCAGGGAAAAAAAAAATTCTCCGCACAAACAAACCCATATGATGTTGAAAAAGCAAGAACCAAGAGTTCAATGAGGCGTCACTATAAAGTTTAAATGCCATCATTGCCGGCTTACATGACCCTGAGTGGAAGATTTTGATAAGAAACATCTTATCAAGGGTCATCTTTCTACCAAGTTTCAAGTAAATCTGACTTGAATTAGTTGGGAAAATCAATTTTAAAACAAAGTTAAAAAGCTATTACTACCAGATCACATGACACTGACTGGGAGGAAATCTGACTTAAATCCTGCACAGAAACAATATAGGGAAAAATCAAGAGATTGATGGACTAACAAAGTCTCTTATAGAGAGGGGTGCATCTAAAAAGAAGAGAAAAGAAAAGAGAAGAGCCGCCTTGTTGCAGGTTGAATTGAAACTTTTGAACATCATAACACAAAAATCGTGCATTACCTGTTCTGAATTAGTTCAATACATAGATTGTGACTTTTTTCAATAGCACCAATCCTCTTAAGGGGATTAAAGTTGGCATATGTACAGAATAATAGCAAGGGGAAGTTGCATAGCATCACTAACTCTTTACAATGAATCTAGTCAAGATATAGTCAAGAGGAGGAAACAAGACTTGAGTAAATGTTCAGATACATGCTTTAAGAATGGAAGTGCATGAGGCCTAATGGTTGAAAGCGTGATGAATAGAATTGGTCAACCGAGCTCAAACTCCTGCTGAGACGATCACTGTGCATTCACTTTGCACTAATGCTCTTGAGAGAGGTATGAATCCATCTCTTCTTCCTCAGGCTATGGGTAAATAACAGGCCAGACTAGGCCCTCTATCCATGGTTGGTAACAAGTCTAAGAGATAGACAACTCTGAATTCAAACCAGAGTGCGGCTGGGTACCAACTTTGATTTCTTTCTGGCATCTCGAGCAGCTAAGCAGATACAAAATGTATCACTACACTCTCCTTTGGACTATATCGGCAAGGCAGAGAAAGGGATTTTGTCAACTGGGCACCCTAGAATCTCCATACGCTTGCACTCTGGGGAATATATCAGGTAGGTCCATTCTCTATTGAGTCAGAAAGAGGCTTTATGTCATAAGAACACTGGTGTGAAATGACAGTGATCAGAAATCAGATTTTGAAACTGACCATTGGCCACTTCATTTTGCAAAAGTATAGTTTGTCAAAGAATACAATATACAAGAAATTAACTTCAATTAACCAAAATAGCAGAGTAGACGTAGCCCTATGGCCTTGTAAAGCAGTTTATCTGAAGGCTACATTAAACAAAAAACCTAGAGGTTAGCATTTGCCTTGGCTGTCTCAGCTTGTTGAGCCATTCAGAGAGGATACCAAAGAGATGACTCAATGCTTGAACAGATATCTACTTAAAAACAAGTAGTGGAAGCAAGACAAAAGAATAAACATGGGGCTTCTTCTGCCCCCCCCCCCACCAAAGTGCGGAAAGGTTACTGCCACACAGACTGGGCTCCAAAGCCATCTTTGAATCTGCAGAAGTTAGACAGACCATGGTCCCCTGATTCGTGCAAGCAAGGAATAAGCCAAAAACAAACCCTAAAGAATAATTGGATTATTCCACAAGTTTGCAGTTCTCATCATTACAGTTTGGTTGAGGCATTCTTTGGCCTTCCTTATCATCTGTAATTTTGAGATCAGTCTTTGTCATTATTCTAGAAGTTATTCAGACTAGTATTATGCTGTTTTTGTCAGAAAATCTTGGTTGATGTAATCTACAGCCTTCCTCAAGTGCATAATTTATCTGGTAGGGTTCTCTGTTAGGATTGAATTCATTATATGAATAAAATGGTTTGCAGCGTAATCTTACTAACCATCGCACTATGGTAGGCCTCTTGACATAGATATTGACTAAACAGCATTATCTGGTATAAGGCCACAGTAGTGAGGGTTCCCATTCAGGATTGAACTCATTATATGAAAAATTAGTCTGCGGTCTTACTAACCATTAAGTTAACAGTAGACACACTGTGTATATCTGTCTGAGATCAGTATAAAATGAAAATATGGTTAAATCCTATAAAAAAAGGTTTTATTTATCAAACTTCAAATCATCCATTATGGTCCATCACCATCCACATCATTTTCCACTTTTTACTTCCATAGATAATGCGTTGATTATCTTTACTGCATTTATTTGTTCAAATTCAAAGGGAGTTAGGCCCCCGAGATCCTATGCAGTCACACCCTAAAGCTCAAAGAGGGGTAAATTAGATGACTTACCTTGTCAGTACTGTACACAAAAGAAAAAAAAAATGGGGGCCATTATTCAGACTAGTACCCTCACCTTTTCAGAAGGAATGTTCTCCGGCCTTCCTCACTGTGCCAGGTGAATTGTTGTCACTTGACCAGCGAGATGGTGATTTTGAAAAAAAATAAATATTACCTGATGTATTGGATGGTTACACATAAAATAGAGATATAATTCATTATTATTGGAGGTTTTTGAGTCCTTAGCAGTAATGGTGTCAACCCAAGAAATTCAAATAAAGACATAATGCAACTCAAGCTGCTGATAATGCCAACAAAGCATTTGGAGTAGACACTACTACTACAGAGCACTGGTTCAGCAGGTTTAGGTCCGGAAATATGGATACCAATAATAGACTTTGATTGAGGTTCAAACCTGTTCTTAATTATCAATAACAGAGACCAACAACCCATAAAAAATAGATGGAGTACATACTGGAAACTTTAGAACTTAAATAGCAACCATATCATGTCATCTCAAAACAAGAGTAAGGTTGCAAAAATGGGTATCACATGAACTGAATGAAATGCTCCACGACAGTTTTTCATCTTTTCAAGTATTTCAAAATTAATATCTTTAATAAAAAGTTAAACAATAGCAAAGCCATATTTTGTGCTTTTACAGAATTTGTGACCACTAAACCTGAAGAATTGTATAGAGATAGCATATTATAATTAGAAAATTATTGGAAAAAGATTATTGCTTTGAACGGGTCATAATCTGATCAAATATTACTGTTTTTTTTTGTTTAAGTCATCCTTCATCTTACTATCAAAAAAAAAAAAAAAAAAAAAATGACACTTAATATGTAACAACCCAATACATCTGAGGAAGGCCAAAGAGTTAACAGGTCAAAACAGCGACCAATATAACAATGACGAGAATGCAAGTCTGAATAATTCATAAAATTTTTAAATAATTGGGGGTTAATTGAATTTAGAGCAAAAAAATTAGTAAAAAAAATGAGAGAGTTTTAGTCTTTAAGAAAATCTACTGTAAGGCCCACAGTATAAAATTAATAACTTTTGATGGACATTTTAAGATCTTTGGTTTCCTCTAAATTTTCTTTAACTCATACACTGCTATGAGACACACATGTGAATCTTGAGGAGTGTTCAGTATTGCCTTTAATGCACATGTACATTCATTCCATAGTTTTATTTAAGGCAATATGAATAGCAATTGCAATGCATTAGACTTAGTTCCTGCCTTACTGCACAGAGTTGAGGATTGCGCTATCCAAAATAGCAGTGACCATGTTAATTTGTACAAAGATAAAAATTCATATTTGATGCCATGAAAGAAAACTCAACATTTGCCAAGTATTTACAGCTTGAAAAGATAGATCTTGGTCCCTGATTTGATAGCAAGGTGTTCTCTATTTTCAGATGGTAGAGTCATGTCCAGCAGGTTATTGCTGTGTTAGTTTTAAAAGATCTTATAGAAAATTCATTGTATGAATTTATTTAACAATAATCTTAAATTAACATCTTGGATTACAACTGAATATCAAGTAAGATTACTAATTTCAGATAGTCACTAAATTAAGCCAAAGCCACAAGTATTATCAAAGGGTTATTTGAGGCAGCCATTCTCAACAGGAACCATGGCATGTTTGAAAAGGACCATAGAATAAGATAAAAATGAATTAATTTCTCTCAGTCCATGCTGCATCACTCTTTGACAGGGGTTCCAGGAACTTGATAAGAGCTCTGAAGGGGGATGAGTCCCAGAAGATTGAGAATAGCTGATTTAGGGTTAAAGGCAGAAATCGCTCAAAAGACCAATTTTTTTTTTTTTTCCAGATGTTACATTTAAGTGGAAATCCAGTCTCATCAAATTAAAGTTATCACAGTTGATTTTTTGGCAGAAGATCAAATCTAATCCTTGAATCTATTCATTCATTTTTCCTCAATTATTTGGAGTTATTTTTGAAGATGTTTTTTTTAAAAATACACTAGAATATTAGTAGTAGTTATTTTGATTTATTATTACCCGAACACCAAAAATAACTGACAAAGACCCTACAGTATTTTCCGAAAGTATATATTTTTTAATAAGATAGATCAGTGTAAAAAAAACTCTGGTCTCTAACGATTGAAACGTTCTCCAGGCGACATGTATTTGACCTTTGTACAAAGATATAACTGTTACATAAACTTTTTGCAGCAGATAAAAATTAAAAGATAAAAATAAGACAATATTTAAATTAAGTTAGACTTTTTAAAACAAAAAAAAAAGTTTTAAATGCCAAACACTATTGATGTTATTATACAATAGTGATGATAAAAACATTTTAACATATTTGACACAATCATGTATATATTTTCACAATTTCTTTTTTTTTCTTTGAAAATAGATGAAAATTATTTTTTCTCTTGTTGAAGTCTTTCAAAAATGTTTATAAACTTCTTAATAATTTTCTATTCAAGCAATTTTTTAAAAACACTATTTTACTCTGACTAGGGTTCTCATCTTGGATATTATAGTCACAATATTTCAGCTGCTGAATTCTATGGCCTTCTTCAGGTCTCTGTCTTAGTCAGTTATCTTCTGGGAATTTCGAACTGAACACTTTATTCAATCTGTATTCTAAATTTAGATTGATCTAATGCAGCTGTCCATGCCAGTTAATTCTTCCTAATCAATTTCTCTTTGAGATGTCACTTATCTGCCTCTTCCACTGAACCAAAGATTATGACTTAGGCACTACACCATGGAATGAATAAAGAGTTTGGTTTGGAATTCCCAGAAACAACTACAATTGACCCCTAAAAGGGGCTGGAGGGTACAACGGCCAAAACGTTGTGACAATAAAAACCAAAATGTGGACACTAGTCCAAGCAAATCAGTGTATAATAATGATAATTCTTCATTTCGGAAATTCAGACAAAAATATTTTTTTCAATAAAGAATGGAAACAGTATTGCAGAGGTTCCCAACCTTTTCATCACCAGGGATTCCTTTTATTTAAAAAAAGAATTTTTCCATGGATCCCCGGCTTTTGAAAGGTCTGCCAACTTAACAAGCTCACAGACCCTCAGTAATACCTTTGTGGATGCCCCGGGAACCATTGACCACGAGTTGGGAACTGCTGTAGTATTGCATTGGCTACAATCTGATTTTTCCAATGTTTATAAAGAAAAGAACTTTTATGGTGGCAAATGATTGCTCAATTCCATGTGTTACACGTGTAACATCATCTTCTTTGTAATCTTGTGAGAATCTGAGTTGATCTTCACAATATGGTCAACAATTAACAAACACAGGAATCACGGTGCTTTCCCGCAGCTATCAACTGGATAAAGATAATAGATTCTGTACTTAAAATTCCAAAACATCTTTCTCTTTTTAAAGATGACTAATAATGCGACAGTGAAGGGGAAAATATGATTCATGCCTCTCCAAGCATGAAATCCACAACTGCCGTGATCAGTATTTGAACATTGCCCTCCTTAGAGCGCCAATTCATGTAAAGTTGACTGGATTTTGCAATTATCTAAATGACCAAAGATCCATATGATACCTTTAATTAAGAGGGAAAGAAAGAAGAGAAAAAGGAAAAAAAAAAGAAAGAAAAGGCACATATAAAGTTCAAGGATCTTGGTGAACAGCAACAAATTTGTAATTTTCATTTGGTCAGTCAAGACTCTGCTCCTATCTTGGACTAATATTAGGCTGTACAAGGTCTATCCAGGAAGTATCCAGCCATTTTGAATATCTCAAGAACCTGTTGCAAGGCCCCCGACAATCAATCAGAGGGGACCTTACTGCACATGCGTGAACAGACGCTCTCCAATGGAGTTACTCAATCGGCAGTGAGACACCACTGACTGAACTTGTATACTGTGCGACAACCGCATTCACAATGACAGAGCTTGCCTATTCTTCACATTTTGTGCAGGGCATTTTTGGATGAGATTAAGGAGAACGCGACGAGGGCAGCTGATGGCGATCCCAAAAGAGGACTTTGCAGACTGTGTTGAAAAGTGGAAGGGATGCTGGGACAAGTGTGCGAGGTTCTAATGGGAGTACTGCGAAGGGGACTAGGTAAGCTATTTTTTGATTGATATTGAATGGCTTGATATGTTCCGGAGAGATTTTGTACGTAAAGATACCACCATCTACTATGTCTGCTTAAATATTCTTTTCTTTTGGCGAATACATTGAAATGAAACAATCAAACTGCAAAGAAAGAAATCCATTTCCATAATTTGTAAATAATCTGTTGGCTAAATTTTCTTTTTATCTCCTTGTAGCCAGAAAAGTCAATGAGGTGATGCGGATTCTGTATACGTAGACAGTGTATATAAAGTCAGCCGAGATACACAAAAACAAAGGAGCAGAGGGGAAAAGCGACAAAATGTGATCAAAATTTAAAAAAAAAAAAAATAAAAAAAAATTGTGTGGAATGCCCCAGCAGTCAAAAAAATTTAAAAAAAAAAAAAAGAGGGGGGGGGGTATAAAACTTGGCTGGCATCCAAGACTGGATCAATAGGATGGACTGTTGCAAGGGATGAAGACGACTTTCTTCTGTTCAACATCAATTGCTCGTTTGATCTGCATGCACATTTCGGCTAAGTTGCCTCCCGGGATAAAAACTAGAAAAAAAAAAAAATAAATAAAAAGAATCAACTCATATGAAATGCAATATGAATTGATATAAAAAGAGAAACTTTGATTGTCCTAACAAGATGGATAGAGAGTATTTTGAGTGGATAACGGATCAGATTGTAGAAAAGGAAGCCTTGAAATCTTGTTCAGGTAATCCAAAATTTGAATAACTGATGTTTATTTGTACAATGATAATAAATGAGTATTATATATATATATATATATATATCATTAGATGGGACAGTTTATGTCAACAAAACGTGATAATCATGGAGATATTTCATTAAAGAACATATTTCGTCCAGCGCTGGAACTAACAGAGTAGCAAATTAAACAGCTGACCACGTAAATAAAGAAATAAGTGCCATATATACTAGCATAGCACCTGTCATAAATAAAGGAATCATTTACATATGGATCCCCACTTCCACCTAGGATCAGAGTATCTGTGTGCTTTATCTTAGGATCAAAGTGTTGCTTACCAGCACTTTTACCTAGGATGAGTGTAGTATCAGTGCAGTGAAAAGTGTTACACACAAAAAAATATCTATGTATGAATACACATTGCATTTTATACATGCAGGATATTTTATTTGTTCGTAACCTTTTAATGAATGCACAGATACTATGGTCCTATCCTTGGTAGAGAACCAGGGAGCAACACTTTGATCCGAGGCAAAAGTTCTAATGAATATGTAAATAATCCCGTCATTTTTAATGGGTTCTATGCCAGTGAAATAATTAAAAATAGTGAACAAAAGAAAAATCATTTTCAATTTTTAACCAATCCAGCAGGAGGTGTGGTTTGGCCAAACAGAAGGACATGAAATAGAATCAGTGTATCAAGTTCAAACTCTGGCTGAGACAGTTTGTATTCACTTGATAACAGCATATATCCATCTTTTCTCCCTCACTCCCAAGCTATGGGTAAAAAGTAGGCAGACTGAATTCTTCAGCATTGGTTGGCAACCTGTCTAGGAGATGGACAACTCTGAATATAAACTAAGTCCAACCTGTTGTTCAGGATCATGACAGACTGGCAACACTGAGTAGAGGTATGGTTAATACGGTTCTGGTGAAGCTTCAATGGTCCTAGCAAACTGGAAGTTGACTATCATAAATTGTTCAAATAAAATGAAAGACAAAAATAGACAGACAAAATAAGATAGTTGCCATCTTTGCTTTTTTATCATACCTTCAGTTCAAATGGAAGATTAAAAAAAAGGTGATCTTTCAAATGTTGATAAACAGCCAAATTAATGGGAGACTTCCAGTGAGGACTCGTCAACTACCAATGGCTTGCATGACTAGGATGTTGAGTATAACATTTAGCTCCAGAAGTCGTTGATTACTATTAGCTACTTTAGCAGTACGAAATGATGTAAATCACACAACAACCCCCTTTCTGGAAATTGCACATTGTCCTCATTTTGTCCTCTGTACACTGCTGTGATCAGTACCTGCATTCCACCAGTGAATGCTGCCAGACACAAACTAAGGGATCAATTAAGCATAAACTAATATTGCGAATAGAACTTCTGAAAATTATGGGGAAGAATTTTCAAGACACGAAGAGTGAATGTTGGAATTTTCAGCTGAAGCTGCATTTATGCTATCTGGACACATGACAAATACATACATAGCCAGCCAAACCAATTTAAAAACTGAAGAAACCTATCTTGATTGCTTTCTAATTAAAAAACTTTCAAGTAAAAGAACTCACCTGATATATAATGACGATATTCCTGTTCAATTTTTTGGAATTGTTCGAAGAGTTCTTTTGCATTTCTGTTACTGACTTTTTCAGTTAAAAATTGGACGTCTTTTATTTCTCTGGAAGGAAAGTAAACATATGGGGCATGAAAAAAAATATTCACAAACGGAAAATCTTTCTTCAATATATACAAAATCTACAATGTCTGATGATCACCAGAATCTAGATGTTATTTATAAACTATATCCATCGAAACAAGGCATCCAAAAAGTCAAAAAGCCCCCCCCCCTTTTTTAGTGGGATTCTAGTGGAGTACTGATGCCAATTTTCAAGTCTGTAGACAAAACAGTACGGCCAGGAGTGTTGGAATATGCAAACAAATAAACCTGTCAGATTAAGGCCTGAAAAAAGGTCAAAAAAGCTTTTTATTTCAAAAATTGAGAAGACTAACACATGCACAAATAAAAAGGGAAGAACCCTTTGCCACCTATGGTGGCTATGGTTGTTCAATTTCTGCAAGTTTATGAAAAGAGAATTGAATCTGTGCCATGAACCAATTTCTTTAACTAAAGACCAAAAAGAAGAAAAAAAGCCAAAGGCATGAAAATCACTTACCTTATCTGTTTGGAATTTTTGTGTCGCACAAATATAACTATGGGGTAGATTTGTAATCGGTGCAGTCGATCAATGGCTGAAGGACTGACGTTTAGTAAACAGTGGCAATTCTGAAAGAATCAAAAATATTTATTAAGACAGAAATACAAAGATTTGTGGGAAATGGAAGCAACAAACCAAGTTCAAGTTTCAGCCAAGGCCATTTATATTCACTGCACACTAATGAAAAAAGCATGAATCCACTTCTCCATCCACCTATGGAAAGAGAGCTGAGCAGTTGGAGCCTTTAAACCCTGGGAAGTAGTCCAACTTGAGATGAAGGTGGATGCTTGATTGAAGAGCTAACAACTCCCACCTTGTAAAAACTAATTGCTACAGAAATTGCAGAAGCATCACCACAGCGATTGCCTTCAGGCATTATATAATTGTGGCCCTATGCTCCACGAGGAGTCTACAGGAATAAAAACAAGTCATTTTTGAATTTCCTATCACAGAAATTTGTCATGCCCTAAATATATCTCACCATAAACTGTTCATTCAATTTATTCAGCTAAGAACAATTTCACGATTCATCTATTCCTTTTTTTTCAATTTTTTTGGTCAATGAGTTTTAATAACAGTCATCTAAAAAATGTTTTCTATAGAAGAATGATCCTCGTTATGCAAGGAATTATTGACGAACATAAAACCATCAAACAATATAAGACAGGTCTGGTTAGTCACTCCATAAAAACCATTTCTAGATGGTGTTTAGTGGTGTACTCATGTAAATTTTCAAGGTGGTCGCCTCAAAAATGTGACCAGTAGACACACATACACATGCACGCCAATCTTTCAAGTAGCACAGCCATGAACATCAGCATACAAAATCTTGGCATTTACCTAGGATTGAACACTGACTACTGGTGCCATTGGGATACATGCAACTATCTTCGCCACTAAACAAGTTTGGAAAATTGTTTTTTCACACTTACACTTACACTTACAACAACTTAGACTGTCTCTCATTCCTTGCACTGTTGATGTTGTGAACATAATGTTTTAGTCGATCAATTCTTCAGTCCTCATTAAGTAGAGAATTCAAGAAATGAGGCAAACCTTTTTTCTCTTCTCTTTTTCACTATACCAACCAGAAAAAATTAATCTTTCAGCAGTGCTAGGTAAACAGATATAATCATACAACCAGCCAAGCATTCAGGCAATTCCCAAATTATACACCAGGTTGTTACCCAACACTGGCTTTGCTATATTAACAACCACAATTTTCCTTCACCTGGAGAAAAAAATCTTCGCCTCTTCTTTGATTATACACTTGACCAGGACTGAAGAATGGATTGTCCGCAATATAAGGGATGGGAAGAGAGATTCGGTTGTCTGGACTAAAGTTTAAATATTAAAGACTCTAGAAGTTATACACAATATCTGTACCTGGCATAAATGAATCACCATAGCCCAAGTATGTACCAGAACTAATCATCTAACAAAAAAATCTTTCATCAAAATAAATCTAAAAAATCCCAGCACAAGATATGGGTATTATTGGTCAAAAATGACCATAGAGACCCAAAAAGCACTTTACCCCCCCCCCCCATCCCCCAATGTGCTTTCAGATGGTGCCTAGTGGTGCCCTATTGCAAATTTCCAAGGTAGTAATCTTAAAATATGACCTAGGAGCACGCAGAGACACACACACACTGATGAGTAAAGAGAAAAGAATCTGAGGCCCACATGGCTGGTTGGTAGGGGGGGGGGGCATTCAATATACTGAACTTTGATGAAAAAGTGAAGAGAATCGATAGAAAGTCTTTCCTGATAAAGTATATAAACAGAGATAACTTACATTATCACAGATTCGCGTAATTGATTCATAGAAGTCATCTCTCTTTTGGTATTCGAGGAAAGCACCATCAGCCTGGCTCTTCTCCAAACTTTGGGAATTTGCTTCGAAAAAGAAAAAAAATATATATATGAGTATTCACAATATATATCCATGCAGGGGGGGAAGCTTCAGACCCCCCCCCCTGCTTGGGCAAAACACAATAAAAGAAAAAAGTTTTATAAATTAAAATAATCCATGTAATCATAAATTAAGCTTAAAAACAGAAATGTTTCGTATCCATTGTCTAATCCAATGGGTTTGAATCTGGGATCTGTCAAATTTATGAAAATGGAGGTCCATCAGAAACTTTCTTTGATAGGAAGGGTCCCAGATTTTTCAAATTTTCTATTCCACTGGTCTAATTAGATAGAGTAAAAAAGGAAAAATAATTTTGAACCCCCTGCTTAGAATTTTGGGTCCACCCCTACTGAGGATAGAGAAGAAAAAACTTACTGCTATCACTTTGGCAATATTTATCTGGGGATTCTGAAGTCAATTTGTTTATCAATGGTTCTGCCAATGGAGCCAAAAGAATGACTGGACGAATTGATTTGCCTGTTGAAAGATAAAAAAAACAACACATATACATACACATGTATATCTATACATATATTTATACATACACACACAGAGACAAAGGTACATCAATGAGTCCGTAGCCCAAGGACGGAAAACAATAAATCATAAATAAATTTAAATATATTTAAATTGATGTTAAATATGAATATATTGATATAAAAATGATAAATACAAATATATAAATAAATAAATATACAAATATATAAAAATTTGAATAATAATTGTCAACTTACATTCTTTTTTTTCAACTTTGGTGAAACCATAAAACAAGCCATCTGTAAAAAGAAAATAGACGTATAATTCAACCAATAGATACAAATAAGGCAAACAATTTCTTCAGGGAATAAATGCCTACTGAGTGTTCAAGCTCAAGCAAAATCCTCATTTTCCTATGGTGATTTTCTAGGTAGATAGTATTTTGTAGTATTAGTATAACACTATTTTATGCCTGATAGAGTTTAGTAAAATGATGATCAGTGGAATCTAATTAGTATCATGTCCATGGGACATAACTCCCAGGTTGCATTAGAAGCAGAACAAGAGCAATAAGACTTGGTAGAGGACACATTCACCTCAAGAAGGTTGGAGAATAGACTGAATAATCCACATATATAAAAAGCCGACATGTATCTATGTATATATTTTTCTGCATGAAACACTTTTCAATGAGAGCACAGATACTACACTCCTATTCTAGCTAGAAGTGCCGACCCATATATAAAATATCCAAATTTCAACAGGTACTATGCTAGTATCTAATAGACTTGATACATGTTAGAATCAACAGCTTGAATTTTGAAATTTAAAAAGATTGACTGAAATAGAGAAAAGGCACAAAAACATAAGGATAAGCCAAAATAAAATTAATGAACATTGATTTATTTGGACTGTTGCCCTCATCTCAGAAATTCAGACTGTTGCACTCATCTCAGAAATTCAGACTGTTGCACTCATCTCAGAAATTCAGACTGTTGCACTCATCTCAGAAATTCAGACTGTTGCACTCATCTCAGAAATTCAGACTGTTGCACTCATCTCAGAAATTCAGACTGTTGCACTCATCTCAGAAATTCAGACTGTTACACTCATCTCAGAAATTCAGACTGTTACACTCATCTCAGAAATTCAGACTGTTACACTCATCTCAGAAATTCAGACTGTTACACTCATCTCAGAAATTCAGACAGTTCTCCTCATTTTAGAAATTCAGACTTATTATGAAATAAGTGAATGCTACGAACAAAATTCTGAAAAGCCAAAGAATACAATGGCCAAAATGTAGTAAAAAAAATCAACAAGGATGAGGATATTAGTCTGAACAACTTGCAGAATAATAGGAACGACAGGCAATACAATCATTATCTCTATTTGATTCACAATGGAGAAACATTTGTCTGTTTTCCCCAAGAAGAAATTATATTGTCTTGTGCCAAATGAATTAACTTACCTTCAGACATGGAAAGTGAATCCGCATTTAGAGAAATCTCTGAGAAGGAACCAAGATCCCTGCTGTCCCTGGAGTTTGTCCGCTGATGTTTTTTCCTTTTAAAGAAGCTGCGTCTGACCGTCCCCGACCCACGACGTGAATATTTCAATTCATCTTCTTGCATGTTCAAACTTTCCGAGCTGCTTCGCTTGAGATCAAAACTTGGACTCAGTCTGCAAAGGAAAAAAGGATCAAGATATGAAGTTATCTGATGAATCAACAGAGAAAAAAAAAATCAATGAATGATAAGGATATTAGTTAAATAAATTCAGGGAATAAAAACTGTCAATGAAGAAAGATGACAAATGCCAAGACAAACTCTTACTTCAACAAATGTTCACAATAAATATATCATTTTTATATTAATCCATTGAACCTGATTACAAGCCAATACACTATTTGTGGACTTTCTTATCTTCAGGGCCAGATGAAGACGTCTAGAGCCTTTACTTAAGCCCTTGTGCTAGAGAGCATAGATTATTGACAAAGCTCCACCAGCACACTCAGCTCAAGGCAGTCCTCTTTAGATCCCTCTAGGGGTGTCAACCTTTGGGAGCCCTAGGCAATAATAAAATTTGGGTCTCACTAATGTTTAAAAATATATATATATATATATAATTTCACTTCAAGTAGGCCCCAAATTTTTCATAGACCCTACGCATTGTGCCTATCGTGCTTAATTCATGATAAAGCTGTTTGTGCATCATCAGCAATACCAATGATATGCCTCTTGTCCATTTAGTCCCCTGGTTTATCCCTATCATTGTCCTTATGGTCTTCACTGACATGAGGTCACTCTCAGGATAGTCTTCATTATAAGCCATTTTGTCATCATCAGATTCAAGCACTTCAGAGAACACTTCTTCAATGCTCATGAAGCTCACCCATTTTATTTTCACTTCTGAAAGGCTGGGTTGATAGATGCTTCAATCCATCTTCGTATAGACACAAAAATGTTTTGAATTATTGTCAGAAATATGTAAATAAAGGGTGCAGCCATTGGATTTACCCTATTCCTGAATATATGAAGCAGTATAACACTGAATACCATATTTCAAGTTATTTTACGGGATCTGAAAGTACATGCTCTTACATTTTGAGTTCAATGGCTTGACCGTTTTACTGGTCAATGTACTTCAGTACATGCTCTTACAGGTATTTTGAGTTCAATGGTTTAACCTTTTTACTGGTTCATTTCCTTCATACTACGTAGTGCCACTTGGTGAATTTTTTCACAAATAAAATAAAAATATGCAATAATGTGACAAAAACTTCTTCTTGAAATCAAATAACATTTTTTGTATTAATTGTTTATTAAACATATCTGTAGTGACAATAAAGACTTTAACAGGTGTACAAATTGTGTCTTATTTGTCATATTTTTTGTAAATTTTTACTGCAAATTTGCATCATTTGTGACGATTTTCAAAGCACTCATTACAACACAACCCAACACCGCATACCTTACACCATGTACAAATTCTAATACAATTGTAACTAGCTTGTTTTTACTTGTCATCCTCCGACCCTCGAGGAGTGTATTGATGAAATAACCAGCTGGTTCTCTTGGTTATGGATCACCAATTGGGCTTGCCTAAACTTTTTCTTTGTGCTGCTATTTTGAAAGACCAAATGGCGAATCCAAGAATATGTATCTAATATCAGACACAGCAGCCTTGTTTTGGCTATACAGGTATTGGATCGAACAGGCACTGTATTAAGGTATGATGTAGGACTGAATGAACATTTGGTTATAGCTAAAGTTCATTCCCTAAATCATATAAATAACAATGGAAAAAACAATGTTGCTCTACAAGCAAGCCAATGGTAACAGAGATGTCATTTGACTAGTAGGGCTAATGAACACAAAATTTTGAAATTTTGACAAAAAATAGGAAGAACTCACTTTGTAGGTAATCGGCCATATTTCAACTTTTTGCCCTGGCTGGTTAATAACCAGGCAAACCAGTACGAATTACCATTTTCATCTCGTTCTGTCACGAGTCCTCCACGGCAGACGTCCTTCACGAAAAGGATGTCGTTCTTGCTGAAGGAGAGGTCACTCAATTCTCCCTCTGTTGGGTGATGGTCGAAGAGGGAACGTAAAAAGAATGGCCCTCCAGAGCTATAACGACATTTCAGGTAACCTGCAAAAAATAAAAACAGGTCTGGTTAGTCATTCAATAGAAACTGTTACATAACCAATGTCTTTTGGCAGCAGGCTGAATTGGGGGTGATCAATTAAAAATTTAAAAAATGGGTGATCAATGAATAAGTTACTTTTCTCACCTTTCGTTGGTCAGTGATCACCAAAAATCTCAATTTTCAAAAAAAAAATCAAACAAGCAGGCACAAACTTACATAGTAAATTGAACCCCCACCTTTAAAACCTATCATAGGGAGTTATTTTCAAAAAGCATTTTTTTTGACACAATAAGGAGTAAATGTTTAAATATTTGGCTTTCTAGCTCTTTTAGTGCGGCCTGTATACATGGTAGATACATACATAGCGAGGCAAACAGACCAACTTGAAAACTGGAGAAACCTATATTGACATTTTGGTAGATGGATTCTAATACAGCAGATGACAGTGATTCAGAATGTGTACTGTCATCAAAATGACTTCATGAATAGGAGGTATGAGTGGCGTGATGGCCAACATTGCAGACAATGGAATCAGCAAGCTGAGTTCAAACTCTGGCCAATGGTTACAATACTTCATCTAATAAAAATGAATAATAAAATAGGTCTTGCAATTCACTAAATAGAAACAGTCGTGTGACCAACATCTTTTTGGCGTGACACGTTGGGAGTAATCAATTATGGGAATAGTATGTGTTTGGTGCTCGACTGACATGGGTGATGGTCACTATCTAGTATGAATTTTCAAAAAAACAAAACAAAACAAAACATCTTTTTCTAGGCATAATAAGGAGTAAATGTTTAAATTTTTAGCCCTCTAGCTCCATTGGGACAGCCTTCAAACTTGATAGATAGATAGCCAACCAGGCAGAAACACTTGAAACTTGCGAACCCTATGTTGTCTGGTGGACAGTATTGGTTGATGGTTTCTAATAATTGTTTTACAAATATTACCAGTACAAGAACCAAAAACAAACATGGTGCCTGGGAGATTGAGAGAAGGTTTAACAGTCAGATTCAGACTTCTGTAAGTGAACAGAGTTCATGTAGCTTAAATGGCTAAGGAAATGGTGAGTCTGACCTAGCTTTCCTTGCAACAAGAGGAATGTGAGTTTCAATTTCCAGGAACTCATTTTTTCATTTCCGATTCACACTGCTTACTCACTGTCATAGAGTGAGAGCCTGAATTAAGTTGCAATGAAAAAGAAAGCAATTAATGAATGAAGATGAAGGTAAATAGTAGTGAAAAATTAACAATAATTTCTAAAGTTGCTTAACTATAGGGACAATAGCTTTCAGTTGACATAAACATGGCATGTAATACAATTATGGGAGAGTAGTTTTCCCAAGTGTCCACTCTCTTCTCAGTTAACTATTGTGGCATGTCAGTGATGAGACATTTTGCTTAAAATCTGGTGATAAGACATTGCAGGGAGAAGTGGATTCATGCCTTTTCAAAATAGGATCAGGGAGAAAACACTAACAGTGTCTGATGAAATTCAAACTTGTTGGGTCAGGTCCATTTTTGTAATCAGTAACTATAAATCGGTCACCTCTACTGCCAAAATTATGAGACTGCATGCTCACCCTAATGAAAAATCCAAGCTCATAGGATGAAAATATTTACTTACCTTTTATTTGGCATTGTAAAAAGCTGAGAACATTATGTTACATCAAAAATCAGAACAGCACCCCCTGCTTTTTAAAAGTTTGCTTCACACCGCTTTGTTTTTATGAAGGCCTACATTAGTCGATGTCTCCCCCTCTATCCAAAATGACATGAGGCAAAGAAGTAATTACCATAAAATCATATGGAAATTTTTTTTAGCATTCCCAGACCCAAATTTCTTACCTTTTCTATGCAATGTTCCCATGACAGATTGTTCAATTGTAACTTCTGCAAATGAAAAACAGGAAAATTACTGATAAAATGAATATATCAAGAAAGACAACTCTTATTTGCTAACCATCAAAGATGTCAGTTGTTATAGCTTCAAAAATATTTTAGCAAAGAAATTTGATTAAATCAAGGAAAGATTGAAAATTCTGAAATATTCAGAAAAGGAATTTGAAACTCAATTTATACCAATGTGTGCTTTTATGACACAATGACACCTCTATTATGATCATTTAGTTTCAAACAAGAATTCTAAATATATTCTTATAGTCTTCAAGTATCTGATTCTGAATGTGGTTTTATGGCATATTGACTCCTATATAATAGTCACGTAGAGCCTAACAAGGATTTTGAAGTAGATTCTCATACTCTTTAATCACATTAAGAAAATATTACAACTAAAATTACTGATGATTGGAAATTTTACATTGACCGATGTCACAGTGAAATCTTCTTGTACCAACCAATCAAATAAAACAGGAAATTACACACATACTGAGTTTAAAAAAGAAAATGAAAGAAATATTTCTTACTGTCGGGATTATACTGTGAGATGATCTTCACAGAAGATGTCGGTTTGGAAAGTTCTTTCATTGCTTGTTCTACTGTTGCATAACGTAGATTCATTCCATTGCACTGAAGAAAGGGAGAAGATAAGTTAAGAATCAAAGACGCATAATTGATTAAAAAACAAACTAACACATTTGAAAGGGGAAGAAAAAAATTAATAATTGAATTTGGCAAAAGTTCTGTTGAAAAAAATTAAAAATTAATAATTTAATTTTTAATTTTTTTCAACAGAACTTTTGCCAAATTCTAGAAATACACCAATTTATCGATGTTACCAAATTATTATGATTCACTTTTTTTATTTCACTATCAGAAGTTCTGTTATTAGAGGCTAAAACATAATTTTTATAATGATAAGTTCTTTAGTTTTTGAAAGAAATATGCACATGTTCAAAACTGAAAGAAATATTTTTTTTGTGTTTATGGTTGCTCAGTCACTGCAATGATACGCTTTGTTGTAACAGAATTTTGTTCACAGAGGAAACATAAAAAGAGTAATTGGTGCAAATGTATGAAGAAAAAAAACAAAGAAGAAAGCTGCCCAACCTCCAGAATCTGATATCCTCTTGCAAGTCCGTCAACACCATCAGCAAGACTGTTACCCCGAACATCTTCCACAAACACTCCGATTCCACCTTGTCCTCCTGTGAGAGATAATCCCAAACTGCTGGTGGATTTGGGTTTATCTAGAATAATGCAATGCTGATTTGAAGGTAAATGCATCGTCTCAGGGGAACTGAAAATGAAAACGAATCAGCTTTAGATTTGACGCAATTTCTGTTAATCTAACACCATTTGCATTTCTAAGTCTAGATGGTTGCAGGCCATTTTGTCATGAGGACATTTTGTCAATAAAAGAAGGAAAATGATAAACTCTACTTATACAAGGTCAAATTTCAGTTGGCTATAAAATAGCTACTTCGATTGCAAATGGTCAAGTAGCACACACTTGTTCACTAGAAATCAAAAACAGCGCACAAATTATGTGCGCCATCCTTAATATCAAGCGAGTGTGTGGAACTTCACAATTTACAATAGGGGTAGCCATTTTATAGCCAACTGAAATTTGGCTGCATTAGCAGAAAACCTCTCCCCTCCCAGAACCCTAATTTTTTTTAAAAGATAAAAAAAGAAACAAAAAGGGAAAAAAAACAAAGAAAAACAAAAAAGCCCAAGAACAAAACAGGTCTTGTTAGTCACTCAATAGAATTGTCAAGTGACCTATGTCTTTTGGTAGCATACCATATTGGGGATGATCAATGAAAATATTGGAAAAGGGGTGATCAGTGAATAAGTTACTTCTCTCATCTTTTATTGGGTAGCAATCACTAAAAAAGTTCAAATTTTTTAAAAACAAGCGCGAATGACACAAACTAAGGGTAATTTACATAGTAAATTGACCCCCCCCCCCACTAAAAAGTATTGGGGGGTGGGGTAATTTTCAAAACACAAACAATGTTTTTCATAAGAGTGAATGTTTCAATTTTCAGCCCTCTAGCTCGATAGGTGCACCTGTACGCACCATACATACACAGCCAGACTCACTTGGGAACTGAAACCTTTGGAGACAGTATTGGTTGACTGCTTCCAGAAGCAAAAATGGAAAAAAAAAAAAAAAAAAAAATACCAAAGACGACCCCCAAAACAAAAAAAATTGATCAAGAATACAATAAAAACAAGACACTAAAAGAAAATGAAAAAGAGATAAGCAAAATGAAAAAAAAAAAACCCCAAAAACCCTGAAATCGTATCAACTTACCTAATTGTGCTCATCCGATGGAGAAGGTTACCTGAAGATGGACTGGTTGGAACCAATGTCTCATTGCTAACTCGATGATTTGGTTTTGATGAAGATTTGGGAGAATTGGGAGGAGAAGAAGAACGCAGATTTAATTCTGTTTTGTATTCTGGAAAAAAAAAAAAAAAAGAAAAAAAAAGAGCTATATGATGTGTCATCAAAAATGGTGTGTATAACCCAGCCTTTCTCAAGTAAGGTTTCCCTGAGAGGTTGTTTAGGGTTCTGTGAAAGATTTTATACATGCATTGCATTTTTGTTCATATATTTATATTAATAATTGAGCCTTTTGTTTGTTTGTTTGTTCCTCTTCTCTGCAAAAACTACAAGGCCAATTGACTTGATATTTGGAATTGAGAATTAATGAAAATCAACATCCTATATAGGCTAATCTTCGGAATCAATAGAAGCCATTCACTAGCCAATCTTTTGTTTTAAATAGGATTTTTTCAATCTTTCTTATAAATGATACACATATTTCTTTCATTAAAATCAACCCTCACACAGGATTTGGTGTTTGTTTGTCATATATCGCTTTTTTGGCAATGAACAGCTCATAGAAGTACCGGTAAAATTAGTATGTTTTGGCATCTCTCTCTACCCATTTTTTTCCTCAATGATGGAAGGTGATGGAAGGGCGGAGCACAGTGTCTAAATCAGCTAATTTTTTGGGGATAAAATTCAAAGTAATTATATTATCATCATTTTTAAGTCTGTCATTTTATGAAGTATTTTCAACCACTTTAATGAATTTTTGACTATTAATCACCTTCATCTCAATTTTTAGGTGACTTTTTAAATCATAACTCAAGTAAGGCCATTTTATGACAGAGAGTACACTGTACGGATTGGAAGAAAAGATTCAGGTCTTTGTGTGCTTAGTTTTTTCCCACTCCTCATATTGGGTAAGAAGAAACGAAGAACATATTTTTCAATACGCTGACTATTTTGAAGTTCTGCTTTTTTGGGTTTTTTTTATCCCAGGCAACACAGAGTATCCCTGCAAGTTAATAATACATTTCCAACAATCAAAACTCTACCTTTAGGGAAACAAAGTTTTTCTTTGTATTAAACCAGTTATTTTGATTATTTTTTTGTTTGTCTTCTGAATTCTTATATATATATATATATATATATATATATATATATATATATATATAGTGTGTGTGTGTGTGTGTGTATATATATATATATATATATATATATGTTTGGAAGTTTGTATGTTTGTGTGCAAACTTCAAATGAGAAAGTGGGGCAAAAAAGAAAGATTGTCCGACAGGTCAGGGTGGGGCAAACTGGCTAGATTAGCCATTTTTCTCAATTATCTGACACACCTAGATGGGAACATCACCGAGGGAGTGGTAAAAAAGTAGCCTGGCTGGATTAGCCATCTATTGACTCGATCTAGCCAATCTTTTCCCAATTTATCCAACAAAAATCCACTATAGGCAATTATATCTGATGAAATGATACGTGATAAAAGTAATTTGTTCAGGATTCTTGTTATACATTTATTTCCTTCACTAAATTAACTGGAAATGGAAAAATCTTGCCGATCTAAATAATTTTTAAAAGCAGTTTCAGCTATCAATAACAAACCATACTTGGCTACAGTGGGTGGGATAGAAAGGAAAGTTTTGTATTCAAAGTCAACTTTTGAGGACAGTTGAATACTGGGTGGGTACTTCAACAAGAGAATGGGCAAAAAAAAAAAAATGAGGCAGACTGCAAGTGTGGCAATATTACGAGGGATATGAAGGGAATCTTGTTTAGTGTCAATTCTTGGAGACAATAGAGTGAAGTATTAGCTAGGTTTTTTTTTCCCCAATTTAATATTCTTTCAACTGTGAAGCTACCACATGTTCACTGCACCATGCTGACACCAAATATTTATATAGAAGGACTATCAGGAAAAAACAACCACAAATTTGACAACACTAGTGAGGAAATAATGCTTAGATATATGTGGTAATGAGAGTGGACTGACTAGTGCTGTGCAAGAAGCTTTTTGATCCACAGGTTCTGCCCGATATCGCTTCTAGGTTTTTTTTTTTATATAAGTATATACAGTTCATTAAAATCTTTAATTTTCTGAAAACTTATCAATATTTCTTCAATAAAACTGACTTCTATTTTATATCTTATGTTATATGTCTTTTGGGTGAGAGAAAATCTTGGAATGTTCACCAAAATGAAGAAATAAGTGGCGAACTATCTTCCTGTATAACATAGAATACCGATAATTACTTTTAGATTAAAATGTACATAAACCTTTAACATAATGATGTATTGTTCTGCACAGAATATTTTTATGCAGGGGTTCCTTGAGATATGAGAATTATTTCAAGGGTTCTTTCAGTCTATAAAAGTTGAGAAAGGCTTTAGGGTGTGGTTGAATTCAAGACTACCAGGGCAATCAATGTGCATTTTACTCTTTTTGATTTAGGTAAAATGTGAATATTTTGGAAAGGAAAGAGTTAAAAACTCACTCATGGGGTTATATTGTACAAGCATTGTGAGATTTTCACGGCACTGACGCAGGACACTGGCAGCCAATTGGTATGTTGCAATTCGCATATTGATACCACACACCTGAAAGAAAATATACGTGCGTAAAAAACTGAAGAAAAATGGAGATATGATGTATGCCACACTATAAACAAGGACAAAGAACTGAAAATCAATTTCATAGGATCCCTGGGAAGAATTGGGTTTTTAACTTCAGTTTTTGACCAAATGATTTTTTTTTTATCAGTCAATCATATTCAACTCTGAAATTTATTTTAAAAAAATGGATGGTAATATCAAAGAAAATTCACAATTTCAATTCACAAAAGTTCCATTATCTTTATTTTGTTCATGGAAGAATTCCACTGTTGTTTCAAGCGGATTATGAAACTAAGAGTTAAAGAAAGGAACCTGCTTACAGTATTTAAAATAATGAGAAAGGAACAAATGAAATTTTATGACTTTTGCAAGAAACGGACTTTTGCAGTCTCTGCTTCCAGAAAGAATAAAATGTTGGAAAAATGAAATTGAGATATCTTACCTCAAGCAATTGATCACCAACAAAGAGGCCGTGTTCACTGGCCAAACTGTTCTCACTTACAGATGATACAAAAATGCCACCAGATGTTGTAGAATCAATTTTAAAACCCACAGGTTCCGATGTCATCTCAATGTTCATATGTCGAGTATCACCAATATTTGGCCTAAAAAATACATCATGAATAAATTCTATATTTTGAAATCTTTCTAACAAAACAGAGGCATATTATCAAAATTTCTTAAATGAAGCAACTGAATTAAGACAAAAGGAATACAAATCAAAAATTAATAAAACAAAGGACTCAGTATTCTTTTTTAGATAGTATTTCTTCCATCTTATTTATCAAGTTTTTGTACACTTCATTCCAATGTTTAAAAGTCTATACCACTATCAAAGATGTGAATGTATGTACCAGTTACATATTCATGTTCAAAAAGAAAAGGGGAAAATACAAGAAACGGAAATCTAGGCTTCTGAATCTTCATGGATATGGATCTTGCAAGGAAAGTATAGACCAAGATACAGATTCTAAACATATTGCTTTCTCATCTTTAAAAACATCAGATTTTATGACTTTTTTTTTTGCAAAGCATCAAAATTACATTCAGTTTTTTGTTGTTTTTTTGTGTTACTTGATTGGAAAGTTATTGATGACTCAAAAGCTCAGATGGAGTGACTTACTTTTTTCCTGGTTTTGGATGCACCCAGAGATTTGGAGGGGGCAGAAGGGACGGTGTAGAACTGCGCTCAAATGGAGAGATTATTGGTGATATTGGACTGCTGTGTTCAGAAACTGAAAGAAATAAGCAATCAAATGTATGAATATATGCCATGAATAGAATTGATCCTCTTACTATTTATTCTTCAATGGAATTTTCTTTACACAACTTCAAATTTTGATGCTATGGTTGTTCAATTATTGACTGTGATGGCAAGTTTTTTTTTAATTTGAAAACATGGCAGGTGAAAGACGACAAAAAAATTCTTTATCATCAATTCAACTTTTGTATTGGAATAATAATTCCAGGCTTTCAAAAACTTCCGAAATCTTTAGAAAGAAGCATTGGAACAAGATGACATAATGCAAAATGGTCTCAGGTATCTATCACTGAAGTTTTGAAGATTGAATCGGGGGGTGTGGGTGACAACTCAAGATTCTGAGAATGTCACTGAATACGATGAACACCTGAAGAACGCTGGAGGGTAGAATGGCTGAAACGCTATGGATATATTAACAACCAAGTTTAGGATGATAGTCTGAATGAATGACTACAGCTTCAGACTTGGTCTCCACCTTCCATATTTCTCAGTATGTTTGCATCATGTGGATAAGTCTTAGAAACTACAAGCATCTGAAGTGGCTTCATCCACTTCATTCTGCACCAGTTACCTATAACCGATAAGGATATTAGTGTGAAATGAACACAAACTGTCCCAACCACAGTTTGAACTCAGCTCGCGGAGTCCATTCTCTGAGCCGTTATCTACTCAGCCATCAAGCGACTCCCTTCATCAAAATAAACCTTCTAACTTACCAACTTCAGCTGAGCTTGTCGATATCCGACCTGCTGAAGATTTTGTTGCAACACTGGTGTTAGATGGGATCCGTATTCTATCATGGCCGTGTTTCGGAAAAGTGGAACAACCATTAAGTTCTTTGATCTCCCGAGAGTGTAAAGGGTAGCGCGAGTGGAGCCGGTTATAGGGGAAATCATCACTGGGGGTTGAAGTACTGCGGTCCACATTGCTGCTGCTATTCTGTAAACAAAAAACACAGAAAAATTATTTTGAAAATAAAACTGTACAAAAAAAAAACACAAAATAAAACAATGATAATAGAAGTACGCAACCGATTTTCCAGCAACTGATGGTCCGATACCTCTTTTAATCAGGACAAAATTACAAGCAGACACTTGGATTTCTTGTAGCTCTCACTCTAGTTCACTTGAGTTTTTTCAATTATTTATTCTGTGGAGGTTATTACTCTTCCATCGGTTTTGTGAAATTCCAAACCTAATTTGCTTCTAAGTAAAGTGCAAGTGTCAGCAGTAGTGTTAGGTGCAAACCCAAGTCCATATTAGTGTGAGAAAAATAGAAATGTCGAGAAAACTCAAGCACAGTGTTTTGGTATAGAAGTTTTGTGAGATGTATGTTATTAGCATATGAACAGAGTATGATATTTGTGTTTGTCTCAATAATATACCTGTATGTTTCACTTCGATTAATACACTATATCATTTATATTAATGCATTACATTTAACCATCTAATTCATACTTAACATTTATTTAATTCAAGTTTTTAACTATTCTAAATGAGATGTGCATAATTACAGGGTCATAGGTATATCATTGAGTTACTATTTTGCCCATGCTGTCG
This sequence comes from Thysanoteuthis rhombus, assembly GCA_963457665.1. Lineage (NCBI taxonomy): Eukaryota > Metazoa > Mollusca > Cephalopoda > Oegopsida > Thysanoteuthidae > Thysanoteuthis > Thysanoteuthis major. The sequence goes on along the minus strand of OY735241.1, from coordinate 12,938,464 downwards.
AAAAAAGAAGCAATATTTAAATAAATTTGTAATTGCAGAGTACTTGTTTATGCTCAACCAAAATTAACCCAGATTTTTTATGCATAAGCAAAATAGTAAGTAAGGATGACTATTTTACGATCAGGATTTGATAGTTATCCCCCTCAACAAAAGTTGCAATCAAAAAATATAGATCACATAATGTATTATATTAGTAGATTATTATGTAACCTCTGATGATCTGGTAAAATAGATCATTCAGCATGGTTCTGGAACCAAGAGAACCAGAAAATCGGTAGCGTAACTACATGAACTAACACTGGAAAATCAACTTAAAAGGAGAAAAAAGAGAAAAAACAACGGAAAGCACATTTCCAAGAGAGAAATTCAAAATGATTGAGTGAAAGAGAAATTTCCATTTTCTAATGACTTTTTCAGAAATTCATTATGAAGGAGTGAAAGGGACCATCTTCAGGCAACAGTCTTGGTTGATTTTTTCCTTAAATTCGCTTGATAATCTGTCAACATAGGTTAACCTTGGAAACTCAAATAATCCACTTTGCACTAGTGCCCTTGGGAATCCCTCACCTTTGGGCAGTTGCAATCATTTAACTCAGTTACAGTTCAATGACAAGATTACTCTGACAGAAAAAAAACTCCAAGGTGTTGCAGTTGCCATAGTTAGTCTCAAGCCCGAATAAAAGAAGACAGTCAAGTGTAAGGCTGGCAAGTCCGCACTGTGAAAACCTACTTGCTACTGAAACCCCAGCAGAGTGGTTGCAGTTCTATTCCCCGCAAAGAGATTACAAGAATAAAACAAAAATAGAATATTGAAGACAGTGCTGAAGAGATTTGCTGTCACTTGATCTTCAGTGAAAGCCACTAGATAATACAAAAGTGAAAACTTCTGTACATAAAAAGAAGACTCGACTACTGAGGAGAGTGAAGTAAGGAGACTGGCAGATATTTGAAATCCACCAGGTACCATTATAATCTTCAGTCTTCTAAGATCTGTTGTTGGACATAGACCCTTCCCAAGATCTGCCAGGTTTCTTACTCCCAGTGTTATGGTGTAAATACTCTCTAAGCTTGTCTAAATCATCACACAGTCTTTTTTTTTTTTGCTGACCACAATTTAGCATATGATATCGGAGGATCCACATTGTGAGTCGTGATGTCCAGCGGTTGTCTGATATTCCTGCAACATGACCAGCCCATTGCCATTTGAACTTCCGAATAGTTCTTAAATTAATGATCCCTGTTTATCCTCATATATTTTCTATTTTGTGAGCTTTCCATGGATTGTTTAGCATGATCCTCTCCTGTACATGTTTCGTGGGTCTTAGTTTGTGGGTAAATCTCTTGGTCAGATTTCATGTTTCATTTTTTCCTGAAGCAGTCTCATAGACATTACCTGAAGATGATCACAAAGATACAATTCTTAGGAAAAACAAGTTAACAATCATCTCAGCATGCAGAGAGAGGAAATGAATTTCAGATATGAAGGTCTTGTATGATGAACACTTACAGAAATATTAGTCAGCCATTTTTCCACATTCTTAAATGATTGAATTGTTCTATGTTGCTTGATTATTGAATTAGTACCAAGGCTCGCCGGCCTGTGTAGGGTCATTCTATTAGGCCGCACGGTCGTCGGCATTTCTTTCTGTTTTGGAGAAGAATGAAAAGACATTTTCTACAAACCTTTTGAGCGAAGTTTTGTTCTGTCAAGTTCTCAAGTAAGAGATTTCTTACTTTTAAGATAAAACAAAATGAACAGTTTTCTTGATGAGACAATATTTTCGACTGATGCTTCAAATTACACAAAAAAAACATTTCCATATTCCCTGGGATTGAAGAGGCTATTTTTTTTCCCAAAATAAGTCTTGAGAAGGCAGAAGACTACATTTTCATAGGCCTAACCTATTTTTTTTTTTCTCAAAATTGGTGTGTTGTTGAGGTTGGAGCATCCTCAACCCTAGGAAATATGGTAATTTCATGCAAGGGTTAATATTTGTCTGTGAGGCATGAATGAGGACAAGTAATTATAACGAGCTGTTCCCAAAAAATAAAGGATTTCTCTTTTGGAAAAAAAACAAAATTAACATTTTTACAAACTTTTCAAAAATGAGACCGGATCAATAAGTTTGTAGCTGGTCACAATAATTAGCTGAATTTTCATCTGACAATTTCACTATATATTATTGAGCTATGTTATTAATGGAAAAGCATTGGATTAAGTGCATTGACAAGTGAAGAGATTATGTTGCATAAAATGAATACTTTTTTCGTCATTAGGCTACAGACTTATTGATGCATGTGTATGAGTGTATAAACATATATATATACACAAGGGTATGTTATCAAATTCATAGCCTGACACACTTATTACCATACATACTGGTTTATGATGAAGACAACTGCAAAAAAACAATGAAAAAAACAATGCAAATATTGCACAAGGTCTATAATAAATAGGGGGCCCATCTACTGAAGCCTGATACAGACATTTGCAGTGAATAGAGATCCTCCAAATATTCTTACAAAATATTCTTCTAATACTTTGGCATATACAACAGATGAAATTGGAACTGAGATTTTCACTGTAATCTTTGATCAATGAAAACAAGATGAAAATAATTTGTTTCATGTCAATTTTAGTTTGCAAGATATGAGTAAAGGTAAATAAAGAAGTTTGGATGTACTGAATATAATGTCCAATTTAAAATACAGTGATATGTTGGTTAATGCTCTCCATATGTTCCTAAAAAATTCAGCACTAAATGAAACAGTGCAATACATAACATAGCATAGAGATTGTGCCAGTAATCATTTCAATATATATGACATCGTTTTTGAGTCACAACAAGATTAGAGCAGTGTACCTCATCTGGTAGCTACTATCCAAAGCCAGTGAAATATTAGTAGATGTCACTGTATGCCGTTACATGATAAATTATTGTGTATTGTGTAAGTGGCAAATTAACGAAAGCTTACATTGTACAGTTGGAGACTGTTCATGATGTTATCTGTCTTTATTATTTCTTTTGTAAATTTGACATTATTAAATTTATTAGTAAAAACATTTGTAGAGAACAATTGTGAATTAACAGTACCTCTCTAACTAATCTGAAAATCATTTGTTGTACAGCAATAACATGAATAGCACACATTTAGACGTATTACTGTTAAGATATTGTGATACAATATAATGTAACTAGATTTAAGCTGACAAAAAAAAAAAATGAAATAAACACATCCAATTATAATAAGACCTTGAACTGTGCAGTTTTGAACAGTACGGAAAATTAACTGCACTCAAAGTATACCAGTTCGAAACTGTAAACTAAAACTGTCACTATAGGTTTTTTCAGTTTTCCAGCTGATCTGGCTGACTAAGAATGTATACATCACACATACAGGTCACACCAATGTAGTTAGAGGGCTGAAACTTTGAACATTTACTCCTTATTATGTCAAAAAAAAAAAAAAAACAACTTTTTTATTCTTAAATTTCAACCTAAATAGGTTTTAGTGGGGGTTCAATTTGCAGTGTAAATTTATGCTAAAAAATTGATAGAGATCTAAAGCACTTGTAGCATCTGAAAAAACTCCCTCTATCTCTCTCCCCCACTAATCCTACAAGTCTCTAATTTTTATTTCATATTTTTGGATAGCTTTCTCACTGTCTCTTATAATATTTTTGATATATTTTCCTGCGAGCATCATTAGATGCAAAGCTGTTCTATTCATTTGTCTTTCACTATTATATCAATGTCTACTCGGATCGTGAAATGGTTAGCACGTCTGTCTCACCCACATGAGATTACAGCTTTGATTCCTGGAAGGAAGGAGATCATGTTGAAAAATAAATAATTGTATAGAATAGATACTTTTTTTCCATCATTAGGCTGGTACTAGCAAAGAGCGAGAAAAATTCTTCATTGGACAAATTTTCCTGAGCACTCAACAGTTAATTGAGTACACCTTAAGCTCTATGATTACGGTGGAAGGTATGTAAGCTGCTGCCTTGTAGAGGACTCTTGGTATGAATAAAGATTAGAGGATCATACCTCAATATCAAAAAGGGAGCCATCCACAAATCTACAATAGCTATTGACCAGATTAGGAGTACTCTACAAGTAGACTCTGTCTCAAATGCGTCTGCAGAGTAAGTAAGAAATTATATTCGTGAATATTTCTATTCCTGACTACTGACAATCCCTTTCTTCATGATTTTCTAAGTATTTCTATAGTACAATCATTAGCATTTACATTATACATATGATAGCCCTTTTCTGGCATCAACACTTGTACTAATTCCTGACCACTGACTATCCCCTCCTTTCTGATTTTCAATGCATTTTTATAATAAAATCATTAGCATTTATATCATACATATATTAGCACCATTCTGTTAATAATGTTTGCATTGATTCCTGACCACTGACAATCCCTTTCTTTTTTTTCCACCTTTCCACCTGATTTTGATGTATGTCTATAACCATTAAAGTGGGTGAAAGTTTTCACAAATTATTTAACAGCTCTGGGCAGTCATTCAATAGGAACTGTCACATGACTGACATCTTTTGACAGCATGCTATGTTAGGATTGATCAATTAAAATATTGGAAAGAGGGGTGATCAATGAGGAAGTTACTACCTGAATTTTCAAAAAACAAGCACAAACACCCCCAGACACAAACTAAGGGACCAATTTAGCATAAATCTAAAATGTAAATTGAACCCCCCCCCAAAAAACTATTTTGAGGAGGGGGGGATTTTCAAAAAACAAAAGAAATAAAACGTTTTTTCTAAACATAAGGAATAAATGTTGAAATTTTCAGCCTTCTAGCTCCATTGTAAGTCTTAAATAGATAGATAGCCAGTCAGAATCATTCAGATACTGAAGAAACCTATGTTGACTGTTTCTGATTCTACCTTTGATATGACAGGCTATATAAATAGTACATATGCAAAATAATGGGATTTCCACCGAAACAAACATTTAGAAAATGAAAATGTCATCAGAATTGACAGCTGGAAAGCTATCTAAGAATATGAAAATAAATGAATTTTAAAGATCTGCTTTTTCAAATATTTACTCGGTCTTATTTAGTACAGCACAAGGTGAAATGTAGGGAATGGATAGTAAGAAGATTGTGTTGTGCCAATCTTTCAAGTAACACAGCCTTGAAGATCAGTATACAAAATCCTAGCATTTACCTGGGATTGAACACTGACCACTGGTGCCAGTGGGGTACATGCAACTATCTCAGCCACTAAACAGGCTTGGGGAATTTTTTTCCCTAACAGTTACACAAACAAATACGGTCCCTCATTCCTTGCATCATTGATGTAGTGAACATTATGTTTTGGTCGATCAATTCGTCAGCCCTCATCAGGTAGAGAATTCAAGAAACATAGCAAAATTTTTTTCCCCAGGTGAAAAAAAAACTGTGGCCATTACTATACCAACCAGAAAAAATTCATTTTTCAGCAGTGCTAGGTAAACAGACATAATCATACAACGAGCCAAGCATTCAGGCAATTCCCAAATTATACACCAGGTTGTTACCCAACACTGGCTTTGCTATATTAACAACCACAATTTTCCTTCACCTGGAGAAATAAAATCTTTGCCTCTTCTTTGATTATACACTTGACCAGGACTGAAGAATGGATTGTCCGCAATATAAGGGATGGGAAGAGAGATTCGGTTGTCTGGACTAAAGTTTAAAAGTTTATGACTCTTCTCAAAGTTATACACAATATCTGTACCTGGCATAAATGAAACACCATAGCCTGAGTGTGTAACGGAACTAATTATACATTAAAAAAAAAAAAAATTATCTAAAATTACCTAAAAATTACTAGCATAAGATCTGGGCATTTTTGGTCCAAAATAACCATAGAGAGAGACCCAAAAGTACACTTTTTTGGGAGAAAAAAAAAAAATTTTCAGGTGATGCCTACCAGTGCTCTCATGCAAGGTTATAACCCAAAAATGTGACCAAGAAGACGCACACAGATGAGCTAAGAGAGAAGTATCTGTAGCCCACTTGGCTAGTTGGTCAAGCAGGCCATTTTGGGAGCTATGGTGATTTGCCCTTTCCACCCAGTTGCTATAAAAGTAGGAAATCCCTGATCTGCTCCCAGATAAATTGGGCTGAGTTGAGATAAGCATAATACTGATTGCATCAACTTCCAGCAAGTCTACATTCAGTGACCTTCACTTTGAGCAAGTCTTTATCTCTACACTGACATGTAATACTGACCATGCAGAAGAAAATATGGTTACCATGTTCTGATTCAATCACTACAAATTTCAGAGTTTGTTCGAAGAACAGAAGGAAATTTTTTTTCCAAGTTTAGAATTATATGAGAATGAGGAAGTGGATTTTAAAAAATGAAAACATTGAAACCAAGAATTAGACTCATGAAAGTTGTTGGATCTGTGTGCTTTTAACCAGTTCATATTGGTGCAAGTGAAGTACATACACTGAAAATATATTTTCTAAAACGGCAAATATGTAGACGTGATGAACTGACCACAACACTTGATGAAATGAAAGTTATCCTGCTGGGTAAATCCACCTTGGGATGTGAATCTCTTGTATTGCATGCTGATGTATCTATGTGAATTACACGGCAGGGTATCTATATGAAGCAATATGCGCTGGTATCCACATAGAGAAATATGTGCTGGTACCTGCATAGAAAATTACGCACCGGAACCCACCTAAAGAATTACGCACCGGAACCCAGCTAAAGAATTATGCACGGGAACCCACCTAAAGAATAACGCACGGGAACCCACCTAAAGAATTATGCACGGGAACCCACCTAAAGAATAACGCACGGGAACCCACCTAGAGGATTACGCGCCGGGAACCCACCTAGAGAATTACGCGTTGGGAACCCACCTAGAGAATTACGCGCCGGTATCTATTTAGAGAATTGCATGCGCTAAATGTAGATTCACAGAAAATGGAGGTCCCTGAATGTACACTACCACTCATGAGCATTTGAAACAAACAGAGATTTTGCATGAATAGTTTGGTTTTAAGAATTATGAGCAGGAACTTTACACAAGAAAATATGATCTTGATCACAACAAAACATTTAGACATGTTGTGTAGTTCTCAGAGAACAATTTTTCAGAGGAAAAATTTTAAAATCGAATTAAAATGTTTATTGAATTCAACCAAGTATTTTCATTTACCCTCTTAAAATTTTATTTAGAATCAATTAGCAATGATATCGGAAAGACTAACATTGTTACTTGGAAGCGTTTTCAAACTAGTTAGTTAGATAGCCTTAAACTAGAGACCAATAGGCTTAGAGAAAGAACCGTAGGTAAAAAACAAAACTTTCTGCTTGTTCGAATACATATGAGCAGTACTGTAAACCCCCTTTCCTCCCCCAAAAAACCCCAGCACAGAAAATACCTCCTATGTTCTAACACATATTTCTGTCTTGTACTTACCGGATGCACGAGTGTAGGTGAAATGGTGGACGGAAAGTCTTTACTGTGCAAGTGATATGGTGTACAGTCAGGTTCCATTTCGGGGATGGACGAATTAAGGTACGATGGAGAACTATGCCGTGGGGGGAAGGGCTGGAGTTGCGAGCTGACTGGTGTCGGACTGGTGGAACTACCCAGGCTTTGCCCTCCTTGCGAAGGGACACGTTGGCTGTTCACCTGATAGACTTGCACTTGACTAGGCTGACGAAGTACTGTCGTCATTTGAGAAGGTAAACTAGAAAAGAAAAGAAAAAATTAGTTTTAAAAAAGAAAAAAATAGGAATTTGAGTATGGAAAATGGAGAAGGTGCCTGCAGCCAAGTGGTTAGCTGCACAAAAAATGGATTTGATGAATCAAGTTCAAACTCCAGATGGAACAAACTCTGCTTACTTGGCTCTAATGCCCTTAGGGAAAGAGATAAATTCATCGCCCAACCCAGTTAGGAGTATGATGATAATGATGATGATCACTGCCATTCGCGAAGAGTACGCTGGCAGCTAGGAGATCATACTGTCATGTGTCCTACATGCAGCAGTGTGTACGTGAGAACAGCTTGGCAAGCTGTTCTTTCAACCGGCCGTAGAGCATAGGCTGAGATGGCTGCGAACAATCTTGATGCTGCATGTGGCACCTTGTATAGACAGTCACCCTTCTGGGTAATGACCAGGTTCAACATTGCTTAAAATCAGTGATCATGTAAGATCCAAAGTATCCAATGATATTTGGCCAAAATAGCACTGAGAGAGGCTGATGGTACTAGAACTTGACTCTTTTTTTCCCCCAGTTAAACTTACATTGAACATGTCTGTTGAAATGTTATTCATATCACTTATGAAGTACAGTAATTTTTAATCATATAAAGACTTATACTATTCAAATTTTAGTTCTGAATAATAGCATATAGTATGGGAAATTGTTTTTCAACCTAAAAAACATTCAAGACCAGAAGAATTTTAATCACCCAAATACTTCCAAGAGAGGCCCAAATACTTCCAACTGAGGCCCAAATACTTCCAACTGAGGCCCAAATACTTCCAACTGAGGCCCAAATACTTCCAACTGAGGCCCAAATACTTCCAACTGAGGCCCAAATACTTCCAACTGAGGCCCAAATACTTCCAACTGAGGGCCAAATACTTCCAACTGAGGGCCAAATACTTCCAACTGAGGGCCATATACTTCCATCAGAGGGCCAAATACTTCCAACAGAGGGCCAAATACTTCCAACAGAGGGCCAAATACTTCCAACAGAGGGCCAAATACTTTTATCTATGACCCAATTACAAATTACTTTTATCTATAACTTGAATACTTTTATCCACGACTCAGGTACTTTTATTCATGGCCAAAGTAATTCTCTTCATGGCCAAAGTAATTCTCTTCATGGCCAAAGTAATTCTATCCAAGGCTCAAGTACTTCTATTTAAATCTATAAATACTTTCAATGAAAACTTTGAAGAGATGTAAGTTTAATCAATTCCAAATTTAAAAAAAATATTTTGATGACTACTTCCTCACCACTGGGGCTTGGCATTCTATTGAATATATACATAATATACCAGTTTCAGACACGGTATAAGATTGAACAATACCATTTACATTGATATAGCTACTATGATGCCAATGTAGCTATTTTGGAGCTTGATCCTGCTCCTTTCTTCCTTGAGCTTGCCTGTCCACATCCCAAATCGTCCGTGCAATATTGCCCCTATACTCCCTCTGTGTGTGCATGCCAAACCCACTCTTCGCTCTTTCAGTTCTTTCAAATGTTTACCTCACTAAAAAATTTTTTTTTCTATTTACATTTTTATTTCTAGTTTCTTGTAGTCAGAGTATTCCTTGCTCTTGTTATAGATAAAAAAGCAGCATTCTCTGAAATATGCCTATTTTTATTAATGTAATTTTGAAGTAAGTTTGTTTTAATAAACATCCTTGTGAAATCTCCTGTGGCTTTGACTTGCAATTGAACATGATGAAATACTGGAATATATATCGTATATCAGTATTCAGTCTAACAATACTGGGATATGAGTTTTTGTCCATATTGACCAGTTGTAACAAATATTAGGTTACTAACTGATATCTACAAACCCTGACTTAACAGAAACCCCAGAATCAAACATTTGTATCACACCATTAGATAAACATGTCTTCCAACTTAGAATTTGTCAATTTTAGAGTTAAACTCAAAATCTCAGAGAGCAATTGGAAGAGAAATGCTGGGAATAACCTTAAGAAGTAGAAAAACATCAACATGGATCCATGAGTAGACCAAAGAAAAAATATCATACAAGTTATCAAACAACAAAAATAGAGATGGGTTGGATACTCAGCAAGAAGGAAAAACAATACAAGGGACAAAAAATTAACTGATTAGAGCCTATGGGACATAAAACACAGTAGGAAAAGACCAGACACAAGATGGAGGGATGATATAAAGAGATATTCTGGTAAGACATAGCAGACGTTAGCGCAATCGTGGTTGTTATGGAACGAATCGTGATGGCTGGGGAGGAAATAAAATTTCCAAAAAGGATACCAACCATCATCCACAAAGAAGACATGAAACCAACTCATTTTCATCCAAGTTGAACGCTTGAGTTGACTTTGTTTTCCCTCAGTGAAAAGAACAAAAACAATCCTCAACTAGTTCAAGGGAGTTAACTCTTCACGGTTAGTCTGTGCCATCATATTGAGTCAAACTGATATATATATATACAATTAATATTTCTCTACCGTGATTTGAAATAGCAACCGAGTGATAGATAGGTGGCTCTTTCACCAAATGAGCTTAACTGGATAGTTTTACATACCTACCAAAATTTATGTTATAAATATGCAAATATTTCTTTCTAATATTTAACTACATTTATACTAACATATATGTATTTTTGTAACTCCATATTTATTATACATAAAACTGCAAAAGTTGCAATAATCATCTTCAGTTGGAATAGAAAGAGTACAATTTGACTCTACAGCTGCCAACGGGTATACACAAAGACATCTTACCTGTTAGAATAACTGGACCGTGGTCTAGTTGAAGGTGTGACAACCACAGGAGATAATCGGTACCAGTTGCCAGCATTGGAATTATTCGAGTTGGTTGGATTCAGCTGGGGAGCAGCGATTTGGTGGATCCCATGCTGAGGGGGATGGAACCTTTTGTCATATTTATTGGGGGTCAATTTCGGACGCATGCCTTTTGAGTAACCATCCCCCAGTGTCCGTTCGAGGGTGGATGGTGAAGGATGCACCGGTACATTGGGCATGAGTAAAGTTCTGTTATCAGGCACGCTCATCTGAAAATGTTCTTTGGCTGAAGTTGAAGGAACGGATTTGGTTGAGTGCAAATTTAGAGAGGATTTAGTGTTAGTGCTTAATAGTTGGCTGGTCTGGCTTGGACATAGTCCACAAAACTCTGAGGTACTGTGCTGCACAGAAGCAGCAAATGACGAATTTGTCCGTTCTGGGGGCATAGGGGGGGCTTTATTGTACAGAACCGAGGGTGGAGGGGATGACGAGGACGACACTGGTACCGAAGTGCTATTGAGAATGGCTGAAAGGGGTGGACGGTCCTTTCGTTTTTGTGACGACATTGATATGACAGTTCCTTGATTGGAAACATTTGTTTGCATTCCTCTATACTTTGGCCAAGTACCACTGTTTTCATGATCGAGTTCTTTCTTTTTCTCACTAGGATAATCATCATGAAGGCTGATAACGGCATTGAATTCCGCAATCACTTTATCTTCTTCGACCTCAGAGGCATTCCGCTCTGAACGGTCAGAATATTTGGTGTGCCGTCCCTTTTTTAAGAATTCCCATGCCTTCTCCAAGAACTTGTCCGAAGTGCTGTACCGGCTCCGGTTCTCAGATTCTTTCTGATTGGACGATTTGTTGTTTTTGCGGTGATGTGGCCGTGGACTATCGAGACTATCCGTCTGTGACCCGTTGTGTCGGACAGTCTTACTATCTTTGCTCTCTTCCATTCCACTATCCCAGAGAGGATCTTTGTCGGCCTCATTGCAAGATCGATCGGACATTGCTGCTGAAATCACAGACTGTTCGTGAAGTGATCGAATCATTGGTTGGCAGGTCGGAGTCGGGGAGGAGCCAGTTGAATTGGCTGGGGAGGTAGTCTGACGCCAAACATCAAGAATCACCGTATCTTCACAGTTCTGTAACATCTTCATCACATCAGACGCTGTTTTACAACTTACAGTCTGTCCATTAATCTGCAATTATGAATATTTTATAAGCATTATGTGACACATAAGTACATAGGTCACTCTTATTTAAAAGTCATACCACTAATATGAAACATTTCAACCATGAAAGATTAAGTAAATGAAATTTTCCACATTTTTACAACTGCAGACAATGATGTAATCATTGTATGAATTCCACATAGAAATAAGTTAGCATTACATAACAGAAAAGGAAAAAAAGTGTACGTATAACCAAGAGAAATATCCACAAATTGAGAACCATGCAACGTGCACATGAAAGAATAATGCTGGGTCTTACATGGAGAGACCACAAGTCAGCACAGTACATCCGAGAAAAGACAAGAGTCAGGGACATCATAGAATCCATTAAAAATCTCAAATGGCGGTTGGCTGGCCATGTTGCAAGAATGGCAGACAACCGATGGACATCGTGACTCACGACATGGATCCTTGTGCAACCGAAGCCGGCAGAATATTAGATGGAGAGATGAGCTAGACAAGTTCAGGAAGTACTGGCTCCGCAACGCCCATGATAGAGAAGTGTGGCAAATCCCGGGGAAGGTCTAGATTTCTCTTTAAGTACAGTTCTGCATTTGTTCAATATACTTGTATCTTTTTAATTTATGTTAATAAACTAAACCATTTATATTAAAGTATTGCATTGTAAGCTTCTTTGAGAAAACTTCAAACGATTCGTTGTTTGGAAAAAAAGCTAAAACAAACAATTCTTGGATGAGAACTTACATTGTTGATTCGATCACCAACGACCAACGTGCCGTCTTTGGCTATCACAGAACCAGCAGAAATACGACTAATAAACAAGCCATTTTCAATTTGTATTCCTGTATCTGAAATAAAAGACGAGGGAGTGTGAGAGAGAATGAATACATTTAGTACAGAGGGTAGTCTACTGATTTGGCAAGCTATTAAAAGGGAGTTGAATCCTCACTGGTATTCAAAACTTCAAGAATAAGAAAAAAAAAACGTATATTTGTGAATGGACCTATGTAGAGTAGACTTGGTCCTCTAGCCATGGATGGTAACCTGTCTACATGGGCAACTCTGAATCTGGGAGGTGGAGCTCCCTTAAGGTAGATGGATACTAACTTTGACTTGCATTTGGTAGCTCCTGCAGCCAAGCATATTGCGCTGTTTCCTTTTGGATTATATAAGTGAACCAAAGAGGAAGATTCTGTTGAATGAGTTTCCAGGATTTCAATACACTGTTTACTGAGACAGAGAAAGATCTACTATGTATATTTCTGATGACAGTCAAGAATAAATCAAGTATTGTATATTTTGGTGGATAAGACGATAATTGAAGCATCCAAAAAACACCAGCTGAAATAGGGTTGTCCGATAGGTCTGGACAAAAATAATGATGACATAGCAGACTGAAATTGGGATCTTGTCTCATCTGAAGGTTGCCTCATTTGTCAAAATACACAGAGAATGTGTGAGTATGCCTATGAATATAGATTTATAGGTGTGTGCATGCTTTTGGGGAGTAGTGATTCACTTGAAGGGTTAGCGACAGAAATACATCTGTATCACCCAATCAGAATACAATGGTTGAAAATTGCTAAAAAGCCTGAAACAGGATAAGAAAAATAAATGCTACAGTGTATATATTTAACATTTCATTGATGGAAGATGCTGGACTTGGGAATTCCAGAATAGTGAGGCTCAATCAGTAATTATCAACTGACAACTTTATTCACTTAATAGATGTTATAGAAGTCATTTTTTGACAAATTGACATTCACATGAGTCGTACAAAGAAAGACCTAATACTGATTCCGTTTTCTTGTGTTGACAGTGAACTGAATTATAACATTCAGCCCATTGTTCTAACCAAGCTGTGTCATGGAATGTCATGAAATACAAGATTTACCTTTTAATGTTGATAGGGTTAATTGAATCGGTTGCCACAATCTTGTCATGGATCGACGTCGGCGAACAACCTGAAAAATTAATAAAATGAGAAATTACAATTATATTACAAATGACAATTTTATCTACGTATCATCAAAGTAACTTATGTTCAGTATATGTGTATACAGCATTTCTTTTATATATGAAACACTTATCTTTACCAACATTTACAAATTGGATACCTATTTATACAAATATATATATATGATTGTAAATTGCGTTATATTATACAGAAACTTATTTGAAATGATCTCCCATCTTCACACAGTTAATTCATCACTTAGTATATAGACAACATAAATAGAATAAACAATTCAAGAAAATGGGACTGCTGCAGGAATTGAATTTGTGACTGATAGTGTGGCTGTATCAATGTAGCGGTGCTCTTACCATTGAGCTATACGGTTGCCGCTAATGCAAAAGCCCATATATATGCCTATAAAAATAAGTGATTATTTACTACAAGATTTTATGCATGTATGTATAGATATTTTGTCATGTCAAGTTTTTGTTGCCAAATATCTACCTACACATTTACATATGAAGAGTAAAATATAGTGAAAGAAATATCCTAAGTTTAAACAAATATATATATGTCTGATTATTTACTACAGTTAATATATAGACAGGTATGGTAAGTCATTCACTAAAAATCGTGATGTGGCCATTGTCTTTTGGCAGTCTACCCTGGTGGGGGTGATCAATTGAAAAAATAGAAAGTGAGGTGATCAATGAATAAGTTACTTCTCTCACATTTTGTTGGGCTGTGATCACTAAAAAACTAATATGAATGTTGCTGGACACAAAGTGAGTGATCAATTTTGCATAAACTTTATTGAAACCTGCACTAAAAACCTATTCAGGGAGGGAATTTTCAAAAACAAGAACATTTTTCCTAGATTTAATAAGGAGTAAATGTTTGAATTTTCAGTCATCTAGCTCCATTGGTGCAGCTAGTTCACATGATAGATACATAGCCATACAAACTAACTTGTAGAAAATATGTTAACAATTTTGATAGACAACTTCATATATATATATATATATATATATATATATATATATATATGCACTAAGGGTATGTCTAAAAAGTTATGTACATTAAAAAAAAAAAATAATAAATACATGTATACATACCACAGTACAAATCAGGAATGCAATATGATATAATACAATATCCAATGTATGATGGGTTTATATCAAAGTGCTTGACGCTTTCAACATTAAACACTAAGTTTATATATATATATATATATATATATATATATATATAATGAAGTAAGGATTCATTACACAAACATGTTTATGTGTCTGCCCTGTTTGGGGCTTTTCAGGTGAATGATTCGGCTTATTTTAGATTCCTATTTAGGGGGAGTATATCTATTTTTCAATGGTAGGATTTTCTCTTTATTATATATATATATATATATATATATATATATATATATATATATATATATATATATATATATATATATATTTTTTTTTTGTAGTTTTTTCTTCTTGTTTAGTGGTCAGTCATTGATTGTTATGTTCTCCTATTTTTACACATCAAAGATTGTATTATATTATATTGTATTCCTGATTGATAATGTACATATATCAGTCACCATAATTTGATTTTTACCTACCATGTTGATAACCCCAGTTGTGTTGAAAATGGCTTCCAGGATCACCTTGTGTTCAACATTAGTCACATCAATGTTATTGACACGAACCACAACATCATTGACCCTAACGTAAAAAGAAGATAATGTCAACCCGAAAATGATCAGAAAATTTGCATGAATTTTTCAAATGATTTACCTGTTCATTATCAATAATAATAGAGACTAAATATTTACCCTAATGGGCAAGTCAAATTGTTGAATAATAAAAAAAATATACATAGATAGAAATCAGATAGTGTTTAATTTAATTTGTTTTTAAAAACTAATACTTGTGACTAGAGTTGTTTCTTTATGATCTTGTAAAAAAGTTTTTAAAAAAACAAATTATTCTCAAAATTGCTCTAGCCAATAAATAGTCATTCTCCCTACTAACCTCTCCTCTCTTTGAATGATATCAAGTCCCTACTGCTTATTTTCAGCAGCATGGAAGAAAAAAAATATGTCCATTTTAGCAAGACTTTATATTCTAAATCGACTCCCCCATTTATTTGGAGTTAAATTTCAAAAACTGATTAGCCAAAAACATTTCTCGGGGTCCTATTGGTACACAGAAAATTTCATGGCGTTATGTTGTATGGTTTCTGCAGTAGGCTGTCACATGGAGATGGATAGATGTCAAACTTTTGGTGAATTATAACAAATGCCATATTAAGCTTTGTAAATCTCAATACAGGAAAGATTTTTCATGTCTAGTGACTGAAGCAGTTGCATATTTCCAACCAATGGCAGAGATTGGTGTTCAACCCTAGGTAAAAAAAATCAGGATATTGAAAGTTGATTTTCAAGGCATGTAGGCTGATCATCCCTAGCTTGGAAGACTCACAATCTTCATACCCAGATTCACTAGTGCAATACAAAGCATGAATCCACTTCTCTGAGCAAATTGATAGATATTATGACAAGAAAAATCTCAATTATCATGCCATGATGGTTGGCAGAGAGGAGATAGAGTGAAAAAATACTTGGGTAAAAATCACTCTCCCATAACACCCTTACACCCTAGGCAGTAATACCTGTAAAATGCTGTTATTGTCAACCTTGATGAGGGAGGCCAGTCATATTTTTTTAATGTTTGTGCTCTTGGCCTTACAAAAACTACATCTACCAATATTTGTTGCGTTTATATTTTTGGACAAAATTCACACAAATAGATAACACAAATTGAAATCTGGCTTTTTGTAAGTTCCTTTAATTACTACACTGTACAAAAGGAAATGAAAGAATCTCTGACTGTACTGCCCCTAAGTGGTTCAAGTGTTTCAAGTGTGGTGAGTTGTCACTTAAAATCAAGTCCACAAGTGGACAAACATCAGTTGTTGATTATGATGGTTTTGAAAACAAGATAGAGGAGAATACCACCATCTACACTAAGAAACTTTCCAAGGAGCTAGGATCATTGATAGAAACCATATGTAAAGCAAAACTTGAGCCTAAAAAAGCATACAGGAGCTCTCATGGGGTTTGAAAAATGAAAATCTTTGGATACACCCCAATAGATAGAAAGGAAATTAAACACAAGAGAATGAAAAAGAAAACATAATTTGAGTGAGCACTGACTTCAACTTTCCTTCGGCTGCACTTCCTTTACTGATATGACTGATGATAATGGACGAATCATTTGGAAACTGGGGGTCATCAATCCCACCGATCAATTGAAAGCCAAGGTTGTTAGGGTCCAAACCACTCTAAAAACAAACAAAACAAAAATAAGTCATAAGGTGTCCGTTATTTGGTTTCTCCAGGTCTAATGAAATAGTTCATTTTTAAGAATTGTAGGGAGAGTTTGGTTAAGGCAGAGGGACAATAATTATGAGAACAGACGACAGATGGATGAAAATTGAAAGAACAAGTCAGTTAATGCCAAAAGACAAAAATTGTACCATTTTTAAGGCATAATTTTTTGTAAAATAGGAAAAAAAAATTGTTACAAAAAAAAAAAACCAACAAAAAATGGGTTAAATGTGGCAAAATATAAGAAGCAACGGAAAGCAACAAGCAGCAAAACAAAGATATCATTTATTACAAGTAAAAATTGCTCTTTGTCAATGAATAAGTCTAACCCTAAATTAAATAATCAATACAAGGATCTGAATAAAATCTTGAAAAAAAAATTATTTTCAGTTTTTCAGAAAATTGAACTCGTTATTTTAGTTGTTTCCACAATGAAGAATGGCTGATCCATTCGGCAACATTCTTCAACTGAACAATCAGTACATAAAAGCAGAGACTCTTTTTCCAGCAGTCCCAAGGAATGAGAGACGCAAACAGGGCGTTTACTTTGTTTGCTTCAGTCTTTTTTACTTTGAACTAACAGAAAAAGTGACATACTTTTTCCGTACCTACTCACTCAGAAGACACACCAGTGACAGAGTCCACCATTGTGCACTCATAATCTTGTCAATACCTACAGTGGATAAGCAGGTGCCACTCCTACAGCCACCCATTTGATATCAAGGTATGATTCTCTAACCTTTACTCAGCCAAGTGTCGTCTACAAGGTGGCAGATTGAAAAGCTTAGGGTGTACACAGTTAGCTGCTGAATGCACAGGGAAATTTGTCCTATGAAGAGTTTTCCACGCTCTAAGAAATGACCTTCTGCATGTGAGGTAGACATGCTAACCATTACACCATTCGAGTGGACTTCTTTCCATACAGATAGTACACTTGAAGAAGGCTGTAGAAAGGATTGGCTGAAATGTTGTGGGAACAAGAAAATGAGTTCAATTGTCCAAATGAATGACCTGAATGAGGAATTCTCAAAATCACAGACAAATCCTTTATATTTCCTTCACTTCTCGTTGCTTCCCATATTTTATACAAAGGCTCCGCAACTCCATTCTTGCTCTGTTTGATAAAGACAATATTCTTGAGTATTGACAGATGGAAGGAGGTAGTAATCAAGATCAAAATATAGGTGATGTCAACTATGAGTCACTAACAATTGGCTGACACTCATTTTCGTTTCTGAAAGGGTTTATCTAAAGAATTCAAGATCCAAAGAAATTAATTTGTTTTAAATTTTAAGAAAAAATATTGCCAAACATATTGTTCCCTTGCAGCCTGGTAGCTGTTAGGGACCACTGAGCGGCAAAAAATCTATTTTTTTTACAAGTTGCAACATACAATATCTATTTGCAGCGTTTCTGTTTCCCATTCAATCATGTCGGCATCAATTGCAGAATCTCGACTGTGGTTGTGCCCAACAGAATTCAATTGGATTTTTCGGGTATCTTTTTCAAGAAGGGTATCGTATTTCTCTCTGAAAAAAAAGTAAACAAGATTTGTTTTAGTAAACCAAGGTATTTTTGCACGATGTGTGTAATTTTGCACAAATATGTATTTTCTTTATGTAGTTAGATCACTTTTGACTGAATATTTCTTCTAGAAATTTTCCATTTTTGAGAAAAAGTAACTTTCGAAGTGGACGTGAGTGAATTAGATCCAAAGGTGGTTCAATATTACAATGTACATGTAAAGTAAAGCTGGACGCTCAATTTTTATCAGTTTTTCGAACAGCACTTATCTGATTTACAAAGTAAATAATGAGTAAAATGTAAATTAGCATATATTAGGATATGCCACATGAAAAGTTTGATTTGGACAGGGAAAAGTAAAACATTATTTGAAAAGATTCCAACTCTTTCAAGACCTATGAAGGTGCTCAATACAATACTTCAAATTTTAAATTTCTATTTAATAGTTGATGAAAACTATTCAGAGGGGTAAGAATGGAAAGAGAGCATCTCTTTTCCACCATTTTGAAAAATAGAAATCATGATAGGATACATTTGTCCTGTTAGACTTTTCTAGTTTCTCATGTATTTAAAAAGTACAATGGCTGAAATGATGTGACTATTACACCCAAGATGAGGATACTGGTCTGAGTAAATCAGTATAAAGTAAACATGTCTGATTTCCATGTTTTGGATGATTTTCTAGATATAGGAAAAAATATTTCTTAATTGAAAGAAAAAAAAAAATGAAATTCATAGAAGTTTTTGAGATTTTGTATGGACAGAAAAATAAAGAGTGATTTCCATATTTCGGAATAAATCTCTAAAATAGTAAGATCCAAAGAAATCAATTTGATAGTGGTTCAAATTAAGTAAATCTTCTGGCAGAGGTTCAAAAACCAGGGGTGGAATTGCCCCCTAGAGATGGGGGGGGGATTATTTCAGTGTTTGGGGTGGGAGGGGCTGAGTGATAATCTTCTGAAATCTAGTGAAAAGGGTGCCATGGGTAAAAAAGGTTGAGAGGCATTGTTTTATGGAATCCCTCCAAACAATGAAGACAAGAAAATTAGTCCAATGGAATCACACTGAATAATACAAATACTCTATCTAATATATAAATCCCTTTATTAGACACAAATTATTTCACAAGAGTAAATTGATTTGATACTTTTCTCAAGTCCATAGTCAAAAGACAAAACAATTGATAAAAGATCTAATCAAAGGAAGTTAAAGGTTAAGTTAATGAATAGCCAAAGCCTGAGGCCAAGTTTGATGTTTGAATCTCTTAACTGCTTTAATTACTGTTTTGGTTTAAATAATTACAATGTTAGAGAAAATGGGACAAACAATTCTCCAGTCCAAAGAGGCACTTGAATTAACTAGAGTTAGAAAGAAAGCCTGGTAACAACTTGATTGCTCTTAGCAAAAGAAAATAGTGAAAAGTTAATAATGAAGAATGAAAATTCTTCATCTAATAAAAATAATTAATACCCGTACCAAAACTAATTACCTAAAAAATAGATGTTCAATCTGAAATTATCTAAAAAATACCAGTACAACATTTGGGCATTGTTAGTCCAAAATTACCACATAGACCCCCCAAATCACTTCTTTGAGACCCCTCCCCCCGAAAAAAATCCTTCAAGATGGTGCCTAGTAGTGTACTTATGTAAATTTTTAAGGTTGTAGCCCCAAAAGTGTGACCAGGATCCCAAGGAGATACACATGCACACACACACTTAGATAGACACTCAAAGAAAGAATAATCTTTAACCCACTTGGCTGGTTGGTCAGGCCATTTGAGGGGCTATCGTGATTCAATAAAAGATAATCACTTTACTCATACTACTTGTGTAGAAACAAAAACAACCATGGTGCCAAGAGAGATTGGGAATAGAAAGTAGGTTTGAAGGTGATGTTTGACCTTTTTTTCTGGTTGTAGGGCTCTTATAGCTCAGCATAACAGGGCATTTACCAGAATTTCCTCAGACAAAATGAATGCTTGTTCGAATCTAACTGAAAGATTATCCATTATTTCCAATCTGTGCTGTTCACTGACTGCCGTAGTACAACGGCTGGAGTAAAGTGATGAAAAGTTTCTAAAAACTTAAGATGAAAGAAAATCAGAGTAGCTGAACAAATAGCTGACCAACCAGCTAAGTGGGCTACAGATTCTTTTCTTGCGTGTCCATGCATCTGTTGGTGTGATTGTCTATATGTGCTCCAGATTGCAGTTTTTGAGCAATGACCATAAATTGTACGAGTACACCACTAAGCACCATCTTAAATAAATTTTTTTGTTTTTCAAGAAACTGCTTTCTTTTTATGGACACTTTGGATCAACAATGCCAAAATTTTGTGTAGATATTTTCTTTAAAGATAATTTTAGATAAAAGATCTACATCGTTTAGATAATTAGTTCTAGTACATGCATAAGCTAAAGAGATTCATTTATGAGGAGTACAGATATTCTTTCATGTAGTTAAAGAGAACTGAATTTTACATTTTATCCTAGGTTAGATCAAATTTTGATAATGGTGTAAGCAGAAAATTTGCACTTTTGACTTGAATCAATTTTGGGATCTGGATTCTACATTGAATCCAACACGAGATATGGACATTGTTGATCCTAGATGACCATAGAAATACAAAAGAGCACTTTTAAAAAAAGAAATTGTATCTTACTTGAGTTCCTTAAACTCCCGGCAGGCTTTGTTCTTCTGTTTCTTGAGTTCATCAGAGTCACGCAATGCTTGAGCCAAGTCACTAACAGCTCTGTCACGGTCACGGCGTAAACTGTCACAAAGATTTTTTATACTCTCCCGTTCCTGGACAATCTTGTTACGTTCATCAAACGCCCAGTCACGTCTCTTCTTGGAAAGCTCAGCTTCCTGGAGGGCATCTTGAATACAAAAAAAAAAAATGTTGATAAATCTATATATAATTATAGAAAACACACAGGTGTGGAGTAGCATAACAGTTACCCAAAGTTTCTTCCAAGGGCGTTTATTTACACTTTGCTCTAACACCTTCAGGAAAGGCATGAATCCACTTCTCGCCTAAGCTAAGAGTAAACAGAAGGGCAATTGGAGCCCTCAAATCTTGTAATACAATTCATCTCAGAGAAGATTATACTAAAACAAAAAACTACAGCTTGGCAGTTACCATAGCCAAAAGTTGGTCAGGAAATGAAAGGGTCTGTGTGAGTGTGTATATATATATATATATATATATATATATATATATATATATATATATATATATATACATATATATATATGTATTGTTTGTTATGTTGATGTGAAGTGATCTGATAAAATGACTTTGATAAGTGAAAAAATTTTGACAAAAACAAGAGTTACACCACAAAAGTTTTTATTCTAATGAAAACAGGTCTGATGCATTTTGCAGGAGATGCTAGCTTTTGCAAAAGCATAAAGCAATGCAGAAAACAGTTGCAAATACATGTACAGCAGTTAATTTATTTGAGTGGAGAAATGGAATGAGGGAAAATGGTGTGTATATTTTTAAGTTATGACACTTTTTCTCAAATTTTCACTATATATATATATATATATATATATATATATATATATAAAGAGAGAGAGTTCATAATATATTTTCAATTTTCTAAAAACACAAACAGAAAGAAAAAGAAAACAGATTTTATCCATGTGTTTGTGAGTTAGGCATGAAATTTTAACACTCATTGGGTATACATCTTTGAAATTCTCATTTCTTTTATATATATATATATATATATATATATATATATATATATATATATATATATATGTGTGTGTGTGTGTGTGTGTGTGTTATTGAGGAAATGGATATATGGACTGAATGATTATAAATTGTTATATTGAAACTCTTATTTGAAATAATCTGCTATTACATTGTGAATGTATCATTTTGTCTAGACAAAATGTGTGTGTGTGTGTGTATACATATATATATATATTATTATATCATCCACAGACAGCTGTTTCGTTGTATTACAGCTTTATATATATACACACATATAGAGGCATGGCATAGCTTTTGTTATTACAGAGTGAATCTATCATTTGGCCAACACAATACGCGTGTGTGTATATATATATATATATATGTATATAAACATAAGTGTGACATAGCTTTTCTTTTCAAATTACATGTCTCTTTTATCATACACAAATATATATGTAAAGAATTATCTTTGAAGTTTAGCTTAGTCTAGCACAAGGTCAGAGATATTAAGCATCCAGTGAGTATTGTGCTCAATTTACTAGTAAATTGGTCTGCATAAGTCATAGTAGCTTCCTATATATATATATATATATATATATATATATATATATATATATATATATATATATATATATTAGTAATGATATCAATTATCAAACTCTTTATTGGGGATACATAGAACTAAAGTTGGATCCCTCTCTCTCTCTCACACACACACCATATCTACACATATATATACACAGACTCAGTTTTCCCCTGATTGAATGCAGCCAACATCCTCATCCAAAGCCTTCATGACCTTTAACCTTTCCTTTCTCTGCACATGTCACTGGGAAAATATTTATCAAAACGCCAGCAATGCTCTCCATTTTTGAGGAAGCAATTTCTTCCTCGTGCCGTTCTGCTTTTAAAAGGTCACTAGATTTTACCCAAAGACACATTTTTAAGCCCTCCCCCCAACTGTCGCATCAGAAGTCCTCCACAGTATACCAAACACCTAAATTGGTTTATTTCCACTGTACAACAACGGAGGCATCCTGTTCAGGAGAGGATATGTTGCTGTAAGCGGTTAGTGTCTATAGATCTTATACCATGACAGAGACAATGCTCAAATGTTTTCAGATTAGAAACAGTCAACCAAAAATGTCAACATAGGTTTCTTCATTTTCCAAGTGATTATGCCTGACCAGTCTATGTACGCAAGTTTGTTATGCAGATGTGAGGTAATCCAACTAAAGGTGGTGGTAATTTGAAAATGTTGAAGTTGAAGATTTGAGAAAATGTTTTAAAACTCAGAAACAAAAGAATATAGGTTTGATGCATTTCAACATGATTGTTTTCTTAAATTTTTCACTTCAACATTAACAAATTACCTCAATTGCACACATGTACGTATGCATCATGCACATAGGCCAAACTAAAAGAGCCAGAAGGCCGAAAATTTAAACATTTACTTCTTATGTCAAGAAAAAAAAAAAAGTTTTTCATCTTATCAAAATTTCCCCAAAACATTCTCAGCGTAGTGGTTACAGAATCAGACAAAATTACTGCAAGTAATCTGATGGTTCTAGGTTCAATCCCAGTGT
This sequence comes from Thysanoteuthis rhombus, assembly GCA_963457665.1. Classification (NCBI taxonomy): domain Eukaryota; kingdom Metazoa; phylum Mollusca; class Cephalopoda; order Oegopsida; family Thysanoteuthidae; genus Thysanoteuthis; species Thysanoteuthis major. Next base: position 12,914,569 of record OY735241.1, on the reverse strand, counting down.
GAGTCGATAATAATACTACTAATGCTAAGAGGGGAGTGCGGTCAATATAACCCCTTCGGTTAAATAAAGGGTTCGGTTCTTACTTCCCCACACCTACCAGATGATACCTGATGAAGGCCGTAGAGTACAACGGCTGAAATGTATGAAAAACAACCAAGATGAGGATAGTCTGAATAATAATAGAAATAATAATAATACCTCATCTCAAAAATTCAGAGATATTCTTAGTGAGGTTCAATTTACAATGTAAGTTTATGCTAAACTGGCTCCTCACTTCACACATGTTTTTTTAAAATTTTGACTTTTTAGTGATCCCATGAAAAGCGAGTAAAGTAACTTATTCATTAATCACCCCCTTTTTGAAAAGGTGTTGTCATATGACAGTTTTTACCGTGTGCCTAACCAGACCTATCGTTTTCATATATTGATAGATTTTTTCTATCTTTTTCTTTGTCTTTTTGATATAGGCTTTTTCCATGGTTCATTACTAATGATCTGTGAAAAATTCATGGATATATTTGAACTTCC
>OY735241.1:12836541-12911541 GCA_963457665.1 Thysanoteuthis rhombus | reverse complement strand
CGAGATTTGGGCTAAAATCTGAGCACCCTAATCCAAAATGTCTCCATGGGGTAATTGGTAAAATGTATAAGTCAGAGAACGGCAGAATTCAACTTGATGTGGTTTCCTCTACACAACAGAGACAATAAGCAGGTCATACGTTCAAACCCCAGAATGGTCACAAAATTTGAAAATATCACTTTGTTTCTATTTCGATCATGTGAGCACACAAACATACTTACAAAAAAAACAAATGAACATACATAAGGATATATATTAATAATATAAGATATATATTTATAAATGAGAGGTGTATGTTTATTAGTTAGGCTGGTTTAGCCACTTCAGCTTTGGAAAAGCCTCTTCTGCTTATCGAAACCAGATTTCCTTTTTGTTCCTGTCCCCGACGTCATTTAAAACGTTCAGTTGACAACATGAACTGAAATAGGACCCCAGTATTGGTTGACATTTCTTTTTAATCAAATAAAAAAGCTTTGTCATAACACATAACAAACAAGTATAATCATATAACATATACGATGGTGATCTATAGACTGACAGTTATTAATTGAATCTAGATCTGAAATTTTCACTACATTATTGTCAATCCATATGATTGAAATTCACCACTGAATCAAGTGCATTGACAAGGAGGGAGATTATGTTGAAAAATAAATATTAGTTGTGTAGCAATAACAATAGTGTAGGTACACCTCAACAACATATATCAAGTGCATTATGCTTTTATACTCGTAGTAGAAACGGTTAAAACTTTTTGATAATCACTGAGCAACTTTGTAATTTTGTTCAAGCAGAGTTTTGAAATAGCAAAAATAAGAAAAAAGACAGGGTAGACATTTTATAGAAACCATCTTTTGGCAGAATGCCGTATTAGGAGAGATCAATTAAAAAATTGGAAAATGGGTTGATCAATGAATACGTAACTTCTCTTGCCTTCAGTTGAATCACTAAAAGCATTGCTGGGCACAACCTAGGGACTAATTTAGCATTAACGGAACCCTCTACTAAAACTGATCTTTCGGGTGGAAATTTAAAAAGAAACAGTTTTTCTAGATATAAGGAGTAAATGTCGAAAAATTCAGCCATATATATCTATTGGTGTAACCTATATACGTGCATTGTACATAACCAGCCAGACCAGCTTAAAAACTGAAGAGACCTATGTTGACAGTTTTGGTTGACGGTTTCCAAAAAGCTTTTGCTTGAAAAAGAAAAAGAAAAAGACACTAGCTTTTCTGGAACCATCTCCTCCCCAGCCTAATTACTTAACTCAAAGCCCCTCCCCCTCTCCATAAATGTGAGAACAAAAACCAAATTGTATTATACAAAAGGATGTAGCCTACTTGTAGAGATACTGCCAACTCTACAACACTTATCACCACAGATCTTTCCCCAATGATTGGTCAAGAAGAAAAACAATAAACATCTGTCACAGATTGGGAATAGAACTTGTACCTGATAAGCCGTCGCAAAAACTCAATAACAAAGAGATTTCAAAGTAGATTCAAACATGACCGTGGATGTGGGGTGGCTAAGTAGTTAATGGCACTCAGAATTGGACTCGGCAAACAGAATTCAAAAACCGGCTGAGACAGTTTGCATTAATGCCCTAATCCATCTCTTCCCTCCCCTATCTATGGATAAATCATAGGTCAGGGCACCCTAGCTATGGTTGGCAATCAGTCTAGGAGAATAACTCTGATTCTCAAACCAGCCTGAACAGAAATGGGCTCTGTTAGACTAACTTGCCCAGGAGGAAATCATCCGTGGTGTCCAATCGCTACAAGTTTACGAGATAGGTTTTGTTTATCCCGCTCTAGGAAGAGGCAGCAGTAACGGGGCATCCAGTGAGGATTGAACTTACTGTAATACTAATAGTTTCCTGAGTTGTTAGAAATCATTCAACCACAGTCAGGTTTAATTGATATTTACTCAGCTCAAGTGTTGGACATAGGGGCTGCAGAGGGAGAAGTGGGTAGAGGGTCAGTATAGAGAGAGAAAAAAGAGAGAGAGGGGGACAGCATAGAAAGAAAAGAGAGTGATGAACAGTGTAGAGAGAGATAGTAGAGAGAAAGAAAAGAAGAAAACTTCCCTAAAAACATTGAAGTACTTGAATGGTAACTGCAGAATTAATGACAAAATTTTGCCGTAAGAGCAGGATTCTTTAACTATAGTTCAGCAATGCATTTAAAAGAATAAATAAATATGGAAGATGACTCAATAATTGGTATTTGATTGTTATCTTCCTTGATAAAATGTTGCAGACAAAAAATATAGTGGCATATTCTATAAGTGGATGGCCGGTGAGGTGAGAGGAGGGGGAGAGAGAGAGAGAGACTTGTACGAGTTAGAAGATGAAGGCAAGAGTTTTTTGTCACTCAATGACTCAACAAAAAAGTTACTATAATTAATTTTTTTACAAGAATTTTCTTTCATCTTGGATTTTTTTCTTTCAGTTACTTCTTATCGCCAAAGATGAAAGAAAATACGAGTGAAGAATTGAAAATGATTGACAATCAAGAAAGATAGGACTCAAGATAAATCTGAAAAAAGACAATCAAGAACTACTGATAGAACACAACCAACAATGATCATCTACATCTATGGAAGACCAATTGAACAAATAACTGAAAGTTGACTTTTTGTTCAAGGTATACAGATTCAATGACCACAAAATTTCAGTAAAATACTGAGTAAGTTTAGGTTGGACTGCTTTGAGTAAAAACAAATTTTTAGTTAAAAAAGAGTACCTTCCTAAATGAAAACTAAAATATATGAAGTATGCATCCTCCCTGTTGTGCTGCATGGCACTGACTGTATCACAGTGAATGCCAAACTTTCCAAACAAACTGATATATTCCGAAACCATATAAATAGATTGGGATAACCTTAATAAAAAACTCAAGATCAAACTCTCCTCTTTGATAAAGTGAAAAGTAATTAACTGAAACTATTCAACACATTGGAGATAAGAACACTAAGATCGAAATCGAGGACACAGAACTCGAGAAGGTAGACCACTACATCTACCTAGGGCAACGAATCTCCATGAGACCCTCAAAAGAAGAAGAAATCAAGCGAAGAATCACACTAGGATGGCAAGCCTTTGGCAGAGCTAGCTCAACCTTCAAAAATAATAAGATCCCATTAATCCTAAAGAGAAGGGTGTATAACCAATGCATCCTCCCAATAGTCACTTATGGAGCTGAAACATGGAACTTAACCAAGAAACAGACCCGTAAGCTGAGAACCATGCAACGTGCAACATGGATTCCCTGAGACCATATGCGCAACCAAGGCCGGCAAAATATTAGATGGAGAGATGAACTAGACAAGTTCAGGAAGTACTGGCTCCGTGACGCCCATGATAGAGAAGTGTGGCAAATCCTGGGGAAGGTCTATGTCCAACGACGGACGCTAAAAGACTGATGATGATGATTCAACACATCAAACGATCGAAGACAGGACAAGCAGAACCATGTTGTTTACCAGGCTTATACAAATGGGGAATGCCACGACGCAGATGGAGTGACAACATACCCCTCTCATCTAGATATAACAACTGGAGCCAGTTGAATAACCGAGCCCAAAATCTTGCAATATGGAATAAAATAAGTCATGAGAATTCGCATTCTGCCGAGGTGGAATTGGCTTTACATGATGAAGGTAGAACAAGAAATGCAGAGAGAAATCATGGGAAACTGAGAAAAGGTACTTGATTTTGCAGATTTTACAAGTATACATAAACACTGAATGGTGATGGGTTGATGACAGTCAAGAAAGATTTGTGGAATTTTTAAAAATCATTTGAGAATAAAATGTACTTCTTCATTTTAGACAACTATAGATTACAAGAGGTTTGTTTTAAAAGTATCCAGTCATTTGATATTAACCAAAAAATGATCATATCCACGATCTGAAATCTCGTCAGGAACAGCCAGAAGCAACAAGGAGCCAAATGTAGGAGGGCTGATGTGAAGTTTTGCCTCCTAAACCCTTCCCAAGACAAAGTATCTACTTGCCATGTTATTAAGAATGCCTCAGTCACGTGATACAAAAGCTGACTAAATGATATTTCACTGGTGACTGACTAACCCCAAAGGAGAGTCTGTTCATACATGTTTAATAAGGTTCCATTCCCTCTAATTGGTTACCAAGTTACATTGAGGCCATGCAGTTCGCGAGATATTAAAAAAGGCTGGATAATTCTTGGACAGACATGTTGGGAAAAAAAATTAGGAAAATAAAAAGAATAGATACTTTGAAAAAATAATTACTCACCATTTAATTCATGTTGCAGTTTCTCTACATGTTTCTTCAAAGCATCAATTTCACGATTTCCTTGGTCTATCTCCTCAGCCTTCTCCATCTGCATCTGTTCATAGCTATCTCGCAAAATCAGGTCACGCTCAGCAAGTGGTTGACACTGGCTAAAGTCCCGATGTTCCCGCATGAGTAACGGGTAATCTGGACGGAATTCACCATGACTGTTTTCTTGTTCGTGCTTAGAAACAAAGTCGGTATATTTTTGGTAGAGATCCGAGTAATCTTTGACTGCTTTGTCTCTGTCTTCAAGCAACTCCGACACCTGCGACTGGAGCTTTTTAACTTTGCCATCAAATGTCTTCTTCTCATTCTCGACGGCCTCAAGCCTCTTTGTGGCTTCAGTTATCTTATCCTGCTGTTGCTCGATCTCCTTGTGGACAGAATCTCTCTCCGACATGATCAGGGCGTATTCTCGAAGAGCAGCGTCCCTTTCCCGAGAAACATTTTCAAGGTCTTTCTTCGTTTGCAAATGCAACGCAAGGGTCTGCTGTGACTCTTTCTTTTGTTTCTCCCGTTGCAATGTCAGCAGATCCAGTGCATCTTTGAGACCACTGATTTCGTGAATGGAAGCATCCAAGTTTCGGTGAGCAGTTGTACACTGCTGTTGCAGACTATTCCGTTCACTGAGGGCATTATCACGGTCAGAACACGCCTCATTATAACTCTTCTGTGTCTGCCCGATTTCCATACTGACTTTCTCTAAATCATTGCATGTGACTGCGTGTTGGTTCAACAAGTCGGAATATCTCTGATGCAAGATTTCGTAATCCTTTTTCAACAGTTCATACTTTGTCCGCATTGAATTCTCAGACATTTTACCAATAACTTCGGACGATCCACGCTCAGACATCAACTCCGTGTGTTGCTGTTGTTGCTGCTGCTGTTGTTGTTGTTGCTGCTTCCGCATTTCCAAGATGTCCGATTTTTCGTTAAAATCCAATCGTTCAACCGGTGGGTTCATGTTTAGGTTTTGGCTTTTGAAGCTGTCAATATTGTCGCACTTTTGCGACATGTGTGTCCGACTGGACATGTAGTTGGCCCGATATGTGTCCACGTCTTTGATTGCGTCAACATGCTGTCTCTTCATAGACTGCAGTTCAGACATTGCACGCTCGTATTGCATCTTAAGCAACTCGTAGTCCCGTTGTCGTTCAAGGACTCTGTTATCTACATTAAGGCTTAACCTGTAGTCTTTATTCTGTTGGGAGTTGTTAACTCTGGGCGAAAAGTGAAACTCTGAGTGTTTGTTTTTAACCGAGTGGCACTCGTTGCCGCTGTTATCGTTGCTGCTTGTGGTGTTTGCATTGTGGCTGGAATGGACGATGAGGTTACTTTTCTCGGCTGAGCACTGTTGGAGATGATTAGGGGTGTTCAGCTCATATTTGTAGGCAGGAATGAGTTTTGTGTAAGTTTTTGATGCTGTATTGGATGGAGAGATATTATCTGTAAAAGAAAAATGAAAAAATATTCAGTCTTTGGTTGGAATAAAGAGTGTCTAAAAATCAAGATAAAAAAGATACTAGTTAAAAATCAATCTTCATGAGAATTCGAAACATGTCCATTTGTTGGTCCGTCTGTCATACTTAATATTATCTTCTAATACTATAATAAGCAACAAGTCTATCTGTATATCTCTGAATTTTTAAGATGAGGTATTATTATTATTTCTATTATTATTCTGATGGTTCTAGGTTCAATCCAAGTGTGAGACAATAATAATACTACTAATGCTGAGAGGGGAGTGCGGTCTATATACCCCCCTCGGTTAAATAAAGGGTTCGGTTCATTACTTCCCTACAGCTACCAGATGATACCTGATGAAGGCCGTAGAGTACAACTGCCGGAACATTGTATGAAAAACAACCGAGATGAGGATAGTCCAAATAATAATAAAAATAAATCTATCTGTCACGCTCTAACCCTAGCAAAGAAGGAACAACTTGACAAATATTTTGTTCATCTTGTGTTCCAATCTTGAATAAACTTGATAAAACTTCTGGTATTTACTCCTTGTTTTATTTATGAAAAGGTTACTCGGTGAAAAATTTTTTCAAAAAGTAGTAGAAAAAATTTTTTTTCCAGAAAAAAACCCTCATTCTATTTTATGACACCTGAAATATCGAACCGAACAATTAACTCAACGTGCAAATAAAAGGGAGAAAATAATTTTTATATTAGATTTTTCTCCATTCAGGATTATGACTCAACCCACTTGCAAACTAATGGCAATAAAGCCCAAGGCCAAACAGTATACAGCTAAGCTTTCTTATTGTTTCAAGTATAATATAGAATGAACACAAGAATTCTAGTTAACAATACTGAGTAAACATACTGACACAGAACATAGCTTTAGGCATACCATTAGTTAAGCAATGAGTATTTGCTGGAAATAATAATGGTTGACAATGGCCTCCATTCTGTCTATACAGATTCTGAAATGACACTGGAGTGTCCCCCACAGGAGTGCATGTCTAGGCAAAGAATATGGAGATCCTGATATTTCCATTTCCAGTCATCAAAATACCCCTCTTGGCCTCGCTGAAGTAATTCTGAGTGAAGCAGAGAGCAGTATTTCTGGCATTAAGCATTCTGAGGGGCTTCACTCTCTGATTTGCAATTAAAGTTGTCATTCTCCTAGACTGGTTGCCTTCCCAAGGCTAGAGAGCCAAATCTGCCCTGCTATTTCACCTTTAAGAGGGGGAAGAGAGATGGATTCACACATTTCCCAAGGGAATTAGTAAGAAGTGAAGATCTGATTAGAGTCTGAACTTGGGTTCATTGTTTACGCCATTACCGTCACACACACTGTACTCCCCTTCATCGAGTGATGTTTAAAAAAAAAAATGTAGCAAATAAAATTTAAAATAGAATTGTTGCTACTAATACTAATGGTGAGAAAACAATAACAAATTTGGTGTCAACGGAGATCAGGGAAGACTGAAGGGTAGGTTTAATAGTTAGATTTGATCTTCTGCCAACCATAGGGTCCTTATAGCTCAGTCAGTAAGAGCAGCTGGTGAGGTTAACCAGATTTCCCAGAGGTAGAAAGGGATACGAATTGGAGTGGAGCTCACCCAGAGCTGATCCGTTATCTCTGATCCACACTGTTGATGAACTCCTGTAGACTGACAACCTGAGTAAGTTGCAATAAAAAGTAACTAAATTTAAGACGAAATGAATCCTTATATTAAAATACCAGCTTGGAATTTTCAAACGCTAATTGTAAAGATAGAATTGAACAAAAAATAGAAGAGAAAAAAAACATATTTCCTTCTGAGTTGATAAAAATCATACCATAAGTCAATAAGACACTAAAATAAAATGAAAGATGGAGATGTTTCTTCTTTATCACACATGACGTGTGAGTTCAAGATGCTTGAAGTGCTAAACAATTGTGGGGTGGGGGATTCTAATGCAAGAATTGAAGGGATGAAATAGAAATAATAAATATACACATATGTATACATGTGAATACACACACATATACATGTATGCACACACCTATATACATGCATATATACACCAAAACACCACACAAGTATATATATATGTATATGTATATATGTATATACATACAATTATATAGATATACACAAACATAATTATATATATTCACACATATACAAATATGTACACGCACACATATATATATATATATACACATACATAAACAAAAATATTTATACATATATATACTCCCACACATATACATCTATATGCATACAAACGCATATATACGTACAAGTATAAATATATACACTTATATACACACGTACATACACATATATATGTACATATATAGAGATATACATACATACACACAAATACACATATATATGTACATATATAGAGATATACATACATACACACAAATACACATATATATATATATACTCAAACATATACATGTATATAGAAATATACATACATATATGTATACACACACACGTATATACATACTCACACATATACATATATATAGGCATATACACACACATATGTATACACACACACACATATATATATTTTTATATATATACATATATATACATACATAGATACATACATACATACGCACAAATACAAATACACATACACACATATATATAAATATGCACACGCATATATATATATACATACACGCACACACATACATACATATATGTACACACACACACATACATATATGTATACACGCACACATATGTATACACACACATACATATATGTATACACACACACATATATGTATACACACACGTATTTATGCTCACACACACAAACATATGTATGCACACATATTTATATGCACGCATATATATATATATACATACACACACACACATATAGATATACACACATATAAATATATACATACACACACGTAAATATAGACATGTATATATACATATATTCATAAACACACAAACATACACATGCATATATACATATACATATATGTACACATATATACATACATACACTTATTTATATATTCACTCATATATATATATATATATATATATATATATATATATATATATATATATGAAAATATATATATACACACAAATATATATATATATTACACAAATATAAACATATGCACATACACATATATATACATACATATATACATAAATATATACACATACATATACATATATATTTATCTATACACACGCATATATCTACCCATATATATATCTATACATATATATGGAAATATATATTATTGAATACCTACATATTTGTACATATACACACATGCACATGTATATATACATATCTATGCAACAATCTTCCAAGTCTCTAAAGACACTTGCACTCAACATGTTTCTATCTCAATAGGGAACCCCATGAAGATTAACATCAAATGAGCAATGGTATATAACCAAGAAAGTCAGCTCTGATTTTGTTTTGTTCTGAGAAATTTGTCCTTCACCCAAATTTGGTCACCCATTCACTCCAAATGATGTCCCCCACAGCATATTACAGATGATTAACGAGCATTTTCAACCAATTACACAAGAATATGTTCAAATTGACAAACCACAATCCCAACAGGCCCGATGCGCTCAGCTAGAATTAACAGGATCAAATGGTTAAGTATTCTTAACTTTCAGCAAATAAATATTCCAGCCAATTAGCAACAACTCTTTCCTCTTATTAAAAACACAAAGTGGTGGAAATTTACTATCATTCCATTTTATTTGTATGTATGATAGCAACAGTTACTGATTATACTTTATTACCCTTATATATTTCCTTTCTCTTCCCTTAACCCCACCCACCAGTGCAAAGTATTGAACAAGGCCATGAATGAAAGAGGGTGCTTATACTTAAATGGGAGCAAAACGGACTCAACTTTCATAAGTGACATCCATTATCCATCTCTCACAAGTCTCAAGACTGAGAATTAAATTATAGTTGTAGTAGTAGACCATAAAAATATAGACAGATACCAAAAGTAATCTATAATAATAACAATAATAACAGATATATATTAGTTTCATTGGTCATCACATGGTATTATAGTTAATAAAGGGTAATAAATTACTCTAACAAAGGTATATACTTAAATTTCAGAAATATATATGAGAGAGTAATAATGATATCTTAGTTGTCAACCTCCGTGGAATTTCAATGGGTCCAGCCAGTGGATAATGAATGTACTAGGTGGTTTGTGATAACTTGAACCAGTATAACAAAGATAATATGGTGAAAGGAAAATATCAAATTATAAGGGTACCAAATTTACTACATTTTATTGTTTGTAAGTTGCACGGGGTAACAATTATACTATGCAATGATTTTTTAAAACTTTTTTTTTTTTTGTTCCTGGGTAAAAAGTTTCATTTTCTGATTGTTTCTGACTAAAAAATATTGAAAATATGAATCATTCCCTTCAAACTTTGCTTTTAGATCTGAACATTGATATTTTATAATTTAACTATTTTGCCTCACACTGTTTCGGGAACATCCTTAAGGGCTGCCCCAAAAGTGAAAGATAGCAGGGAATTTGGTAAAACCACCTTGGAGACCCATATCCTTGACATAAGCAATTATGAAATAACTCTAGCTACCCAGGAACAAAAATTGTGTCATCTTATGTTAGGGTATGTCATGTTATATCATAATGTTTAAGTTTTGATAACCATTTTTATATTTTTCACTGGCAAACAATGACATTTCCTTGCTCCATCAAAGATAGCACAATTCTAATTCTTCTGTGATCACTTTTGATTAGTATTAATATAAATACATGTAAATTCATATTCAGATGTTGCTTTTCTGAAAAAAAGGCGGGGTTTTTTTACGTTAATAAAAATATACAAATGTACCTGTTGAACAATCGTATATGAGTAAATTTCCAAATATTGCTCTTCTGGTTACAAAAGCTAAGTTTGAAGGGAATGATTGCTATTATCTTATACTTTTTACACAAACGATTAGAAAATAACACTCATTACCCATGAACAAAAATCGGTGTTGCACAGTGTATTAGTCGAATGTTTAGGACAACCTTAATTAACTGTGATTCGGCAGAACCCTAGGGTTGTGCAAAAATTTAATATAATAAGCTTTAGGTGAGACTCAAACTTACACTGCTTTTATTTTGGAAAGCCTGCCTCTGTATGGCAACTGCTGTACCAGAGTTACCAGAGCAATTGCTGTACATAGGCAGGCTCCACAAAGTCAAAGTGATGCAAGTTTGAGTCTTAACTTGATCTTAATTTCCAATCTGCGCTGTTTACTCATTGACATAAACTGACAGCCTGAATACTTGAGATGAAAATCAAAATGAAAGAAATAATAACTAATGGTTTGACAATACTTCATCTAATAAAAATAAATCAGGTTAATATCACAATGCTCATCTGCAGTAAACATCAAAAGGAGCTGATTGCAGAGAATTTATGTGGCCAAGAACTCTGTATTAAAGTAATCAGTATCCTTGCCTGTCATGACCAGGGTTCATTTCTCAGACAAGGTCCAAATCTTGTATTTCAATGTCCAAATTCAAATAAATATCCAGTTTCAACAGATGGTGGCAATTGCCATCACAACTTGAAAGTGTCTAAATTCATCTTTTCCAAACAAACAATGAAATGGAGGTTACGTACCCGGAGATCACAAGACAAAGGACCAGATTCTCTGAAATAAAATTAAGAATCAAATGCTCTAAAATGTGAAGATCTCATTTGTTCTTACCTGTAGACGGAGCACGTCGGTGGCCATTGTCTTGGGAGTCCGTGTGGGACGCTACGTGGGAATCTACAGAAGAAAAAAGAAAAAAAAAAGATCAGGTCAAAAAGCCTAAAGCAAAATAAAAAAAACATAGTAGTACAGACTTTTTCTGAGCAGTACTCTTCAAGAGATTACTTTTTATATAGACAAGGAGACAACTTCAAGAGGAAACAGTGGAAACTATAATGGATTAAGTATTTTTCTGAAGCACATTCTTTAAAGGTCATCAAGTGTGAATGAACACTATACGTAATACATCAAAAATTTTTATAACTCATGTTTCCCCCAACCCCAATATTGCAGCCATAATTGATAAAACTTAAGAGTCTAACATTTTAGTACTGAGGAAAATAATTCTCCTACTAGTCCAGATGTTCAAAGAATTACCTTTTATCCAGGGATTTGTGAAATGTTCAGGGCACCCTACCCTGTTAGTCATGAACAATTTTAATTAACTGGACACATATATATAAACTGTGCGGACATGTCTGTGTGTGTGTGTATAAATATATATGATCATAAATTGCGTTATATGGAAATTCTATTTGAAATGATTTCCTGTTATCACACAGTGAATGCATCATTTGGCCCAGACAACCTAAAATTGGGCCTTTGCATTTCCAGTGGCAGTTTAGCTCAATGGTAAGAGCAACACTACGTTGAAGCGGCTACCCTATTAGTTGCAGATTTGATTCCTGCAGCAGCCCTATCTTTTTTAGTTGTTTATGCTGTCTAGACCAAATGATGCATTCAAACAGAGTTTCAATGTGATATAACCCAATTTATAATCATTCTGTTGGATCATATGACCATTTCTTATGAATATATAAATGTGTGAGTATATATATATGTGTGTGTGTGTGTGTGTGTTTTGTACAAATATGAATGTGTGTGTGTGTGTATGTATGTTTTGTACAAATATGAATGTGTGTGTGAGGCATACGTATATATATGCACACAAATATAAACAAAATATATTTCACACGTATAAAAAGCAAAGTGTATGCATGTATACATATTTTTTTTGTGTGTGTAACACTTTCCAATGTGTGGACAGATAATACACTCTGATCCAAGATAGAAGTGCCATGGAGAGACACTTTGATCCCAGGCAGCAGAGCAAACAAATACTGTGATCCTAAGCAGAAGTGCTGAACCATATTACATTCAATTGTGATAAAGACAATAAAAGATTGAGACAATGTTAGATTCAGCTACCATGTAGCTACATGAAAAAAATGAAAATAAAAAGGAATCCATGTTTTTGATATGCCAATGTTATCAGCATAAGCAATAAGGAAAAGAACAGACCCTGTTCCAAATCTGCAACATGGTACGTGTATTTTTTGACAGCATTAGACAACATCTGTTCACATAATAAAAATATTAATAATATCAAGAATTTTTTGTTTTTAATTGACTTTTCAAGTTAATCCCTGTGGAAATGTCCGAAACAAATTTAGATAATCATTGCATCAAAAATAAAAAGGAAAAATATCATAAAAAATGCAGTATAATTCATTGGCAAAGGGAACAGTTTGTTCATATATATATATATGTATATATATATATATATATATATATGAAGTGTGTACATTAGTTATGAACACTGTTTAGTCTGCATTATTTTTTTTCTTTCCTTTCTTGTATTTTATTTTTCTATCTTGAGCATTGATTTTTAAAAAAGGGATGATATAACAGTCTGATGTAAAAGAGAAATAATATCACTATTTCTCATAATAAGCCCCCTCTTCTCAAGATAACAGCTTTCTTTCTTTGTTATGAACACTGTCTATTACTTTTTAACCACTCTCTTTAGTTTGCTTGATTATTTACAAACACAGTTGACCTATTCAGATATGGTCTTACGAAACATCCCATTTTCAAAAATGTTGAATTACATAGCAGTTAAAAACATGCTAAAGGCATGAAATGTCTAAATGGATGATGATGATGAGTGAATAGACCTGTACATGAGGGGGGGGCAACCACACTGCTTTTGGATTTACCTAACAATATCATTAAATGTTTCTTATTTACTAAATTGTAGTTTAAAATCAAGGAAAAGCATCAATTTTTTCAGATGAATTTTGGAGGGTACAGCAGATTCAGTGAAATATTTCAAGGCTTTGTGGAGATTAAATTTAGAAGATTCCACAGTATTGAATAAGTTTTTCAACAAAACATTAGAAAATTAAGGAGAACTATGGAGAGGAAATATTTGGTATTTTCACAAAGAAGAACACACAATCGACAAAATTTCTACATTTCAGGAGAACCTAAAATTGAAATGAAGAAATTTATGAAGTTGGGATTTTTAAGGATTTATTTCATGGTTTGCTACCTTAATGATGTCTTATAAGTCATGGAGATCAATTTTTCATCTTGTAAGATATAAGGTAAAATGCTCGATCTATGAGATTAATGAGGAAGCGTTGGGTTGGGTCACTTGTATTGACAATGAACGAGTAAAGGAAACACTTCTTTGTTATCAAGTGTGGACTCATAATAGTAACAACATCCCCTCTCAGAAGACCAGAGGGTGCAGCAGTTGAAATATTTGTGATAAAGACAATACAAATGGAGAAATTGGTTCAACAGAATCAACGGACACTAATAACTGAAATTTAGGCAGAAAGAAATCCAGTGAGGACAGCAGTTGAAATATTGTGATAAAGATAATAATAACGAAGAAATTGATTAAAAAAAATCAATGCATAGTAGTAACAACATCCCCACTCAGAAATTAAGACAAAAAAGCCAGATGATATAGCAGTTGAAATATTGTGATAACAACAATAAAGATGAAAGAATTGGTTCAAAAAGAATCAATGTATAATAGTAAAAACATCCCCTCTCAGAAATTAAGACAAAAAAATGTCAGAAGAAACAGGTTGAAATAATATAATAACGACAAATCAAGAAATTAATCTGGAAAAAAAAATCATTGTTTAAAACTAACAACACATCTCAGAAATTCAACAAAAATTAAATTAGAGGGTTCAACAACAAAGGTTCTCATGAAAACAACAAAAATAAGGAAACTAGTTTTTAAAAAAAAATTAATGCGTAATAGTTACAGTTTTTTCTGAGAAATTCAGTCAAGAAACATAAATGGTTCAGATAATATATATACTCACAGAACTGCAAGGGTTGATACTAGGAAATAACATTACTTTCGTCCTCAACGAATGCAGATCAGAGACTGGGGCTCAAAGCAAAATGCTTGTTTAAATAACAAATCAAGAAGGAAAAAATACAAGATCTGATTCTGTCAAATTTCTCAAACAAAGAAATCAGCTGTTAGCTCCACAAGAAATCTTCACCCTACCACCAGAAGGGGTTGGGTTTGGGAATCAAAAAAAGGCATTTCCTGGGGAAAGTAGGAACTATAAGTATTGAGTATACTTGGGGGTGAGGGAGTCAAGATTAAGTAGAAGGTGGTCGTGCTCGGGAGGGTGGCGGGGTTAAGAAATACGATATCAAAATCCTGATGATTGGGTTACAATTCATTTCTCCCCCACCACTATTATTTATAATAGAAATATTTTTTTACCAGTTCTCATACTCTTGTAGTCAAGTCAGTGGTTCTTCTGTTATCGGTACCTTGTAACCTAGTGCTACCTGTTTTACAGAAGAGACAGCTTATAATGATCAATATATTGCATCAAGGTCTTTGAGATAACAATAACTGACAGATAACAATAAAAATGAGAACAATTTACATTCATTGTTATAAACAACATTGAATGATGAAAAATGAATATGAAATTTATTGATTTTTCGAATAAATTATTATTATCCGTGATTATGATAAGTAGCACCTTCTGCACCTAGAAAGGAAATGGGCGCTGCTGAGTCATTTTCTTCTATAGATGCTATGAATGTCCCAAAATGGCATTCACACAATCTTCAAGATTGTAGGACAAACAGAGAGTTTTGGGGGACAATCAAATCCATTCTTTAAAATTATTTTGTTGTTCCTACAACATTTTGGACAATCCATCTTACGGCCATTTTCAGGCGTACTATCTGTACATTAAGAGAAGGATTCTTTTCAAGTAGTCCAAAACAGAATTTATTTTTCTGTTAGCAGCAAGGCCGTTTTCGACTCCATAACATGTCCATGTTGAGAAGGGAAAGCCATACCACTGTAGTCCGACATACATTCAGCTGAAAGTTGATGTATGCAGATTCTTTCAGTTTTCTCACATTCCAGCTGTCTATCATAGAGACTTTCTTTCAGAGATGGTAGTGTACATCTCACTGCCTCCAGATATGATCTGCCATACCAGATTTCTCTACCGCATTTAGATATAACTTTTATGTGTTCTTTGAGTCTGACTTTGAGGAGACAGCTGATCTCTCCATTATATTCTTTCCATTTACGAGCACCTCATACCTTGCCCTGTTCAAAAGTCAGGATACATTTACACTCAGTAGTTTTCATTGATTGTTTCTGACCATCTTCAGCTCTATTATGGTTTCCGCAATCAAAACACAAAATTATTTTTTCTTTTAGCCTTCTTCAGGTGGAAAATTTCTTTCATATATGACTGCATTCTATCACAATTACACATAGAGAGATGGAAAGATATACATGTGTGTATGTGTGTGAATAAGAAAGAATGAAAGGATTACAATAGGAGGAAATAGGAGAAATGGAAAGAAAATGAAAGAAAAGATAAGTAATAACAATAGAAGGAAAAAGAAGAAGGAAAGAAAAAGAATGAAGGGTTGTGATAGAAGGAAAGAAAAAGAATGAAGGAATAGTGATAGAAGGAAAGAAAAAGAATGAAGGAATAGTGATAGAAGGAAAGAAAAAGAATGAAGGAATAGTGATAGAAGGAAAGAAAAAGAATGAAGGAATAGTGATAGAAGGAAAGATAGAACGAAGGAATACTAATTGAAAGACGGAACGAAGGAATACTAATTGAAAGACAGAACGAAGGAATACTAATTGAAAGACGGAACGAAGGAATACTAATTGAAAGACGGAACGAAGGAATACTAATTGAAAGACGGAACGAAGGAATACTAATTGAAAGACGGAACGAAGGAATACTAATTGAAAGACGGAACGAAGGAATACTAATTGAAAGACGGAACGAAGGAATACTAATTGAAAGACGGAACGAAGGAATACTAATTGAAAGACGGAACGAAGGAATACTAATTGAAAGACGGAACGAAGGAATACTAATCGAAAGACGGAACGAAGGAATACTAATCGAAAGACGGAACGAAGGAATACTAATCGAAAGACGGAACGAAGGAATACTAATTGAAAGACGGAACGAAGGAATACTAATTGAAAGACGGAACGAAGGAATACTAATCGAAAGACGGAACGAAGGAATACTAATTGAAAGACGGAACGAAGGAATACTAATCGAAAGACGGAACGAAGGAATACTAATCGAAAGACGGAACGAAGGAATACTAATCGAAAGACGGAACGAAGGAATACTAATCGAAAGACGGAACGAAGGAATACTAATTGAAAGACGGAACGAAGGAATACTAATTGAAAGACGGAACGAAGGAATACTAATTGAAAGACGGAACGAAGGAATACTAATCGAAAGACGGAACGAAGGAATACTAATTGAAAGACAGAACGAAGGAATACTAATCGAAAGACGGAACGAAGGAATACTAATTGAAAGACAGAACGAAGGAATACTAATTGAAAGACAGAACGAAGGAATACTAATTGAAAGACAGAATGAAGGAATAGCAACAAGTGAAAGAAAAGCCTGAGAATAAAGAAAAAGAATGAATGAAAAGAAAAAAATTGAGAAAGAATCTTTTTTTTAAAGAATTTCTTTGTGAAACTAAAATAAATAAGATGAAATTCTTGAACGAAACACAAAGAATGTAGCTAGAATTGAGGGTACAGTCCTCAAAGTGAAAAGGGTGGAATTACCACAGCAGGAGGGAAAGGGTGGGTTGACTTCGATACATCACCACCTCCACCCATTAACTTTTGATTTGTGAAACATATCCTGTTCAAAGACACCAAAAATTGGGGAGGGGATTAGAAAAAGAAAATGAAGAAAAAAATCTGGGCAGTGGTAGGAGGGTGAGAAAAAGGGTTGGGGATAAATTCTGGAGACATGAACATGGGGGAG
This sequence comes from Thysanoteuthis rhombus, assembly GCA_963457665.1. Lineage (NCBI taxonomy): Eukaryota > Metazoa > Mollusca > Cephalopoda > Oegopsida > Thysanoteuthidae > Thysanoteuthis > Thysanoteuthis major. The sequence goes on along the minus strand of OY735241.1, from coordinate 12,893,830 downwards.
AGCAATAAAATGGTACGTCATCCTGAGATGATGGAAATCAGATGACGTGTAGCATTTCTCTGGAAATAGTGTTTGTGTATGTGTGGGCACATACATATATGTGTATGAATGTGTTTGTGTGTGTATATATATATATATATGTATAAGTCTCAGATCTGAAATTTTTCTGTATAATGTTTGATCTATGTGATTAATATTCACCTCTAAATTAAGTGCACGGACAAAAAATAAACATTGGTTGGAATAAACGCTTTTTTATCATTGGGCCGCAATTCATATATATATATATATATATGATGCACAGTACATATCAAGATATAAGTGTGTATGAATATATATAGAGAGAGTATATTTCAAGATATAATTGTGAATGTGTGCACATATATATATATATGCACAAATATTAACATCTTTAAATATATACAAAGGTTGAAAGATTGGTACTCTCAAGATAGCAAATGCAGTGGAAGAAGACCAAATATAAGATGGAGAGATGAAATACCAAGGCTTACTGGTAAGAAATGGCAGAGGTTAGCACAGTCATAATCAACATGGAAGGAGCTTTGTCCATCAGTGGACTTATGATTGATGATGATGATTTTCACAAATATTCAATCTTTACAGACATGCACAGACATCTAAGTACAAAAACATCCACATATATATGTGGGTATGATTACGTATATATGTGTTGGTGTGTCCATTTGTGTATATAACCCCCCCTCCACTTTCCAATGTCTGCAACCACTAAAAGCCACCAGCAGAGTGTCACCAACACATATTGTTGACATATGGGGCACGTGCCTGGGCTGTACCCAAAAATCAGGTTTCACCCCCAGAGGATTTGGGGACTTGAGTTTCTGTCGTTCTGGCATTTCCCAAGACATGCAGCCATAAAGGCGGCAGTGGCAACAACGTCACTTTGTACACGAGCTGAAGCGTGCCAACATAAATAAAATGAAAGAATGAAAAATATTTAAGGCACGAGGCACGTGGGTTGGTTCCATTTGGGCATAACAGATGGAAAAAATAAATAAATAATGAACATGCAAAGCTATCAAATATATACATTATATACATTATATATATATATATATATATATATATATATATATATATAATCATTACCAGTATCATCATAATCATCACCAGCCATTTCAGGTTCACTGCTGGACAAAAGCCTATCCTAACTCCTCCCATGATGACTGTATGATCATTTCGGTTTTGGGGAAGGTAAAGATTAATTGAGCTCACTCATTGCCACTATTTTCTACAAGAGACTGAGAGATAAAAATATACATATACATATATATATATGTTTAATAAACAGGCAAAGCTATCAAATACATCATCATCAGCTATCATAAGTTCCATGTCGACTGTACAAACCTCTGCTTTGTCTAACTGGCAAACTTTTTAATTGGATTTCTCAATCTTTTGATTGGTCTTCTCCTACTGCCTTTGCTATCCCTTGGGCATCCATCAAATAAAGCTATTGCACCATCTGTTATCCTGCCATTTCTTAACAATGATTTCCATAAAAGAAGGTTCTCTCCAATTCTTTCAACCATTAATTTGTTCAGACTACTTATTTTTTTCTGATCATTTTAGCATGACAGAAAAACAACCAACAAACTGACAAAGTCTTTTATATTAAATGAGACAAGTCATAAAAAATATACCTAAATATCTATTTGGAACTATGTGACCATTAAATAGGAATCCATGTGCCATAAAACCACGTTCCAGATCAGAATCTCAGAGATGAGATTGAAGACTGAGAATATACCTGAAAATCATTGTAGTTTCCTTATTACCAAAATATGTTGTAGGTGCAAAAAATGAATAAAATTCTTTGGCGGTTTAAGTATTAGTGAAATCAGAGGGTAGCAATAACAAAGGCATTGTGTACACATATCAGCTTCAATATGATCAGCAATAAAATACAACTGTGATAATTTTTCAATTTTTCCCATACCACTACAATTTTCAGTATTACAGTGTATGTATGTAGTGAATTTAAGTTCTGATGCATTCGTTTGATAAATACTACAAATACTATGGTTTAATACCCATCTAATATTAAAACCATTGGTAATGCATTCCTATAATAAAAATGATTCTAAATGATTTTCCATAGTAAAAATCCTTTCCAATACACTCCTATAATAAGAATACTTTCCAAAGCATTCTGATAATGAGAATCCTTTTCCAAAGCATTCCTATAATGAGAATCCTTTTCCAAAGCATTCCTATGGCATAAATTGTTCCCAATGCATTCCTATAATAAAAATCATTCTTAATGCATTCCTATAATAGAAATCCTTTCCAATGCATTCCTATAATAAAAATCATTCTTAATGCATTCCTATAATAAAAATCATTCTTAATGCATTCCTATAATAAAAGTCATTCTTAATGCATTCCTATAATAAAAGTCATTCTTAATGCATTCCTATAATAAAAATCATTCTTAATGCATTCCTATAATAAAAATCATTCTTAATGCATTCCTATAATAAAAATCATTCTTAATGCATTCCTATAATAAAAGTCATTCTTAATGCATTCCTATAATAAAAGTCATTCTTAATGCATTCCTATAATAGAAATCCTTTCCAATGCATTCCTATAATAGAAATCCTTTCCAATGCATTCCTATAATAGAAATCCTTTCCAATGCATTCCTATAATAGAAATCCTTTCCAATGCATTCCTATAATAGAAATCCTTTCCAATGCATTCCTATAATAGAAATCCTTTCCAATGCATTCCTGTAATGAAATTCCTTTCCAATGCATTCCTACAGTAAAACCCAAGTACATTTTCTCTATCAGTATATACCTAATCAGTTGATTTAGTGAATGTTTTTCTACATTCGTTTAATAAATCCTACGCATGATATCAATGATTACTTGAACAGCAACTTAGAAATATATTTATCATTTGTGTCTGGTATTCAGAAAATGGAAGAGTTTGAGATTTGGTTATCATTTTCCTAATTAAAAAGATCTTCCATTTTAATAACAAAACTCAAGCCTAGTACCCATAAAAAATGACAGGATTGTGTCATGTATGGATCAATCATGGATTGGTGCAATACATCATCTGACCTCCGTTTTCATCCATATGGATTTCTATTGTACTGCATACTTTATTGGTGTAAACAAAAGCAAAGGCAGACAAGCAAGTAGAGCTTTAATCAACAACACTCATTTGATCAATATCTGTTACATGATGGGTCTTTGCTAACTTGTTTCCAATTTTGCCTAATATTTGAGTCGCTTAAAGTTGGCCTAATGGATACGCCACTTGCCTGCCAACCACCATGTCAGACATTTTCTTATAGCTGTTTGCTTTAGCATGACAGAAACCAACCTACAAGCAAACAATGACAACAGCTTTTATATAAAATAGGATTAACTTAAATTTATTCGGAATGCAAGAAAAAAAAAAAAAAAGAAATGGCTCTCTTATCTGAAGATGTTTATCTGACATGAATTTTTCAGTATCATAATGAAAAGGGCGTTTCCTCAGTTAGAGAACTAAGAATTTGGGTTAAAATTCTTGCTGTAAGATGCAACAATGAGAAAAGATATTTTGCTAGATATGCGCATGCACCCAGTGACTGAGACTTACTGAAACACTGACAAGCAGTTGCTTGCTTATATGCAGATTTTATTCATGTTTTTTTTATTAAATGCAGAATCTCACAAAATTATGGTAGACACATGAGACACTGCATTTCTTTCTTTCATTAACTCGGTGAATGAGGTAAGACAGAGGTTATGTATTCTATCAAGTCTTTCTGTTAGCCCATACAATATCTCCAAAAATTCTCAATGGATTTCAATGACATTTTATGGAAAGGTGGACCACGGGACAATAAGTAATTGATTAAATTGTGAGGCAGATCCAGTGATTCTTTTTGCGATTTAGTTGATATTGTGAGGTAGGTCAGCTTATCAGATACAATATCTGGGACATCATCATGAACAGATATGATAAACTGCATTGTAATTGATTTTCAAACTATTGATTATTAATCTCTGATTAATAATTACAACAAGCTTTTGTCACGGCATAGTCTGAGATCTGTAAGCTGATTGTTCAGTTTTAGTGACAATGGCATCGGTGGAGGTATGTGCTCTATCAGTGCTTTTTTATTAGATACAAAGCAAACAATGACTTCTAAGAAGAACACAGAACTTGGGAATAAGTAGTGCAACCATTTAATCTAACTAATATTTAATCAAAACATTTTAGTTACATCTACTATTTATTATTGTCAATACATTGTACTTGAAAAAAAAAAGGAAAAAAAAGATAGATGTATAACAAGCAGGTGTGTGTGTATTATATATATATATATATATATATATATATATATATGTGTGTGTGTGTAATCTAATCCTTGGGTCACCATGATCTATGATACCTAATCTAACCAAATAGGTAATCAGACCTGCTCCACAAATTATGTTGGTCGCACTCGATGACTTGGACCATTATATATATATATACACATTTATATACATAATAATTAAATAATTGTATCATCCACAGAAAGCTGTTTCGTTGTATTACAACTCTTCAGTATAGCTATAGACTATCCATTATCCCATCAAGTACCACGAGATAGGATCGAAACCTTTGTTTTAGACCAAGAGGCTGGTATCTTATCTCTGCCCTACACAGAACTGGACTGTCAGTAAGGTTGAATTTAAACAATATATTTACTCACGCATATATTCCCCATCCACCAGAATGCTCTATTCCAAAGTTGGCAGAGCATTGCATAAGCTTATAATGAATGAGTTACCTCACTAAAAAAGTGCTCAACCCTGAATAAGGGAACGCTATATATATATATATATATATATATATATATATATATATGTGTGTGTGTGTGTGCGTGCAACTATGAAATACATACTGTGAATAAACATGTATACTTAAAAAGTTGAATATATAAGCTAGCAAGATGTTAATCAGCGACAGATCATAGGCTGAGACAGCCACAGAAAAATCTTGTTACTGCACATAGCACCTGATATACCTTGACAGTCACCCATCTGGCTAATGACCATACTGTGCACTGGGTCCTTTCTCATGCACACGCTGCTCTATGGAGAACACATGACAGTATGCTCTCCTAGGAGCCGCCATTCTAGTATCAAGTCGTAGCAATCGAACAACAAAAATATAAGCCAGCCAAATATTTACGCAGATACACACACACACTCATTTTTATATATAGTCAAGCCTTAATTAGTACAAATAATTAATCTTATAAAAACCTTATTCTAATTGAATTCATACTGTTCAAGGTTATTATAGCATCTAAAATATGTTACGTAATTGGTTCCAACCCAATGAAGATTGCATTCTATTACATCAAATTTGTGTGCCAATGTAATAAATAAGTCTCTTATTTTCTTCCAGTAGAAGCATTTATGGTACACGTATTTTTTCTTTTTTCCATATTTATGTAGGGTAGTTTGAATAAAAACTACCATCAGAACACGATCAGACACAAAGATTTAAATTTTTGTGCATAAAAAAACATTGATACTAAATTGAATTTAGTCTCATGGCAAATGAAAAACGGTATCATTTTATAATTTTCACTAAATCAAATTTGTATTTTTTAAATTCATACTAATTGTACAAATGAACATACTACTTAATTTGCTATCACAGTCAATAATGGAACAACCTTAGTGTCACGATTCAAAGTCAGATAAAACAATTCCATCAATGAAAAGATAAGGTCATAAAAATACTATTTATTACATCATTGGCATTTTCCATTGAAAAACATCTAAAATAGAATAGAGAAATATTTAGATTCTCGAGAATCTACATGTTATTAATAAACCTTTCAAAAGAGGGTCCCAAAAAAGGTCAAAAAAGCTTTTTTTCCAAAATCAAAAACATTTTTAAAAGAGGTTTTCAAGTCTGTAAACAAAAATGTATGGTCATAAGTATTGGAACATACACACACACACATATATATGTATATATATATATATATATATATGTATATATATATATATATATATATATATATATATATATATATATATATATATATATGTATATATATATATATATATATATATATATGTATATGTGTATATATATATATATATATATACACACACACAAGGGAGAGAACCCTTTGCCACCTTTGGTAGCCATGTTGTTCAATATATTTCTTATATTGTACTGAATTCATATTACTATACACTAGTGTATGTCAACTTTTCAAATATCAAGCATTTCCTCTTATGGATCATATTAGTCAGTTCAGACCCTATGAACTTCACACTCTGATGGACACAAGGCTACTTTATGTTGGAGAGTCAACTTATCCGGTGAATATTGAACTAAACTTAAATTATTACCTTACTTTTGGGGTCAACTTGTACACTTGAGCTTTCGGTACTTATGCGTTTGTATAGATACATATCCAGGCGAACGGTTTTTATCACTCAAATACTTATTACATTATTTATTATATTTGTATATATTTAATAAACTTTGCTTGGTCTGGTGCTAAGACATATTGGGGTTGGGTGGGGAAATTGTAAGTAGGAAGATTGTATTGCATCAATCTTCCAATTTAGAATGACCTGCTTACCTGGAGGATTGGCATTCAATCAGCTTTTACCTGGCCTTGAACACCAATTCACACAGGTTAGTATATGTAGTTTAGGAGGAAAAATTAGTCCATGTGCTGAGGATGTATTTTTTTCATCATCTGTTCTTTCATAATCCTTGAAGCGTGCCTCCAAAGATTCTGCCAGGTAACAGGCTGAAATAATATCCCATGGGGGTTCATTTCAAACTATATTACACCTATTGCAAAGCAAACCAAAAATATTGCTGTTTTTTTATTAATATAGATTCACAATGTATTTGAATCTTAACAATAACCATTTCACTGGATCCCTTTAGTCAAAATTGTATGGAAAGATGGGATCATGCCTTTGTAGGTAGTTTATTTGAAAATTTATGCAATTTTCTATTTTTTTGATGTTCGTGTTTAGGGTTGAAATGGGTGTAATATAGGGTTCAAAATTAACCCCACAAAACATTATTTCAGCCTGTTACCCGGTAGGATCTCAAAAATAGATACTAGAAGGATTAAGAAAAAACAGGTAGAAAAAAAATCCACCTCCTACAGGTGGACCTATTTCTTCACCAAAACTAATGCATGTATCTAGAGAATTATACGCCTTCCCAAGGGTATTAATGGGAGCACTAACAGCTTAAACTTGAATTTGAACATGGTTTGCGGATTCCGTTTTCCAAGCAGTTAAGCGTTATGCTACCATGTCCCCCTAGACATGAGTAATATGTATTATCTTTCTTACCTATCTATAGCATATTAGTAAGACCTAAGTGTGAGGGCAGGGTTGAGGGGGGGGATATGATGACAAGACAAAAAAAAACAGCCTGAAACTGGTTCAACCGTACAATATATAAGTATGTCACACACAGGAAACTTGTTCTTTTTCCTCTTTTGTTGTTTTTATCTGTATACCTATATAGATATATATTTCATAAAACTAAATAAGTAAAGGCCTATAAGGATATAAGTGACACAAGAGAATCTTCTATCTATGTAATGAATAGTGAGACTTTTTCTGTTTCTCTGTCCATAACAATGGACTCTCCCACTTGAATGAATCAGTTTTGCCAACTAAAATATCTCGTACTCGCCGATTGAAACAATGAGCTCTACCACCTGAACAAGTTCAGTTACTTTTAAAAAAACTTCAGATGAAATTAATAAGATGTGAACGGTCATTGGAGTATGGGATGCAAAAATAAGGCAATACTACTGTAGGACAGACATGGCTTCTTTTTAGGGACCACACTACTTAACTTGTTCTTTTGAGTTGTTTCTTTTGTTCTAGACCATATACACTTGGTGTAAACAAAACTCCAACATATGAACAACTGCAGAGAAAGAAAGAGTCTTTTTTTTTTTTTTTTTAGAACTGCCAACGTAGGTTACTTCAGTTTCCAAGTTGGTCTAGCTGGCTATATATGTATGTTTGTATCACACATACAGGCAACCCCAATGAGGTACGAGAAAAGAAAATTGAATAATTTACTCTCTATAATGGCTAGAAAAAACTTTTTTTTTCTTTTTTTTTTTTTGAAAAACCCCTAGTTTTGGGGGATGGGGGGGGGTCAATTTGCTATTATATGCCAAATTGACCCCAATATTTTGTGTCCAGCAGCATTGACAATTGTTTTTTTTTAAATTCAGCCTTTTTTTTCAGTAACCTCTACCCAATAAAAGGCAAGAGAAGTAATCCTATCTCAAATTTTTTCATTGATAATCTCCAACACAAAATGCTGCCAAAAGACGTTAGTCAGGTGAGATTCTACTGAGTGACTAATAGGACTTTTATAAAGTAAATGTTCAAAATTGTATCCCCGCTTCCAGTGTATAAAGCAGCAGTTCTGGCCCTTCCAGTAATTTACCCTTCGAACAAATCACTCATCCAGACTTACCCCTTCTATAAAATCATTTAAGAGTTAACAAGCTTTAATAAACTATCAAACCTATGATTTATTTAAATTACTGCTTTCAGAATCACTGATCTACAGAATCAACTGATAATAGGAAAACCTGATTTCAGAGAAAAAGAATTGTTAATCTTTACCAAAAATACAATAAATAAAAGAAAAAAAATTAATGATCAAACATAAGAATGAAGGGTTTTCAAATCATCTTCAGGCTCCGGCCTAGATTTGATTTAATTATTCAAATCAATAGAAACAGAATTTTGATTATCAGAATCTATATTGCTAGTCTGTGCACTAATTTACCTCTTGCGACCAAGAAATTTACCTGAGGTTAAGAAATACTGTTCTAGACAAGTTTTATTGAAACTCCTCTAAAGGCTGTGGAGAAAGAGAAAGTCTGCATTTTTGTAATGGACACCAGAAAAAGGTTATGTTAACAGTGTGTTTTTTTTCGAATATGCAGTTAATGATCAAAATTTTATCCTGCTTCCAGCATATAAAAGAAAGGGTCAGGAACAAAACTGTTCAGTAAGTGCTGTCAAAGCATTGGGGCCCTGATTGGAATGTGCAGATTGTGGCCTTTAGTTCAAGCTAAAAATCTATCTGTTTCTTTTCACGTTGATAAAACATGGCATCAATTTCCCATTCCTTCATGCGTCATGTGTTCTTGAGGGTTTCTAATGGATCGGAAACATTTGTGAGGTTTGCGTAGAACAAAAAGATGAATATATAACAGTTACAAACCCTCATGGCTCAAAAAGACAGTTTTACAGGCTATCTATACAAACTGTTGCTGCACAGCCAACAGGTAGTCACCCCAACAGGACAGGGATGCCAATTTCTTTGCAATCAAAACTAAATATGCATTTTACATATAAATATCTTTAATAGTTATGCTTTATAGGCCACCATGGACCATGCTAGATTGCAAATAAGTAAAATTCTGAAATAGCGATATCATTTAACAAAATTTCAATGTTCTTTTAGCTCAGTAATGGAAATTGATTTCGGAAAGTAGGTTTATGGTAATACTGGGTTTGGGGGACTGCGTATGTGGTAAAGTTTCCACTAATAGAACATAATAAAATTTAAAGAAAAAAACAAAAAAAACAGGACATTGAAAAGTAGATTTTATGCAAAACCCTTGATCTCAGAAAGCTTGAAGGGCCATTTTTGAGACCTTATATCTCAGGATCTTGGAAAGCTAGAAGGGCCATTTTTGTGACCTTGTATATCAGGATCTAGAAGAGCTAGAAATATCCAGATTGTGACATTTTGTAGTGCATTGACACTACTTCCTTTCCAGACATAGCTTACGATATGGGCCAGGTATGTCATGATGACATAAAAATGGCTCCCCGGATATACTGATAGAATTTGGAGCCCACTATGTCATCTTTTTCTGAACAATTTTTCTTCAAAGGGGTTGCTAGATTAGAGAAGTTGCCACATTAATCAGAGTTAATTCCAATAAGACCATGATTGTTAGTTGGCAGAAATCAAACTGGCATAAAACAGAAGGAAAACTTAAAGATAGGATTTAGGTAATGAAAACTAAGCCACAGGGAAAAATCATGTTGAGAATGCTAGCAGAGGCAAAATTTCATTGTCAGTAGGCGTAAATCAAATCCATGTACCAACAGAACAAAAACTTAAAGACAGGATTTAGGTAATGAAAGGGAAGCCAAAGAAGAAAATTATTTTAAGAAAGTTATATGGCAGAAGGAAAAAATAAAATTGATTCCAAGGTATATGGTGAACCACTAATACAGATCACAATTTCTAGAGCTGGGCTGATAACATTTTCAAATCAACATAAGTTCCTGTTAGGGAATGGTGGCTAGTTGAACATAGGAAAATGATTTTTCAGTTATTGTATTAAACAAAGTAGTCATTGTGCTTGGATCCATAGTGACTGAATGAGTAAAGATATAGAGCTGAAGTTTTACAGAACTTCATTTCAAGCTCAAAAGAACCTGTGACCAAAGTTAGAGCAAAGATAATAAAGTGGAGCATTTACCTAAAATTGGTGTACTTGAAATGGAATAACTTATACATCAGTGTGCGTGTGTATATACACGCAGTACACAAAATATACCATCGTATATATATATATATATATATATATATATATATATATATATATAGTTCTTTATTTTCCTATTATTGACAATGTTTCACTCACTACTGTAAATATTTTGATGAGAGCAAAATTCTATTCCAAGAATTGTCTTTCCTAATTCAGAATGTCGGATACAAATATCCATTACTAATCATATATATATATATGTGTGCACAACAGAAATGAAGATAAGGCAAAAATACAGGTAAAATTACACTATGACATTTTTAATATATACTTAGGAAATCTGCTAATGAGAGTTAATTGAGTTAGCTAATTTACATAAATCTAATTTCTAGCAATTTGAATTTTAAAGGCAATATTTTTCAATTATCTTTAAATAAATAAATAATATACATAAAAGATATTGTTTTAAAAAGTCATTTTATGATATCATTGGTCTGAGAATGATTACTAAGTTAATGATTTATTAAATTAAATTCTGTAAGTGACCTAAATAAAGTTTGGGAAATGAGATTTACGCGTGACATTGCCTCACATGGCGAGTTGGTTTTGCAGTTAGAAACAAAAATAAGTTCTCTTTGTTTGCAATTTTAAAGTTAATATTTATTTATTTCAAGAGAGAAATTGACTGAAGAGTTCTGATCAATGCAAAATGAAAAATCAAAAGATTTAACTAAACAACCAATTTTTTTAAAAAAACATATTTAAGCTTGACAACTGTAAATATGTTTTGAAGAGGGAACATCATAAGTTGCTGTTTTGACAGCAGCTGGTCAGTTACATTAAAATACTAAGCAGATATCAAATCTAATGAAAAAATTTTCAAAGTCACTTTTTTGACAACATCAACATTTTTTTAATTGATATTTAGACTTTTATGGTGATCTTTTGGAAGTGGTCGAGGTAAATCTGACTTGTTTGAACCATTGAAAGTTAAGTATGGAAGGACGTAAAAATATTTTTTCATGGCAGACTTTGGTATTATAGTTTCTCATTGGAAACTTTTGCAGACATGATATCTATCAAGAAATTTGTTTTTCTATAGGAAAATTTACAGAACTAATACACTCGCAATTCAAAAAGAAAAATTATACTTTTTCACTGAAAATATCTGCACACCTGATATTTTCTTTTTTAAATTGAAGTTTTCCACAAGAAACATTTTGCATTAACCTGTTATTATAGAAAAATAAAACTAACAAGGATTCCAGGCATTGCCCAGGGAAAAAATAACTTCTCGTACATCCCAGATGGGCCAACACAACACAAAGGTGAGGTTTAACATCATTTCTGCACTCAGATAGGAACACGGTTTTTACTGTGTTGTCAAATTTGAAGTCTTCCTTTTCCTGGAAATGATTAAATTATATAATTATACATACTGTATATAAGACGTACAATCTATTATTAAAATGGCTGCCCAAACAGCTGGACCCAGGGGTTGGATATTGGTCTATAAAGATAACTTGATAAGGATGAACAAGGGATAGATCATTGAAAGTACCCACTGGTTGTTTTAGAGTCAAAACTGCTATTTTTAACTGAACAACAAAAGAGCGATATCTTTTTACACAACAGTGCATAAACCAGATGCATCCTAATTATAGGTATCTATGTATTGTATAAACATTTATTTCATAAAATATCGGAGGGTTACCAAAGAAAACGCAGTTAGCGGCACAGAATATGGAATTAGTGTGTCTAGTTCAAAATTTGAGATCATTTGCATTCATTCACTAATGCTCTTAGGAGAGGCATGAATAGGAATGGATGATGTAATTGACGTTGAAAAAAATTTCTTGATTAAAATGAATTCACACACAGTAATTATGCAAATTCGTAGAGCATTTTGAAAAAGTAATTTTCCTCAGAAAACATTAAAAAATTGTAAGAATAGAATTTCATTTTAGGTCCTATATTTGCTTATTCATGTTTATGTTTTTGCAATTTTTCATAAAGGTGAAATAGAACTATTTTCTCAACTTCTTGGAGACAGCAATTTTGATTGAATCAACATTCCCAGACCAACAAAAGATTGTCAGCATCTTTTTGAAAGCAATTGAGACAAAGTCTAGTGAGCTCGTGCGATTTTATTCATTCTAGATATTCAGAAACCCAAGCAAGATTGTGTACTTCTCCTAGTATACATACACATACTCCATACAGAATATACTAAATATGTATAAGGTTATATAAAAACTATATGAAATATGGAATCAGATTCCTAGAAATCATAGCTGAAATTTTGCAGTGAAATTTTAATTAAAAGAACAGATATTGTAACTGAATCTTTTTGGAATGAAGTAAGAAGCAGAACAAAAAGCAATACAGGCCTCCCTCATTACAGCATAGTTTGTAATATAACGCAGACAGATGGCAAACCCCAAAATAAAAATTTATCTCCAAAAGAGCTAGATCTAGCGCCAAAATAGCTAAATTGGCAACTCTGCTTAGCAAAGCATGGGTATGATGCAGTTGGCTTTCTTAGACCCCGGCACCCACATTATTCATACCAAATCTGTGAAAAAAGTCTGTTTGGTGGATAGAGCAGTTGCATCAAGGATATCAGTATTCACTGTGCTTGGATTTGAAATGTTCATTTTTAGACAGGTGTGTAGGCTCTCCCCACATAAAGGATTGGTGCAACATGATCTTCTAACTACACACTTGACTGTGCTTGACTAAGTTAGTCCCAAGTCGAGCAACACTTGAGGTAATGATTTAGTCTCCATTTTTTTAATGATCCATGGACACCCAATCATTGTTAGTAGCAATCGTAGGTTATAACAGGGCCAGGGGAGCAAGCCCGATTCCCAAGATCGAATTGCTTACAAGGTTAAAGGGCTCCAACTGCCCTGCTATTAATCCATAGCTTGGAAGAGAAGTGGATTCATAACTTTCAGAAGAGCATTAGTGCCCAAGCTAGAGTTTGAACCAATCCCATTCTCTGTTCTTATGAAACCTTTCATAAACTGGAATGGTATAGAGCGAAGAAACAATTACCATTAATTGATATAGGAAAATTTTTTGAGCGTTCCCATACACAAAAACCCTTTTTCTATATCTGCCGGTTTAAAACTAAACTTAACACCCTTGCAAACTCTCTGAGAATGTTCAGATACCTTGAGACACATTTTGTTGGCAAATGCACCAAATAATTGAAAGCACAGATGCTCACAGACAGTTCAAAGCTATAGCAACTTGAAGTCTTTCATAAGAATGAAAAAAAAATTATTAGCAATGTATTTACATTAATATATACATATTATATTTATCAAGAAATAAATATATGTGATCTAACAGATTGATTATAAATTGCATAATATCATACAGGAACTTATTTGAAATGATCTTCCGTCATTACGCCTTTAAAGTATCACTCACCCTAGACAACATGAATAGAATAAACAATTAAAGATAATGGGGCTGCTACAGGAATCAAACCTGCCACTGATAGGGCAGCCGCTTCAATGTAACGATGCTCTTGTCATTGAGCTAAACAGCAGATGGTAACGCAAAGGTAATGCAAAGGCCCAAATAACTGCTTTCAACCCAAATTCTCATCTTGTTCATTCTAAGTCTATTTGTTTCTTTCAACGCGACAGTCATGTATTGAGAAATAGATCTATAAGCAGTCCAACAGAATGATTACAAATTGTGTCATTTCATATAGAAACCGCTACAACGTAACGATTCTCTCACAATTAAGCTAAACAGCCATCAGCAATGCAAAGGCTGAAATAACTGTTTTCACACCAAATTCTCATTTCTTTTTTTCTCTGTCCATTCACTTCATTCAATGAGACAGTTTACCCGTGACTGTTTAACTCACTGATAAGAGCATTGCTATATTGAAGCAGCTATCTTATTGGTGGCAGGTTCAATCCCTGCAGTAGCCCCATTTTCTTCAATTGTTTATTTACGTTGAGTGAAGCATTAACTGTGTAATGATGGGAGATCATTTCAAATAAGTTTTTTTACCCAATTTATAATGCAATTTATAATAATTCTGACAGATTATGTATATCCATTTCTCAATACATAACTGTTGCATTGAGAGAAGGTAATGGACTGAGAATAAACCAGATGAGAATTGGGTGTGAAAACATATGTATATATATTCTAATAATAATATGACGTGTTATAATAAAGGTTCTTAATATTTTTGAAAAAATACAGCTAATATAATAAATACAGCTAATATAATAAATACAGCTAATATAATAAATACTGATTGAATCCTAACAAAAAAAATTGTTCCACGTTTCTTAGTGATTATAAATTGAACTGTCATAAAAATCAATACAAGATCTTATCTATACCTTGTTTTGTTAGTTATTTCTCAACAGATAACTTGAATGACTAAGAGATAGACAATACCACAAATTACCAAAAGTAATTTTTTACTAACATAAATATATCGTACATCTATAATTTTATATATTATAGATATATTTGTACCTTTCTAACCTTGAAGTAATAAACTTGGCACTTAATAGTACTGTAAACTGCCAGAACATTCTAGATAGATTTCTAATACCCATAATACATGAACTTTTAAAATTCAAATCCAGGTCGCTGGTGAAAAAAAAACAACATAAAATACAGAACGGTACAAAAGAGATCTCAAATTGATTTTTATGACAACTCAACTGATGATTGCTAAGAAGCGTGAAAAGAATTTGTGGTGAGGATTCTATTTTTAAATATATATATATATATATATATATATATATATATATATATATATATATATATCATATACATACACTCATTATGTTTGCTTGTGTATAGGCTAAAAATAGAATTATCATATGCCTATTAATTCAGAAACTTGAATAGTTTTATTTAAAACTGGACCAACAATGTTGTATGGTTTATTTCCACCCTCATCAGAGGCTCCTTCACACACACACACACCTCGATTAAGCTACATTTTTTTAACTAGCAAAGTAATTATCTTTTTCATTTGCTAAAAAGCCAAATAAAAGACAAAATAGTATTTCTTTGTTTTCGTCTTGATCTGTGTGCAGTGGCTATGACTTCAGTTTTAAATACCTTCATCTTTATGTCTAGCATCTGCATTACAGATATAACATTCCGATTAATTAGTGCATCAAAATAATAACTCCAATTAGGAAGGAATAATTGGCTCCGATTGCTGTACTTTGAAAACCAAGTCGTTCATAAAAAGTTGACAGCAGTATCATCACCAGCATTTTAGCATCTGTCATTAGACAATCACCAGGATTCATTAGATCTCTCTATCATGGGCGTTGCAGAACCAATATTTTATGAGCTGAGGGCAGTCGTAATAGAGCAAATGCAGAATCACTGAGTCGTAATAATTCATTTGCGGGCATTTAGCGTGGGGCATTTGAAAAAGCAGGGCTAGTAGCGTATGCTATTTTTGCTTCGTAAGTTAATCTAGTATCACCTACACACACAGAGTCCCATTAGCCAACAAAAATAAATACAGGAATCTTGAATAGTGCGGGTTTTGATGCAGTACGGTTGAGGTATTACTGTACAAATTAATGTAACTAATCATAAGATCTTGAACAGTACGGGCAATGAAGGAACGAATCAACTGGACTAATTAAGATATACCAGTTATCCCAGGTGTAACAAGTAAACTCTTCATTTTTGTAACAGAACACCTGAGTGATGGTAATTTTTATGCGTTGAAGAAATTGCTTTAATAAAATGAATTAAAATCACAAGGGAAGACTCTTACTAAATTAAACCTAGCCTGAAAGGGAGATAGAGACACAAAAATAGACTTTATGACCAGGTATGTTATTTTAATCAGCTACAGGTGCGAAAAAAATAGAAGTCGTTGAGGATCAGTTGGAACAAAAATACTGAAGTAAACTCCAATTATTAAACATTATTCAAAATTTAACGAAATCTCAATTATCAAGCCCCAAACGTACGTACCTGTGTGTGTG
This sequence comes from Thysanoteuthis rhombus, assembly GCA_963457665.1. NCBI lineage: Eukaryota > Metazoa > Mollusca > Cephalopoda > Oegopsida > Thysanoteuthidae > Thysanoteuthis > Thysanoteuthis major. The sequence goes on along the minus strand of OY735241.1, from coordinate 12,877,243 downwards.
CTTCAAGTACTATTAATATAAACAGGCACAGATCTGATATCAAATTCAACAAATTAGAACAACAGCTGAAACAGATGTAGACTATATCAATAAATAGATAAACACTTTTTCAAATTTAATACGTTATATTTCGCCTGAAGAAGCCCAAACATGGCAAAAACATAAACGTTTTTATGTAGTGAATCCTAACTTCATTATATATATATATATGTCTGTGTGTGTGTGTGTGAATTTTAAAAAAGTATGTTTTATTTTTCACCTGGCCTTATCTACTCCAGTTTCGTTAATTCGTACTTCTATTTTTCAATTAGCTGAATTTTACACCAGAACTGGGTACAAAACTGATTGTATAATCTTTCATACTTATAGTGATCAAGTGTGTTTGATAAATAAAGATTTGACGTTTACTTACATATCTATCTACTTAAAAGTGTTTATTTCAAGTTTACATCTGCATTTTCATATTCGTTTCAAATGTACTAATTTGTTAATTTTTATATCCGATCTATGTGCAAAAATCTATTATTGATAAATAAGACTTCGTTCACCTCAGATATCCGCCGGTTGATGTTCACAGGTAAGCGAAGTCTTATTTATTAAACACACCTATAAGCTTGAAACACTAACAGATTCTTACACACAGATCCGATATAAAATTTAACAAATTAGTACAATAGTTATAAGTTTTTGAAATACCAATATGGATTAACAAAACAGGTGTAAAGTCAGGTAAAAAAATAAAAGCTTACATTACCAACAGGCGGGGAAATCAATAAAAACAGATTAAAAAAACCAGGTTACTAAGGTGAATTAAAATACAACCATTATAACTATTATTTAATGTATTTATAAAAAGTCTATAATTAAAATAGATATTAAATATCCAGTCTAAAATATGAAAATCTCATTAAAATAGATAAATCTAACCTAACACCTGTGTCCACTGGTTGATAGCCAACTGTAGATCATATCCCCAATTTTTAAGAAGGTAAATATTATTACCGACACGTAAGAGCCAGACAGACTAGACCTAGATATACAGCTTAGTAAGAAGAAGAGATAATAATTAGAAACAGGTGAAAAGAAAACACAGGTATGATGATACCGAGAAAAAAAGAAAGAAAAAACAGGTGCGAATCTATAAGTAAAATAAAGTACTTGAGAAACAAACTTTTTCATACAAAAAAGAGATACTTTTACAGTTGGTAAAAAAATGAATACGGTTTTGAAATATAAATTATAAACGGATTACAGATTTAAATATTTACTTCGTTTTCGAACGCAATAAGATAATCAGCTGTAAAGAAATCAGAAGTTGATACCTGAAGTAAATTTTATAAAGTTGACAAAAATAAGAGAACGGTTTTAAAATATAATTATTCTTTAGAAATTCGAAAAAAGATGTACTTTACTTGGCGTTAAAGTACACCGAACGTTAGGATTTAAAATAATTTCAGCTTCAAGAAAATTTGAAATGGATTCCACGTACAAGTGCCCATAGTTATTTTCAAATCGGACAATGGAATAAAGTTTATTGTACTGAAGTACAAACTAAAAAAAATTAGTCCCAGCTAAATTTAAGAAAAAAAGACGACGAAGAAAACCTATGTTTCTCCCTACTTTTCGATATATCAACTTGGCCTTACCTTCTTCGTTGTCCCATTTAATACGACTCGACTAGCGATCGGGTAGGGGGTACATGCTTGGCCCACCTTCGAAGAGGCTCCTTTTTCCGGTCACTCCAGTGCAACAGGTAATAATAGTGTATGTAAAGGTGGATCTAGGTAGGTATCTTGCGATCCAGGTAAGGTATTGCGGGAGGGGGGTAGCAGGTGCACGAAGAGAACGAAGGATCCCAGGGCTATTGAGGAAGCTCCTCTTCGGCGTTTAAAATACTTCAAAATGCATTAGTTTTGTCGTTTCAAACGAATTTATATCACTCACAACAGGTTTTGTAACCGGGCCACCAATGCCGGGGACCCATGAAAGTTTTATAGATTGTAGTTATTTCACTTCTGTATTTCTATTGATATTATACAATAAGATAGTATATTAATCGCATATATAATCATTTATGCCTTCGGGGTTGTTTAATATCAATCGAGTGACTGTGCATGTTTATTGTAAATATTTCTTTCTCATCAAATCTCAATAAATATTGGAGGGGACCTACAAGGGGCCAAGCCCTCGGGCCCTAAACCTTTGGCTAAGTTCCTGCCAAGCAACGATGGATTATCTACCACCTGGACCCCTGGGCTTAGCTTAAGTCTGCCCCTGACCTTGCCTCCCTGTCCTAACCCTAGTTGAATTGAATAAAGTGATGTTACAGTTTCATGTTGAATAACTTACATTGTACAAAGTATAATGTACTCTAGTAATATTATAACTGAACAACTGTAGCCATCAAAGATGGCAAAGGGTTTGATCCTTTTATGAGTGTGTGTGTGTGTGTGTGTGTGTGTTTGCTTATTTGTTTGTTCCAGTGGTCTTAGCTATACCATTTCATCAATAGACTTAAATTTGGCATCATTACACCACTGGATTCTTTCTAAAAAAAACCCTTTTCCTTTTTTTGAATGAAAGCTTCTCCTGACCTTTTGTGGCCCTAATTCAGTTGGGTTTACTTGTTTGCATATTCCAGCACTTCTAAACACACCATTAGATCTACTGACTTGAAAATTGGTAACAATACTCTACTAAACTCTTTCTAAAATGGTTTTATTGATTTTTGGATAAAAAAACTTTCTCAACCCTCTGGAAGCCTTATTCTAACAGGTTTATTGATAACCTCTAAATTCTCCAGAATCTAAATGCTTCTTGTACTCTATTTTAGATGTTTTCCAATGGATAACACCATATCATACATGGAATTCATGATATTTGATCATTCTTCAATGGAATTTTTTTCCATGACTTGTAATTTTCATGCTACAGTTGTTCGATTATTGACTGTGATGGAGAGTCATGAAAAAAGTCGAAATCATAAAAACTAGATTTTTTTCAATTTAAAAATATTGCATTTTTTTTTTAAGTGCAAAAACTTATTAGATAAGTAATAAGCCTCGACTCAATTTGAAAAGTACTTCTCTGAATTCACAATCAATTTTGATGGCAAAAATCATAATCTTACGAGACCATCACAAGAAAAGCACCATCAGATCATAAAAAGAGAAGGATGTTTAATTGTTGGTTGTGTGAACCATTGATTGATTGGGTCTGATCCCAGGAGTCTTAGTACATGAATGTTAGATATTTCAAAAAAATGAAAAATTGGATTCAACACACGACATTATCTCTGACCAATCCTTCATTCTGTTACAGAACTTCTTGCACTTCAACATAAGACTCTTCGTCATCAATGGTTTCTTCAGAATTCTACAAGCCTTCTGACCATGATCCTATTCCAGATGAAACCATTGCAAATTCAACTGAAGAAAAATTAAAAAAATTACCAGGTTTCAATATTACTGTAAAATAACCAGTAGGGTCTCGAACTTTCACAAGACACTGTATAAGATATAAGCTTAAGTACTGGAATATACTGACATTTATAGTCAATCGAACCATTTTTGTTTGCATTCCCCTCCACATACACGTAGAGGACTAGAGGCTTGGGCCTACTCATCCTAATGGTTGTTCTACCACTGCTACCCAGAGAGGATTGAACCTACCAGTCAGTAGTGGTGATACACAGAACCAGGTTTAACTATTACAACATGATGGGGCACATTTAAAGGTAGAGATAAAGCTATTTTCGGTGGGGTAGGGAGTCAGTATGAACAGAAAGAGACTGAAAAATAAGTATGGACAGAGAGAGAGACTGACCAATAGGTATAGACAGAGAGAGAGAGAGACTGGCCTATAGGTATAGACAGAGAGAGAGAGAGAGACTGACCAATAGGTATGGACTGAGAGAGAGAGAGACTGGCCTATAGGTATAGACACAGAGAGAATGACAAAAAGGTATGGACACAGAGAGAATGACAAATAGGTATGGACACAGAGAGAATGACAAATAGGTATGGACACAGAGAGAATGACAAATAGGTATGGACACAGAGAGAATGACAAATAGTTATGGACAGAGAGAGAGACTGACAAATAGGTATGGACAGAGAGAGAGACTGACAAATAGGTATGGACACAGAGAAAGGGAGAGAGAGAAACTGACAAATAGGTATGGACAGAGAGAGAAACTGACAAATAGTTATGGACAGAGAGAGAGACTGACAAATAGTTATGGACAGAGAGAGAGACTGACAAATAGTTATGGACAGAGAGAGAAACTGACAAATAGGTATGGACAGAGAGAGAAACTGACAAATAGGTATGGACAGAGAGAGACTGACAAATAGGTATGGACAGAGAGAGAGACTGACAAATAGTTATGGACGCAGAGAGAGACTGACAAATAGTTATGGACGCAGAGAGAGACTGACAAATAGTTATGGACGCAGAGAGAGACTGACAAATAGGTGTTGACAGAGAGAGAGAGAAGCAGTGATATCTTCTTTGCTGGGATGGATCCTCTTGAAAGTGAATAAGAATGCAAATCAATAAATGAAGAGAGCCAATGCTGTCAAACGACCCAAAAGCAAACATCCTGCTGGGTGGGGTGGGGTGGGGTGGGGGTTTAAAAAGAAAAAGTAGGTCAAGTATTTCAGTATAATTTTTTTTTTAACCAGGAAGAATAGCAAAAGGTGAATGAAAAAAATACAAACAGGCGAATAAGTAAAAGAAACTGAATGGTTCTAGTATTAGATCCCAGATCTGAATGGTACTCCAGCTTGTGTGCTGATCATCTTCAGCGATTGGGTTCTTGCAATTCCATCATCACTCTATATATTTCTGGGTCCCAAAAAAACAATCTTACATGATAAAAGCCTGTACAGAAAAAGCCCACAATCATAATTTTGCAATGACAAAAGCTCAAATGGAAAAAAAGCCAACACAGAAAAAATAATTTTCCTAAGTATTCTTTCATGTGAACATTATTCTTGGGACTTTATCTCCTGCATCATTCATTTCTTTGGGATCTTCATCGTGAATTCTATACAAAATTAAATCTGGAATGGTTAACAAATCACCAGCACAGAAAGAAAAGTTTCTTTTAATGTAAGCAGAAGAAAGAAATCAAGACTGTTGTAAATTTCAAGCCCTGAACCGATGTTTTTGTTTACTGAGAGTGTTTAGTCAAACAAGTTGAGACCAATTAGTTTTCAGAACATCAACTCGGATAATATTCACAAATATGCTATTTGGACAATCAGGATGAATAATTAACTTCGAGACATTACAAAAATGCTCCATAATAGAATTTGGAGAGAGTTTTCACAAATTAATCTGACTCAGGAGACTCCTTTCTTTTTATAACATTCACTTATTGACTTTTGATTACAAAATTGTTAACGTGTGATCATTTCGGACAAGGGAAATGAGAAAAAATTGCTGAAAGAACTGGGAAGAATAAGGTGGTAAGTAAAAACTCTTTATTTTGGATCAAAAATATTCAACAAGAAAGAGAGAAGGAAGTTTTACTCTTTAACTGGTACAAATAATTCTTGTCTGAATTTTATTCAATTTGGTTTATTAATCATTGTCTATGGTCCGACTCTTTCCCCCGTCTATATGTTTATTTATTCATGATGTTTCAGCCCTGTACCCATTGGCCTTCATTAGGTGTTCTTAGTCCTAGAATGTGGAATCATTTCGTAGAATGCATGCTCGTATTGGACAAGATATGTCACATTTGTTTTTTAGATGTGTACACTCGTCTCTATGAGATAAATACGAAGGAAGAGGTGTGATATCATTAAAAAGTGTAAAATCTATTCTGATCATTTTCTTTTTAGCTGCTAATGATATTATAATAGAAAATCCAAGATCCGTACAAATACCAAACATGGCGAATTATGACTATCATTGAAATATCTCCATTTTTCAAAATATCCAATACTTCAAAAGCAATTAAACAGATTTTTCTATCTTTAATCATTATGGCCAAATCTCAATGGATACACTGCTTCTCATATAAAAATTTAAGTTAAGCAATGTTGAGCCTGGTCAGTACATGGATGAGTTACTATTTGGAAATTCCAAGTGCTATAAATAGCAGGGATCAAGCAGGGAGCCTCCATGGTGAACCTGTTAATACTTCTGAGGAGGAAACCGATCTCTACACTACACTCAATAATGCAACTCAGTGGCTCGCCTTCCCTGTTCCCTCTGAATTAAATAATCTTTAATCAAGGTTTTTCAAAGCAGAAGGAGATGAGGACGATCCTGTGCACATCTCACTTTGACATATAAAGGGAAAAAAGGCAGAGAGAGACATGGATGCACACACAGGAAATGAGAGAGTAAGGAAGAGAAAGACATGCACACAGGAAATAAGAGAGAGAGAGAGACACGCATACACAGACGGAATAACAGAGAAAAAGACTCACACACAGAGGAAATAACAGAGAGACACACACACACACCCTAAGAGGAAATAACAGAGAGACACACACACACACACCCTAAGAGGGAATAACAGAGAGACACACACACACACCCTAAGAGGGAATAACAGAGAGACACACACACACACACACACACACACCCAGAGGGAATAACAGAGAGACACACACACACACACACACACCCAGAGGGAATAACAGAGAGACACACACACACACACACCCAGAGGGAATAACAGAGAGACACGCACACACACCCAGAGGGAATAACAGAGAGACACGCACACACACCTAGAAGGAATAACAGAGAGAAACGCACACCCAGAGGGAATTACAGAGAGAGAGAGAGAGAGTCATGCACACATGGTATAACAGAGAGAGAGAGAGTCACACACACAGGATATAACAGAGAGAGAGAGAGTCAGGCACACAGGATATAATAGAGAGAGAGACAAGTACACTGGGGACAAGAGAGAGAGATGCGAACACAGAGAAACTAACAGAGAGTGTGATACACACAGACAGAGAAAGTAACAGAGAGTGTGATACACACACGCAGAGAAACTAACAGAGAGTGTGATACACACACGCAGAGAAACTAACAGAGAGTGTGATACACACACGCAGAGAAACTAACAGAGAGTGTGATACACACACGCAGAGAAACTAACAGAGAGTGTGATACACACACGCAGAGAAACTAACAGAGAGTGTGATACACACAGACAGAGAAACTAACAGAGAGTGTGATACACACAAGCAGAGAAACTAACAGAGTGTGATACACACACACAGAGAAAATAACTGAGTGAGAGACACACACACACACACACACACAGAAAATAACTGAGTGAGAGACATACACACACACAGAAAATAACTGAGTGAGAGACACACACACACAGAAAATAACTGAGTGAGAGACACACACACATACACACAGAAAATAACTGAGTGAGAGACACACACACACACACAGAGAAAATAACTGAGTGAGAGACACACACACACACAGAGAAAATAACTGAGTGAGAGACACACACACACATAAGAGAAGGAGGCACAGGCATGCACACAAAGAGAGATACACAGACAGACCTGTCTACAGAAAGAAGCATCCCCAAAAGAAAGATAAAAATAGATTCACACCTGACAGCGATTATTAGTTTTATTATTCAAGAAATTATAGCTTTTTATTCATCTTTAAGGAATTAACAAATAATTTTTACGGACCCCTTTTTTTTCCCCCTTTAAGCCCTGCCTACAGCGACTTCCCCAGCAGCTCACTCTCTCGCCAAATTCATTTACAAGTTTATATCTGAAAATGAGTTAAAAACATCTTTAAAAAATCTACATCGTCCAGATATATGTACATAAAATCTCAGAAATATCATGATTAAATTAAACGTGACTTGAATCAGCTACATTTACTTTCTTGAGATGAAAACTATTCTATAACTATAAATTAAATGAAATTACATCTAGACTCAAGTAAAACCATCTAGATATGAATCATCTGAATTGACAACTGCTCTCTCACTCACAGAGAGAGAGAGAGAGAGAGGTTTGATCTTAGATAAGTAATATGAAGATGTGTGTGTGTGTGTGTGAGAGGAGGATGTTGCAAGTGTGTGGGGATAACTTTATTTAAAAAGGAACTTATTCATCCCTTCTTACACGCAATTTTTAAGGCAAAGTAAGTAAAAGGTAAGACAAAGAAAAAAGACGAAGACACGTCAAAGGGAAGGAATTATAGCTACATACTCTGAACGCCTATTGTTTGAGGAGGGGGGGGCAATCCAGCAACAAATAATTGGAGATAAGGGGGGGAACTATGAACAAAACCCCATAACGACCGGAAGTGAACACCTTCAATCCCCAAAACTTGAATAAGAAGAAAAAAAAAGAAAAAAAATCACCTTTAATCTTATAGACCACATAAGTTTACCACAATGACTTGGCCGAGTTGCTGCCTAAAAGATATTCAAAACCTATTCAACCAATCACAAAAAAGCAAATTACATTTTTTAACCAATAAAAACCACAATTGTAAATTTCTAATAACTCTTAACAGGAAGCTTTTCTACTAAATAACAATAGACTGTTTAAAACTTGTGACATAGTTCACATTATTTTTGACATGTCTCTGACATTAATGACAAAATTACAGAACTCCATTAAAATTTCAGTATTTCATCAAAAATAGAAATGCATTTCTATAGTAAAATTATTTGTAAGTCTAAAAAGTCCTATTCTGTCAGTAACACATGCCTTAATTCCTGACCACTGACAATCCCTTTCTTCCTGATTTTCAATGCATTTCTATAGTAAAATCATTAGTAATGTATTTATATTATCCATATAATAACCCTATCTACTGCGTAATTCCTGACCACTGACAATCCCTTTCTTCCTGATTTTCAATGCATTTCTATAGTAAAATCATTAGTAATGTATTTATATTATCCATATAATAACCCTATTTACTGCGTAATTCCTGACCACTGACAATCTCTTTCTTCCTGATTTTCAATACATTTCTATAGTGAAATTATTAGTAATGTATTTACATTATCCATATAATAACTATTCACTCAGTAATTCCTGACCATTGACAATCTATTTCTTCAGGATTTTCAATGCATTTCTCAAGTAAAAATCATTAGCAATACATTTTTTTCTATAATATTCCCCTTCACTCTTGACTCTGAAAAAACGGGGGAAAAAGACATCATTGGAATATGAAGTTAGGAAAAAAAACAATTTTAGCAAAAAAAAAAAAAAAAAAGTGTGATCAGAAAATGAGTTAGGGTAAAAAAATAACTCACGAAAAAAACATTTATCCAAATAAGTTCTATTATGACATCGCAGTGTTCTATTGCAACATGAAAAATTGGTCAGGATTGTAAACCTCTATTTCTTGCCTCTCTCTAACTCTAATGGATGCTTTCAACCTTTTCAATTTTCATCTAGAGGAATTTGGCATTCGTCACTGATGAAAAAACAAGTGCTGTCACTCAATTCAGTACCTCTCAATTGGTCAGTACTATTATACCACAACCCCATATCAAATCACCAAAGCCCCACAAATGACTGCAAAATCAGCTAAGCTATTATTCTCTTTGTAAGTGTCAATGTGTTTGTGGGTGTCTCTCCTGGTCACATTTTTGGGGCTTGAAAATTTGCAAGTGTACACCATAAAACACTGTCTATAAATATGCTTCTGGGGTCTTCATAGTCATTTTGGACCATTATTTGAGATAATTTTTTAGATAGTTTTAGATAATTTTAGTTGAAAATTTATTTTTTCAATAAAATTAAATAACAAGTTTTTAGATAATAATTGGGCTACAGTGATTCATTTGTGCGAATTATGAATACTCCACTGTAAATTTCAAAATACTCTGATCCAAATGAAGACCTGCTCAGAAACACCACAGTCCAGTTTTTTCTAACATTTCAACCTTACCTAGAATTAATACGCAGCCATATTTCTGCATAACACACAACCACTGACACTAAGTATCTCTTCCGAGTGTTAAATGAATGCAAGTCAGATAAATCAAAAATCACACAAAATTGAGAGATTACCAGAAGACAATCATTAGGTGTGACCACAGATAGCTACAGATTTTGGAGTTTGGTGGGGGCTTAGCTCCTCAGAAAAAACCCTCCAACATTTAGTGAGATTGGATGAAAAAGGAAAATTTGCAATAAATAGACATCCACTATCACTCGATTGATAAAAAACAACCCCAAAGGCTGAATTATTAATTATGTAATTCAAGCACAAATGCATCTCTTTTATTGCATACTGTCACTAAAAATGCAGAAGGTAAAACAAGTTATCTCTGCCAATGGAGTTAGTGAGGTATATGTATTCAGTCATGTATTTCCACGTGACTATCTTCGTCTACATGATATCTTCCAAAGTTCTGAGTCAATTTCAATTAAATTTTGTGGAAAGATGAGCAATTAGCTAAAGAAAAAGTGATGAAGTGAAATTTTGGGTGGACACATGCAAAATTACCTCCCCTACATTATAGTTATAAGTCCACACCATTTAATATTTTGTGTCTATCCACACAATATCTCCAAAAGTTCTCCATAAATTTCACAAGCAAAAATCTAAGAAGTCATTTCACGTTAAAGGGCTGGTCTGCGAATAGCTGATGAAGCCAATAAGAGAAAAAAAGTGCTGAAAAGGTAAGTTTTCTTGCTTTTATTTTTTAAAAACTTTTTTCAGACACCTTGGCCAGCCAAGAAAGAAAAAGAGAAAATCCTCACAATTTCACCAACTGCACTGAGAGAAGGCACCCAAGGTCTCCATTCGGTTATCAGAATAGGGAGGTGTAAAAAGGGAAATTTTAACAAAAAACTATTTTCTCTCTGAATTTTTCAGATAAGGGATTCATACTCAACACATCTGTACACCAATGGATACACGACTGTCCACACAAGACGCATCCACGACAACACGACTGTTCACACCAGACGCATCAACGCACCTACACCCCTATAAGTACACAACTCTTCACACCAAATACATCTACACACACACTTATATCTACACCTCCTTCTACAGATGAATAATTCGTAAGGAAAGAGGGGGGAGTCCTTTCTTTTTCATAAATATCCCTTCGGGGCATGGGCATTCATGGCTCTCTACAGCTTTGAACAATATATTGCCATGATTGGTCACGGACGTGAGAGTGGAGTAGTTCACTTATAGTCTTTCCCATCGTCTTTAATTAAGAGTGGTCTTTCTCCTAAAGCGGTTGGCTTCCAAGGCTAAAGGACTCTGTCTGCCTGTTAGTTTACATATAGTTGGAGAAGGATCAGTTGAATTCATGCCTTTCCCAAGAGCATTAGTGCAAAATGAAGTTTGAACTCATATTGCTGATTCCATTGTCCATGTCTTTACACCACTCACACAACAAGATAGCAAAGAGAAAATGGTAGCAACATATATTGACTGGCTTGGTTCATTCCCAGCAATGAGAGACACACAGATAATACCATTCAGCCATTTCTGGAACACAAGTGATTCTAACTTTTATACCAGAGTACCATACAATTCCTTCCCTGCTGAGCAGAGAAAACCACCCCACAATCAAATCTACAGCGCATTAATTAAGGTGTATCAAAAGTATTTTCATTTCAACAGATCTTTACTCCAAAGCTTATTTCATGTACACATCAAAAGATTCTTTATGACATATATATATATATATATATATATATATATATATAAATAAATAAATCGATCAAAAAATTAAATAGTTTGTCTTACTTTTAATAATGAATGTTTAAATGAAGGATTGCTGCCTTGTTATATTCTTCACACACACATATATATATATATATATATATATATATATATATATATATATACATACATACATATGTGTGTGTGTGTGTGAATAATAAATTGTGTTGTATATTGAAGAATCTTATTTGAAAGGATCTCCAATCATTACATGGTTAATATACCACTCAATTTAGACAACATAAATAGAATAAACAAAGGAAATAAGGCTGCTGCAGGAATCAAACCTGCCACCAATAGGGTAACTGCTTCAATGTAGTGGTGCTATTATGATTGAGCTAAACAGTCACCGGTAATGCAAAAGCCAAAATAGCTGCTTTCAACCCTAATTCTCATTTCATTTATTCTTGGTCTGTACGTCTCTTTCAATGCAGCAGTTATGTATTAAGGAATGGACATATTAGGTCCAACAGAATGAATTATGAATTAACTGTGCGATGACAGATCATTTCAAAAAAGTTTCTGTATAATAAAACACAATTTATAATTCATCCTGTCGCACCAAATATGTTCATTCCTTTATATATATATATATATATCATTATCAATAAAAATCGCCCATACTTTTTGTTTCAGATGTTGTAATGGAGATTACAAGTCATAGACATATGGAAACCGTTTCATTAAAGGGTGCAGAGGGCTTGATTCGCCTGAAATTCAACACTGGTTTGCCAAATATTTGGCCTAAGATACAAGTCTTGAGATTCTGGCAAATTTGAAGCATTTTTCCAAACTGAGCATGACCATTATTTGTTAATTACCAAGTGTTTTAAACCATTATCATCAAAAGATACAATACGTAGAGCATTACAAAAGCCTCAAAAAGCATGCAGTAGTTCTTGAGAGGTTTGCCAAGAAAAAAAATACCCAGAGTAACTGTCCAAACTTGAAAGTTAAGGACAATATCCATACCTTACATAAAAGAATCACCATAGCTAGCATATGTATCAAAACTGATCTAAAACAATAATCTGAAATCATCTGAAAAATAGATCTTTTATCTAAAATTATCTAATATACCAGCACAAGATTTGGGCATTGTTGCTCCCAAGTCTATCAGGGATGCCCAATAAGCTTTTTGAAAAACAAACCAAAAAAAAAAAAAACACACACTCTCTTTTTATGCTACGTAGTAGTGTACTTAGTCAAATTTTCAAGGCTATAGGCCCCAAAATGTGACCATGTGTGCCTGGAGACACACACGTACATAAAAGGGGCACATAGACACTCAAAGAGAAGAAGAATCTGCAGTTAACTTGGCTGGACATTTTGTGGGGTCCCAGTGATTCAATATACACACTACACTAATAATATACATCCCTTTTTATGCAAACTGTATATATATATATATATATATATATATATATATATATATATATACACACACACACATATACATACATACTAGTGTACCCATACCAATCAATTTATCTATAATTTGATTCATTAATTTTCTATTGACATGAAACCAAAGATTGCCTTTCCACTAAGATTTCTAACTAGATTAAACATTAACATAAATAGTTTAACTTTTCAAACAAAATTATATAATATCTTTAACGGAGTCTCCTCAGTCCAATTTGCATCATGTACATTAGGTGGGATAGAGTTCACGTGCTGGTGGATAGTTACAATCTGACTATGGATGCCTAAAATTTCTACGCCGAATTATCAACCTGTCCTTGGCAAGTCACCAGACAGCTAAGGTCCAAGTCAAAGATTCAAACCATAGTAATTCCACTCAATTTTATATATCTGTTTCCTTCAGCATGATAGAAAACAAATAAAAACTCTCTCATATATATATATACACAATATACTTGTTGATAAATTAAACAAATATTATCATGAGGGCGGTCTGAGTAACAGCATTTGTACAGCCATCAGGGTGTAAGGTATAAGGTTTTTCCCATGAAGTAATGTTGATTCACCCCCAGCGAGACCTAACTAAGGTCACGACTAGTTACCACAAGATAACAAAGAGTATAGTTATGCATTAATACACCAGTTCATATCTACTCACATATCTATGGTGCGAGTTACACTTTCCCCACTTCTCCTAGAGAACATTGACTGTATAATACTACACACAGATCTGTTGATGATTTTGTGGGGATTAAGATAACTATTATTCGATAGAAAAACCTTTTGCTTTTTATAAGTTATTCATTCTTTCTGATGGGGAGTGAGAGGGATAAACTTACTGGGTAAATCTATACATCTGCATGCATACAACAAGTAGATTAAATGAAAAAAAAATATATATATATATATATATGTATATATATATATGTGTGTGTGTGTGTGTGTGTGTGTGTTTGTTGTGTGGATGTGGGGTGATCTGACAGTGTTGATGAAAATGGATTGGAAGGTCGAGAGGAAAAATTCCAGAGAAAAGCAGGTGTTCAACTTGAAAATTTTTATTATCACATGAATTTCGATGCATTTTGATGGTTGCCAGCCACTTATTTCTGAGAAACTTATAGCAATGCAGAAAAAACTGTATGCTACAAGTTTGAGACATATCCCAGAAATATCCCTAATTCTTTCTCAAATCTCAAACTGCATACAATCTTCTCTGCATCACTGCAAGTTTCTCTGAAAAAGATGGCAGGCAACCATCAAAATGCATCGAAACATGCCCACATGATAAAAAAATTTGAGAAGTAATACTGACTTTTCTCTTCACCTTCCAATTGTCATTTTCTTAAGCATCACACATATATATATATATATATATATTGTGAATTTAATAGACAATATGGAAACTTGAAAATTAAGAGAATTGGATTGTATTCATTTCCATTACCTGTTTTGGGATGCTAGGTTCTACCACTGACGAGCATCAGATGGGGAAAACGATAAAATATATGAATAAGAAGGTTTGGAGGAGATGGGGGAGAGATGATGTACGTGGTTATTATTATTATTGACTAAATTCTCATCCTTTACTGGCAAAAAAGAAGAATTCTGTTGGTGTTTAAGTTCAACTAAGTTGTGTATAGAAGTGAAAATGAGAAGTGTTTTGTGTGCATGTGTATAAATAGTTGAATTTAGTGACTGAGCTATTGAAGAAAATTGCATGAGTATATGCAGTGCATGTAAGTGTGTGATGGTGTGTGTGAGTTGTTGAGGGGTCTACATTGATATTTGCTATGTAAATATGTGTGTGGGTATTCGTAGATTTTAGAAGCTTGGAAGTAAAGTTTTTTGGGGTTTTTTTCAATTTCTAAGATGTGTCGGTGTCATTTTTGATTTTTGTACTAAACTTGTTATTCGCATATTTTATCTCTTTTCCAATTTGACATTGAAAGAAATCTGAAACATGTAACAGAAATAAATACAATCCATTTTTCCTTATTTCTGAGTTTCCATATTGTCTCTTGAATTCACCTCTTCTCCATCATATATATATATATCACTGTCTTCTCAGTAATATTTGTCCTTATTTCCAACCATTGACAAATCCCTCTCTTCCTGATTTTCAATGCATAGAATAGAGATTTTGAGCTAAAACAAGCTGAAACAAATTTTAGGTCAAATTTAGGAAATTTAGTGCTGCATCAAACTTTTCCCCATTATTACTAGAAATATCTAATTTATTAGTAAAGAAAATGACTGAAGCAAAATGGTGGAGTACTGATAAAGTCAGTGGGAAGCAATAGGAAAAGCTAAAACTATATCAGGTTCAAATTTCATTTCCCCTTCATCTCCAAATTTACAATTTATTAGAATGAATTAAATATGATATCACAGGTAAGTGTGTGTGCATACATATATATATATATATATATATATATATATATATATATATATACATACATATATACACACACACATCTTCTCTGGTTTGCATGAAAAGAAGTAAATATGACACATTATAGTCTTGGTAGACAATGAAATAACATTGAAGTAACTTCTCCAGGGCAAAGCATATGGAGATCCTACGATGGCCAGTCACTGTAGTCCAAGAGAAAGCCGAGCTGTATATTTAACATCAACTTAGCTGTATGAAAGAAGTCACGGTCGACATCGAGCATCCATAAGGAGGCTCTGCTTTCTGGAATCGAATTAGAATTGTCTGCCTCTCCGACTTGTTGCCGAGCATGTTTAGAAATCCCAGTGTGCCCTGTAGATTTACAATACTTAATCCGATAAAAATAAACAAAATCGGATGAATGCTTCACTGATATTTCCAATAAAAAGACGAAAACAAACATTGTGTCAAAGAGCTTAGGAATGGAGAATAGGTTCAAGGGTTAGATTTGATTATCAGTCAAGCTGTTGAGTTTTCATAACTCAGGTGATAAGGACAGCTGGGTGTTTACCAGGCTTCCATAGACAGAAGGAACATGGAGTTTGAATCTTATTCTGATCAGTACAGTTTACTCACTGCCATAGATTGACGGACTGTGTCAAGCTGCGATAAAAAGTAACTGAAAAAATTAAGATGAAGGAAAATAGTAGTTAAAAATTAATAACAATTGTATTGTTGTTGTATAAAACACTTCCCTCACCCACAAAAAGAAGCCTTAAATTTACTTAACATCCAAGGAAGATAATAAGCAGTTTCTGGCTCACAAGTTTTAACTGAAAGAAATTTACAAAGTCTGGGTTAACTTTTCATAAACGTGTGTCACCCGATGGAAATATTTGGAAGGTTATGCTGAATTCAAGAATTGAAATATTAAAAAATGACAAACGTCTACTGTTTTTGTTTTTAGATTTTATGATAGCTGACCTTGATAATGAGCAGGACGTACAGTCAAAGTTACTCAAACTTTCGGAAATTATCCACACTTATTGAATTCAGACATACTTCTCTTGTAGAAACAAGTTTAATGAAAAAACTTTTTAAAATACCTTGTCTATGGTCTGTAGGAGGGGGTAGGCGACAGACCTGGGTGAAAGTGATATTTAGCGAAAAATGCACAAAACCTGAAGAATGTTATGGTCACTCAGTGCACAAACTCACTCAATGGTATCTTACAGCTGAATGAGAGGGTAACCCCATGGGAGAGTATCTGTTTACATCCAGACTGCACAACTGGTCTTGGGGCGTTCAAAATGGCCAGATACTTATCAGATGAA
This sequence comes from Thysanoteuthis rhombus, assembly GCA_963457665.1. Lineage (NCBI taxonomy): Eukaryota > Metazoa > Mollusca > Cephalopoda > Oegopsida > Thysanoteuthidae > Thysanoteuthis > Thysanoteuthis major. The sequence goes on along the minus strand of OY735241.1, from coordinate 12,860,362 downwards.
TCCTGTATATATTTTAGGCATGCACTGAATATTCATAATAACAATACAGATATTTCGAGGATTCATCCAACCTTGGCACAAGGCTATATTTACAGAGCAAACAGTGATGAACGAATTCCTAGTCCTTACCAATGTGTTATGAAATGAGTCATACAACTATCACTCCATGACAACACCTAATCCATTAACATAACACTGTAAATAGACACATAGATTATGAAGTCTGATCCACACCGAGTGCCCCATTATCCTGTCCTTATGTCAGACTTACCTAAGGTTAAAATTACAGAGTAAGCAATTTATTATAATCGCCAATAATGTTTTCAAAATTAGTCAGTCCTCAACACTTTATTTCAAGTTTTAAAATGATCAAAATAAGTGGCTACCTCCATATAACTTTTGCTTAATGTTATCAATCAGTAATTGTTATCAGAAAGACCTTGTCCCAAAGTGATCACAATAAGTGGCTCTCCATATACATACTAGATACACGTATATGTAAAGAATTATATGATATAAATACTGATATGGAATATACACACATAAAAGAGAAAAAAATTAAGTAACCTCACCTATTTCATTTAAATTAAAACAGTCTGGTTAGACTCTCAATAGAAACCATCACATGACCAATGTCTTTTGGCAGCATGCATATTGGGGTGATCAATTCAAAAATCAGAAAAAAAAAGAGATCAATGAATAAAATTATTTCTCACACCTCTTGGATCACGAAAAAGTTTGAATCTTCAAAAACAAGCATGAACATATTGACCAATTTAGCATAAACCTACATTGTAAATAGAAACCCTCAACAAGGAACAAAAAACTTTTTTTCTGGAAAGAGTAAAAGTACAAATTTTCAGCCCTCTAGTTCCATTAGTGCAGCCTGTATGCATGTACAAAACATACATAACCAAAAAGAAAACAAATTGAAAAAAACCCATGTTGAAAGTTGCTAACATTTAATAATTTGGCCAGATGAAGTTCAGTAAGTGACCCAGTCGACTGGTAACATCATTATAAGTACTTTTTACTTTATATATATATATATATATATATATATAAGAGAGAGAGAGAGAGATCCAAACGCACACATTATTGAACCATCAATTTTTATGAGACCATTTTTTAATGTTCTCAGACCCAAAAATGGTGATGACAGTATGTTAGGTGGTTGGGTTGGAGGAAGGACCAGGAGACTGGGTGTAGGAGTAACAGGAAAAAGGTGTACGCTGCCTCTATAACGACTCGCTAAACATATAAAAAATAAGAAACAAAAAGAAAACAAAAACACCTAGATTCTCCAGATAAATCTAGAAAATACATCACATAACCGACTGAATGTAACTTCAACGTTGGGCATTTACTTTATTAAAAAATCATTACTTTTTATTTTTATAGATTGAATACAGGCATCAACAAATAAACAACGCCTAGATCTTGATGAAAAACATGGATAATACTCAGGGGGAAAAAGAGAGTAATAAATTGGCCTCACCTGTTCTATTTCTTAATCAAAAAATTAAATCGGCCAGGTAAGTTTGAATAAAGCAATCCTTTCAACTGTTAACATCACTATAAGTACTTTTTCCTTAGGTACACCACACATACACAAGTAGATATGTGTCTCCAACCAACTGATGACGAATGCAAATAAGAGAAAAAGTATCAGTTGCTCTCCAAGGAGACACTGGCCAAAGTAAAGACTATTGGTCACTAACTGACCAATCACAAGTGAATGGACTGTTTATCATGTAACTGACCAAATAGGTAGATCAACGCCCAGGTGAGAGAAAGAGTGTAACGTGAAAAGTCCCAATTGCGTTTTTTTTTTTTCTTTCCCCCGTTTAATCATTCCCTTCTTTCTTTCCTGCTGTTATTACGATCTAAAATTTAATCCTTTTCTTGAAAAAGAAACTACCAAACTCATTTAAGCGGAAGAGTCCGTTGTTTCAATGGCGGGTAGGAGTTTTTTTTTAATCAGCAAAACTGATTTGCTTATTAGAATGAAACAATCCTTACGTATCTGTAAGTTAAATTTTGTTGATAAGACTTGTCAACTTGTCAATTTAGCCAAGTCGGTAAGACTTCAGCCTAATAGTTGTTTCTTAAAAGTGGAAGGGTCCACTGTTACATACAGTCACTCAGAAAAAGAAAAATGAGAAGTCACACGGTTCAGCTTTCCAGCTGTTATTACGTTGGGTTTTGTAGTTAGTTGCTTATTTATCATTTAAGCAAGTTGATACCAATGAAAAAATTAATTCGCGGATATATTTGAATATTTACGTGATTAAATTTATTTTTTAAAAAGAAACTACCGAATTCTCTTCAGTGGAAGAGTTCAGTGTTTCAAATATCTATAAATATAGAGATACAGATATTTTATCAGCAAAATTTTTACCTTTTGAGTAAGAAAAGTCCATTTAGTGCAAATAATGATTACATCCAATCAATTCCATCTGACATTCTATTAAAAAGTGAGTTGAGCTCGTCCAAGTTGAAGAGTCCACTAACTCTAATGGTGTGTAGTAGTAGATATTTTTTATCAGCAAAATTATTACCCAAAGGCCCCTTGTTACATAGAGAGAAACAAATGAAAAAGGTAGTCTGTTCATTATATCATAGATACATTTCGTAGGTACACCTTGTCAACAAAGGGACTTCGTGTAACTTGTTCAGGTAGATTTTTAAAGCTTAAATATGGGGGGAAATAACAGGTGTTCGGGCCACTTAACGAAAGATTTTTTCTTGACTTTGAGAGGTTAACTTTTCGTGTAATTTTATTTTACCGGAGCATGTAAGTAGTTTAGTAACTTGTAACCAGGGTTTTGTTTATTTTTCTAATTTAGTGGGTAAAAAAACGTGACATGGAATCAACAAGAGAGCTCGATAGAAATCTCCTCCGGTATGATTGTCCAGGTAGATCATTTTAGTAGTAAATTGAACAATTCAATTAATTAGGTGTTAGTGTCTGCATTATAAAAGTTTTCTTTCAACTTTGAGAATTTAACTTTTCGTGTACTTTTTTTTACCTGTACAGAGTAGATATTTCATTTCCTTCTTTCCAGCTGTTAAAAACTTGGATTTGTTGCTAATAACTTTATTTATTATCATTTAATAGGTAAAACGTGACAACCTTACCTTATCAAGAAGAGAACTTGTATACAATTTAAATATCAAGGTATTATCGTCCACCACTGTCCAGGAATATCTCGAGTGTTTGAATGTTATATAAAAATCAGTTGTTGTGGCCACTTAATGGAAGTTTCATTAAAATCTAAACTTTGAGAGTTTACCTCTTCGTGTAATTTCTTTACCTGTGCACGTAGGTAGGTAAGTAAACTTTATACTGTTCTTTTCAGCAGCTGTTCAGTAGGGTTTTGATGTTTATTTTCCTTATTTCATACAACGCGACACCTTTTCAACGAGAGAACTTGGCATAATTTAAATTTCAGGTGTAGGTATAATTCTCCAGTGTCCAGGTAGATATTTTTAAAGCTTGAAATTGAAAAAAATCAGGTATTTAGCGAGTTTATGAAAGCTTTTAAAAACTTGGAGAGTTTAACTTTTCGTGTAACTTTTTTTTGTACAGGTAGGTTAGTATAATAAGCACAACAACAGGTAAGTCGTGGGGGACCAGACAGGTAATCTCTTTAAATATCAAGTGCCGGATGTAATGCACACCCAACAACAACACCTACCTTTCCAACCAACACAGACAGGTAAGTTCATAAACGACAGGTAAAATATCCTACTACTACTACAAGCAACGAACTAGTCTTATAAGAAGTAATAGTGATAAAGTAGTCGCACTAGTACTGGCAAGATATTTTTATCACCTGGACTGACCACAATGACTTGTAATAATAATAATGATAATAACAACAACAACAGAAGTGAAAATAATTCCCCTCGAATCACAGGTAAACGATATACAAGTCAAACTAGTAACTAGTGACACATTTGAAGGAGTAGTGCGGGTATCCTCGATACAGAGCGCTTCACTATATGAGGTGGGTGGATGATGGACCCCCAAATTTTTACCCATGAATGAATGGAAGTTCAGAAAAAAAAATCTTCCCTCTTCCCCTTGGTAGGTCGGATAATGGAGTATCTAAATGCACGCGGGTAATGGGGTTCATAGAGTGAATTCATGGATGCGAGTTTTTTTTTAATACTGAAATTCGGTATACTTGAACATAAACTCTCTCTCTCTCACTTATTATCATCATCGCCGCCCGCCCTTGGACATTGCCGATATCCAACCCACGGTTATAACAAGATTAGCTTTCTTGGGCCCCTACACCTATGTGACAAAGGGGGGGGGCTGTGGTAGCAAAGAAAATTGGTAGCTGTTAATTGTATTTACAAATGCTAAGCTTAGTCTAGTACTAGACCATAGAGATTGGGGGTGCAACACAGCCAATCGCCCAGGGCGCTGTGTAAGGAGGGGCCTCACATATGTTTGAGACAGAGGGATTTGATTGATGGAAAAAATGGGAAAATGAATGAATTTAACAGAATATAAACAAAATGAGAAAATTCCCTGATGTGATGTCAGATTTTTTAAGAATATCTGAAAGTTGAATACCATGTGTCGTGTTGAAACTAAGAAAAACAATTGTCAAAGGAAATTAACCTGATTATTGTAATAGACATTTTACTCCTTTGTATTTATTTTCTCACTGTAAACATGAATAAAGGAACCCTAGGTGCAAGGGTACATCATACCCAGGGAACAGGGGGCTAAATTGAGCCTGGGAGCTAAAATCATGCAAGTGGATCACTTGGAAATCTTTCCATTTCTGATGGAAACAAAGGTTGGGTCTAATCACAATCTGCAAATGTTGAATATTTTAGAACAGCCATTCTCACCAGAGGCCATAAGGCTCCCTTGGGTCCTATCACTTCAGAAGAGGGCCATAGACTGAAATAATAAATGAATTTCTATGTATCAGTTGGTGTTATATCCCCTTTTGATAGAAAGCCTTAGAATCTGAGAAGAGCCCTTAAGAGGACCATGGTCAAGAAAATGTTGAGAATATTAGTCCAACACTGGGCCATAGAGATGGGATGGGGTGATTTCTTTGTATCAATCTTTCAAGTGGGGAGGGCCTATCTACCTGCCTTGAAAATCAGCATCTATGAGTACAAGTCAAGTGGTGTGGTCCCTAAAAAGCCTGGCTCCTCATAGAGAGCTAATGTGCAATTAGAGGCCCCAGCAACCACATATACCAATGGCCACCAGGGTCAGAAAACACTTCTAAGACTGATCCTCTCCTATCTGAAATACACTATCAAATAACACAGCCTCTCCTCCAAAAAAAACATTTTTAAATCCTTATAAATTCAATCTTAATAAGATCTCAAAAAGACAAAATGTTTGATTATGAATTTTTGTACTAAAAACGATAAATAGTAGCAGATGACTCAACAGTCAAAATAAAAGGCAGTCAACACAGAAAAGAAACACAAACCAATGAAGGACTTTTACTAACCGAATATTGTTGTACAAAGAGGTACTTTCACATTACCCGGCTTTAGGAAAGATCACCAAATCTATGTGGTGTTACATTAACTGAAATGTAAGGAAGTGACTGCAAATAAATAGACAAATTTTATGCTATTTTTAGTCAAACATAAATTCTATGCAAAAGAAGTAAATTACAGCTTATATATGATAAAAATCTTTGATACAGGCATCCTCCATTATAACACTGGTGTTGGAATCCAAGAAAGCTAACCACGTTATAACAGAAGTTCGATAACTGCGGGATGGGTATGGCCAATATTCAAAGGTGGGCAACAACAATAATAATAATAATGATAGGTGAAAAACAGCAATATATCTACAATATACTACAAATTTTAGTATTTAAAAGACAAAGTATTTACATATTTACAATAAGAAGGGGAGTTCTATATTCACTTTTTCAAACCAGTCAACAAAGAGATACAACTAATAAAAACACCTAAAGTAATATTTTGGGGGATCAATTAGGTATCAGGGTGTGAAGGGTTCCCTGAACTTTTTGCACAGTAAACCGGTTTAATAATGACAACATTTTAGTGAGCCAACCAATTGATGGGGTGGGGGTTAATGATACTAAGAATATAGATAAATTAACTATAAATCACTTATAAATGATTAATAAACCCTTTTAGAAATGAAATCGAGAGTATCTAATATATTTAATATCAACATCCGGGGTAATGAATTTGTTTTTGTTTTTTATACAAATAAGATATGAGAAAATTGATATGTTTCCTCATGGACTGATTGCAGTCAAATTTCCATCTATTTTTTTTAATCATCTTTTGGACAGGAATTTAATCCACCTGTAAATGTAAATTCATGCTAAATTGGCTCCTTAGTTTGTTTCAGGCAGTCTTCATACTTACCTAGGAATCTACTATAATTCAGCAAATAACTGTCCATCTGTGATCGCCAAACTGAAAAATGACCAGAGCTATGACCGTCAAATTTTCTGTGGCTATTAATGGGTCTAGGGAACAGGTTTTTGGCGAGTTTTTTAAAATTCTTCTCCAAAAAAAGTGTCTTGTGGAGTGTTCAGTTTCTAATGTAAAAATCAAGCTTTATTGGTTCCTCAGTTAGTGTAAGGCACCTTTCATGCTTAACTAAGAATTTATCATCTTACTATAATTCAGCTGTCCGTCAATTCGTGGCAATTTGACTTGAGGATGGTTAGAGCTATAACAACCAAATATTTTGCAGATACTAATAGAACCACAGAGCATGTTTTTTTGCATATTAGTCTCAAAAAATTTTTTTTTAAATTTAAATACAGTCTATATTTGCACTCTCCCCAATAATAATGATCTGTTATATCTATCTATATAATAATAAAACTAAAAGTCTGATTCTGTTGATCTGTATGTGACCTTCAAGTAGCTGAAATGATACATTGTAGCCAGAGGTATTAAGGTGCACCTAAAAACAAAAAAAAAAAGATTTGATCTTTTATTGGAGCCAAAGCCCCTATTTAAGCCTTCTTTGGGAACTGACAGGATATTCCACCCATAGGGTGAGTATTTCAACTAGTTATGAAAATATAATTATTGGTTTAGGCTTGTGGTGACTAGAAGTTAAGTTCTCTACAGGACACAACTATTTACATGAGTAATACAACAATATGGTGCCTCCTGTAGACACATATTGTCAAATTGGGTTCCCCCTTCAATCCAAAAGTATGGAAACTTTTCGTGGCTGAAATAGCATAAAGCGAACAGTTACCAGTAATTCATATGAGAAACAATTTTGAGCGTTCCCAGACCTCAAATCTTCTTTTACCTTGTTGTTTAGTTTAGTTTACCAATAATGCCAGCAGAAATTTAAAAAAAATCATGGATATAATTGCAAATTTCACCATCTCTTGTCCATGATCCATTGCTGCGCCAATGGTCATCATAGGTTTACAACAACAGAATTAGCTGATGAATGCTACTGATACTATGAGTGTAAGAGACAAAGTGGGACGGGATAGGAGAGGAAAAGTTAAATAGTTTGATAAGAGGGTAGAATAGGAGACTCTCACATATATACAAATATACACACGTATATAAATATATATATATATATATATGAACTAGGGAAGATATAGATAAGTGTATTCATGTGCATGCTTGTATGTTATACTCACTTAACCTCATTCAAATACGTGGACTTTTATTTCGGACAAAGAAGGCCAGAAATAATAACTGCCCACTTGTTTTCTGTCCGACCCTGTAGATACAAATGTCCGACCCTGTAGATTCAAATAACACACAAACAAGGAATCAATTTTACATTGTTATTAAATAAGAGTTGGATCCCCACCCCACACAGTATCAGTGTCAATATAGTGAAATAACCCCAACAGCCATCACCCAGGAGATCTAAATAAAACAGAGCGGGTGGAGGGTAGGCGGGGGGGATAGGTTAATGAGTTGGGGAGTGGGGATAACATGGGTCAGGATGACTTTGGGGAGAATGGACAGAGGTCAATAAGGACTCATGATAAATAAAGATCAGAATTTTTAATAGAATTATGACGACAAGGTCGGAGAAGACCATCTCCAAGTATTGTTTCATTGACATTCATTAAAAAAACAAGCATAGTATCCATAAAAAATTATTTAAATTATTTGTGTGTATAAAAATATATATTTCAGTACAAATTTATTTATTCTGAACAAAAAACACGTACCTGAATCAAAACATATTTTTCTGTTAATTTCCCACAACTCAACATATTTTCTGTTTTTTAATATTTCTAAAACAATAAGACAACAGTATTGGGTAAAAAACAAATTTTATTTTCAGTATGAGAAAAAACCTCAGTTTTATTCATGAATAATCAGAGATGACTATATTTGTTTTCTGTCCTACTACGAAGACATCAGCAGTAGTAACTTAGACATGAACAGAGACGAGAGATGGGTTTTAGGAATTAGGGATACACTTAGGTCTGTGAGGTTGAGATTGAGAAGGAAGGGTGGGGGAAGAGCCACAATACCTCATCCAGTAAACTGAAAAGTAGGGGAACGCTACCATTATTTCCATCACTGACACAAAACTATGTACTTCAGGGTATGTAAACACACAGACACAAGCTTTGCTTTAACCTTTTCCTCTCTGTTTGATTTAGTGTGATATAAACTTTTATGTAATAAGATAAACATAACAGCAGGCACCCTATGTCACTAATTTTTTCTTATTTCAAACTTTTGATGGTATAAGCTTATTCAGGTAAAGCTACAAAAATCTGGTGACTGATCTGGAACTCAATTAAGAAGATAAAGAAGACAGACGATCCAGGAGAATGGATTGAAATGTTTTGATTCTCAAGGATAAAATTGCTGTTAGAATTTGACTTTAAACTAACACCACAAATTGAGTTTCAGGTCACTGTGAAAAAGAAAACATATCTTTCCTTCTTTTTTTTCGAAAGGTTTTATATTTTTTAATTATGGTTGTTAGCTTTTGGTGGGAACTTATGAAAAAGAAAATATGTCTTTTATTAGGACATGTAAAATCTGGAACATTTTCATATTTTATCAATAGAAATAAGGAAGGGATCAGTTAATTATGTAAAGTGAAAAACAAAATCCCGCACCCTAAACTCAACAGAACACATACATTTTTTTCAGTAAACAGAAAGATCATGGAAGTGCCAGCGTCCAATCGATTAACAGTTGAGAAAATGGACTGGGAGAGTTGAGTTCAAACTCCTACAGAGACTGGCACTAATGCCCTTGGGAGATTCATGAATTCAACTCCCACCCACCTATGTGTAAAATAACATATGGTAAAGTGAGTGCCACCACTTCAGATGCTTGTTACACCTAAGTCTATTTTTCATGTAGCAAAAACCTCAAAGAACTCTAAGACAAGGAGAAACGTGTAATATGTAAAGCCCAGACAAAGACAGCTGTTGCCATGGCCAGCATAAGGGCACTTACTTACAGAAAGACCAGTTTATAACTTAGTAATAATATACAATTGATCTTCATGTCCAAGATAACATTAGGAATTGGACACCCTGAATCACACGCTCTACCAGCGAGTCATTGTCTAAATCTATATTAATTACTTAATTACTTAAGCATATAAGATAGGGGATAAGTTTGGTATTGCAGTCGTGTATCAAACTGATCCCCTATTTAATATTATCAGGGGGTAACAAAAGTTCCATTTGTCTTTTATACCAATGGTATTTGTACAAAACTGAAATGCCATCCAATCCAATATTTAATAATGCTCATACAAGTAAATACTTCTTTTTTTTATCAGAATTATAAAAAAATCATTACATCAATTGCTTCAAAAGTGCCATCATGGTTGATCCTTCAAAAGCACATATTTACCATGTCATTTTCTATGAATTACCAAAAATGAGTGCAAGAAAAACATCCTTACATAGCTTCAAAATAGACAGAATTTGAACCAAGATTTGAAAGAATACAAAAATCAAAAAAATATTGAAACAATTTTGAACATTGAAATAAAATGTACAAAAATCAGAAGCCTCTGGTTCAAATTATGACAAGCATTTGGCATAGTAATCTCAACCTTCAAGAACAAAAAAATCTCATTAGTCCTAGAAAGAAGAGTATACAATCAATGCATCTTCCTGATAGTCACCTACGGAGCTAAAACATAGAACCTAACAAAGAGACCAACTGATAAAAAAAACTGGCGGTGGTGATGATGTTAATTCTGGTAGTATATAAGTATTCTCATCTGAATTTTTTTTTAGAGAGGATCTATTAATCATTATGTATGATACAGTTGGATTACTTTCCTCATCTGAGTGTTCATTTATTCACAACGTTTCCGTCATGTACCCTATGGTCTTTGTCTGATGATGATGGTTCTAAAATGTGGAATCATTACTCAGAGCACATGCTGGATTGAACCAGACATATAATATCCGTTTTTTGTACATCCAGGTTGTATTATCAGGGTACCTCCTAGTCTCCTCCCTTGCAATGGGTAATCTGTTTTGTTCTTTGTGCCAACCCTACTCAGTGGATGAAGTACAAATTATTCACAGGGAAAACAATAGGAAAAAGCAATGACTAAAGGAAAAGGTACATATACTTTCTTCAATTGAAACAATTAGTTGAGATCAATAGCATCTGTGAGCTTCACATCATAAGAGACTTCTCAAAAGAAATCAAAAACTGATTACTCAATGCGAGTGAGGAAACTTGGAAATACCCCAATGACACAAACCAACGGATTTACAAAAAATGGATATGATCTGTCCAGTCCAATTGAGCAAGCACTCTGAGGAGGTTGCACGCCCAAAACTTTACAAATAAATGAACGTATAGGCAAGGAAAATACTCTGATCATATTGCACATATAAGTATGTTAAAATAAAGTTTTTCAAATGTATTGGATACTTTTTGTACTCACTGTATCAAGTATAATGCATGTACAACTGTAAAAAAAAATCCAGAGGGCTTATGGCAAAGATGCAGTGAGTGAAAAAACTTGCTAAAGGTGATTTATTTCGCTTCAGAAATGGAAATTACAGTCTTGAGGAAGAGCCAACTGAAGGTCATCCAAGTGGACTTCATTTAAAGGCACTTGAAGCCACGGTTGCAACAACTCCTGGTGTTATAGTCAGGGAACTTAGCAAACAATCCTTGGCATCATATCAAGATCAAATTCCTCTTGCACTGAACAAGCAATATTTTCAAAAGGCCATCAACAATTTCATCAGTTTTGATTCAAATTCAATGAGGACATAATCAGTTTTCATTGTGTTTATGGCTGGGGAGAGAAGAACCCCCGTCCCCAACTTAAGAAAAATCTTCCTACCATATTTGTAGATAAAAATAAACAATGAATATTTCAAATGGTCAAGTCCATAGTCTGTTAAATAATGGCACCTCACGCTTTATTTTCATTCTGAGAGTTGTATTTGAAAATCAGAAAAATTGATTTTCAATAAGTATGGATCAATACAAGTGTTACTACTAGAAACTAGATAATAGAATGTTAAAACAAACTTTTTCAAATGTATTGGATACTTTTTGCTCTCACTATATATATATATATATATATATATATATATATATATATATATATATATATATATATACATATATATACATATATATATAAACAAATAAATATATGAAATCAAAAAGAAGGAGGGAGAAGAAAACAGGTCATAAAGACAACCACATGCATCTGAAATGGTGCCCTTTGGGGAGGGGACAATTTCTGTCAAATTCCAATACATACACATATACACACACAGAGTAATATTTCATGAAGATTAAATTATGACGTTCCTCATCTGAAACATATCTTGTTTCTTTCTTCTCATTTTACAAAATATTTTTCTTTGTCTGAAAAGATTTTGGTAAAAGCATTGGTAAAAGCAGTTCCTAAAGAATTCTGGAGATCAAATTTTGGGCCAGATTTTTTCAATTATAAATTCCCCAAAATGAATCCAGAAGCAACTAACAGCTGCCGTGAATGTCAGTGGGAGTGTAGCAGACTAGGAACCTGAAGGTACCCAGTTCAACCACCGAGTTTTATATGCATGACATATTGCTTCTCTGCGGGTTATATATATAGTACAGAAACATGCTCAGCTGATGGCTACTACTGATACTATGTTGGACAAAAAGGTAGAAAGAGAGAAAAGAAATTTTTTAAAGCTTTTTTTAATAAGAGGTTAAGAGAAGAAAGGAGTGTGACAGTCACAGCTTTTACTCTTGTGATGATTTTTGGAGGTTTGGGGTTAAATATTTGTATTGGATTTGTGGTCAAGGCTGGGCAGATGTCACTTATTGAACACATAACAAAAACTGACAATGAAATTCTGGATATACCAGCTGTTAACCGCATGGGATAAGAGTTGTCATCCTTCTATGTTGTAGGGATATAGAGGTCAATACATAGAGTCAGCCCTATTAGTTTGGGAACATGTGACAAAAGCTTTGCGCGTTTATTAAATACAAGGTTAAATTGGCACCTGGACTGAGGATGGTCTTCCTGAAATTTATCCTGCCAGAGAGTTACTAAAAGTGTCATTTCCTTGGTTAAGGACAATTGGATCCATCATTTTAACACCAGCATGCTCAAATAGCAGTATAACTGTGGTATACAGGAGTGTACACTACGATTGTATTTTCAGACCTCTATGTACCACTTAAAAAATATACGTGTACTCCAGGTTGGAAATCTCTGTACTGGTGTTTCCTCTGAGTAATTTTCAAGAATCCCACAGAATTTTATCCAAATCCTTTCAGCTTTTCCAAAAGATCAGCAAAGCATACAACATCCAGCAACAATACATTAAATAGCACACGGAGATAGAAAACACTGATAGAGAGTGGAAAATACAAAGAATCAATATACTCCATCTTGTTGGCAAGAGGCATGAGTTGGACCAGTGTGGATTTTAACGCAGTATGACTTTTGGTGCTTAGAGACTTTCGAAGGAGTTTTTTTGTTTGACAAAGAAAAGAACTTACCATCACAGTTGAAAACTGAACAACCATAGCATCAAAATTTGCAATCATGTAAAAAAAAATATGGTCAGAATAAATTCTATTTATGACATCACTTGCATTTTCCAAAATGGAAAAAATAGAGTAAGAAAGCACCTAGATTCTCAAGAATCCAGATGTTATTTTTAAACCTATCAAGATAAGGCCCCCAAAAAGGTCAAAAAAGCTTTTTTTCCAGAAATAAAAAAAACAAAAACATTGTCAACAGTCTTGAAAATTGGTATCAGTTTCCACTTAACTCTTCTTTAGAAGAAACAGATGCCAATTCTAAGACTGCAGACAAAACGGTATGGCCAGGAGTGCTGGTAAAAACACAAACACATGCATATATGAAAAAAAAAGGACAGAACCCTTGATCACCTTTGATAGGTAAGGTTGTTCATTAAAAGTATTGCATTGATCAGATATAAAATTTTCCAAAAACTGTCTACTACTGTTTTTACTTTGCACCATAGGAGAATAAATCCTTCTCTTTACATACAGACGGTACACCTGTAGAAGGCCGTAGAATGGATCTGTTGAAATGTTGCCTATAATACTCTTATAATATTAATGACTCTTCTCAAAATTATCGACAATACACTGGAGCAACCAATCAACATAGCCCAGTGCTCACTTCAGGTTTTGTTAGGAAGTGGTTCAATCCACTGCCAACTACTAAAGACTTGAAATGGTACTCAAAGCCCCTCCGCCAAGCACAAGGATCTCTCCCCAAGGCTGAGGGGGTTATAGCTAAAATCAAATTAAATATCCGTGCATAAATGATTCACCATAGCCGGTGTGTGTACCAGATCAAATTATCCAAAATTATCCTTAGAAAATAGATCTTTTATTTGAAATCATCCAAAAACAAAAAAAAATACCAGAACAAGATCTGAGTATTGTTGGTTCCAAAATAACTGAAGAGACTTAAAAAAGCATTTTTTTGAAAAGATAACGTTTTAAAGATAGTGCCAAGTAATATACTCATAAAGATCTTCAAGGTCATAACCCCAAAGATACGACCAGGAGCATCCAGAGACCACACACACAAGCAAAGAGAGAAGAATCTGTAGTCCACTTGGCTGGTTGTTTTGGAGACTACTATGATTTGATGCCCTGGTTCTCGGAAGATCATCGAAGTTGAGCAGATGGATGACTATTGGAGAATACTAGATGCCAGTGCAGAATGAAGCTACAAGTAGGCCAGGAAACCAGAAGAGGGTCTTACTAAAAAATGTCTGTACACCAAATCCTACAACACCCTTGATGAGTGTATAAGCAGAGAATGACGATACATACATAACACAGGAGAAACTTTGTTCTGGACAGTACGACAAACCCTTCAGTGAAGAGTCGTTTTCCGTGTGTAGGTTCTGTACAGACAAGCATATTCACATGAAGGGTGTGGGGGTCAAGTATATTTCCCAGACATCGTATATGAAGCGGCACTGGGGTGGATTTTAATAGCAAAAAAAAAAAAAAAAGACAATTGTCAATCACAGTTAATTCAACAACCTTTCATTAGGGTGAAAAGAGAAGGGTCAGATGTTAGTGTGCATGTGTGTGTGATCCAATGACTAACCCTGACTTTATGATTCATCACCCCGGGAGGGGGGGGCAGACCGACCAGTTATAGAATGTCCACCTTGTGAAGGTAGTCAAACTTGCAGGATCCCCTTCCCCCTACCCCAGCCGGACACGCACACCTCATTTCCTCCCTCCCCTAAACTACTACTACCACCATCCTATGCCTCTACTGCACCTCTGATGGCTGTAAGTGACTCACTTCATGGGAACAGTTGTTCTGTACTGTGTACACATTCATGATGAAATATGAGTGCAGCTTTTGTAGCCATAGCCACATATACCATACTTTTTCTCACTAATTCTTCACAAGTATACAATTATATATTATATATACATACATACACACACCACGTTGTTCAGGATAAGACTACCAGCTTGTTACACATGAAATGTCATATTTTTTCTTCCCATTATAGAGAATGAAGCTAAAAGTGAAAGGTTTACAAATGTAATTGTATTTTTTGCAGATTCAGAGTAAAAAGAGACAAGTCTGACAACTGCAGAGTTGAACTCCTCTCTTTCATCTATCCCAACTGAAGATGATTACTGCAACTTTTGTATTGTATACATAATAAATACAAATTATAATAATCTATACATTTTTTAATATAAATGTATTTATTCATAAGAATGAAATAAGTCACTGCATATTTCTAACATTTTGAAGATGTGTAAGACTTGTTAATCTAGCTCAGTCAGTAGAAGAGCCACCGACTAATCAATGAGTTATGACTTCAAATTACTGTAGGGAGATATTTATTTTATCAATTTCGTTTAACATGATCAGGCAGACAAACTGAAGAGTTTTCTTCCCTAAATTTGATGAGGATTGTTCTTGTTTTTTTACCATAACAAAAACTAAGTCAACTCCAGATTTAAACTGGAATTTGACGATGCAATCTGCTATAATTGGAGATTTTAAAGTACTTAATAGCAATGATGTCTACCTATGCAGTTAGACTTTTCAAGTAAGATTTCAAATTAAGACAAGATTTATCATTGACATCCATATTTCTATACCTAAACCTTATTGAATCAATGCTGAAGAGTTTGCACAATAGTGATTTTCTCATCAAATGTTTCAATGCTGTTATCAGCAGCTTGAGCAGCCCAAACTTGTTCTTAATAATAAAGAATTATCAATATGCAGTTGACAATTGTATGAGCACTTTCTAGAGACTAGGACTTCAACCATGTCATTTCAAGGTAACACAAAATGTTAAAAAGTTGGAAAAATGGGTCATACATGAACTAAATGAAATGTTCCATGACAGTGTCAGAAGAAATACAGTTTCTAAGTATAGAAAATTGGGATACGCTGTCTTGTAGCATCCTCCATGTTCAGTTGATATTTCTCCTACAGATCATCATCTTTTCAACCATTTTGAGCCTCATGTCTGTAATAAGAAGTTCAATAATGGAGAAGCCATAAATAAGGCTTTTACTGAATTTATATGACCACTAAATTTTATAGAAATGGCAAATTATCATAGGAGGATCATTGGGAAAGGTCTTTGCTTTGAATGGGTCATATTTTGATTAAATATGCACTACTTTTTGCTGTTTATATCATCCTTCATCTTGCAATTCAAAAAACTCATTTCATATGCAAACAACCTCATATATTCATGCCTTATCAACCAACAAATTTCTAGGTCTTTACAAGACTTGATAGATATTTACATACAGACGTGTATCCTTGGATACATAGAACAACGGCTATAAATATACCAGAGCATAAATATATAGGAAAACATACATATAAAGATGAAACACATATACAAACAAGAAATAGACACTCAAAATGATATACATTCTTATATTGACACACAAGAGACAACAAACAGATGAGCTATCCCAAGGATGCACACAAGACAGTATGTATACACAAACTTACTAGATATACTTGACATGAAATAAAGAGGGAGATATACGGACCAAACACCCCCCTGCCCCCTCCCCAACCATCTTTGTGTCATGTCGATATAAAAAACTGTCAACCAAAACTGTCAACATCGGTTTTTTCATTTTTTAAGTGATTCTGCCTAGCAGACTATCTATCTATATAAGGTGTTGCGTACCAGCCGCATGGATGAAGCTAGGGGGCTGAAAATTTCAACATTTACTCATTATAACTAGGAAAAACATTGGAGGGCAGGATTCACAACGTAAGTTGATGATCCCTTAGTTCATGTCTACCAGCATTTACGTCACTTGTTTCCAGAAGTTTTGGTGATGCAGTAAAAGGCAGGAGAAGTAACTTGACTCTTAAATTCATAAAATTCATGGACAGAAACAACCTCTGATCAAAATTATCCCCCTTCTGACCATTATGTGATATTCCTATTCTCTTTGATTCGCAGAAGAGTTCCATTACTTATAATTCTATTCATCAAAGAGTTCCACAGTCAATACAAGCAGATACATGTGGTCCCTGAATATAAGAGTTATTTGATCACCCCTTTCTCCAACTTTCTGATCATTCACCTCGAACACAACATGTCACCAGGAGACATTGGCCACATGACAGTCTCTTTTGAGTGACTAACCAGACCTGTTTATCTAGTAAATATTCTTATATCTATCAAGGCTGTATACATTTGTTCTAACAGGAAACTTATCAAAGCCATTGACAAGGTTGTTAAGAATGGCATCTGACCAAAACAAAGGGTAGGGATTCGTAGCAAAAGCCAAGAGTAGTATTTCTGAATGTGGTGCATAAGCCCCACAAGGGGGCAATTCAAATATTTTGAGAAGGGAGATAATTTGAAATTTCGGCATGAAGAGCGAAAAGCATTCTATAGCTCAAAACGGAGTGGTGTTGAAATTGACCGATCAATTTTTAATCATATTTCAACTATTTATTACTAATTTTACAATAGATTCCATGTTTAACTCTTCAACTTTTGTAAGTTTGAGTTTGTAAGAGTGATAGGATAATAATGTTATTGTCACTAAATATCACACAGTAAAGTTTGAACATCGGTAATTGTTTTTTAAAACATAAGTTTCTTTATGAACATTTCCCTTGATTCAAAATCCTAAATTTGATTTTATATTATCATACCTTTTGAAAACCAGTTTTGTTTCATTACATTTTGAGCATTTGGGGTTGGGCATGAAGTAAAAAGGTTAAAAACCTGTGGGCTAGAGGAAAGTGGGATTTGACGGAAAAGGACTTGGGATAAGGAACAAGAACTGACCAACAAATTGGTTCAATCCTTGGGTTGGGTAGAGCACAAGAGTCATTTACACAGATTCAGTCACAAACGTAGACAAGTGACATCACAAGGAAGAATCAACTGATACGAGATATTTTCTGGCACGGATATTGGGAAGAGATCAATCTACCCCCATGGATTAGAGAAAGGATACAGGTAAAGATTGCCAGAAGGTTACATAGTACAACAGACACCTGAAAAAGGCCTGAGATTACAATGGCTGAAATGTTGTGACTAAAATAACCAAGATGAGGAGACCAGTCACAGTAAATCAGTGTATAAAAATGCCTACCATGATAAATTTTCAAATTATTTAAAAAAAGATTGGTTAGTCACTAACTAGTAACCATCACATGACCAACATCTTTTAGCAACATACCATGGTGGGGGTGATTAACTAAAAAACTGGAAAAAGGGATGATCAATGAGTAAGCTACTTCTATCACCTTTTGTTGGGTGGTGATCACGACAAAAATATCTGGATTTAAAAAAAAACAAAACGTAAACACTAACAGACTAAGGTACCAATTTAGCATAAACTTACATTGTAGATTGAATCCTTCCCCAAAAAATTTACAGGAAGAAGGTTTTTAAAAAAAAGAAAAGACAAAAAAAGAAGCTTTTCCCAGACCTAATAAGGAGCAAATGTTCAAATTTTCAGTTTGCTAGCTCTATTGTTGTGGCCAGTACATATGACCCATGAATAGATGGATGGATAGCCAAGCAGGCAGAATCATTTGATTACTGAAGAAACCAATGTTGACAGTTTTTGTTGATGGTTTCTAAGAAAGAAAAAAAGAGTCGATTGTTAAAGTATAATTATTTCACAACAATCTGATGTTATTGTATTGCTTGGAAGGTAACCATAGCAAGTATAGTAAGTTTGATTCCCTTCGAGTGCTCATCACTCGTGGCCTGACTAATCTATGCCTAATAAAATGTGTAGATATATATGCGTACACACAGAATCAAACTAATTTACACATTAATTTTTAAAAGATTTTCAATCTGATCAAAGATCCCTCTCCTGATGTGATCAGTCCTGTTCTCCAAAAATATATCATAAATCCTAACTCAATATTTAACCAAACTGAAATTATAACAGCAGCCTTGAAACTAATGAGGGGTTCAATGTCTGACAATCAAATGATGAAAAATTGTAACTCTTCGTGATCCTAAATGGAGGTATGGAGTTGTGTAATCGATGTGCTGAAACTGGATTCGGCAAACTGACTGAGATTTGGTCAAAGTTATTTATGTTCGTTTCGCACTACTGCCCATGGAAAAGTCATGAATCCAGTTTTCTACCTAGCCATAGGAGAATAGCAGAGAAGTTAGAGCCATCTAGCCCCATAGAGCAGTCCATTTAGGAAATGGTTACCCTGACAGAAAAAACCTTACAGCTTGGTAGTCGCCATGCTGGGCCGAAGCCTGAGTAAAGGAGGGTAGGTGCAAGACTAGCAACTCTACCCAGTTGCGACCCTACGCACCACAAGGAGTCTAGAGGAATACACAGAACAAAAAAGTGGTTCTAAATAGGGGGATCAGTTTTCATCTTAATGAACTACAAAAACTGATCCCCTATTTCTAACTGTCTCAGACATGATTGCTCAGTGAAGCAACCAACAATTCAAGTGCTTCTAAATAGAGGGATCAGTTTTTCACTCATTCAACTACAAAAACTGATCCCTCATTTTCAAGGGGCTCAGACAAGCAATAGTTCAATAAAGTAACTGCCAGCATCAATTAGAGAAAAACTGCTGGACGTGTTCTGTGTCATTACACAACGATTTAGGAATGAATTGTCAACAAAACAAGAGAAAGAACCAAGATAGTTAAGAAATTCACAAACTACCCACACGAGCCGCAGATTAACGTCTCCAGGGTTGTTACCTCTCTAATTATCTAATTACCTACTTGTTTATCCAATTATACTAATGTGTTAGTTTAGTTTTCTTTCTAATTAACAAGGTTACTTTAAATCTATGCATGTCCAGCTGTGCGTGTACGATATACATATTACGAAAAAAAATTAACCCAAACCCAATCCTTGGAAATCACATTTTCCTTCCAAACCAGTATACATATTGCTCATCTGGTCAGTTCCTATGCAGAACTGATTTTTATAACTACTTTTTGTGATTGGGGAAATAAATGTACGAGTTTTCTCTTCTTCCTAGCAAATCCATAAAGCAGTTCCTGGCACACAAGTGAACCTCTCATTAACAATAGGTAACAGCTTACTACTGCTTGGTTGTTATGGGAGAGTGGTTTCCCCAAGCGCTCACTCACCTACTCTCTCCGGTCAAGTATCATGGTATGTCAGCGATGAGGCTCTGTCAAGATAGTTGTGACCAAATTCAAGTGAAATTGAAACACTGATTGTAAATCCTGTTTTCTGAACTGGTAACTGTTATACCACCTTGTACCCATCTAGGGGTACAAGTAATGTCATATTTATTCATCTATTTATATAAAACAACTGTTTTCCTGTCTGTTACCATGCCCCATCCCCCATGAACATGGATGCAACTCAAACAAATTTGGTTAACATACTTAGTGGACCTAGGAAAGAACTTGAACTATTTGGTTTTCCACCCACCCAAAATTTTTTAAGGGTTTTGGACAGTGGTGGGGTTATTTGTGACATCACTGGTTTTAAGTCTGGTCATTGTCATCTGTCATTGTTGTTACATATGAAAATCAAGTCAAAACCCAATATTAAGGGGTTTGACGAAAACAGAAAGAGAGACAACAACATATGGCTGTCTGGAATTACCTGTCCTGAATGAAGAAGAACTCTCAAAAACTAATACTTGATTCATAAGCCACCTTTTTGTAACTAAATGTAAAACGCATACCTTCATACTTTACCTCAATAACCTAATCTACTGTGGGCCAAAAATCATGAATTGGTTTATAACTTGTTTCAATACAAAACTGATCCCATTTTTTATGTCCATGGCACACTTTCTATAAGTCGGAAATCTCTTCAATGTAAATGCTTCGCTAATGATTTTACAAGAGAAATGTATTAAATATAAGGAGGAAAGGGATTGTCAGGGGTCAGAAATTAATGTAAGCATTACTAACAGAATAGGGCTATTATGTGCATAATACTTGGTAATGTGAACCATAAAAGTCAAAAATATTTTTTGGATGTCTCCTGGTCCAAAGGTCACCTTTGTTTTATTGTCACAGTTTATATCTGATGTTATTTGAAATGTGGCTCATTGAGAAGGTTAACAAAAAAACCTGTAAAATATCATTAGATAAAATTGTTCCTGACCTTAACAATTATAGAATTCTTGTGAAGTTTAGTTGTTTTGTTGCTTGGGGTCAACCTATGTAATAAAATGAAAGTTAGAAAATGGTCAGTCATGATATCAATTGTAATGTGAGGGATTGATATACCAATATGAGAAAATATTTCATTCTTCATGGGATGGTGATCTCCTTGCTACTGTCTAGCATTGAGTAGTAAATGATTTCATTATAGGAATACATTGGACATCAGTTCATTATAGGAATGCGCAGGACATCAGTTCATTATAGGAATGCGCAGGACATCGGTTCATTATAGGAATGCACAGGACATCGGTTCATTATAGGAATGCACAGGACATCGGTTCATTATAGGAATGCACAGGACATCAGTTCATTACAGGAATGGGCAGGACATCAGTTCATTATAGGAATGCGCAGGACATCAGTTCATTATAGGAATGCGCAGGACATCAGTTCATTATAGGAATGCACAGGACATCAGTTCATTGCAGGAATGGGCAGGACATCAGTTCATTATAGGAATGCGCAGGACATCAGTTCATTATAGGAATGCACAGGACATCAGTTCATTATAGGAATGCGCAGGACATCAGTTCATTATAGGAATGCGCAGGACATCGGTTCATTATAGGAATGCACAGGACATCGGTTCATTATAGGAATGCACAGGACATCGGTTCATTATAGGAATGCACAGGACATCAGTTCATTATAGGAATGCACAGGACATCAGTTCATTACAGGAATGGGCAGGACATCAGTTCATTATAGAAATGCACAGGACATCAGTTCATTATAGGAATGCGCAGGACATCGGTTCATTATAGGTATGCGCAGGACATCGGTTCATTATAGGTATGCGCAGGACATCGGTTCATTATAGGAATGCGCAGGACATCGGTTCATTATAGGAATGCTTACAAAATTATTCCATAGTAGAAATGCTGAGAAAATTATTTCATTGTAGAAATGATTAGAAAAGCAGGCAAAAAGTGATTGTCAGTGGTCTGGAATTAATCCAAGTGTTACTAACTCACAGGAGATTGCTATTGAATGATATTTTATTATTTAGAGGAGTAAACTCTCTTCTTTTTGTCCCATCAACAGATGTTGCAGTAATCAGTTTCAGTCAGAACATATGTAGGAATGGATTTTGACCTTGCAGCAGCCAACCCTGTTTAGCACCTTGTCAATAACCTATCCTCACCCCCAGAATATTGATTAAACAATATCCCTTCCTCGATACATGACCCGATTATGAATTTTTTTCTTGTTTTTTTTTGGATAAAATTAAAGATGAATTCTATTTCTAATTACAGGTTGTATGGCTCTAATTCAGTGTTCAGTAACTCCCATGGACTGACATGTCTGGGATTTGCCACCATTAGTTTTAGGATCTACTACCAGAATTTAGTGAATCAGTTTCAAATTGCGGTTAAAATCTTATTTACTAGTTGATAAACTGACACATTATATCGAATGTATATAAACCTAACCAAAGTTTAAAACCAAATTGAAGAACTCTAGATTTAACAACTTTTGGTATTTATTTTAGCTTAAAATTCAATACGTACAGTCATACCTTGATTAGTGCAGTTGATATGTTCAAAAATATAAATATACACATCTATGTGAATATAAAAATACACATAAATATATATATAAATATACACATAAATATATACATAAATATACACATCTATATAAATATAGATATACATAAAAATATACATCTGAATATAAATATAAATATACATCTAAATATGAATATATAAAAATATAGAATGCCCTGGCCAGACTAAGGGTTCGGTATATATTTACATAATAGGTTTCTTTATGGATCCATTTCCATTTTCGATGATGTCAGATTAAAAGTAGGCACCACGAAATTTCATGAATAAAAAAATCTGAATAATCCCAAGCAATCATAGATTTGCATCCATTGAAATTATCCATTTTCTAATTAATCAAAATGAGAAAATCTTTTCTTTTTAAAAATGGACCCCCTCCCACCAGCTTGAAATCCTGGATCCACTACAGAAAAGGTACAACTGCACTGTTTAAAAAGTTGGTTAATTAATGCATCAAGGTGAGTTTAGTAGGTAAGAAGAAGAAAAAGGAAACGTCATAACAACAATTTATCATCAGTCGTTGTGTGTCCATTGTATGATCACTTGATTTGTTGACCATCTGTAGATCTTAGAAACAAATGATGATCAGATCATTTCAGCTCAACTCTCTGTTTATCTTTGATACTTACTCTCCTTTTGACCAATTTCTCTTTCACCAACTCTAGATACCCCTTTAATACAGTATTAATGTGTTTGTTTTTTCAGTTTATACTTACTTACATTGTACAGAAATATCTTAACAGCACTACATAAAAACCAGCACTAATCAAGATATTGCTGCAAACCTTGATCTCTCTCCTTCACACCTTTCTGTTACAGTCTAATCTTAACCATCACTCTCTCTCTCTCTCTCTCTGCTTTTGTATCTAAGTCTCTCTCTTTCTCTCCCCTCAGATGCCCCTCTAATACAATGTGATCTTTTTCTCTCTCTCTCTCTGCTTTTGTATTTGTCATGGTCTTCCTCTCTACTGGTCTCTAACTTTCCTTTCATCTAATTGCCACACTGTT
This sequence comes from Thysanoteuthis rhombus, assembly GCA_963457665.1. Lineage (NCBI taxonomy): Eukaryota > Metazoa > Mollusca > Cephalopoda > Oegopsida > Thysanoteuthidae > Thysanoteuthis > Thysanoteuthis major. Next base: position 12,836,607 of record OY735241.1, on the reverse strand, counting down.
ACATAGATAGATGATCTATCTATATAAAAGTGTGGCTTTTGCCGTCTGTTTCTCAGTCCATAACAA
>OY735241.1:12401541-12831541 GCA_963457665.1 Thysanoteuthis rhombus | reverse complement strand
ATCAGTGTCGGAGACAAGCCAAGAATTTTGAAAGCTGATTTTCAAGGTAAGCATCCCCGAGACAAAACTAAGCTTAAGAAATATCTATATCCGTATGCATGTGTATATGCATATAGGTATTTACTTACTATATATGATATGGTCAGGCTATTTTTCTCAACCATGTGTTTACATGTTCACAATGTTCCGAGTGTGTACCCTCCAGCTATCATCAGGTGTTGTTGGTTATACAATGTGTAATCACTTCTCAGTGCAGACGCTCGATTGGACTGGACACATCACACCTATTTTTTTTTGTATATCAGGGTTGTGTTTTAGGTGTCGACTTCTGAGTTGCTTCCCTTGCATTAGATAATTAGATAATCTATATGGATTTTTTTGGGAAGTCCCTTATGATGAGAGGTTCCCAGAGTTTATTGATATCAATGCTCGGACAGTTGATTGGTTTGACTGGAAAAAGTACGTGTGCAGCCTCTGTTAGATATTGAGGACAATGAAGCAAAAAACTCTTAATACTATCTGTCTTTCTGGAAAACTCCACCAGTTCCACTAATTGATGTTTTAAGATAATTGATAGTTATCAATTGTGATAAACCTCTGAATCAATAGGTTTGCTTGGTCTCTCAATAGAAACCATCACATGACCAACATTTTTTAGAAGCATGCTGTGTGTGTGTGGGGTGATCAATTAAGAATATGAAAAAAACGGGGATCGAAGAAGAAGTTATTTCTCTTGCCTTTTGTTGCCTCAACTAAAAAGTCTAGATCATTCAAAAGATAACTGAACACTGCTGGAACCAACTAAGGGACCAATTTAGCATAAACTTACTTTTTAAATTGCACCCCTCACTAGAAATTTTGGGGGAGGGGGGTAAAAAAAAACAAAATGGAAAATGTTCTTTCTATTTCTAGATACAACAATGAGTAAATATTCAAATTTTCAGCCCTCTAGCTCCTTTGGTGCAGCCATTCCTTTTTTCCTGATTGTCAATGCAATTCTATAGTAAAATTAACAATGCATTTACATTATACATATAATAGCCCTATTCTGTCAATAATTCAAGAATAATTCTTGACCACTGATAATCCCTTCCTTCATGATTTGATATATTTTTATCATAACATTACTTACAATAATTCCTGACCAGTCAATCTCTTTCTTCTTGATTTTCAAGGCAGTTACATAACATATATAATAGCCTTATTTTGTCATTAACACTTGTAAAAATTCCTGACCAAAGACAATCCCTTTCTTTTTGATTTCCAATGCATTATCTATGGAGTGCCAAAATCTGCTCAAATTTTATCTAGATATTATAAAATTCAATGTTTAATTAGCTTCCCACATACAAATGGAAATAAATAAGAGAGTTGATTTTTTAAAAAGTAAAATATTCATTTTGTTAATGCAGAAAATGACCAGAGCTAAAAGAGAAATGGTAAAGTGGGCAGCTGCACTATCAAAACTGTGAGGTCCCAATCAGAAAATGCCTTCCATGGCCTTTAGTTCAAGATCAAATTGTAGTATCTGTTTTTTCACATGAACAAAATATAGCATCAATATTCTACTTTCAATTTTAGATGTTATCAATTACTGCTACAGACCAGATTTAATCTCTGTGGCTGAGTTTAGGCTATTCAGGTATTCTGACATTTATATGTATATACGTATCAATCCAGGCTTCATTCAGCCCTAACTGCTCAGAGTAGAAACTTGAAATTTTGCATGCACACACACACACACACACCTCAATGAGTAGGGAAGGGAAAATTTAAAAAAAAAAAAAAAAAAAATAGGTTTTTCATTACAGGGATCAATTTACCATGAAATTTCATGACAGATTGGTCCCTTTGTTTATGTCCATGTTTTGTTTATTTAAATCATAGATTTATGATTCAAACCAGACTGGTAGTATTTTCATCAAGATAACTTGATTTTACCACCACCACTGCTTAATTTGTGAGGTAAAAAGCAACGTATATGGCCGGCAGTGATTCATAATTTCCCTTAGAATGCTAGTCATGATTGTATTTGGCACAATGTAGGGTTGATGGTCCTGATTGTAAATTGTAAAGTTTCACACCCTCACTCACTGTTGAAAATGACATACAAATAAAAAAATTTTAAAAATAAGAAAATTGATAAAAATAATCAAACAATAAAAAAAATGACAACCATTCCATTGGCAATTTTCAAACGTCATATCACATTTTTTTCAGTGATGGCAATAAAAATAAAACTCAACTTTGGTTTTTGTCAACTGGAAAAATTTTCAAAAAAAATTTAAAACGTTATGAAGAAAACAATCATAACATTTAAAATTGAAAACAGGAAGTTGATTCTAGTTTTCGTTGACGTGAGAAGAACAGATACTACACTTTGAACTGACTGTTCTGATAGCGCTTTGGAAAGCAATGAAAAAAAAGCTAGACCCTTGTCTACATATACCTGATCCAGATGCAGTCAATTTTCATTGTCATTTCCTAATTTTCAACTTTTACTAACCTTTGAGGTAGGACCAATTTGGTAAATGTCCACTGGGAAATAACCCGTGGTGAAATTGCCTAAAACCAGCAGAAAGATTTTTCATTTTATAACCACCATGTGGATAATGGAAATATAAGTATCAATATTTTCTACATTGATAATATAAAGAAAGTCCTTTTTTTTTTTTCATCACTTAGAAATCAGAAACGATACCATCTCATGGTTTTCGATATTTCAAGAGCTGTTTTTGCAACCTTCATGTAACTTGGCTACCAATTAGAGGTGACCTTACTGCACATGCGAGAACAGACACTCTCCTTTAGGCTCACTCAGTCAGCAATGAGACACCAGTGTGAGAGCTTGAGTACTGTGTGACCATTACATTCACATTGATAGAGTCAGTCCATCTTCCACATCTTGTGCAAACTCTTTTTAGCAAAAGTTTGCATCTTCCTGTCTGTCAACCCAGCTACACTCCAGAGTTTGTTGCCCACGACTTCTAACAATTGCCAAAGAGATTACAGACTGTGAACAAAATTAAGAAGAATATGACAAGACAGCTAAGGAATTTGAAGACTATTTTGAATGGTGGGAAAAATGCTGAGATGAATGTATAAAGTCCCAAGGGGAGTACTTAGAGGAGGGCTAAGGGGCCATTGCATTAGGTAGGCTATTTTCTCATTAATATTAAATGGTTCAATATTTTCCCAGCAGATTGCACATGTTCTCTTCAGGGGACGTGTAGAAGGGTAATTCTAACTAAGGATGTATAAGTACTGATCATCTCGATCCATACGCACCCGAAACATGACATCCATGATATAATGAAAACAATGGTGACTTCTCAAGCATAATTATTTTGGAATAAATTGAATATTAAATGGCAGCAAATATATTATTTCTTAAAATTTGATGAAAATAAAGCGAGCTTTCAACCTCCCCTTCAAAAAAAAAAGTGCTTATTTCGCCAAAGAGATTTTCACTATAATAAAACTTTATCATTCACTACAGCTAAAAAACTAGGAAACACTCTAAGAGCACACATTTCTGCCAATGTCATTATCAGGGGAGGTAACTGTCCATGGATCTGCCCAAAAATTGAATCACTTCTTTGATAACCCATTGGCCATTCTTCTACAAAATTTCATTGAAAATCATGAAGAAGTGTTGAAGATATCGTGCAAACAAATGAACTTGGCCATTATAAGATGTAGACATAGGGGAGGTATTGAATATAAATCACTTCTTCCATAGCGTCTGTCCCACCTTCCACAATAATCAATATCATCATCATGAGGGCAGATATGAATGTATATAAATTTCTGGGAAAAATTCCTGGATCCGACCCAAAATTGAACCACTTCATCTTTACTCCAATTCACTACCTTCCACCAAATTTCATAGACATCCATTGAGAACTCTTGGAGATATTGTGTGGATGGACAGACAGAGGGGAAAACAGACGGACGCAATCAAATATATATACATCTGCGATAGGGGCTTAGCAGGATGGGGGATTAAATCCTCCCCCAAGCTGTATCAATAGTAGTTCACCTATTTCTACTAACATTATTCAATAACAAGTCTCTCTAAATATTGAAGGGGGCCCCTCAAGGAGCCATGTACCCACCACCCATCCCCAAATCTCTATCTATGTCCCCAGTGTGCAAAACACATGATTATAAGTCAAACAATCTTTTGGAAAAAGGGGTTACTTCACTCGTCTTTAGTTGGGCAGTGATCATTAAACAAGTTTGAATGCTGATGGACAAAAACAGGCATAAACATACTGTGCAATTTGAACTCCTACTAAAAAACTCTGGGGGGAATTTTTAAAAAAATAATAACAAAAGAAAACTTTTGCTATAATGAGTAAATATCTAAATTTTCAGCCCTCTAGCTTCATTGGTGCGGCCTGTATGCGTCATACGTACATAGGTTTATCTAGTTTTCATGTTGGTCTGGCTGTCTATGTTGACTGTTTTGGTTGACTTTCTAAGAATATAAGACTTTCTCAAAAGAAGAGTTTCTAGTTGAAGTCAACTGGTGTTTATTGTTAAAGGGAGGTAATTCAATGAAAACAAGCAAGAAGAATCGACACAGTAAAGCCGTTGCAAGTGCACAGGAAGCCGTTTATTATAATCACAGATACTGTTACAAAACCGTTATTATTTCTATTATTATTCGGACTATCCTCATCTTGGTTGTTTTTCATACAACGTTTCGGCCGTTGTACTCTACGGCCTTCATCAGATATCATCTGGTAGGTGTGGGGAAGTAACGAACCGAACACTTTATTTAACCGACGGGGGAATATTGACCGTACTCCCCTCTTAGCATTAATAGTATTATTATTGTCTCAATAATAATAGAAATAATAATAATACCTCATCTAAAAAATTCAGAGATATAAAAACGGTTATTGTTATCGAAATCAGTCAGCCTCGATCACATCTATTAAAATGGATAGAAAATTCACAATAATCTCTAATTATAAAGTTGTTTATAACAATGAATGCAAATTGTTCCTTTGCATTATGTTATCAGTCGGTTATTGTTATCTAAAAGACCCTGTCCCAAATATAAAATAACTTAGGGTAGTTTTGTGGGAATTACTACATCAATATTCAAAGTAAAATTTTACTATGCAACAGGTGTATAAAAAGTCTGAACAGAGGTGTACCTGAAGGAGGGTGGTAACTTTAAATACCCCCTTATCCCCAATAGAGCCCCCCACTAGTGCTTCATGAATAATCTACCGACTGCATTCCTACTAACATTATACAATGTTGGCAGCCACAAGTTCAGGAACTATTGCACTAAATGTTTGAGGGGTATGGGCCCCCTTAAGGAGCCAAGCTCCCAAATCTTCAGCTATGCCTCTGGGTCTGGACCAATAGAGGTTATATATAATTTGAGAATTTAGGTAGGTTATATTCACCAGGAAGTTACAAAATCACCCAAAATAAAACAGAATCAACTGCTCTGCTTCTTACCCATAGCTAGGGGGTAAGTGGATTCATGTCTTTTCAAAGGGCATTAGTCCGAGTTGGAACTCTGTACACCAATTCCATTCTTCTTGCCATTAACTATTAGGCGATATGCACCTCCTTCTTAGGGCTGAACACAATAGAAAATTGAAGTCTCTGGAGATCCCAACTCTGAGGCAGCACCTTCCCATTGCACTAAAGGAGAGTGGCTGGCTGTAAAAGACCAGGTAATTTTTGCCTCTACCTTCATTTGTATGTGTGGAGATCCAGCGTTAAAATTGACCCGGTGTCACATGAATAAAGGCGTCCCATTATTACGCAGGTGTAGGGATCAAAAAAAGCCCACCGCAATATATTCAAGCTGCGATAACTCACGCATGGGGGTATGGGTGAGATTATGGAGAGGAGGGGGCTACATGTGAATACTTCCGAGATATAACTATATGTGATAGCAAAACCCAGCTTACCAGTCTCAACAGTGGTCTCAAGGAAATGGGTAGTACAATAGTAAAAAACGTTGAAAAATGGGTCTCCCACATGAAATGAATGGAATGCTCCATGACAGTAACTGACCCCACACCTATAAGGTAACTGGATCTCAACTTGAAGCTTAGAGAATTGGGATATGTAGTCTAGCAGTATTGTCCATATTCACCTGACATTTCTCTGATAGATTATCATTTATTCTGAATTTCACATCCATAAAAGATCATTCAATAATTGGGAAGCCATAATTTGCACTTTTACAGGACTTGAGCCTAATGAACTTGGAGAATTATATAAAGATGACATATCATAATCAGAGGATCATTTGGAAAAGGTTACAGCTTCAAAAGGGTCAGATTAAATATTTACCATTTTTTGTCATTTATATCATCCTTCATCTTATTTTTCAAAACATTTCATACAAAACGACCTAAAAGATAAAAAAATAAAAAGACAAAAGAGATCAAAGTCAGGGGTTATTGTACAGAACAAATTCTGACAAAACAGTTAACCCCTAACCTCCAACTCCACCCATAAATCAATTCTTTGTTTTCTTCACAAAATTCTTCTTCTATTCGTCATTCTGATTTGGAAACACAATCTAACATTTTAAAATAGAAATTTCTGGGTCATTTTTTTTCAATTGTTGGGTGCAGCTTTTTAAAACAATGCCATTGGGTAGGGGAAGGATCTCTGTCGTAAACTTTGCGCATTTGACTCTCCAGATGTTTCCGCTCAGTTCACAAGATCTTATCACCTATGAAAAGTGTAGCGGGCAGCTTAATTAGTCTGTCACATTTTCTGACCACTGAACATTTGGTACCCTTCAAAGTACGATATTATTTATTCACTTATATTTTGTAGAGAGAAAAATAAACAGATACAAATAAATATTGAGCGTTAATAGAGGTATTACACAACGCTGATGGATACTAAACATCAATAATTCAAATTACAATGCATTAATTAAATGAGCTTGTCATTGGTCATGAGGATTTCCTTTGCCATTTTCTCTCTTGGCTTCACCACAACAGAAAATGTTCAACTGTCAGATATCTTTGAAAAATCTGACTATAAATCAAGGAATTTTCTCTTTTTATTTTGAACCATTTATTTTCCCTATTCATATTTGAAAAGCCCTACAGTATAAGACAAATAATAAGCACTGCCTGGAGCAGGTACCTTGAGCCAGCTGTTTCCGATTTACTGTTATATAATTTTTGCTCGATATGGCACCGTTATCTGAAAGTAAAGCGTTCCTACAAAAATCTTTTGTAAGCTAAAATGGTGTGAAGCAAATAAGCAATCACCATTCATCTTATTGGGAAAATTTTTGAGCATTACCAGACAAAAAAAAATGGTGATGATGATATGTTAGGCTGAGTTGTTGGTGTTTGGAGTAATTGGAGGTAAAGATAACTGGGGAATGAATGAGAGAGAGGATGTATGATGTCTCTATAACAACTCGCTGCAAAACACTATTTCGTATTTTCACTTTACGGCTTTTTCCTTAAAAGTGAAAAAGTGGAGTAAATGGTGGGAAGAGGTACCCGTTTTAAAAATGTTCAAAACCTTTCAAGAAAAAAAAAAAAAAAAAAAAAAAAATCACCAAATTAGCAATGCCAAACATGAAAAGAAAAAAAAAGAAATAGCTGCAGATTTTAGACTGAAGGACCTTGTGCCAGACTTGATTTGGATCAACAAGAACAGATACAAGCTTTGTATTCTGAATCTTCAACCCAAAGAAAATTTTATTAAAAAGTTTTATTCTTATTTTCAGTGAAAATAAATCCATTCTTCGGGTTCATGTCCTGTAGACTGGCTTCCCTTTAATCCAATCAACGAAGCCCCATAAACTGATGACCAACCAGCTAAGTAGGCTAGCTATTGTTCTCCTTGAGCGTCCAGGTGTTTCCAAGCACCATTTGTCACATTTTGAGGGCAGGAACTTGGAAAATTTGCAGGAGTATACAAGTAGGCACCACCTAAAAATACTTTTTTTTTTTTTTTTCAAAAAGTGCTTTTGGGGTCTCTTGGTCATTTTGAACCTTATTTTAGATTATTTTTGTAGATAATTGGTCTTGGTACATGTGCAGGCTACAGTGATTCATTTATGCAAGGTACGGATATTTCTTGAGAATATTGGTTAAGCCAACTTGACTGTATTTGTTTTTTATGCAACCAAAAAGTTTTTTTAATCTTTTTCAAATATGAAATCAGCAACAGACAATATACTTGAACTCATTAACCCCAACTTTAACTTCAATTTGAGTATGTCAACAAGTTTTAAGTGTATTTAATTAGAATCCGTCAACCAATAAGTCAACATAAATTTCTTCAGTTTGCGAATTGGTGTGACTGAGTGACTGGCTATGTATTACCCATACAGACCACACTAATGAAGCTAGAGGGCTGAAAATTTGAACGTTTACTCCTTACGTCTAGAAAGAACATTTTTTTTTTCAATTTCCTCCTTAATAGATTTTTAGTGAAGGGGGGGTTCAATTTTGAATGCATGTTCATGTTAAATTGATCACTCAGTTTGTGTCCAGCAGCATGCATGCATGTTTTTTGAAAATTTGGACTTATCCATTGACTACCCCTCCAACTTGCTGAGCTAATCAATCCCAAGTTCAATTTCAATTTGAGCATGTCAAAAATTTTCAAGTGCATTTTTTTTTTGTTAGGTTAACTTGAAAAAAAAAAATTGAAAGCACTCAGAGAGCGCAAATACAGTAACTGAAATCTGGATGGAAATCAGTTCATATATAGAAACAGCACAGGGGAAGTAAGTATAACATTTGTTTTTTTTTCATTTTCAGAGTACCATCTTTATATATGAAAATATATCTCACTATGGAAAAAAAAACATTATCTATTCAATTGTTCCTTAACCCTTCAGCAAAATGTCATTGAAATTCATTGTGAACTTTTGGAGATATTGAGTAGATAGACAGACATGAAGGAGTACATTTACAACAAAGTTGGAAAAGGTAAAAAATAAAGTATTAAATTGATACCAACGAGTCGTGACCTAACGAGTTTTCCTCAGAAAATAATAATTACCCGTGATGTGTTCAGGCAATTTTGTAAATTGCTCGTGAACTAAACTGTTTTTATTGAGATGCTTTGCAAAGCTTTAATTATTGTTTTCTTCTTTAACAAACAGAAAAGCTATATGGTTATTCCACATTAAATGTCAGGTTTTGAGATTGAACAACCTTAGCCATCAAGGATGGACAAAGGTTTTGTCCTTTCTTATATCTTTATGTGTTTGTAGCAGTTTGTTTGGTTGTTGGTTATTTGTTCCAATGCTCCAGACCATACTGTTTTATCTACAGACTTAAAAATTGGTATCAATACTCCATTAGCCACCCTTCTAAAAATACTTTTCTGATTTTTTGAAAAAAAGCTTTTTTGATCTTTTTTGTGACTTCTACTGACAAATTTATTAATTTGTTTGTTTGTTTGTTCCAGTGCTTCTGGCCATACCGTTTTTTCTACAGACTTGAAAATTGGCATCAGTACTCCACAAAGACCCTTTTTTTATCTTTGGACATAAAGCTTTCTCGACCTTTTTTTAGCCTGATTCTGATGGGTTTAGATTCTCCAGAATCTGGATATTTCTAGGATCATTTTTATTCTAGGGGGAAAACGCCAGTGATGTCAAATATATTCTGACCATATTTATTCTTCAATGAAAGTTTTTTTTACCGAACTTCATATTTTTACGCTATTTTCCAATTATTGACTGTAATGGCATCTTACAATAATTCATCAGATGTCAGTCTGTGACAGCTTACTGCAAAAACAACACAACATAATCTCATGAAATTTTTTCTGTGTACCAACATGACCCTAGGAAATGTTTTAGAAAATTAATTATTGAAAATCACCTCCAACAGGGGATTTGATTTACAATGTTAATTCACGCCAAAATGAACATGTTTTGTGTACACTAATTCAGCTGTCTATAAATTGCTGATGAAAAATAGCTAATTCTCAAAGCAAGTGGATACTTCATATCCTTCATAGAGAGGGTTTGAGTGTACAAGGAAGAGTGTTTATTTTCTGTTAAATGTATATACACATACATTAGTAAAGACTTGTATTATTCATAAAGAGAAAAGGACAGTAAGGAGAACGGGGAGTGCATTAGTTATGGTTCATATAGAGGCCTGACAGTAAGGGGGGGAATGACTGTTTATTTTCTGTTGAATGTATTACACATACATTGGACATTTTTCCAAGATCATGAATTCAAAAAAAAAAAAAAAAATCTCAAGTCACAAATATCACTTTTTCAAAAAACAGCATTTCACCCCGCCCATTAAGATGAATATCTTGTCTAGTAGAGAATAATGCTTACACTGGCAGATTTACTAATTTAATTGCCTTTTTTGCAGATTCAACAAAAACAGAGATATAACTTGTTATTATTGGATGTTTTTAAGCCCTTAAATTCTATAGTGTCCACCCTGAAACTTGGACTAATTTACAAGTATGATTTCAAATTACAACATATTGCTGGTCAAGCTGCTGAGAATATTAACAAATTTGGTCCAATAGGTTTAGGTCTGAAAATATGGATACCAATAATAAACGTCCAAGAAGGCCAAACCTGATAAAGAATAATCAACAACAGGGTCTAATGATCTGTAAACAATGGTTTGAGTACTTCAGGGGTGTATATAATTGATAAAACGTTGATTTTTCTCCCTCCACTTTTTTGATTCTCTCTCAACTTCATTTTTCTTTCAAATTTTCTTCCACCCCCATATTTCCTTGCTTCCCCATGAAGTCTTGTTGAAATATACATCAGGCATTTGATAGGAGTTAGGATATACCCATACTGTAACCGGTAATTAACTATATAACAATAGAGCTAGTTCAAGCTAAGAGGTTCACTCCTAACCTTGTTCTTCAGAATTTAGTTGAACTATGAGTAGGCTGGAGTTTTTTCCCCTATTGAATACCCTCCTGCACCACGATTTCTAGCCTTTTCTTCGGGATCCAAGAGTAGTATCTGTTCCACAGCATAGACCAAGGCGCAGCTACTAACACTTACCCATCGAATGGGCCGGAGATTGGGTGTTGTAGTTGGTGTCAAGACCGAGTACGCCAGAGCAGTGCGTCAGCCAATGAGGTTTTACTGAGGCCGCCACTGCTAAGCGCATTGGAGACCTTTGGACTCATCCTTAGACTCTCCTATTATTACTCGGCCCAGCTGTGGGGGGGCAGTTTCCCCAGAGCAGTACTGCTCCATTGCACTTAAAGGAGCAGGTCCCTTGGTGGATGCTTTCGTGACGGAGGTTGCTTTAGCTTCTACAGTCGCTTGGCAATCGAAGTCGCGTCGGCTGGAGCCATTTTTGGTAGAGGTTACCTATTCTTCCCACGTTAAGCTCGACCTTGTGTCAAATTCCACTGTGGTGGGACAGTAGATAAATAGATTCCCCTATTCAATACTTCTAGTCTGTTAAACTATGGTTTCCTTACCAATCAAAATGGCGTACATAAAATTCCTTTCCTTCCCTTCGACAATTCATTTTTACTCTGGTAATCTCTACTCCCCTCCTCTTTTTATCTCTTTTCCTTAAATTTTCTACAATTTTAATTTCACCTTTGATTCTTTCCCCCACCCCTGTAGGGGGCATATTCAACTTTATATACCCCTGGAGTACTTTCTAGAGACTTCAAGACTTCAGCAAACAAATCATGTCAACTGAAGGCAATAGAAAAAGTTGAAATGTGGGGAAAATGGGCCCTGCATAAAATGAATGAAATGTTCCATGACAGTGCCCGTCCCTACATAACTGTTTCTGAGCTTAGAGAATAGGAATATTAAGTCTTAAAGCATCCTCTATATTCACCTGATATTTCTCTTTCAGATTATCATCTTTCCAAGAATTTTGAACTTCATATCTTTGATAAAAGGTTTAATGATAAAGAAGTCATAATTTATGCTTTTACTGAATTTGTAAACAGTAAACAAGGAATTTCATGGAAAAGCCAAATTATCATTGGAGGATTATTTCTATTAATATTCGGACCATCCTCATCTTGGTTGTTTTTCATACAACGTTTCGGCCGTTGTACTCTACGGCCTTCATCAGGTATCATCTGGTAGGTGTGGGGAAGTAACGAACCGAACTCTTTATTTATCCAACGGGGGTATATTGACCGCACTCCCCTCTTAGCATTAGTAGTATTATTATATTGTCTCACACATTAATAGAAATAATAATAATACCTCATCTCAAAAATTCAGAGATATACTAATCATTGGAGGATGTTCAGAAAAAAAGGTCATTGCTACAAATGGGTTATATTGTGACTATATATATATTTACTGTTTTTTATACAATTTTATATACACACATACACCAATATTTTGGTAGATAAGGCAACCTTCAGGTAAGACAAGACCCTAGTTTCAGTCTGAATTTCATGATTTTAACTCACTGTTGAGTCACTGTTTTTGTACCTAGCCAATAGGATGTCCTTTTTTGTGGGGTGTTTCTTGGGATGTTTCAAGTGTTGTCTCATCCGCCAAAATATACGATGTATATGTATTAGTGTATTGTGTATGTGTATATATGTGTGTATTGTTCACAAAGTGTAGCAATTCAGATAACTAGACTAAAGAAAAAAAAAAAAGTCATGAACCCTAAAACTCCTGATTTGTAAAACCTTCAAATTTTTACTAGTTTTCACCTTCATCCCTATTTCAGAAGTTTTTTCAAGCAACTTTCAATTTGGGCCATTCGGGAGTAAAAGTGTAGGCCTTCAGTGAGAATCAAATTCACACCCTCATCGCCAGAGTGAGGTATTACACTGTTTCATCCAATAATAATAAAGATTGATATAAAATCATTGCACACATTTTACATCATTCAATATTGATATCATTCCAAGACAAGTAATTTCCTCCCCTTACCCAATAAGATGGGTAACAGAAGCCTCATTGAAGGACGGGGGGAGGGATATTTGAAAATGCCGGGGTCCTCAATGGAGGAAGTGGCCCCAAAAACCTTCATAAATAGTAGTTCACTTAGTGCATTTCTACTGACATTCATACAATAACAAATCTCACTAGATGTTGGAGGGGACCCATCAAGGAACGAAGACCCCCATGCTTACGAATCTATGGCTAAACCCCTGGATGGGAACCCAACTATATGAGGACTTACTGATGATATTAATATCATTTTTTTAAAAGCAATTTCAGTGAATTTCGAGTGATAAATAAATCTGACAACACTAGTCAGAATTTTGTTTTTTAGAAATTAAAAATTCAAATGAATTGTTGAAAAACTATTCTTAAAACGTTTTAAACTATCAATTTTTTTGAAAGCATTATCATTTTTATTAATCCTTGACCCATGGATATTCCATGCGTATTGATGACTAAGATATCATCATTACTCTCGCATATATATTTCCGCAATTAAAATATGTTAGTAATTTATTACCTATGGAATGTATCTATATCAACTATAATAACATGTAAAGGCACATAAAAAAAATATTGAACAATCAAACTACCAAAGGTGATAAAGGGTTCAGTCCTTTTTTTATATGTGTGTGTTTGTGTGTTTGTGTGTTCTAGCCCTCCTGGTCACACCATTTTGTCTACTGAATTGAAAATTGGCATCTGTACTCCATTAAATCCATTCTATAAATGCTTTATTTATTTTTGGAAAAAAGGCTTTTTTGACCTTTTTGGGGGTCTTTTTCTGATATGTATAGTTTCTCCAGAATGTAGATGTTTCCTCTATCTTTTTTATTCTATTTTAGATGTTTTTCCAGTGGGAAACGCCAGTAATGTCATAAATAGAATTTATTCTGACCATATTTATTCTTTGGTGGAACTTTTTTTGTATGACTTATGATGTTACAGTTGTTAAATTATGTTTCTCTCACTCTATTCAAGATGTTTTCCCCATGGAAAACACTGATGATGTCATACGTAGAATTTATTCTGACCATATCTATTCTTATCATCTTATGATATAAAAGCCTACTTCACTTTTTTGTTCGCTTGTTGGTTTCTGTCACACTAAAGCAAATATAAAGAGAGGATGGGGTAAAGCAACCGTGTCTATGTGTTCGCGTTTACATCACTACTACTACTACATCTGCTGCTGATTGTTCAGTAGTGGCAAGAGTAAAAGATTCCACTAGATATAGGCATCTCTGATTTTTCATGAATAAAACTCATGTTCTTTCAGAAAAACAGAAAATATGAAGAGTTGTGGAAAATTAGCAGAAAAATGAATTTCGTTTGAGATGTGTGCACGTGTGTGGGTTTTGTTTGTTTGTAATTAGTACACTCCGTCTATATGTAAATAATCTCTCCCCCATTTTTTACAGTTACTAAGGTAGTTAATAAATAAATCTTCAAAGTAGGTAGGTACTTCAGTTAGTCACAAATCTAGGGTACCCAATAATAATTGAAACCATTAATAATTTCAAACAAGCTTGCAAACCATAATTTCTCCATAGTAAAGCAACCTGAAGTAATTTTCAGGCTGTATTTCAACCTGTAAAAGTAAGTTTTCTCATTTTCAATAGGAAAAAAATGAAAAAACTGAAAGAATAAACCGAAACAGATTTTCCATTAAAGTACTTATTGTCAGATCTTCAAAATTAAGATAGTTTAAAAATCTATTATGATTTAAACCAAGAGTTCAAAACGTAATATGAAGATTAAGAAGAATGATTAATTTAACAACGAAAAATAACTTTCATTGAATAATGGAAGTTTTTTTTTTTGATAAAGCTCGGTTTCGAAGTATTTATGGGTTGTTTTAATTTGGATTTTTGAAAAATGATTTTAATTTTTCGAAAAGATTCGGATTAAAAGTAGCAAAAAAGACCTTTTAAAAACAGAGAAACATTGAATATTTGACCCTATAAATAAAAAACATAAAACAATAAAAGCCAGTACGTGTTGATTAAAATGGACAGAAATGAATATCTCTCTATTATAAGCAAACAATTTAAAATATCAAGACGATTTCATGTTGCACTTCAGGCCTTAACAAAAACTGATGATAATATGTTAAACACAGCTAAGAAACAGGGTTAGTGCACATTTAAGTTTTTAATGTGTGTTAAATAAGAAAATGTGTTGTCATTTTCGTGTAAATTCAAGTTTCAGGAGCCAAGCTAAAATATAAAATTAAAATGAAACAAACAAAAAAACATGGACAATTCATAACGGTCACAAAAATCATTTAAAAAAACAAAACAAATGCAATAAGAAATGATTTAAAACTTTAAAAAAAAATATCTGTAACTGTGTTAATAATTGAATCGTTTTCTCAACTTTTTGGCACAGTTACAAGTTGTTGCATCTAGATGTCAGAAATTTCTATTGGGATGATTTTCAATAAAATAAGTAATATTTTTAATAAATCAAGTGACATTTTAATGAAATCACTGTTAAAGATCAAAGTTACATTAATTTTAACAATGATATCTGATATATTTCCTTGATTTTAGATATGTTATCTAGAGAATCTAGATGTTTTTAGGCGTTTTATGACTCAATTTTAGATGTAAAGTCGAAAATAAAGCTGGCCATAGTGAGTTATACATCAACACCCATAACATGGAAGCAACAATGTTCTAATTGACTACACGAAATAAAATACAAATAAAACTTACGCTATATATATATACATATTTACATTTGAGTATTTGGATTTTATGGTCTAATTGTAAACTGATTGATTATTCCACCTTTTAAGAGAAGAAATATTGTCACTTTTTCGAAGTAACGATCAAGGGCGGGGGGGCACTTGCCACAACAATGAAATAGATTTTTACATTAAAAACAACTTTCGAGCATCGAAAATTGAATTATTTACGATAAAACGTCATTTTTTTTTCTTTATTTGGTATTGATTTTTAAAACATTAGGAAAGATTTGGTTCTATAACAACACGGTTCACCCTATAAGCATCATGTGTCATCATCCCCCTCTCTTTCGTGGGTTACAAGTACAACAAACCGCACCAGAAAAAGTTTTTCGAAACTTTTAAAGAGACGCGTAGAAATGATTACATGGATTCGATTGCATAGAAAGTTATTTTCACAATCAAAATAAACATATTTTCAATGTTTTCTAATCTTTTGAGATAAATCACGAACTATAGGCGAAGAGGGTTTTAAAGATTAAACTTGGTAAACTTTCGCTAGAGACAATTATCAATTATTTTTTCAACTGACGATCATCGATCGTTGATAGAATTTTAAAAGTTTTTTTAAAATTATTCTGAGGGTGTGAAATCACCAGCTACAAGAAGTATACTTTAAACTAAAATCATGAAAAGTTGCACTTACTTAGTTAACTTTTTGCATATGCGATTAACTATTAGGACAACTTTTTTTACTACTGTGAATCGAAAGAAATATTGGTATATATAGTTGGTACAAACACTAACAAGTAATGATGAGATTTTGAGCAAAAGTTTGAGAACTTAGACTTACTTTGTATACTTTACACTGTTAAAGCACTTAATTAACCAAAATAATGTACATAATATGTATCTATGATCTAAAGTATTGATAATTCACACGAAAAGTTATATTTATGACCAAAATATTTTTTTAAAGTTTAGGGTACGAAAGCACTTGCTACAAGTCGTAGACTTTTTTAAAACTGAAGTTTTAAAACTTTGACAAATTTAGTAAACTCTGAGCAGCGGTATTTAATAAATGAAAACTTTTTTCATGGCACAGATATGAAAAAGAATTTTGATAAATTGGTACAATTAATAATGGAGCAATTTTATTTCTTCTTACCATTATTGTTGTTAATGTTTTTGTGGGTCCCTCCAAGGAACATAAGAGTTAATAGATGTGGGTAGGTCGTTTCTAGAGCATGGCACAGATGTTGAAAGGCTAGCATTCCCTTAGATGGTAAAATATCCAATAACTTCTCAACTTTTGCGTTTTTGGAAGGCTGGCCATTTATTAGTACCAGATCGTCGTCATTAAGGACATCTGACCCTTTGAGGATCGTAGAAAGACGATCGGGGTCGATCGCACGCACAAATCTGGAACGGTGAAATTCTAACAATTCCTTATGTTTTTCATCCATGGTTTCAAACTGCTGTAGTCTCCTCTTAATTGTCATGAAGAAAAAACCGAGGGTGAGGTTAAAAAAGGACCTCGCAAATGGCTTTAGATTCCTCCTGGAATCGCCAAAAGTCTCTTTTAAGAATCTCTAGTGTCTGTAGTTTCTTATTTTGCTGCTAGTGTGGGGACACCAGCGCTGGAAACGTAGGCACACGGCATTTCATTATTGAAGTAATGAATGGGACCAATAATGTAGCTGTCCGCCATATTCTCTTACTGCTAAGCAGACTATTTGCGAGCTTTTCTTGCTTTCCTTCTTTTTCATCATCTTTTCTGATTCGTACATTCATTTCTGCTTTTTCCTCTTCTTTTTTCTTTTTTGTGTGTGTGTCTTTTCTAGCTATAACCTTATTTATATTTATGTTCACGTATATATTTATGTTTATGTATATATTATACATATGTTTATATATACTAAATATATGTTTACAATATATATATGTTTACATATTTACATTCACACACACAGACACACACACACACATATATATATATATATACATATATATATATACATACATACATATATATATATATATATAGATAGATAGATAGATAGATTGATTTTTATATATATATATGAATATTTATGTTATTAGGGAAATGGATATATGATCTGACAGAATGATTATAAATTGCGTGAAATTATATTGAAACTCTTATTTGAAATGATCACCCGTTGTTACATGGTGAATGTATCATTTGGCCTTGACAACATAAACAGAATAAACAATTTAAAAGAATGAGGCTGCTGCAGGGAATAGCTACCTGACAGGTCACATGTTTGGTTCCCGCAGAAGCCTCTTTTTTTCTTTAATTGTTTATTCTATTTACATTGCTTAGACCAAATGATACATTCACCATGTAATAATGGGAGATCATTTCAAATACGAGTTTCAATATAATAAAACGTTATTTATAATCGTACATATATACACATATGCATACATATATATATATATTTATGCTTACACATTTATCAATAAAAGTAGACTAAAAAAAATTGAAAAACATTCCTTGTCAACAGTCTTTAATGAAAAGTATTAGAAGAACTCTTGCCTTAATACACATTATATAGATACATAAATATATGTATTTTTATATTGACGTTTTAGTGTAGTTTTCTCAGGTTAGCCAATTTGTTTTATAAATAAACATATAAATAGCATTGTCACTTTATTGTGCAGATGTCTGTTCGGCTGTCACACTGTTTCAAACCGATATATGAAATTAAGACACACTACTGCGACAGCAGCTTGATCACCTGATGGAAACCCTTGTAGACTGATGACATGAACAGAAGTTACCGCTACAGAGCTAAGATGAATCAGGATTTAAAGCCTGAAGTCTTGTCAACCAAGTAGATTAAGTGGAGGGAAGCAGATAACAAAGTGTTGAAAGTTGCTTGACAGACATCCTAATTTCAAACAACAAAAAGATTAGAGAAAACTAAATTCCAGAGTGATTGAAAAAGCACACAATGGGCTACAATTATAAAATATTTTTAAAATTAATATTTAGTGCAAGATTTAAGATTTGATATTGTATTTACTCGATTACCATGTGAAATCAAATATGAGATGACTCTCAGTTTTTGAAGCTAAAAATCAATGATATACTTTATTCTCTTATCACAGGGAATTTGAAAAACACATAAAACACAAACACTCTAACTGACGAGGCTCCTGCTTTTGCTCAGTAACATCGGGTTTGAATTTACCTGAAGATCAAGGTTCTGTACATTTGTTTATTCGTTACTATAATACAGCAAAAATGTTACCTGAAATTTTTTATGGCTAGTATATATATAAATGTATATAGATAGATGAAAATGACAATTGGAAGGTGAAGTGAAAAACTCAAGAGATAGGTGTTACACCTCAAAATTTTTTGTTATTATTCCGTGGGGTAGTTTGATGCATTTTGAGTGGGGCCAGCCATCTTTTTTAGAGAAAAATGTTTTCAGCGGTTTCACAGAGAAAAATATGCTGTTTACATTTTGATGCTGAAGAGGAGGATGCGAAAAAAATTTTGTGTTTGTTTTTTTGGCAGGAGCGGAAGGGAAGGTGATTGAGGGTGACATTCGATTTGGGATGATATAAGTCTATGAGAGGCCGAGTCAGGGAATGTATGTACCTGTCTCTGTGGTTATTTGGTTTGTCTTAGATTAGACAGGCAGTGATGAGCTAAAATGGTCATTTCTCAGGAAAGATGGATTTTTTATTTCTATACCTTCCAATTGTCATTTTCATCTACATTCTGTCAGATCACTTTACATCCACAATACAATCATATACATATATATATATGTGTGTGTGTATATATAGTGTATGATTGGGTAAAACATATCCAACATTATCATAATAGAGACATGGGGAAACCAAGTTTAATTCAAAATAAGTCTTATTCTTGTTTTTGTGACATGTTTCACTTGCTTCATCATGCGAAACATGTCACAATATACAATATACATATATATATATACATTATGTTCACTTTGCCCTAATGCCCTTTGGAAAGGTATGAATCCATATACCCCCCCCACTCACACTATGGGTAAAATAAAAGGGTAGATTAAACTCTCTAGCCTTTGAAAGTCTCCAATATAAGAGAAGGACAACTCTGGTTTCAAAACTAGGGAGCAGAGCCCCTTCAAGGCAAAATGCCACCCAATTAAACATTTTTCAGGTAGCTCCTGCAGCCATGCTGATTACAGATGTATTGCTCTAGCTTTCCTCTCGGCTACACCAGCAACATCAACAGGGGGATTTTGACAGTTGGATATCCAAGGATCTTCACACACTTAGCCCATCATGCATCCCATGTACGTAGGGGATTCCCACTGTCTGCACAGAAAGAACAGAGGCCATTATATATATACATATATATATGCATATAAATACAATTATTTTTTTTTTATCAATAAGCCAAAAATAATTTGTTGCAAATATGTTTATTTTTTTTAATTGAATTAAAAATTACCAAAATATACATAAAACCCTCAATTTTTGAAAAAGTTTTTCAAGATTGTACTGCTTAATAATGTGTGAACTGTAAATGAATACATGAGTGTATATATATATATGTAAAAAATGATAATATAAAATTATTGATTAACTCTGTTTCATTGAATTATTTTTATTTAACTTTTATGATCTTTTTCTGAAATATGGAGCACTATATATTTCCTACAAATATATACATACATAAATATATATAACATAAGTAGGGATTTTTTCAATTGTTTATTACAGATTGTACAATCTGTTTCATTGAAAAGAGATTTTCAAAAGAAAAATTATGAGATATTCTGTTTAACCATTTATATCCTTTCCTTTATCAGGCAATATAAAGATCCCAAGCCCCTTTAGCTCCAAAAAAGGGCACAGCAAGATGATACCAGCTCACCCAAGCTCTTCACAACCTGCCCTAAGATGATCTTCCTAAACCAATACAGGCAAAATAAAGAAATCAGAATAGGCGGTGAATATCTGAGCAACCTCAGATTAGTAGACAACATTGTCTTTTTTGCAAAGAACCTCCACAACCTCCAACTAATGCGAGATAAACTGAATGAAGGAAGCAAAAAAGTCAGCCTACACATGAACTTCAGCAAAACAAAAGTCATGAGCAACAATCACATTGGAGATAAAAACACATCAATCAAAATTGAAAGTGCAGAATCGGAAAAAGTAGACCACTACATCTACCTAGGACGATGAATCTCTATGAATTCTTCAAAAGGAGAAATTAAATGAAAAATTACTTTAGGATTGCGAGCCTTTGGCAGAGCAAGCACAACCTTCAAGGAAAAGAAAATTCCATTAGTCTTCAAAAGAAGAGTATATATTCAATGCATCCTCCTGATAATCACCTATGGAGCTGAAACATGGAACCTAACCAAGAGACTGACCCTCAAAGTGGTAAGTATGCAATGTGTGCTTGAAAGAATCAAGAGTCTGAAACATCATAGAATCCATCAGAAAACTCAAATGGCGATGGGCTGGTCATATTGCAAGAGTGGCAGACAATTGATTGTCATTAAAACTCAAAACTTGGATCCCAGAGATCACATGTGTAAGTGAGGCCAGCAGAATACGAGATAGAGACATGTACTAGATAAGTTCCGAAAGTATTGGCTCCATAATGTCAATGATAGAGGGGTGTGGTAAATCCTGGGGGAGGTCTATGTCTTATAATAGACAATGAAAGACTGATGATGTTGATTTTGATTCCTTTTCTGGACATTCCTACACCACCCACCTGTTTTGGGGGCTGACCCACAAGGTTAGATTATTGATCAGTCTAGTTTGGCAGTCCTATGGGGTTTAAAATGGGGGGGGGTGAAAGGAAGCAAAGTCAGATATTTTCTGGTTTTGAGGTTTTAATAGAGTTTGAACTCTTCTATTTCTTAAATTAATTTGGTCTATGTACTTTTGATGATCTTGGATGTTTTTACAATTTATTTTCATCTGTTTTCATTTCTCTTATATATTTATACATATATATATATATATGTATATATATATATATATACATATATATATATATATAGATAGATAGATAGATAGATAGATAGATAGATATTTATATAGATATATATATTTATAGATACACACATATACATATATACGTGAATATATATACTTATACATGGATACATGAATGTATATATATGTATATGCATACACACACGTTACAAATCAGGAATACGATATAATATGATATAATACAATGGAATAACAGATATGTGATAGGTTTATTTCATGAGGGGCTCAAAACATTCAACATTAAAAATCATATTGAGTTAGAGTAAAGCTGATAATAAGATGAAATGGAAGATTTGCCACATGAACACATTTCTGTTTCTGCCTTTTTTAGGCTTCTTCAGATGAGCAATATGAATGTATTTGTGTGAATGATCCTTTACTTCATCATATACATATATATATATACATATATATATATATATATATATATATATATATATATATATATATATATATATATATACACATATATGCATGCATATATGTATATATAGACATGCATATATACACATATATATAAAAATATATATATATATAAATATATGTAAACATATGTATACGTACATATGTAATTTCATAAACATATATATACATATATATACATACATACATATTTGAATATTTGAATACATACATTCATACATATATACACGTATATATGCATATGCCTTTAGATGTATATACATATACATATATATATATAAATATATACATATTTGAATATATATATACATGCATATACACAAACATATATAAATACATATGTATTGATATATGCATATATATGTATATATATGCATATGTATATATATATACATATATGCATGTATGAATATATATACATATGTAAATACAATTATATATGCATATATACATATACCTACATACACACATGTATATATATATATACATATATGTACATATGCATATATATATATATATATATATATATATATATATATATATATATATATAAGAATATGCATAGAGAGAGAGAAAGATATGCATATATATACATACATACATATATAAATATACATACATACATACTTCTACATATATAGGTAAATATATATATATATATATGTACACACACACACACACATATATCTCTATGTATGTATCTATCCATATATCTAAGTATATACACATGTATATATATGCATATTTATATATACGTAAGAAAAATAGATTGCGTTATATTGTACAAAAACTTATTTGTAACAATATCCTGCTGTTGCACGATTAATATATAAATCAATTTAGACGGTGTAAATCGTATAAACAATAAATGAAAATGAGGCTACTGCAGGAATTTATTTGATAGGATAATGCTCTAACCATTGAACTAAATATATGTATATATTTTGATACATAGTTAATAATTATGTCATCCACAGACAGCTGTTTCATTGTATTACAACTTTTCAGTGTGGCTATAGACTATCCATTATCCAATCCAGTACCACGAGGTAGGATTGAAACCTTCATTTCAGACTCAGAGGCTGGTATCCTACCTCTGCACCAGGTAACTGGACAATCAATGAGGTTGAATATAAGCAATATATCTATTTAGCATATATTCCCCATCCACCAGAGTGCTCTATTCCTATGGAAGAGTATATGTAGGTCCATGTACATATATACATATATATATATATATATGCATATAAATATATACATATATATATGCATATGTATACATATATATGCATGTATATATATCCACATCTATACATATGAACATATATATGCATGCATGTATGTACTTATGTATACATATATACATACATGCATATACACATAGTACATTTAGTACAAATTTAGTTTGCAATGTAGCATGATAAAGCATAATATAAAGCAATATCTGATTTGTGATGGATTTATTTCGTAGTGTGCTCGATACATCCAACTTCAAACTCCAAGAGTTAAGTTGGTTCAAAGTAGTGCTAGAAATATAGTAGAAAGTAAATTCTCTACACAAAGACATTTATGTTTCTGCCCTCTTTGGGCCTCTTCAGGCGAATGATTATATGCGTTTCAGATTTCTATTTGAGGAATTTGATGAGAGTCTTTTGGGTGTTGCTATGGTGGGAGAAGTTCAATTTTTGTTTTGAAGTCTGTGTGTTTTGCTGGTGATTAAGTTCCATGTCAAGGGGTGTGGACCAGGTGTAAGAGTTATCCATAAGTGGATGATGAACTGTGTTGTAAGGGATGCTTGAATCTTAACCTTGATTTTTACATTAAATTTATTGCCTATTTTAGTGTTCTTTATGACCATAGTGGATTGTATTGTTCTTATTCTATGTTGACATGAGGGAGTAGATAATGTTGAGTAGATGTTTTTTAATGATAATGAGTATATGGGTAAACTTTCTGTATTGCCTCTAATGTGCAAATGTATTAGTTGTTATATTTGTTATTAAGAATTTAGAATTCGGTGTTATTTCATTTTTCCTGTTTAATAAATCTACTCCTGTTTTTTTGTGTGTTTTTAGCAAAATTGAGTATTTCAAATTTTCATCTAGACTGAGGTAACAGATTTTCCATATTAATGCATACATTGGTTTGTCCAAAAATTTTCCATTTTACAGTTGGTTTGTAATTCATTTTGCACATTATCCAGTACTATGAAGATTATGATGTATTATTTTTACATCTTTCATTTGTAAAAGATGATGTATGCTTGGCTATTCTAAGTTTAAATGACGTTTTAGATATTCTGATATAATATTTTACTTCTAAAGACCTTTTCTGGGTTGGTGTTTCTGCTTGGTATATTATATTTGATCTGAGACATTTGTTTTGCAGAGGGCAACTATTCTTATTGGTACAATTGCAGTTTTGTTTCTTTATGTTTATGTTTTCCTTATTTTTGTTGTTTCTAATAATTCTATTGTTATGTTTTGTAATAAATGTAATGAAATTTCTGGTGCAACTAAAGCTAATTTTTAGTTTGTCTTTATTAAATATTTAGCTTAGTGGGTGGTCTAGGGGAAGTGTTTTTCTATCAATTGGATAAGTATTTTCCCCTAGTTAGTTCTTACTTCTCTTAAGTTGAATGGCAGTGTATACCAGATGATTTTCTTACCTCTATTTTTTTTTTTGTTGCTGAGTATTACTCTATTGGAGTTTTCTTTTTCATTATATATAAAGCAAGTTTTGGTGAAACCACTGTCCTTTAGGGCTTTAGTATATTCATCTCTAGCATCATTGAATATTGTATTATTTGAGGAGTTATATATTTGCCTAGTTTATATTGATTTGGGGATCTTTTTAATGAATTTGTTTGAGTGGCTTCATGGTTTATGGATGTTATCATCTAACGTAAGTAACATTTTTATAGAATTAGTTTGCTGTTAGGATGTCATCGATTCAGAGATGTTATTAATGTGTATGTGTATATATATAGACATCTATAAAACCATTAAATTACCTAGGAATGACTTTATTGGTGTCCATATATACATACACTCTAACACACATTCATATATTGAGAATGAATCAACAAGTCTATAGCCTGATACATGATTATTTGCTGAAATTTGTTCTTGAACCTTCACTCTGTAGGATTCATTCTATATGAATAATATTCTTCCCTTAATAAAGGACATTGACAAGGAAGGAGATTGGGCCAAAAATAAATATTTATACTGTAAAATTAAGATAAATGCTTTTTTCGTCATAGGTGTATGTGTGTGTGTGTGTTTGTTTGTCTATGTGTGTCCTTGTGTGTGAGAGATTATTAGGAAGTTGTAATAGATATATTAAAGACTAGTTAATCCCTGTGAGAAAATTAATAGATGTATTTGAATTGCTATGAGTATTTTTTTAGAAAAGAAATTACTGAACTGGTTTCAGTAGAAGAGTCCATTGTTTGAAATGGATATTCTTTTCAGCAAATTTTTACATTTGAGTGGAAAAGTCCATTGCCATTAGCAGAAAAAATCCCACTGTTCATTATTTAGTTAGATATTTTTGAAAGTTATGAAAGAAATGTTATTATATGTGAAAAAACATTTTGTCAGATATTAAAACAGATCTGGTTAGTTACTTAAAAGAAACCGTCATGTGACCAACATCTTTTGGCTGCATGTCATGTATGGGGTGATCAATTAAAGATTGAGAAAAGTGGTGATCGATGAAAAAGTTACTTCTCTCCCCTTTTGTTAGGCCAAGATAACTGAAAAAATTCAAATTTTCATAAGGATATCATGAATTACCACCACCCATATATGCTGTGTTGAGGATGATCAATTAAAAAGTTGAAAAAAGGGTTGATAAATAAATAAGTTACTTCTCTCACCTTTTTTCAGACTGTAGCCACTAAAAAAGGTCTGAATTTTCAAAAACCAAGCGGGCACAAACATGTGACCATCTTAGCATGAACTTACATTGCATATTGAACCCCCAATAAGAAATCATTAAGGGAATTTCCCTAAAATAAAAAATGTTTTCCCTACTTATTGACAGGAGTGTGCGTGTGAAATTTCAAGTTTCTACTACGAACAGTAAGGTCGAAGTCCAGATCAATGCATAGATACGTATGAATGTCAGAACACATGAATAACTTGAATCAAGCAACAATGATAAAACCAGTCGGTTGTGGATATTGGTGATTAAAAATCTGGGTTTTTTTGAATACTGTGACACATCAAATCAGACCAATGAAAATATTCATCTAAAATCTGATCATAATATTTTCACGTTTTGATCAGGTTTTAGAGAAAATTTGTTCCAAGTTTAGCTCAACTACCCATGCATGCACACATCCCAGACCAGTCGCTAGCTTAAAGCAAGTCAGCAAGCAGAAGTGCCTAGTGTTCTTAAAAGGCCGCTATTTTTTTTTAAAATAACCAAAATATGCCCAAAATGACCAAAACAGACCAAAAGATACTAAAAATGGTTGGAAAAACCTCCCAAAATGATTGGAATGTTCAAGCAAGTCTGTGCTATCTTAACATTTTTTTCGCATTGCCAAAACCAAACTGCACTGAATTTTGAGCGGAAAGTGTGATACACTCAAGAACTAATCATGGACAGGTGTATGGTGAAAGATTGAACAGTTTCAAGCACTGGAGATGTAACGTTAAAATGGTTTATATTGTAAAAATTAGCACACTAAAATTAATTCATATCATATTCACTGGAAGTGGGGGGGATCAAGTGTTTTTCAGGAGAGGCTAGGTGCCTGTGTTTGTTTGATTGCTCATTTGTTTGTTCTAACGCTTCTGGCCATACCATTTTGTCTATAGATTTTAAAATTGGCATCACTACACCCTTAGACCCTTTCTAAAAATATATATTTCTATTTTGGAAATAAAAGCTTTTTTGACTTTTTTTTCAATCATATTTTGTTTGTTTGTTTGTTTGTTTCAGCACTCCTGCCCATACTGTTCTCTCTACAGACTTGAAAATAGTAATCATAACTCCACTACAGCCCTTCTAACAATTTCTAACTTTTGTAAAAAAGATTTTTTGACATTTTGGGGGCCTTATTTTGTTTGTGTGTTCCAGTGCTCCAGGTCATACCCTTTTGGCTACTGACTTGAATTTTGGTATCAGATGTTTCCAGTGGATAATGCTAGTGATTCCAACCATATTATTGTTTGACAAAATTTTTTTACATGACTTACGACTTCGTATTTTGATATTACAGTTGTTCAATCATTAACTGTGATGGTGAGTTTCCAATATTTTTTCATAAAGCGTTCACAGAATCAGATTCAGTACTTATTATAGAAGTCAAGTTATGGCCTTGATATTATTTTTGTTTGATACACCCTATTAAAAACCAAATTGAGAATATCAGTTACTTAAAGAAACTTATAGGTGATTTTTTACCTATATTTCAGTTGTGCTTAACACCCCCTCCCATTGGATACTCAGTGAAAATATTGTCAACATTGAACCAAAAAGGTTAGAGAATGCTGATTTAGACTAAGTGAGCGGTCACCAATGAAAATAAATCACAAAGTAAATTTATTAATTAATCAAATTATTTTAAATTAAAATATTATTTATTTCACTTTAAAAAAAAATTTTCTGTGACTCTATGTCAACCAGGGAGAAATATCAAATTATGAAAAAGAAAGTCAACAAATAAAAGAATTTAAGGAAAAAAAAAATTAATATGTTTTTATTCCCTAAAAAAGGTACCAGCAGTTTTTTTTTCTATGTGTTGATTTTTAACAAAAGTGGAATTTTAAGAAAAGTTTCTCAAAGCTTTGTCTATACTTACATTTCTTAACTTGAATTAAATTCAAAAGCTAGAATTCCTTTATTTTGGGAATTAACATCAACATACCTGCAAGTGACCCCTAAATATCATCTTGCTGTTTCTTCTTCTTTCTCTTCTCTGTCTCCAACTCCAGTTGCCTTTTTCAGTCCTATTTCCCTAAACTGTGGTTGGGACGTTTGAGCCATGCGATTTCAGAACAGATAGACTAACCTTGGCAGCCAGCTCAGACCAAGGGCAAAACAGAGGGTATTGGGTGGATTTGTGAGGGGTACACCAAAATGCATTTTATTACTTAGAGAAATTATGTTTATCTTGTATTACCTTGCTTATAAATTTCTAATGGTGTCTATTGTAATTATGAATATCAATTTTTGAAAAAAATGTTAGACTGCTTTGGTACCTCTTCTGGAATGTGATGACTTATTGCTGCACATTGTACACAAGTACCTAGCAGCAGCCCTGCTTTTACTAATCTACAAGACTATGACTAAGATGAAGCAGATAACAGTTTTTTTATTTCTTTCGATCAGTCATAGATGCTGTTGGGATAAATCTGAATCTAATTTTACTTTCATTTATTTTAGTTGATGAAGAATCATAAATAATTATTTTTCATTTTTGCTACTTTTCACCTTCAACTTAATTGTTGTTGCTTTTTATCCTAACTAAACTCTAGCTCAGAATGAGTTTCAGGTGGAAATCAAACTCACAACCCTTTATACAGGAGGGCGGCTCACTTAACATGTAGCCGTTCTTACTACCAAACTACTGAAACTTTGTGGCAAACATCCAAATTGAACCCTCGAACTCACTCCCTATCCCCCCCCCGTGCGTTGAGCAAGCCAGTCATTGGTATAGAGGGTCAGGAGTTTGATTCCCACCACAAACTTATTCTTTATTCTGATCTGCACTGTTGATATAATACTCACTGTTGAAGAGTATCCAGCCCAAGTTTAGTTTTAATAAAAAGCAACAACAATTACGATGATGATAAATAGAAGCAAAAATAAATAACTGATCAGAATCTAACAGGGGAATAAAAAAGTAAAAAAAACTTTGGCAGGAGTTTTGCATTGGGAATTAGAATTAAAAATGCAGTAAATATTCCAGCCTGAATGTTGGTCCCTTCCTTCCAAACCTCAGCGATGTTGGGGTTTAGATCCTTTGATTCCATACAAAGAAAAATGGGCATGGCCTGATTGACTTCTGAGATGTACATGTGTGTATGCGTGTGCATGTTTGTATGTGTCTATGTATATACAGGTTTCTCCTGATATCCAAAAGTTGCTATAAAAACCTCTTTCGCACTAAGATGTCATAAAGGCTTCAAAACCAACAAGCAATCATAAATTTATACAGGGAAAAATTTTTGAGTGTTCCCTAACCTCAAAATGGTGATGATGGTGTGCTAGGCTGAGTTGTCTGATGTTGGGGTTATGGAAGGTACAGGAGACTCCAGAGAAGTATCCAGCCATTTAATACTAACGAAAAAATAGCCTACCTAGGAAAATGACACCTTAGTCCCTTTCAAAGCACACCGCTTGGTACCTTACACAATTTCTTCTTTGCAAAACAGCCTCTTTCAAAATTGCCATCGGCTACTTAATTATGTTCTCCTTAATCTCATCCTCTGTATGAAAACTCTCTTTAAAGAACGATTTTGAAAACTCTGGGGAAAGCCAGAAGTCAAATAAATTTGAAGGTCATACGGTGCAGCTATCTCTGTTGGATTTGAAAAAGGCAAAAATTGATCAGACCATAAAATAATCCGAAGAGGTCAGCCCCACCTATCCTATGTTCATGCTTGGATCAAGATACCTCTGTACACAAACGTGCAGTCTTTAGGATAGAGCTTTCACTATAAGATTTGAAAATGCCAGAATTAACCTGACCCCAAATTAACTTTTGGAGGTCCCAGAGGGCATTGCCTCTTATCCTAGGTTCATCCTAGGCCACATTACCCTTATATACAAAATTTCTGCTTGTAGACTAGGAGTTTGGAGTTGGGTGTCTATGAAAAAATATAGAAACAAACAATTTTCGTTGTTAAAATATTTGATACATTTTCAATGAGTGCACATATACTACACTCTGATCCTAGGCAGAAATGCTGGGAATATCACTTTGATCCTAGGCAGATCACACAGATATTACACTCTGATCATAGGCAGAAGTGCCAAACCATATGCTAAAAACACAGAGTAAAGTAATTTTGTTTCTTGGCATAAGTATTATTTTCAAATTGCTTTTGTGTAAAAATGATAGAATATGACTATTATTCCTTCCAAATTTTAGATTTGTGACCAGAATGATTATATTTTGAAATATACCCATTTCCAACAGTACAATTGGTGGAAAAAATCACATTTTTTCTTCAGAAAAACAATAACATATGAAAAAAAATTAACATTTATTTACACTGATGTTAAACAAAAGTGATCACAAAAAATCTGTGAGTAATCTTTTGAGATTCATGACTCTACTATGATTCACTTTTGGTGGAACCTTTCATTTGAAGCATGAAATGAAGTTTTCATGAATCCTTGATAAGAGTATTTTAAAAAAAATACGTTGCCAATTTTTTCAATGGCCTGGTGTATATTTTTTAGATTACATCCAAAGGAGCCAGAAATATAGTAAAAAATATCACAGAAACACATGACTTATCACTTGGTCGATTGTATCTATGAAAATAAAACTCCACCTTGCTCCTGCAAAAGGTTTCTCAACATTTATTTATTTATATGCTCAAATATATACCATCATAGTTTGACCAATGGAAAGGTATACATTTCAATATATTGTTCAAGATGGCCACCTAATCCTTTTAACGGCCATTACTTGTTCATTATTCATCCTAGTCTTTCTGTTTTTTTGTAATATTGAATGAGCTTGATAACACAGTCCGACTACTTAAAAGGTATGATTTTGAAGATGGCAGCCAAGTTAACTGCCAAATTAGTTGGCTGCATTGCATGTGTGAAAAAAACCTACTCCTCCTCTAAAATAACAACAAAAGGTTTCTCAACAGTTTTTTGTAGTATAAGGTGTACTCAATGACATGCTAAAAGTCTACCACAGTCTGACCACTGGAAAGGTATAATTTTCAAGATGGCAAATAAAGGCCTTATTGCACAACATACCTCATAGTTATGGATATTTTCATACAGTAGCACACTATATAAGCACCCCAAAATTTGATCACTTCTTCCATGGCCTCAAAATTTGATTGACAGTAATTGAGGACTTTTCGAGATATTGTGTGAACAGACATGAGTGAATACAGAAATGTATGAAGATAAAATACAAATTATCGCTAAATCAAAAACCTATTCCTGGATCCACCCACAAACTTAAACACCTCTTTCTGCCTACGTGGCTTACTATTTATTTAAATTTATTGAGAACTCTCGGAGATATCGTCTTGACGGACAGACAGTGACAAAAACAGAAATGCACAAATTAATATCCCCCGAAAGCAGATTCTCAAATCTACCCCCAGATTTATCACTTCCTCCTTACGATCGCTCTTACCTTACCTGGAAAATTTGGAGACAAGAACGATATGTATGGAAAGCGGAAAAATATCTTTGAATCAAAAACGAATCCCTGGATCTGCCCTCAAATTGAATCACTGCTTCCTTAATTTGTACCATGCCCTTACACAAAATTTCATTGAAATCTATTGAGAACCTCTGGAGGTATTGTGAGGTCAGACTTGAGCGGATAATGAATTGTAAGGGAAAAAACGGAAAATATCTCTCAATCTGGAACAAATTCCTGAATCCGCCCCCAAATCCAATCACATATTTCTTGATACTTGCCTTACTCTTCCACGGAATTATATTATGACCAATTGATAACTTTTGGAGTAATTACGTGGACAGACAAAAGCACATACAAAAATTTATGAGAAATCTCTCACTATATCTCTCAATCAACAAAAAATCCAGGATCCGTCCCGAAATTGAATCACTTCTTCCTTGTGATTTGGCTCGCCTACTCACAAAATACCATTTAAATTCATTGAGAACATTTAGAGATATCGTATAGACAGAGGGGGCGAATAGAGAAATGTATAAAATATTTGAAGAAAATATTTCACAATCAAAAACGAATTACTGAATCCACCTCCAAATTTATTTACTCCTCCCTTACTCTGTGCCCTACCCTTCCACAAAATCTAATTCAAATTCATCGGGAACTTTTGGAGATATCGTATGGATAGACAGGAGCAAATGTAGATTTTTTTATTTTCATTTTTTTTTAACGCAAATAAATCTCCTGATCTAAAATATATTCCCGAACTTCAATCAGATTGAGTTCTCAACGAATTTCAATGAAATGTTGTGGAAGGGCAAGCCATATTCTAGGGAAGATGTGACTACATATTGGGGTTGTCTCTATTATTGTTCGGACTATCCTCATCTTGGTTGTTTTCCATACAATGTTTCGGCCGTTGTACTCTACGGCCTTCATCAAGTATCATCTGGTAGGTGCGGGGGAAGTAACGAACCGAACCCTTTATTTAATACCAGTGTGAGATAATAATAATTCGAAAATACTACTACTGCTAAGTGGGGAGTGCGGTCTATATACCTCTGTCGGTTAAAATAAAGGGTTCGGTTCGTTACTTCCCTCACACCTATCAGATGATACCTGATGAAGGCCGTAGAGTACAACAGCCGAAACATTGTATGAAAAACAACCAAGATGAGGATAGTCCGAACAATAATAGATAATGATTATACCTCATCTCAAAAATTCAGAGAAACAATACTGGGGTTGATCCAAGAATTCACTTTTGATTCAGGGATATTTTTTCTCTGCTCATTTCTGTCTGTCCCCTCGATATCTCAGAAGGTTCTGGATTAATCTCGATTGAATTTCGTGGTATAGTAAGCCATGGGAATAGAAAGAGTCGTTCAAGTTCAGGAGAAAATCCATGGATTTGTTTCTGATTGAGAGATATTTTCCGTTTTTCTTTTTCTTCATAAATTTCTTCATTCACTCACGTTCGTCCTACCAGTAGCTGGGGAAGTTCTCAATGAAATTCAATCAAATTTTTTGGAAAGATTGGCCACAGGACAAGGAATAGGTGATTAGATTTGTGGGTGGACGCAGGAATTAGTCTATATATCGCAACATATAACTCATGAGTTATGTTTGTAATGAGGACTTCGTATGCCATCTTAAAAATTATGCCTTTCCAATGGTCAGACTGAGGCAGACTTTTAGTATGTCATTGTATACACCTTATACTACGCAATAAAAACATAGAGAAACCTTCTGTTGCGATTTTTTGGGGGGAAGGTAGGTTTTTTCCATAAATGCAGCCAACTAATTTGGCAGTTAACTTGAACGCCATTTTCAAAATTATATCTTTCCATTATTCAGACTATGTTATCCAGCCCATTCAATATTACAAAAAAACAAAACACGGAAAGACTTGTCTAGGGTGAATAATAAACAAGTAATGACCAATATAAGGATTTGGTGGCCATCTTGGACGCCATATTGAAATGTATACCCTTCCAATGGTCAGACTATGATGTATTTAAGAACACCTGATACTACAAAAAAGCGTTGAGAGACCTTTTGGGGGAGTAAGGTACGGTTTTCATAAAGGCAACCAATCATGTGATAAATCGTTAGTACTTTTACAATTTTCATTCCTCTACAGATCTGCAAAATACACACCAGGCCATAGAAATCATTGGCAATATTTTTTCCCAAATTACTAATTTCAACGATTCATAAAAACTTTATTTCTTGTTTTTAATAAAAAGTGTCCTCAGGGTCGCAAATCAACCCACACTATTTTACGAATCCAAAAAGTTGCATAGTGTAATCCCATCATTCAGACGAGAACAAAGCTAGTATTCTCATGTAATATGCCACATATATATGACTATATTTTTGTCTGTAACATTAGCCGGGTGGAGGGGCAACTTTTAAATGCTAATTATGGAGTAGCCTCTCTTACTTTTTTGCATAAGTGAGAAAACCCAATTTCATTCCGACTGGGCATAAATTAGAAAATGCAGAGTCGCATAATATTTTCTAAGTACAATTAATTGCAAAATTACAGCCGTCATTTTTGGACGACTAGTAATATATATATATAGTAGGTTGTGGATTCGCTACACAAACTAGCTCATGTTTCAGCCCTCTCTGGGCCGAAACATGAGCTAGTTTTTGTAGCGAATCCACAACCTACTATTCATTTCCTGCTCTACTCTAAAACAACTCAAATCCATGAGTAAAATGTTGTATTTATCGAGCACTCTATGAAATAAATCCAATACATTTCAGAAGTGGCTTTATATTATTGATATATTATCATATTATGTTATACTGCTAGCCTGATTTGTACCACATATAGCGTGTATATATATATATATATATATATATATATATATATATATATATATATATATATATATATATATATGGGAGCAATATATATATATATGGGAGCAATGAATTATATAAAAAGCCCAAACGACTGTACAATTGACCTTCCTTTTATGATAATTCCTTCCATTTCTCTTCCCTGGGATTTGGGTGTCGGTGCTGTTGGGAAGAGGTGGAATATTAGCGCAAATTTCTACTTTACTTCTCGTAAATAATGACTAAATTATGACATTTGAAAAGTTGTTGGTTCCACTTTGTTTCAAATGCAATGCTATGACGATGACCGGGAATAACGGGGTAAGGCTCAGTTAGTAAAGCCATCGGGTTTTTTCAATAGTGATCCCAACCTCAACGCCATAGACTGGTACCGGACCGAAAAGCATATGTGACCAGGCCGCGAGGAAATGATATGATTTGACGATATTTCTATGTAAAATAAAAGACGAATTCATTCCTTGGATCTTAAATTCTTTGGATAAAACCTTTCAGAAACGAAATTTTGCGTAGGTGACATCACCAGCCGTGATTACCACCGCCCTCCGTCAATCGCCTCACGAGAATATTGCCAATAAGCCAGTACAAAAAAGGTTGGGGGCCCTTGCTTTGAAACAATCACTGCTGGTACCTCCCAAAATGCAGAGCTCTTTAGTCTGGCAACTCCCACGGATCATCATGTTTTAAATCTGCTATGCCGTCATCAGTTTGAGCCGTAATTGAGCAGTTGAGAAGTGACTCGCTGGAAGTGCCGAATGACTAAATTGTTAACGGCACCTAGCAGTATTGCAAACTCAAATTTCTTTTAGTGCCAAGCGCAAAAAAAAACTCGCTAAGAACGAAAACAACATTTTTAGTAGCTAAAAAGTGACTGGGGAATAGCTAGAATCTCCAAAAATAGCGCTAAATATTAAATATTCACACTGCTTAAACAAGAAAAGCGCTAAAGTTGACATCACTGGCAACGAGAACGGAATTGGCCAACTGAGTTCAAACTCCGGATGGAACAGTTGCCGTTCACTTTGCATTATCGTACATGGAAAGAGCTCAAATAAATTTCTTCTTCCTTTAGGTAAAAAGCAGGGTGGACTGGGTTCTCTAGTCTTGGGTGGAAATCAGTCAAGGAAACAGATAACACAATTCAAACTAAAAATGTCCAAACCCTCGTCCAGCGTCATGAAGGGCAGCCAACAGGCAGTCAGGAACGTGTTCCAAAAATGTACATTCAACAAGGCTCTGGTGAAGCTTGAACGGAACTATGGTCGGTGTTCAAAACCAGGTGAAAAAACTAGGATTTCCAATACAGACAGTATACTTATACTATCTTGAATGCTGATTTTCAAGACAGGCTCTAATCGTTTGGGAGACTGACGCATCACAATCTTCTTAATCTCTCCATTTGAGCTCGTGCTAAGCCATACATCTTTTTCAGGGGACGTAGTATTTTATTGTATGAAAAACGATAGAGTCTAATTACTGCCATTACAGGCATTCGTATCTCGTAAACGTGGTGGCGAATGTGATAACCTAATTTTTGGTGGCAAATGTCCTCCTTGTGGTTGTTAGTTCCTGGAAATTATTTTTCTTTATTCGTTTTATGGATTCGTCTGCCGAAGTTCTTTTTTTCTTTCTTTCTCTCCCATCGTACAATAGTGTCAATTATTTAAAATCTTTCGTCAGTTTGGATAAATTCAGAATAATAAATTTGTCCCATAGTAATTTAGAAAAAAATGCTGTTCAGTGAATTTTTAGTCTATGACCGGTCGCTTCAGTTAAATGTGCAACAGGTTACTACAAATACTATAAGTGTGAAAGACACGTCTCTTAAATGTTGAATTAATTTCAGAATATAGGCATTCATCGAGTACAATGTAGGGAAGGTGGTCCCGATTGTATAGCTTTTACACTGTCGTACATTTGATCCATCTTAAAAACGGCACAATCAGAAAATAATGAATAGATAAATAAAAATTCAATTTATTCAAAGCAATAACATGGTAATTTACGTATTTACTACAATTTTTCTTTCATGAATTCTATTTCTTCGTATTAGTGCACCATTTTTAACACCGAGTGTGCAGTTATCAAACTACACGATCGGGACCACCTTCCCTATATTGTGTGATTTATTCATTTAATAAACTTAAACTGGCTTAGCCTGGTACAAGGCCTTATCTCTTAGCAATCGGATTAGCACAATATCCAGGGGACATTTCTTATACAATACGGTCTTCAATAACTTTTTTTTCCGTGGGCGAAGTCTGCTTTCTTACATTTTGTCATGAAAAAACAAACATCTTTAACCTTAGCCCTTGCCCTCAGAGAGAGTTCTGTCACACCCAAGACGGGTGTGCCAGAGTAACTACCCACTAAATTGAAACCACACCCACAATTTATGTTACATCAGCTGCAGACCGGCAGTCTCAGATTCAACATAGCCACACCCCAAATTACTTCGGAGAAATTATTTTACAAATAAGAAAATATAAATAAAATAATTTTTTTTTCTTCACTTTACCACACCTTAAATTTGTTTGTTTACAAGAAAACCTAATCTAATAAAAAAAAAGGAGGTCTCCAAACATGTGTTATTCATGCATCAGTAGTTATTCCCCTTGCAGACATCTGCTTTCCTGTTTTTCATTGGTGTAGGTGGCCTAACAGTTGGTAGATTCCATCTTCTATTCTGCTAATCAAGTTCAAACACGAACAGACACAGCGTTTTATTTGCACTAATGCCCTCAGGAATGGCATGACTCCAGTTATCTCCCCAGCTATGGGTAGATATGAGGACAGTTGGGGCCCTTTAGACTTGAAAAGCAGTCCATCTAAATAGAGAGATTACAGACAGAAAAAATGCTGGGCAGTCACCATAACTGGTCCTAAATCTGGGTGGAAGAAGAGGGTTGGGT
Source organism: Thysanoteuthis rhombus (assembly GCA_963457665.1). Classification (NCBI taxonomy): domain Eukaryota; kingdom Metazoa; phylum Mollusca; class Cephalopoda; order Oegopsida; family Thysanoteuthidae; genus Thysanoteuthis; species Thysanoteuthis major. The sequence goes on along the minus strand of OY735241.1, from coordinate 12,794,315 downwards.
ACGGAGATACCAACTCCACCTACGAAAAAAACCTAAAACTTAATCCTGAAAATGCAGCTGAGCGGTGCTAGCCCTACACTTCACAAGGAATATTATGGAAAAAAGCAACATAGTGGTTATGGCCCTATGCACCACAAGGAGTCTACAGGAATAAACAGAGAGGTAGTTGCAGCCCCTACACTCTAGTGAGAGCATATAGGAATAATCAAGTGTTTACATCACTAGGAGTCCATATAAATTAACAACAGAGTGGTTGCAGGCCTATGCTCCACAAGGTGACTGAAGAAATAAAAAAAATGAGTATTGGCGGCTCCACCCTACAGGAATAAACAACAGTGGTTGTGGCCCTACACTCCACAAGAAGACTAAAGAAAATGAACCGAGTGGTTGTGGCCGTACACATCACTAAGAGTCTACTGGAAAGAACAGAGTGATTGCCTTCCTATACTCTGTAAGGAGTCGGAAGGCATGAACAACAGAGAGGTTGGAGCCCTCCGCACCACATATAGTCTAAAGGAATAAACAACAGGGTGATTGTGGTCCAACACTCTAGTAAGAGTCAGGAATTAATAAAACAGTGGTCATGGCCCTATACTCCACAAGAAGTTTAAAAGAATCAACAACCGAGTGGTGTTGGACCCCACACTCTACTGGGAGCGTGCAGAAATAAACAGAGTGGTCGCCACCCTATACACCACTAAGAATCTGAACGAACAAAAAAAAAAAAAAATGAGTGGTTATAGTCTGAAACTCTATGAAGAGAGTCTACAGGAATAAATAACGCATTGGTTGTGGCCAAATGCACCACTAAGTCAGAGTAGTTGTGGCCCTTTGCTACACAAGGAATAAACAACAGTGGTTGCAGCATTACACTTTACTAAGGGTCACCAGGAATAAAAAGAATTTAAAAAAAAAAAAAAATGGTTGTGGCCCTCAGTTCCACAAGTAGTCTGAAGGAATAAACAGCCGAGTGATTGTGGACCTATGCATCACTGGGAGTTTGGAGGCATGAGCAACACAGTGGTTCTGTACGTACTATCCACTAAGAGTCTGCAAAAATAAATGATAGAGTGGTTGTGGCCCTATGCACCACAAGGAGACTGAACAAATAAACAACAGAATGGTTATGGTTTTATGTTCTATGAAGAGTCTGCAGGAATAAACCACAGGATGGTTGCAGCCCTACACACCATTCAGAGTCTACAGAAATAAACAACAGAGTGGTTGAGGTCCTATGCACAGCAAGGAGTCCAAAGGAATAAATAACAGTGGTTGTGGCCTAGCCTCCACTAAGAGTCGAAAGGAATAAACAACAAAGACGGTCAGGCCCTGTGCACCACAAAAAATGTTAGAGTATCAACAACGGAGTGGTTGGGACCCTACATACCACAAGGAGCCCAAAGGCATCTACAAACAACCACACAGTGATTTCAGCCGTGCACCACACGTAATGATCATTAGATTTGTTGAGGCCCTGCACTTCATAAGAAATCCAAAGGAATTAACAAGAGTGGTTGAGGCCCTGTGCCCCAACAGAATCAATGGGAAAGAATAACAGAGTGGTTGAAGCCCTACATTCATCAAGCAATCAACAGGAATAAACAAAAAATTGATAATAACTTGGAACAGGGTTGTTGGGACACCACAGATGACATAGTTATTTGTGTGTTGAAGGTAATATAGCCTGATGGAGCCAGTCTCTGTTCAGGCTGGTTTTGAAGTCAGAAATGGATACCTCCTCAAGCTTAGTTTGCCCTATTTATCCACAGGTAGGGCAAGAAAAAAAATGGACTCATGCCTTTCTGAAGGGCATTATTACACACTGTCTCAAAGTTAAAAGTTGGCTTGCCGATTCCATGGCCTTTCATCACATTTCTTAGACCAGGGTCTTCCAACATTTTTGGCACCATGGGGGAGTTCAATATAGGTTGAGTACCCCTTATCCAAAACAGAAATGTTCCGAAATCCTAATTTAGAAAAAATCAACATGTCACAAGTAGAAGATTCCACACCTGACTTCACTGTTGTATGTTTCAGAGATGAGAGACAAGGCTGAATTCCAAGGCATTTAACTCAGTCTAACTTTAGTAAAAGCTTAGTTATCTTTGTTCATCTTACATAAAACTACTTTTATATCACAAACAGTGAAAGATGAAACAAGTCCCGATCAGAACAAATTATTCTCGCAGCCAGACCCCCACACATTAATCACTGTTTTTTGCATTTTTTCATCTATAAATAGATATTGCTGAAAGTGTCAAAATAGGCTGTAGATATCTATGAGTAACAGTGATGAGAAAAAGAGAAATTGTTTCTATAGCACACTGTTGTATTTTCATCAGTTTGATATCTAATCATGTATATGTAAATATTCCGAAATCAAGAAAACTTCTGGTTCCTGGCATTTTGGATGAGGGGTGCTGAACCTGAATGGACAATATTCTTGTGGACTGACCCACAAGGTGAGAAGTTAACTATAAATCACTTAAAAGTGGCCGATGCACTATTTCATTTCTAGAAGGGTTTAATTAATTTAACTAATTCATCATCAGAATCCATAGAGAATAATTTTTTATTCTTACTAAGAAATATCACAAATTCATAATTTCCTGACAGCCAAGAACAACAGGCTCTGTGGCATGATGCTGGTTCATGGCATAAAGGTTGGGAACCACTGACTTTGACAATAAAAAACATGAACAAATTAAAAATTCAATTTGTTTTAATAAAACAAGACAATAATAATTGAGAAAAAAAAAAAAAAATGAACATCAACCATTTTTTTTTCTTTTTTTTCCAAACTGAAACATTAGACATAAAATCTGATGAATATACAAATCGTCATGCAGAGCTTGTGTTGTGGTAAACGAGCCTCACCATCGCGGCTATAAGTCACAGTCATTGAACTAATGGCGTGAAGTTAGTGTTTTGCTTGTTGCGGATGGTCGGTTTCATAAAAGGAATTTTTTTTAAATAAGTCGAGCCCAATAAACATGGAAATCATCTGACAGGTTTTTCTCCTCTTGAGAACGTACTTCAATCATTTTTGAAATGACAACAGGAAATTCCTGACTGAATCTGATGTGATAATGGTTGGATAAAAATTCATTTTGGAATATTCTGAATTTGACGAAGATGCTGTTTTAAATATATAAAAAAAAAAAAACAGAATAACAAAACAAAAAAAAACCTAATCAATTCCAGCTTGGGGAGAGGAAGAGGAGAGAGGTATAGAATATATATATATATATATATATATATATATATATATATATATATATATATATATATATGATAGATAGAGATTGAGATATAGAGAGTGAGATAGAGAGTGCAAAATAACACTGGAAAATTAGAGTAGAAATTGCTTGCCTGGTTAGTTTAGGCAAATGATTTCATTTAACACAGCTGTGGACTGATTGACCTAGTTCGTACTGTAGGAAAGAGAACTAGAATAGCCAGTGGCAGATTAACCATTAGGCTGAGTAGGCTTAAGTCTAGGGGCCCAGGAGGGGACCAAGAACAAAAAAAATGGTCTAATCAAGTATACAAAAACTGTTTCATTAGAGTGTTTATGAGTATTTTGGATGATATTTTAGTACTTTTTCATACATTATTTTCATAGGTAGAATATCACAAATAATATTTTTTTTTCTAAATTAGGCTCCAAACAAACATTTAAAAGTAATACATTTAGGGGGTCAGGGGGAGCCTTACTAAAGCTCAGCCTAGGGGGCCCGGGTGATAAAATAATCATGGGTAAAGGGAGATCTTAATTCGTGCAGCATTGGATTTTTTTTTGTATAATACCTCGAAGTGTTTGTTAAAGCAAAGAAGAGAGCTTTGGAGCAGAAACTGCCAGGTGTCATCTTTTGGGCAATGTTTTGATCCAAACTTTGACCCCTGGCCGAAAAGCAAGTTTTATTCTGACGAGAAAAATTCCTGCAATTGACAAATACTGCATTGACCCCCAAAACTTAAACATGACCCTCACAATTATCACTCTGTGCAAATCCGTATGCAAGGCTAAGCAGCATCTAAACGTTCAACGTTTTAACAAAGGAATCTACGCAGCCAAGAATAAGGCACCAAATCCGTTTGCAATGGATCCAGGGGGGGAATTCCAAAGGGCCCGGACCCTCCACATACCTTCCACCTGCTCGGGCAAAGCATGATTAAAACATCAATTTAATAAATTTAAATATCTAAATAAAAAAGTTTTATAAATAAAAAAACTCAAAAAATTCCAAGTGATTGGAAATTAAACTTGCAAAAAAAAAATCTATTTTGTTTTTCATCTAATAAGTGATTTGAAATTAAGTTAAATATTCCAACTTATACTTTGTACAATTTATTCACCGGCTTTGTAATAATTTCTTCGATTGATTTTTTAACTTTTCTCTTTAGTCAATTCTAGCGCTAAAAAGCTCTGACTCGATTGTAAATGAAGAATGCCAAATCACATTACCTTCTTGTTCTTAATATTTGAAATTTGTTTTCTCTTTTGCATATCTATTTGTAAAAATAAGTTTTTCCTTTTGGACCCTACCCTGCTTAAAATCCTGGATCCATCCCTGCTATGCAGCCAAGAATAAGGTGCCAAATCCATTTGCTAAGATGGATTTACAAGAATGACAAAACTACTTGCAAGAAATTCAAAGATTTTTTTTGGACGATCAAACTCATTTTTTTGCTAATTTTGTTCCCACAATGTTTCAGCTGATCCATTCTACAGCCTTCCTCAGATGTAATAGATCGGAAATACCTATGGAGAGTGAGAAAACTCAAAGAAGCAGCGTACATCAACTACTCAAGTGTATAAGTCAACTTGGAGTGGCCTCCTTGCTCAACAGGGATACAAGATGGAATTCTAAATACACAAAAGTTGTTGTAATAACGTTGGAATTTTTTCCCTTTAATATTTGTAATCAAATTGGGAAAAATATTTTTTCTTAGGATTAAAAGAAAAGTTCAACTGATTCTTCTTCAAGAGTATTATTAAGAGACTCGCCAATAGGTTTCAAAGAAATGTACTTTTCAGAAATTCAAACATTTAAGCGATTTAAAACTTTGAGGATTTCAACTCATATGGCTTTTGCTGTTCAACAGGGATATGAGATGGAATTCTTAGTTTAATAAAGAAAAGAATTAAAAACATCTCAAAGTTGAAAATTATGAAACAAGCTGTACTGTTTGCATTGTAGAAAATAGAATAGCTTTCATTACAAATGTTGCTCTTAATGTTTAACATTTCTGTTAACTACCATTTTTCGCTTTGCACTACAGAAAAAAAAAGACGCTTACTATTATTACATATTACACCTGAAGAAGGCTGTAGAGTGGGAACAATAATATTAATGAGAAGAATGAGTTCAATTGTTCAAAAAAACTCTTTGAATGTTTACGACTCTTCTCAAAATTATAGACAAAACTCGCAAAAAAGCCAAGCAAGTATTTACAACTGCTTTTTTCCTGATGGAAATTTATACATTTTAAGAAAAAAGTTTTTAAAAAATTCAGTTGTCAGGAAGTATTAAGGTGTATCAAATGTTTCATAGTTTTTTTTTACAACTCTTTACACCAAAACTTATCTTATGTACACATCTGAAGACCATCTATTATTTCACTATATTAATAATATATATATATATATATATATATATATATATATATATATATATATATCATTATTGATACAAATCAGCTGTTATTTTTGTTTCAGATGTAATAATGGCGGATCCACATATTGAGATTCAGACAATTTTGAAGCATTATTTCGAGTTAGGCCTCAAATTCCCTGTTTGTAAAATTCAGGAAGTGTGAGGGAAATGAAACACTATTTGATTGTTTTGTCTAAAACTGTTTTGAGCATTTTAAAGGTGATGACTTCTCCCTTGAAATAAAACCCAGAAGTGGACGATCATCAGTTGTTGATTATGATAGTTCAAAACATCAAGTAAAGGAGAACCCAACCATAAACACTTGAAAACTTATCCATGTCACGGATAGTCTCTAGATGTGTACATGAAATAGGCTTTGGAGTAAAGGTCTGTGATAAATGAAAATACTTTCGATAAACCCAGAACTGCGATGTTTCATCGAAAACACAGAATGCACACATACACGCCATAAACACACAGATGTCACAGATGCCACATACACAAAGGCCATATATGCATACACACACTTACACTTATGCCACATATATATACACATACACACACGTGTGCATGTATGTGTTAGTAGCATGTATGTGTCTGTGTGTAATTTGCATTTTCGACGCAGCGTCGTTTGATGAAGAGTTGTGACATGGATTCACCCGAATATTATATTTGTATTTCCTGTTTAGACCCAAGTCCGCTGTGTTTGCACGTCAGTGTGTCTGGCCCTCTGGTGTTGGAACATGGAAAATCAATGTGAGGAGTTCATCTCACATTACCCACGCATTTTAGTGGTGGGACGGAGAGGTTGCTGTCTGTCCTCAGTTCAACACTTCTTTGTATTTACCCCAACCGTGGAAACATTTGGTGAATCTGCGATTCTCTTTGTATTTGGGGGCAAGAAGCAAAATTCGTTTGCGATCAGGTTGTTTATTACGCATATGTTGAATGTAGACCTGCAAAAGAGAGAAAGTTAAGAGTTAAATGGGCCAGGGTTCAGGACACGATGATTGGGGGCGGGGGTTTGGCATGTCATCTAGGCCTCAGACTTTTGAGTATGGCTGTACATTGATTATTATTTCATATGCTTTTATTTGTTGTGGATGACATGGGTGACCATGTACTCATTGTTATTTGTGCCTTACCACAAATAATGGGGAAGAGAATATAATTTAACAAAAAACTTGGTCTCTCATATACAGTTTATCAATAACAAAACTACAGTAAACCCTCAGTTTAATGGACTAAGGCCAGACGGTTGTCCATTGATTGCAGAGTTGTGAGTAAATATTAAATGGATTATAAATCAGAGACAAATTCAGTAATGAACAATTTTATAAATTAAGAAAACATACATAGAAAAAACAAGGCATAGTAATGTCATTTTTTTCTGCTTCATAAGTTTTTTTTAGATTGTGCACTTACTTTTATCAAACACAATTTGCTAAAAAAAAAAAAACAGATAAGTATCTGACTCCAAAAATATTCCCAGAGAAAAAATTTTGATAAAAATTTGGTTTACAAATCTTATGTAAAAAAAAAAAAAAAAAAAAATCATTTTTCATTGACCTTCATGAAAGAGCTAAAATCGGGTAAATTTTCCTTACTTTCAGCTGAATCTATTGCTAAAAATATCGATATATGTCTTGAGCTAGTTATTAAATAAACTTGGGAAAAAATCAGCAAGGGTTATCCCCAAAATAGCTGATTTGGCATCTGTGACTACGTGCATGTGCATTGCATTTGCAGTTCTAGTGTCTGCCAAATCTAACAATCGTTCTCTCCAGGTCAGTTAAACTATAGAAATGGTATTCTGGAGAACTGGTTATTCAAAGGGCAGATAACCAGTAATAAAATATTTGTAGTCTCGCTTATTTTTGAAGGCCTATTATCACACATTATAACCACAACAATTTAAATAAGGTTTAGTATTTTGGAAGTAGTGAGTAGTAAAGATTAGTCATTTAGTTTCAAGATAAATGGATCAACTCTTTCATTTAAATATATGTACAATGAAGACCAACTTTTAAGAAAATTTTCTTAGCGCCAGAATGTCTGTTGCCAAATGGGCTAATGCTAGAATGGGTTTTGCAACTAAACTGCTTCTTTACTCTGTCATTTTAGATAATGGGGGAAACCTGTACTAATGAAGGTCTTTTGTAAAATGGAAAGGGGGCAAAAGATATCTTTCAAAAAGCAGGGATACCTGCATATTAAGGCTGTATGATCGATTGGAAGACTTGGATATACAATATGAAGACCACACCAAGTGACTCGGGCAGGTGTGGAGTCATAAATTTCGATAAGACTTACCTGTGCACTCTTGAAAGCCAATTTGATTTCAACGTCACTGGTCTTACGTCCAACCCAAAGGAAGACATTATCGCCATTGTCTAGAATCATCACATCATCATCAGCTAGGTCGTCCTGAAAAATTCAAGAGGGTCTTGTTAGGTAAGACAAAAAAAACAGTGATAGACACTCAGGAATAAATAAATTATAAACTGTATATTTCAGTAGATAAGACAACACTTGAATCATGACCTTTCACCTCTAACGAGGTCAATACAAATATGACCTTAAAATAGCCAACTCTAAAGCATATGTGTGTGTGTGCATACACTTTTGACAACAAAGTGACAAGTGAACCACACATAGATTTCCAAATTCTAACAAAAATCAACAAATTCTCAGATTTCAATAAAATTCACAGTATATATTCATGCATTTATTTATAAAATAAAATATTTTGTAAAAAAACGCAGCCGAAAGATGCCAATGCATACACATGTATATGCAAGCACAAACACTCATACCTACAGGTTTGTGTTGTTTCGGAAAGCATTTTTTAAAAAAACAAAAAACAAAAAAAAAAAAACAAACACTATGCTCTATGGCGTGATGACGTACCTGACAGAAATCTGCACATTTCTCTGAGACTGTGAAGTAACCTTTGTCGTTGGAACAACGGAAAAGACGAGCAAATTGCATGAATGAGGCATCCTGGACAAAAAACAAGATGGAAAGGAAAAAAAAAAAAAGTTAGCTCAGTATTTTATTCAAATTTCTGATATGAACAACACAAAGAATTATTAAATTATTACAGTAGCATGTCATTAAAACCATAGAAATCATTTTTCTCCTTTGTTCTTTAAATGGGTTGCTGCATTAAAGTGGTTATCAGATTAACTAGAGTTAATGCCTACTGGACCACAATTGTCAGTCAGCATAAATCAAATTGGCGTATAAAAAGAATGAAAAATTGAAGACAGGATTTAGGTAATGAAAGCTTAGCCAGTTCTATGGTAGAAGGAAAAAAAAAAAATTGATATAGAAAACTGCAAACATGATTCACGATTTCTCTGAGAGACTGACGAATTAAACATCAAAGATCAGAAAAATTTACACTTAAAATAATTAGAAATGTGCGAAGGTTTTCTGTCACACTAAGGGACAGAACTGGAATAGCAAAAAAGAATTTCATTCATGTTCTAATGACATAAGGAAAATGCTGAATTTAAAGAATAGAATTATTGAAAGTAATAAAAACAAAAATTTGAACAATCCGGTTTTTGTCAGCAGAAACTTATTCTCCAAGCTCACTGAAATGTAAATCTACCTCCATACATAAAATGCATCCGTTTTTATGTATATCATATATATATATATATTCTTTTAAATTTTGATGGTATAGATAAACTAGTTTATAACTAGAGCAGGTAAACCAACGTTTTCCCTGATACCTTTTATAGTCTGGACAAAATTGCAAACGCACAATTGAATTGGATGTGATTCTAATAAAGGTCAAAACACATGAAACAACATTGCATCAATGATATATTCAAGAAGATAACCAAGGATAAGGCTGCTGTCCAGTATCTACAAATCCTTCAACAAATGACCAGGAGGTAACCCCTTCAACACCTCATCTATTATGTGACTGGCAATCGCGAAACAACCATTAATCCAGAAAGTTCTCTTCTTTCAGACTTTTCTGATTGAATGCAAAGGACAAGAAAAATTGTACAGTTTGTCACATGGGGAGTGGTAGTACTTCAAAATTCTTAGTAGGTACAGTGCACAGTATTTGTTTAATTATCATACATGTATCTGTTTCATGTATATTATCAAACTGTATCAGTTATATTTATGAGATTTTGTCAAGCCTGTTTCTTGAAAATTAAAGGAATTGGAAGACAAATAAACAATAACAAAATGTATTGAATTGGATCTTTTTACCTTCTCATATGGTTTGCGGCCTCCAATGCCAACCCAGAAGAAATTCTCAGGTTCCTCTCCTTCACTAATCATTTGGATTGTAAAGTGTTCCTGGAAAAAAAAAGAACAGATTTCATTAAAGCCTTGGTTAGCACAAAAGATAAACTTATAAAATACTCAGGGCTAAATGAAACTGTGCTATATGGGATCAATACAGTATTACCTCAGATAGCTGTCAGGAAATGTTCCCAAAACAACCCTCAACAGAATTGTTATTGAAATATCTTATTCACCAAAAAAAAAAGCTGAGCTAAACAAAACGGTGCTATACAGGGTCAATATTTAATAGCATAAATAGAGATTGTGCCAGCTATCACTTTGAAATAATGATATTTTTTTTGTATCCATCACAGAGAAGTTTCACAGTCAATTGGGAGCAGTATCAAGCGGTTTATGAAATTAAGACTTAAGCTGATATGATTATAAGAGATCTTACTTTAAACATGTCATAGGCAATCTCTTCGGCTAATCGGGCTTCTTCATGGTCGGCCTTGGTTCCGATCCACACGTAGACGATTCCTTGCAAGTCTTCACTGGCAAATGGCACTTTCAGGATGTAACTGAGAGAATGACAAAAAGATTTTCAGAATTTCATACGCTTATCTAATCGGGTGCGAAAAAATGAAAGTAGACACAGTGAGGAAGAAATGCTGAAAATGTTTTCATCATAAATGTGGAAACAAATTAGCATTTAGGTGAGACATCAAAAACCTTATTCCAGGAATTATTAGGACTGAGACAACTATTCAGCACTGATAATTCAGTGCGAGCATATATATATATATATATATATATATATATATATATATATATGTAAAAATCACAATAAGATGCATGAAACTTTTTGATATGCAGTTGATGATTTTTTTATCACAGTGCTCACTATTTACAAGATAAATACAGCTAATAGCAATTTGAACAAGATGGACTGCTTTTTGAGCAAGAAATACTAGTTTTATAAGTATATATACATACACTGACTAGTTTTGAATATACTGGGCTATTTTTAAGGGGTTTTTTTTATATCATTAAAATCTTTTAACATCCAATGAATAGGAACAAAACGTTTCATTTGAATTCAAAACTTTAATAATGATGGAAGTCAAAATTAGTCAGTATATTGAATTATTTGAGAGATATTTTCCCCATTGTCATCTTATCTAACTATATAATGAGCTTATATGCAAATTTTTAAAAAATTCAGAATTTTCTTGATTTTTGTGAAAACTTTTTTCTTACCAGAAATGTGAATTTAATAAAGATGCATCAGGTCTGATCTGAAAGGACAATAAAGAAGGAGATTAAATCAGTTCAAAAAAAAAAAATATATATATATATATATATATATATATATATATATACACACAAATTATAAATTGCATTATATTACATAGAAACCTATTTGAAATGATCTGTCATTACACAGTTAATATATCACTAAATTTAGACAATGTAAGTAGAATAAACAAAGAAAAATAGGGTTGCAGTAGGAATCAAACCTGCCACTGATATGGTAGCTGCTTCAATGTACTGATGCTTTTACCATTGAGCTAAACAGTTGCTGGTAATGCAAAAGCCAAATAACTGTTTCCAACCCCAAATCTCATCTTGTTTATTCTTGGTCTATTCTTCTCATTCAACGTGACAGTCATGTATTCAAGAAATGGACATATTTTGCCTGACACTATCAAATCGACTGTCTATATCCAACGTTTACAAACTGAAGCTAGTTTTATGGCATATTTACTCCTATATATGTAATGTCAAACATGTATTCTCAAGTAAATTCTAATCAATCTGCAATTACATCTCCGAGGTTCAGATTCTGAATTTGGCTCATATGTAATGGTCACGTTATACCAAACAGGATATTTTTGAAAAGTTAATATTCAGTCCATAGCCACATAACTGAATAAATTCTCATATCTTAATCAAGATTTTTCAGACTTTGTGTAATTTCTCCTCGATTCCTAGTATGCCTGTTAGAAAGAGGGTTGGTTGGTAGAAGCTTCACCTTGCACAAAGTGACCTAGCAGTATGAGGAGTAGAGATTCAATGTGTGAAAAGCAACTTCTCACCTGGATGCATCGTGTAGCAATGGGGCTGTCATTGGCTCTGAGATGGAACATTTCCACTCCACGTTTGACGGCTGGAGCAGAGGGCAGTTTTCTTTTGCCATTGTGAATAACGAATTTACGATTGAAGTGAGACAAGAATTTCAAGTTCTCTTGTTGTTGATGTGTTCGAGCAACTTCCAATTTGTCACCAAATAAACTTTCAAACTTCTTTTGTAAACTGAAAAGAGAAAATGAAATAAATTTGATTGTTTGTTTTTATTTATTGTCCAAATACTAGATTTAGGTTGTTTTTTTTTTAAATCTAAATTAAAAAGAAAAAAAAAAAATACTTAAAAGATACAAACATGGTTCTAATTTCCCCAGAAAGAAAAAATTTGAAAAATACTATTTATTTTAAATATTATAAATAATCAGACTTAGCCCAAGCCTTTAAGGGACCCTGAGCAGAATCTGATTTGGTGAACTCCACTCTTTTTGGAAAAACATTCAAGCTCTCTTGTTGGTCCTAAACAGCCCCTTTGTTTGTGTTGGGTTGGCTCTGCATATACTAGTAAAATACTCATTGCTTTGCGAACAGTATATCAAAGGATGGAAATATAAAGTTGAGTAATATCTGAAAGAACTCAGGGGAGTTGCGTGCAGCGACCATCCCTGGCACTTGACCAAGTTTTTCGTTCACAGACACTCGAAAATTAGTTCAATTCCGTTATATTTTACTTGCCGGACAAAATAATTCCGCCATTGTCAAAATATTAAATTTAGGTATTTTTTCCAAAAATTTAAAAACTTCCAAGTTATTTCTCTTTTCCAGAAAACAAAAACTATAAAAAAACAATGAATTATGAGAGATTTCATCCTAGGTAAGATGAAAAATTGGGAATTAGCAGATCACTTCATCTTTACTTTTCAGTTATGTAATGTGGACTTATTTCTGCTTTGGTTTCATACTATGATAACATCATTGTCCACAGTTGTAAAAGCTGGGGAAAATGTCATTTATTTTATTTTGGAGGATACATAGGTCTCAGTAGACATTTAAAAGAGATCTACAGGAAAAATATATATATATATATATATATATATATGAACTGTCATAGACACCTTGGAATATATGTTCCAGGAGTCTTGAAAAGCTTAAGAAAAAAATTGCAGATGTGGCCTGACCTGAAAGTAAAAGTAAGCCAACCCATATTGCCGGCTTCTCTGCCCTGCCAGAAATAAACAATACATTTGTAGTCATCCTCTGGAGAGTCAGCATTGTCATCTTCATCGTCTGAAAATTCAACCGGAATCCAATATCGGCACAAGAATACATAACAGTCTTGGCTGTAAAAATGACCTGTTTCAAAAGAAAAATAGAAAAAAAATATATTACAAAAACTTCCACAAGGAATAAGCAAACACTGCTGCTGCCCTTCATTTTATATTCTCATACACAGTAGATGAAGAGTCAAAACTTTTCAGGACAAACACATGGAAATATAATTTTGTAAATTCAAGAAAATTCAAAGTTCAAAGATCTGATCACTTCTAGAATAGTTTGAAAAAATAAGTCTCAAAATTTGATTATTTCTAATCAAAAATCATTAATTGAACAGCTGTAAAAGGAGGCAAGAATTCTATCCTTTTTTATGTGTGTGAGTGTGTGTGTGTTTGAGCAGTCCTGGCCATACTGTTTTGACTACAGACTTGAAATTAGCATCAGTACTCCACAACACCCCTTCTAAAAACGTTTTCCTTTAGATCTTTGGAAAAAAAGCTTTTTTTTGAATGAAATTAAGGTCTCAAAATTTAATCACTAATTAACATGTTAATTGCAAAGAGTTTTCTGATAAAGTAGCAAAAATGCTAATTAATGTCTTTAGAAGAAAAAAAAGAAATAAAAAAACTAGAAGTTCATTCCTATGAACAAAATAGAGTTCAGATTTTTTCTGAAATATGCTTGAAAAATATAGCGACTAAATTGTACAAATGAACCAGTTTTTGAAAACCTTATCATACTACTACAACATATGGCCTGTTAACAGTCTGTGAAGTTAAGAGTAATTACGTTCCTTGGGAGACAGCAATAATACCACAACTACCCACCTTAACTGATGCTTGAAATCCCTCTAACCCCTTTTTTTCATTTACTACAGTTTATTGCTGTAATTTTTCAAATCAAAGCTCCTTTCAACTTACCAAATTCTTCTTCTGGCAATCGGACAAACTTCTTCCCTTCCAGAACAAAAGATTCCATTCCATCCAGATCTTCATTCCATTCTTGGGATAATTGTTCCTGAAAGGATTTTGAAAATAAATAAAAATGGTAATTGAAGTTTTAAAAAAAAAAAAAAAAAAAAAAAATCCATTTCCTAATTTTGTTCTCCATTTTCCGATTTAATTTTGGAGTTGTGAGGCTGCCAAGTAACCAACAGCGCAGAGAATGGACTCAGCGTGCAGAGTTCAAACTCTAGCTAGGGCAGTTTGTATTCACTTTGCACAAATTGATCTCTCCCCCAAGCTAGGAGTAAAAGAGTGGAGATAGTGAATAAGGTCTTCACTTATTGTTTTACTAGTCTAAATTTCACTGAAACAATCCTGCAGAATTCTTACAAAAGTTAGATTTAATTTTAAAAGTACTACATCAGTGTTTCTCAAACTGGTGAATGAAATTATTAGGGGGTTGTGAATGAAATTAATGGGGAGATGAATGAAATTATTTTTAGTGGGGAGGGTGAATGGACTTGTTTTTTTTGGGGGGGGGGTGAACGGAATTTTGGGGGAATGAATGAAATTATTTAGGGGTAAATGAAACGAGGAGGGTAAATGACTTAATCTACTCAGATATCTATATTTTTCCATATTAAGAAAAGTAATTTCTTGTGATAAGCATACAATAAAACAAATCCAATTCTAAAACTGTTTTTTACTAACTTGATATAAACTATGAAAATTCCAATTTTTATGGGTTAATTTTTTGTCACTGTTAGTTTTTTTTAGATATTTTTAGGGTGTTCAAAAAATATGAGTAAAAAAAAACATTCAAGAGATGATTTAATCTATGTTTTTGCTCGTGAAAACGATTAAAAACAAAGGAATCAAATTGAGGGTGAATTAAATTTTGCAAAAGACTTGAAGGTGAATTTTATTTTGTAATAAAGACTCAAGGGTAAATGACACTGACATTGTTTAATGAAGTGTACATTGCAGAATACTTACGGCTTCCTTTGATGACATCGATGGTTGTCGAGATACGAACAAGGCAGATAAGTCTGTTTTGATCTTGTCTCTTTCCATAATCACCTGAAACGAAAAATATTCTTTTTAATCAACTAATATTTCCATCTATAACAAAATCCAACTTAAGTAATTTTTTCCTTTTGTAATAAATGAAAGATGAGGTTACCAATTTCCATTTGTGGTAGTAATATCAACTCCATTCATTTTTTATATTACATGAAGCATTGTCGTAGGCAGCCATTAATGAGAAGAAAGAAAAATCTTACCTTCATATCAGCACCTCTTCGGATAACAGACTCTGCAGATCTTGTATAGTCAACTGCAATGACATCATCCCAGCCAATGAATTTGGTCTTGAATATTTGTGGTTCAGTCCTACAAGAAGACAATGGCAAAAGAATTAAGAAGAATAACAAGAATTTTCATTGCCAAATATAATTAATCCTTTTAACAATTACAAGATATTTTTGTCTCAATTGGCTTAACAGTAGAGTAGCTTTATTGCTGTTTCTGATCTTCTGATTTAATTCAAATAAATTCTGGGAGTAAACTCTGGCTGAAACTGGGTATTCACTCAGCACTATATTTTACCTAGATACATTGCCTTCTGATGCAATACTTGTGATCGTAGATATCAGGAAGAAAATCAATGAGTAAAATGATTAATTTTGAGATTAATATTGATTTAACAGACCCAGTTGTTGGAACGGATTAATCTATTTATGTTAAAAACAGTTTTGTTCTTTACTTTTCATGGTTTATTTTATATTTCATGAATGTTATGCCCCATTGGGAAAATATACCTTTTTTTTTTTTAAAGTTTGATTTCAATTTGATCATATAAACTTTTGATCATAAAAAAAATTGTTTTTTCATTCTGGTTTTGAATAAATAAACTTTTGATCAAATCAAAACCACATATATATTTTTTTGTATACAAAAATGAAATTTTGCCAACTAGGCAATTTCACTAATTTAAACCTTAATCAAGAAATATGCGTGACATCTGGTCCCAAGCTTGCTAGATAAATAATCTGATAACCTTAAAATGTTCCAAGAAGACAAGTCTGCAGTATTTACCGATGTATGACATCCAAAAGAAATGTTTATAAAAATATCTGACAACGAAAAATAAATACCCATCTAAGTAGTATACTTTTCCTATTTTATAATGATCACTCCAACTGATTAGATTCCAGTTATAGGAGTGGTGTTCATCCAAAGTTGTAATAAATGTTACCCTGAACAATATTTTAGAACAAATCCTGCTTACCCTTCCAAACACCTTGTGACTGTCACATAATCTGGTCGTCTGAGCATACTACACACTTCCTGCGATAATTTTAGGGCTGCTGCTCGCACAAGACGAGTGGATTTCTTTCCAATCCTAAACAACAAGGGTGAGAAACAAGAGCAAAAATTAATACATTTGGGGCTTAAGGGGGTTTCCATGAAAGAAAGAAAAAAAAACAAACAAAAAAAAAAAAACCAAACCACCATCAACCTGTTTGCTGCCAAGTATATTTTCTAATTCTGTACTAGTCTGCAAGATTTTACTCGTAAAAAAAATTGTGAAAATAGAATCTCTTCATCACATGTTTAAAACAGTTATTTTCATACAAATCAACTAATATATACAACTGAATATCTAATAACTGTTATATATACATAAATATGTTAAATTTTAATTGTAAGCCACCATATTAATTCAATTGCCTCAATTACACTTTGATCTATAAATTCAAAAAAGTCATCTGCACAAGCAAAAAAAAGTCACACGAACATTAACTAGTTGTCATATCACCAAAGTTAATTCCCTTTATTTGTACAAGAATGTGCTGCCATCTTGTGAAAGAATAATACATTGCTGTAAGAGGAGTTATCTAGCCCATTATAGGCACATGAGAACTGATTTGACAAAGGAGGCAGAGGGCTTGGTTTACCCCAAATTTTACGCCGTTTTGCTTGAATCGGGGGGGATGCCCACCTGTACCCCTTGGCTGGTATGCCTCTGTCATCAGTGGCACTAAACTGAGGACTTATTTTGTCTGTTTGCAGCCAACAAGAGAAATCATATATTTGAGAAGAAACAGAAAAAAATAAACATTGTTATTTCTATCTTTTACCAGCATTATCTTGAATCATGTAGGATAACACAGGCATTTGATCGATCTCAAATATATTATACAGTTTCGCAATTCTGTGAGGTTCAACATGATTGCACTCTGCAGAGTTCTCTCACAGCTGTGTAGGTGACTATTGGGAGGAGGCACTGGTTGTAGACCTTTCTTTTGAAGACCAAAGGGAAATTCTTTTTTTTTTTTTGAGAAAGACTGAAGACTTGTCAAACTATTAGTAAGACAAATTGTAGAAATTTTGGAATAAAAAGAGTTTCACACGAAATATATAAGACACATCCAGAGAGAGCCATGTGTGTTGCTACTTACCAAACAAACAGATCAGAGTTGCAGTCCAAGATGTAAACACTCTTGGTGTCCAGTAATTTTTGTTCAAGTTTACCATGAGGGATATCCACTAAAAAAAAAATCAATAAAAAAAGATATAAGATGTGCATAATCAGCAGTTCAGAGGAGTCGTATAGAATTATTAAGTAACCTCTGTTGGTCTGCCAAATTTCATCCAAAAAAAATAATCCAGCACAGTTCTGGAAAAAGGAGGGCCAGAAAATCTGCTGGTGTACCTATATATTTTTTGGCACCTGCAATGTGGCTGAGATGGTTGCATGTTTCAAGTATTTACATATAAATATACACCTGCTCCCATACATACATTTTTGGGAGGGAGGGAGGCAGATCTGCTTACCTTGTGGAAGTTCCAAGTAGCCTCTTCCCAATCCAACTTTGTACAAACGAGGACTCACTGGCTGGAAATCATCAGGTACATGTTCCTGGAACAACAGCAGCAAATTTACATTAAATTAACCGTTTCCCATTTTTTTTGATGGACAGAAGGTCATGGTTGTACAGATGGTCAAATAAGATAAGAGTACATAATCAGGTCACATGATTTATTTATACGTGTGATTATGTGGCTTTGGCTATGAAAATGTATAAAGTAATCAGTTAGCCACAAAGGAAGCATCAGCAAGTGAAAACAGGGAGAATCAGATTTCACTGGGGTCATGTAACCCTTTAATGTAGTAACATGTGGTCAGACAAAATGAGTTCCTTGTTTGACTGAGAGAACAAACCTTGTCCCTAGTTCAACTTCTCATTCTCTCTCCAACCAACATTCCCAATAAAGTAAGAACACATGACCAAAGTGAAGACCAAATGGTGTATTTCAATGGTTTTACTACTAGATGAAAATGATCAGAAGCCCACAAGAATGAAGTAATTTAATACACTGTGTTATTTCAGAAAACCTATTTTTACTGCATTAATTACCATATTTCTAGGCATCAAAGACACACTGGCCTTAGGGACGCACCCTAATTTGTAAAATGTTGAAAAAAAAAGAATGAACGTAAAATTATGGTCTAAGCACTTTCATTTACTTTACCAAAATGTTTTGTGAGTAACCTTCGGTATGGAGGACACAGGACACATTTCCGGAAAAATTTGAGTCATCAATGCCAAATAACTTTCAGAGGATGGTAATTTTAAATCAAAAAAATAGAAAAATGTCAGGAAACAACCTTCATGGAATTGTAGACGACAAATAAGATTGTCCATTTTTCACCACTTACGAATCTTTCATTGAGGCTTATTGATGTGGTCTCTATTGAATCACAAATAATCTGCACAGTATATTTTACTTACATGCCTATGGTGCAGGATTTGCCCTGTAGCCATAGAATAAGATATACACTCCATTCCTGGGAATACTGTCGTTTCAGGACAGCACCTCCTTGCACCACAAGAGGGTCATGGTTTGCCCTGATGCTTTCGTAACATTGGTTGCAAGGAATGGACAATTCTTATCCACATGTGTCAGCACCACATTGAACTGACCTTGTGTCAAATTTGGCCTCGTGTAGAAGCAAATAAATCTCATCTTAAATCTATAGATGTAAATTACTCAACCAATTTGCTATTATATAATACATTATACTGCCATTTAATTAAATCAGTTAATGAATTGAAACATAATTAAACATTTCAGAATTCTTAATTGCTCGGTTAGTTTAATTACATGCATACAAAAACAAATAGATAAAATACATTGTGCAAATACTTTTCACCAGGTCTCATACAGAGAAAATGCCTTAATTTTAAAAATTTTCTAAATAAACCAATGCAAAAAACAAATAAATGACTTTTCATTAAAAAAAAAAAAAAAAAAAAAAAAAAAAAAAAAAATCAAACAAAAAACCCTTGAAAACAGCTGTGAATTAAAAGGGGGGGGGGGAGCTGTTTGCCCGATGTTAATGAGCTAACACACCACAATGCTTAATGCCAACCTGTATTACTGAAACAAAAACAATGTCATGAAGCAATTTTATAGCTTTTTTTGCTGTAAATCAACGATCTATATCAGGATTATCAAATATCTGCACATTTGTTTGTGGGTATGTTAATGTAACACAGCAAAAACAGCACATTAACGCACAATACCATTAAAATGCTCTAACTTCGCAATTAATAAAGCAATTTCAAATCAAACTTGGCCACTGGTTCCTGTGAAATGAATAGACAAAAAATGTCAAAGGGAGATAACTTCAGATCTATTCACTGCTAATAACAGCTTTTAAAAATATAAAAGGAATAAGCAAAGAACTATAACAAAAATTCTATAAAATAGAAAGTGACTTGATATCAAGCTTTAAGGCAGCTTTTGGATGTGTATAATTATCTTCTCATCCTATATTCAATCTAGAGCCATTGTTCTAAAATATATATATTACAGTCAATAAATAACAAAGCAGACAAATATCCTTGGAGACCCAGTCGAAAGGTTCTACTCTCTGGTTTGGAATTAGTGTTGTCCTTTTCCTCGATTGATTGGGAACCATGGCTACAGAGCCTAGTCTGCTTTTTACAGATACAGATGGATTCAGGACTTTTCCAAGGACATCAGTGTGAACACAAACTGTCTCTGCAGGAGTTTGAACTCAAGTTTCCAATTCCATTCTTCATACTGTTAAACATGAGGTCACCTGCACATCTCCATTCATTTATAATTGTTCACAATAAAAAAACCAGTAATTATCAAGTGATCTTTCTTCATTTATCATCCAAATATATTTTCCATTTGTTTACAAAGATTTTGAAAAGGCTATTAATGCTGCCAAATCTTTGAAAAAGAAAAAAAAAGGCTTATTTTCAATGTTAGTCATGATATAGCAAATATAATGTATTATAAGAACAAGAACAGAAAGAAGCTCACAGTTATTAGTCAGAAAGAAAAATCATTTTGAAGAAACTTTCACAATTTTTCTATTTGACTTAAGGGAAGAGGGTAGAGCAATATAAAATTGTAACACAAAGCCATATATATATATATATATATATATATATATATATATATATATATATATATATATATATATATATACATATGCACACACACACTAATTTCAGAGAGAAAAACTCTACACATTTTTTGTGGAATTTCCACTTATCAAGAGAGAGAAAAATATTTTGTACCAGACAAATCACACCAATAATGTTAATGTAAATGTTATTTGAATCAACTTATCCAATACATTGAGTACTTCTTTTAATAAAAATATTGATACACTAAAATTCAACTGCAGTACTTTATATTCTTGAAATTTCTTTTTTCAGAAAAGGTAGTTTTATTGATAGGTACATAAATAGGTGTAAATCCAATAAAAAAAAGGATTCATTTTATACAACATATATTTTTCAACAAATTCCTTCCTTGTAATTGTAATTGCATTTGTTCTAATGCTTCTCTATAGATCACACCAGACAAAGATTTTAGATCAAAATTCAGTCAATAACTCAGCAAATTCCAAACTATACACAAGGGTAGGGTCTCCAAAATCCGAAAGGTTGGTTAGTCGTATGGTTAAATCTAGCAGTCCTGAAATGGATTGAACTAATCAGTATATTGATGACCAAATCTTTTCTTTCACCTGAGAAAAAAATGGAAAAAAGAAAAAAAAGGAAGAAAGTCTGTCTCTACACCTGAGGAAGGCTGAAGTATGGATCGGCTGAAACACTGTGTTGATAACACCAAGGATGGAGAGAAGAGATTCAATTGTTGAAAAGAAAATTTTTTTTTTTCCTCTAGATTTACTTACATCATTTGAATCTGAAAATGGACAGACTGATAAAGATTTTGGTGAAAAGTTTTATTATCCACGGATAGTACAGACCCGAGGAGTAAGCATCAGGAATTATGCAGCAGTTAAAGGGTTAACATGTGCACTAAGTAGGTCCAACAAAACACAAGGACCTGGAACTAAAAGTGCGATAAGAGTTTGGCAACAACTGTTTTCTGCTTACAAGTAACATGCAGCCATCTTGAAACAAAGAGAGAGAATATAAAAATTTCAAGGCCCCCTACACCCTCAGTGAATGAATTTTTGGCTAATGTCTGGGGTTGGTAAAATAAATGTTAACTCGAGTCTATCTATGAGGTGATAACCCAAACAACAAAAATTTGAGTGTAGTATGCAAAGTGGGCATAGCTGCACATTGCACCACTAAGTGTCACAAGTCAACACTATTCTGAGTCAGCCTACCATGTCGTGTGGTTCTGGACTAACTGATTTGTTTCCAGAGTCTTTGTTTTTTTGGTGTTTGTTAATATGTTTGGCAATTTTGGGGGAGGCTGATAAAAAAGAATTGAGTCTGTTTTGGAGAAAAACTGTAACTAAAACCTTTGTAATGCTTTGAGAACCTTTACGAAAAACAGATTTTTTGAACAGATTTTAACTGAAGGTTTATGGTTGATATCTTGCTTGTACCTCCGCCCTTTCTTAACTCAATTCCACAGGTTATCTACTGTGTAGAGCCACCTGGCTATGCTGGGGTCACTCCTATGATAAAAGTGGTTCTGGAAAAGGCCTCAAAATGACTTCGAAGTATGAGCTGATTGGTACGGACAACTAGGAAATCAACTCGGTCGCATGTATGGAAAAAGCTGTGTGGAAGGTCATACATGTATATACAGATAAATAATGATAATCCTCTCCTTTCTAAACTTCCTGGGAACTTTGGGTAAAGAGTAATTTATGTACAAAATCCTATTCAAACTATTTTCAGGGAAAAGATTTGCAGAGAGGACTTAACACCAGTAAGAATTTGTTGATTAAGATATCAATGAATCAACCTATTCCCTTTGCGATCCAAGATCATGTTCCTTTGCTTTGATACCCAAAGTCACGTTCCTCCCCTTGGTGATCCTAGGTTTCCTCAATTCCTTCCCCATTTTGAATTGTCACTTAGTAAGTTTTCCACAATTATACATTCCCCCAGCCATAATTAAAATTCCTAAATGACAAAAAAAAAAAAAAAAAAAAAAAAAAAAAAAAAATTCCTCCCCGGGGAGCCAAGTAATTCAAGAATCATTGAAAAATCCAATGAAAATGATGATTGAAGATGAGGAGGATCTTAATCCGGATGAATAACACCAATCCCTCGAGGCTTTCAATTTTCATTTTAAGAGAAAACAAATATACGCCTACCCCCCCCTTCATTTTCAATGCTTCCATATCATCACATTCAGTTGGGTTGGGTAGTCCCCATTAAGTTCTCACCCCCTTCTCTATAGTTACTAAGGTTAAAGGTAAGCAGGAGTTGTTAGATTTGATTTACTTTATTGCTGCAGTTAAAAAAAAACCAGTAAAATTAATGAACGCACATGCATTGCACCTTAAAAAAAACAAAACTTTTTTTCCCCCCGTGGGTGGGTGCGTCTCTTACCTTCACGTATACTTCCTCGTTTCTTTCTATTCTCTAAATCAGAATGGAGGTGATGTCAGTGAATAAGAATCAGAAAGAGACAATTTCAAAAGCTTCACAACGACAAGAACATTCTCACATACTGAGCAATGGGCTTAGATAAGGTCTCCCCAAGTGGTCAATATCAAACCCTAAGGGGTGATAAGTCCATGGTTTCCAATAAGCTGTGCACACATAAAGGCATTTTTCAACTAGCACAAGAAGAAATTAATGTACACAAAAGGTTCATTACTTAGAATCAATAAATCATTAATCATACTTATAATTATATTATCATCATACTTATTGGTAATAATTTCTCAGCTAACTGCTTCTATAACTAGTTAGTTGGGTTTTCAAATACTGCATTGTATACAATACATCATGAAAATAAAAAACACCCATTTATGTTTCATTTAATGGAACAATAAAGTAGTTCAAAGTTGAGAATGAAACCTCAACTAAATGTTACAAGTATAATTGCATTCTATGAAATATTATATCAAAAGATGCCAATACAGTTTTATAAGCCAAGAGAGGTTGAGCCAAAACTTTGAAACAATCTCAAGTTTACATTTGCACAAGTGTGTACATACTTTTGTCAGAGGAAAGAAATTTGCAAGAAATAAGATTTTTGCACACACTGATGACTGAAAATAAGAGGGAAAGTTGGATGGACCTTGTAGGGGGTCAAAAGTCAAGAAAAAAGAAAAAAAAAACAAAACATGAAAATATACAAATAAAAGAAAAAACAAACTTCCACTAATAAAGACCAAAATAAATTTAAAATCCACTGTGTCTGCAAGTTAAAGCATTCACATGTTCAAGTGTTTGAAATGTTATATTAGAACTGAATGTTTTTTTTAACAACCAAAGTTTTTAACATTCGCATTTGTTTATTTCTCAGTCTACCTTACAATAATAAAGTTATATTTGTAAATGTTCTGAATTTCAGGCTATTCGTCAAGTTTTTGTCTGTGTCAAATGTAGTCATTTGGATTTATACATAATTAGCTTTTAGTAAAGGTTGGTGTGACACCTTATACAAAAAAAAAAAAGCAAAAAAAAAGCGCCATATTCACACTAAAATGTAGCATAAATCCATGTTGGTATACAGCATTGTACCTACTTTTGTTTTGCAGCATTTCTAAATTTGAACAAGACATTCCAACTTTTCTGAGAACCCAATCTCTTCTTCTAACGGGAACTTCCCTATAAATAGTTTGGAATCACCTGACTGCTTGGTTGTCTGAGAGATTAATCTGGTTGGTGTATTAATCACTATTTTTTTTTTTTTTTTTTACTTCTCCATATTTGACTGGAGAGAGAAAGGTTTGCCTCTTTTCTCGGACTATACACCTGATGAGAGCTTGAAGACTATTGGTCGAAACAGCAAAGATGGGAAAAGAGATTAGATTCTATGAACTAAAGTTGGAATGTTGAGAACTCTTTTCAAAATTATAGATAATAAGACAAAACAATTCTAAACATGAATGTGTTCTTAGTAAACATTTTAAGCATCAAGTACTTTCCCTAATGGATCATATTAGTGTTCAGCCCCAGTGAGCTTAAAACTTTGATGAACATAATGCTGACGAATCGACTTATCGAGCGAACTTTGGACTGAACTTGAACTGAGTTTTACAGTTAACTTATAGACAGGCACATACAGTATCTACAATGTCTTTTGTCTTCATCTGACCATGGCCAAGTTCTTACCTTAATTTGGAAGTTGGAATGTATATCCCCAAGAGTCTTCCAAAATTCAACCTCATCAGCATTTTGTTTAACCATCTGGATTTCAGCTTTGTTTTTACGTTCATTCTTGTTGATCTTTTCAGCAATCAACCTGAAAAGAAAATATTTCAGTGATTGAATTCATTATCAAGGCAAAACAGTTTTCAATTGTCTGAATCATTATTCATTTTTAACAAGTATTTCTCCATCTTATTTCCAAGTAACCAAAGTAAGATAAATGATCAATTAGTCAAAAATTGATAACTGACAATGTTTCATCTAAGAATTAGGCAACAAAAAACTATCACTATTAGGTGTAAAGGCAAGAGAAATAAGATGAAAGAATCTAGTCAAAAATTAACAGCAATCAGTGTAGTTTTTAGGTTTTTATAGAGTATCTATTTAACATGGAAAATCTCAAAGAATATCTCTGGAACCTTATAATATATACAGCAGGTATCAGGAAACATTCTGACCATGCTGTTTCAAGGATATGAAAATTACCGTCTGCAGTGTTTCACAAAATGAATTCTGCTAAAAAAAAAAAAAATTCTGAGGTTCCGCAAGATAAGGTGTCTTAATAAAAATTAATTTTTAAAAGAAAATGGTATTCACCATTTTCAAAATAATGAACTCAGTGACATATTCCTTGATTTTAATTAATTTAATTAGTTTCATTTTTTTTTTTTTTTTTTTTTTTACATGCTTTTTTAAATGAAAAAGTTCTCTCTCTAGAGCAATTTTTCATTCAATTACGGTGGTAAGGGTTGTCCGTAAAATATAGGTATGAGTTTTAGAAAATCATATAAGTGTTCCTCAACAAAATAAGTTTGGGAAGCACTGGTCAAGAGGAATAGATGCAAAGGAAATAATTTTTGACCCTTAAAATCTTGGCTTAATTACTTACCGTGTTTTGGTCTTGGTGACTCCTTTGGCTTTTTTACCTTCCCAGATGAAAATCTGAAGGCCAGAGTCAAACAAGAACACATAACGAGGATCCAAGGAACTTGATGCAGCATCACACTGAAACAGGGACGGAAAAAAAAATTAAAAATATAATGTATTCAAATGGAGATGCAACAGAACATTTACACACCCTAGTGCAAAGTGTCAAATTTTTTTTTAATAAAATGTAACATCTCTCTCTATCTCCGTCTCTCTCTCTCTCTATATATATATGTCACAAAGCTCACCCATTTAATTAATGCATCAAAAATTGTGTCTTGTAGCTTCTGGACATAGAAGATAGAAATTTTAATCTTATATCATAATGCTATTGCTAGATGTGCATATAATGAAAGCTTAGTTGAATTTTGTAATTTTTTCTTCTTCTTAAAATCAAAAAAATACTTTGAGATGTATTGAAAACTACGTCTTGTCTGACTTTGGTTGAAAATTACACCCTGAGGGTCTACGTATACACAGACACAGAAATTTGCCATCTGCTATACAGATAAACTAGGAGAGAAAAATGAGAAAAATGGATTGAGATTCAAACTTAATTTTTGTAACTATGTGCTTTGCAATAAGTAAACATAGCAGGACTCAGATGATACTGCACCTTAATCTTTGTTTGATATTTCAATTGGCAAAAATTAAAGAGAGCCGAAGTCTTATGTATATAAAATTTTGTAGATTTTATTACTTAAGATTTATTCATTTTTCTTCCTGAATTTCTCAGAGGAGGATGTTAAAGTCAATGGTCATGGTGGGTGGCCATGTAGAGTAAGAAAGATCTTTTTATGATTTTATGAAGAAGAAAAAATTACTTATTCAACTAAGCTTTCATTATATGCACATCTGTAATCATTCTGCCATCGAGTCATCCATCATTTCTTGTTTGATTTTTTTTAGACGTGTCCAAACATTTCTATTAGATATTATTCGGTCATTTTGTAGGTCCCACTAATGTCAAACAATGGAAATAGGAAGGAAGAGGTAGACATCATTAAAAGGTATGATGCATTAAGAGAAAATCTATTCCAATCATTTTTTTCACCAGCTACTAATGATGTCATAAAAAGAATACAAAAAATGTCCATTTACAATTTTTATTGAAAAATATTGCAGAATATTTTATACATTGCAATATTTTACAAGTATGATATACAATTGAATCAAAGAATGACTACTTGCTCTTCCTCCTCCTCCTCCTGCAACTACTACCATGGATGAATGATGCATTCTTGTTTTTGCATTCTCACTGGTTCTTAATGTGTATGTGTTAATCCAACCAAGACCTCCAGTCTGACCTTCAGAAGTGACTACCGCATAAACAAGATGTATACAAGATACTACTCGGGAGTTTGAGTGGAACTTAAGGGTGCAAAAAGGCTTCCTCAAAGGAAAAAAAAATTGATATAAAAAAAGAACTAAAATTTAAAAAAACATGAAGCTTGCAACATTCAACTTTATCAAACAGTTTTTCTTCTCAGCATACGTTGACAAGATATATATTTCAGCTTTTCACGCCATAAACATACAGTCAACCGATTCTACGCAGGTTCCGAGTATGCATTCAGATTTTAAAAAAACAAAACAAAAAAAACAAGTAGAAATTATTTTAAAACTTTGTTAGAAAACACAATGAAGACATGCACCAGGCTTGAAAAATAACCAAAGCCTCAACGTACTTTTTAATCTCCAAAATGCAAAAACATTTTTCATAAAATTTCACAGAATTCCCACCAAATCAGTTAAGGAAAATTTTAAGTATTTGATCAGCGCTTGTTCCAAAATTGGATGTTTGGAAGGGACCAGACTTAATGGTAGAAAAACCTGCCATAAATGTCAGGCAAAATTTTCCACCTGTCATATGGAAAGAATATTTTGGTTACGTCTCTGTTGTCAATTTAGATCACTCTAAATGCTTATTTACTTTCATTAGATCTCTCGAGAACAGCTGATTCCCAAAACTTCAACTACAACCCTGTATGCTGACTATTGAATCTGGTGAATGTCAACTTCGTGCAATAGCCAGTTGTCAAATAATTGCGGTACACACACATAAAGACACACACACACAGAGCTTCAATTGGAGTTAGATGTATGGACATGGACTAAGAGTTCACAACATAGCTGAGAACATTTTTCTTAATGACATTGGAATTGGATCTCAAAGAACAAGTACTGATAATTTAACAGATATGTAAATCAGCAATTCTCAATGGGGGTCTCATAGCCCCCTTTGAAGACCCTGGTACATTCGAGGTGGGTCATGAGGTGGAATAATAATAAATGAATTGTGTATCTGTTCAAGTTATATCCCTATTTGACAGGGTTGTTTGGAACTTAAGAACTTCATAAAATGTTTCGATTGATATTTTAATAAAAGAAAATACCATTCAATAAATAAATAAATAATAATTTTACTTACTCTTTCCAAATGAATTCTGTTTACTCCTGTAGCTCGGTATAATTTTTTCTCGAATGCCTGCAAAACAAAAAGTTTTCAAATATTATAAAGAGCTGCTTGTCTCCAAATCATAAATGCTTGGAAAGTGAATGTTGGTTTAATTGGCTTTGACTAACAAGTATAACTGACATCAAAGTATCCAAGTATCTGGGGAAATTTTTTTGATCCATTAGAAGGCCTGCAGGAAGGACCCCATCCCAAAAATTGGTGGGTGGGTCTTGGAAGTGTACAAGGGAGAACCCCCTCCTCTGTCTGACAGACATTGCGGGAAGGGGAGTTCTTGGAAATCTTCAAGGGAGCATTCACCTTCAAATCTAATTCTTGGATCCAATCAGTCTTATAGATTGTGCACCAACCGTCTTTAGTAAGTGGGTTTTTATGTGGTGGTTAACAAGCTTAAAAACGGCAGTGGCTCATGACCCACAGACAAGAGTTTGATTACTTTTGGAGATTTTAGGACTTCAACAGTAATCTTATCACGTCATCTTGAGGCAATAGGAAGATTTGAAAGTTGCAAAAATGGGTCCCATATGAACTGAATGAAATGCTCCTTGACAGTTCCAGATCCCACTAAGCTTAGAGAATTAAGATATGAAGTTTTGCAGCATCCTCCATATTCACCTGACATTCTCCAACAGGTTATCATATTTCCAAACATTTTGAACTTCATATCCAGGATTAAAGGTTTAATAATAGGGAAGCCATAAATCAAGCTTTTATTGAATTTGTGTTTAGTCAACCTAAAGGATTTCTTAGAGATGGCATATCATTATTAGAAGATCACAGGAAAATCTGATTGAATATTTACTGTTGTTTGTTGTTTATTACATCCTTCATCTTACTCAAAAAAAAAAAAAAAGAGTATTTCATACCTAACGATTGAATCTAAGTCTAGGTAAACTTACCACTTCTTCAACTGTGTAAAAGCCGCTGGAGGTTCTTCCACCATCAATATACGAAATTCCATGCTCAAATAATTCCAAGAATTCGTCCTCTTCATCATTCATTTCTTGACGACTGGTTCTTGTTTCTGCTCCGAGCAAATTACGGAGATTTACAGCATGAATTGCAGCACAGGCTTTTTTGTCCAGCTAGAAAAGAAAAAAAAAGATATTAGCTACAATTTGTTTATAATTGTTGGTTTGAACAAATCTTATGGGACAAATGATCTTATACCAATTTAACATAATTAAATTTAGTTCTCTAAATATTATATTTATCCAGGGAGGAGAAACCATCCAAAAGAGAAAATACAAAGATATGAATTCGTGGATAAAAATGTGATAGAAAAATATGATTCTAAACAAAAAAGGAAATGCATGATTCTTCAAAGCAGTTGTACATAATCTTGAATTCTAATAATTCAATATCAAAAATATCAAATCACCAACACACCTCAAATGGCATGCTGACCCACAAGCCAAGTGGGCAACAGATTCTTCTCTCTTTGCTTGTCTATGTCCAAGTGTGTTTCCGGGCTCCCCTGGTCACATTTTTGGGCTACAACCTTGAAAATTTGCATAATCTAAAGACGTTTTTATTCTAAAATATGCTTTTTTAAGGTCTCAATGGTCATTTTGGACCAATCATGCACATATCTCGTGCTGGTATTTTTTAGGTTAGTTTTTAGCTAAAAGATCTATTTTTTTAAAGATAATTTTAGATAATATTTAATGATAAGTTCTTTTACATGCATGGGCTACGTTGATCTATGTTTAAGAGGAATGGATACTAAACTTCAGATTTTATTTAATTTTAATCTAATTTAATAATTTCCTTTAGTAATTGCACATGATCATAAATTTCAATTTTCAGTATATAATACATTAAACTTAGGTTTAGTTTTTTAATTTTGAGCATTTTTTGCAGTTGGTAACAAATTATCTTCACAACCAATGCCATGAGTTCAAATCCACATAACCTGCACAGGTACTACACATGAAAAAAATCATACGGATCCAAAATCATATCACTAAAAATCTACTTACGGTGGCCTTTGAGCCGATCCAGTAATAAATTTGCCAACATAAACTGCCATTTTCATCGATGTCAGTGTGCAAGACAATGTAACAATCCGCTTCGTAGAATTTTCCAATTAGACCTTTAATGAAAATTTTTTGAAAAATACTTTAATATAGAATCAAACAAAATATTTTTCAAAATTGGGCTGTACATATTACAGAAACAAATTAGATTGGGAATCGAAGGATTTCTCTTTCATCTTGAAGGAAAACGAGAAACAAAAGATTTATACAGTAATTTATTCATTAAAAATTCAGATTAAAAAATTAGTATATATATGGAATGGACATATTTGGCACGACAAAAATTGCATTATATTATACAGAAACTTATCTGAAAAGATCTCCCGTCATTACACAGTTCATATATCACACATCCTACTTGTACAAGTATATTTTCTTCAATTATTGTTTTTGTTGTTATTTGCTTCAAATATTCATATAAAAAAAAACAACATCTAAATAAATTCTATGCTGAAGGAATACTGATAAAACCAAGTTTTATGAAAAAATAAAATGATCTTCCATAACAAACTGTAGCTTTTGGCTTGAATTGATGAAAATGTAATAAACAATGCAATCAAAAAATGTTCAAATTTAATATTCCAATGAAATTGACTATTAATTGAAAAAATAATCAAAGAAGCAGTGATAGATTTTAAACTTTAAAGTGACAGCCATTTTGTTATGGATTTTTAAAAAATATCAAATTTAGTTTTCGTTGTTACAAATAAGTTTAATCCATCAATATTATTGAGAAAAAAAAAAGGAAATAATTACAAACATTAAAAAAAACCCTCAATGTAGTATATACAAGTTAATTTCATCCTAATGAATAAATTAATATCTATACTAAAACATATATATTAGTATAATTTTTCCATGCATGAATAATCACATCATTTTTGACCGGTACTATACTAATGTCAAAATAATTTTACAAATAATGACTGACACGAATTGAATAAATGAATAATTATTGGAATAAAATAACAATCACTACTAATAAATGAAATTTTTAAAAAAAAATTTAAAAAAAAAAAAAAAAAAAAAAAAAAAATCACTTACAGTCATCAACTTGATTGGGCAGGAAGTTCTCAATTTCCCAACAAGTCAAGCCTGGAGAGAGAGAAAAAAAAAAAAAAAAAAATGAAATTTGATCCCTGACAAAAAATTAATAAAAGTTCAAAATATGAAATCTACATATGATAAAAGAAATTTTGTTTGAGTATTTTGTTAATTTTTACATTTCTCAAAGCAAATTTGGACTCATAAGCTTTTCAAGCGGTGATGCCAATTCAGTTGTTTTGGGTTTTTTTTTAATTTTTAAAAATTTGTGAGTCCGTTATTGCCAATTTAGACGCTTTTTTTATTCATTTTTTTGAATTTAAGAGTGATTCCTAGACTTTAAAAAAATCTAGTATCTTAAAAGTAGAAATGCAGTAGATGAACCACGATTTATAGAACTTGAGAAAGCATCCCCCCTCTAATGGGAACCTGGGGAGAATCTCAAATACCCCTCCTACACACACACATACACACACAAAATGAGTCAAATACAACAGTGGGGTATTGTTTCTTAGATTCCATCAACAAGTGAATTTTAAATAAAATGAAACCAAGAAGACTTTACACATAACATACTCATCTGAAGAAGGTGGGCAAAACAGATCAGATGAAACAGTAAATAAATATCCAACAAATTTGTTACAATTATGAGCTGGGACTAAAACAAACAAAAAAAAAGCAAAAAAACAAAAACAATACAAAATAAGATTTTTTAAAAACTTGACTTTACCGGGAATCTGTCCAACGTCTTC
Organism: Thysanoteuthis rhombus; assembly: GCA_963457665.1. NCBI lineage: Eukaryota > Metazoa > Mollusca > Cephalopoda > Oegopsida > Thysanoteuthidae > Thysanoteuthis > Thysanoteuthis major. The sequence goes on along the minus strand of OY735241.1, from coordinate 12,762,207 downwards.
ATCAAAGATCTGACTATAATCAAGTTGATGTTTTTCAAGAGTATCTTCAAGACGCTTTGGCCTGGAAAAGACAATAACGACATTAAGAATAATTGTTAATCATCACTACCCACAACAGCTCGGTTTAGGTTATTCATGTGTTCTGACATTTATATCTATCTATCCAGACTTTGCCCAGCCCTTACTGTTCACAGTACATACTAGAAACTTTGCACAAACACACACTCCTTTCAATGAGAAAGGGAAATATTTTTTTTTTGTTTTCTAAAAATTGCCTAAAATGGGTTTTTAGTGAGTGGTTCAATTTGCAATGTAAGTTCATGCTAAATTGGTCACTAGTTTAAGCCTGCTTGTTTTTTTTTCAAAATTCAAACCCTTTTTAATGATCATAACCCAACAAAAAGTGAGAGAAATAACTTATTCATTGATCAGCCCTTTTTTCTAACTTCTTAATTAATCATCTCATACATGGGTGGCAGTGATTCATAATTTCCCTTGGAATGCAATTTTTAAAAAAAATGTTACATATGAATCTAATTGTTTTAAATCCCACATTCAAGGCTTAAAATTAGTGAAACACTTTGCAATGGTTGAAGAAGACAAACAAATATGTCACCTTGCCTCACATGAAGCAGAGGGAAGGAATTCTGGTTAAAGTTAGGAAAGTTATTGACTCTTCTTGAGAATATACATAAAAGAGGAAATGTTTCTTGATATCCTCAAACCTCACTTTGGCTCCCAGCCCAGTTACCCTAAGTCAACCCCAGAAACAAAGAATTTTTCAAAGAACTCACTTGAGTAATCCTCTTTCATCACCATCATCAGCAAGATCAGTTGCACCTTTGCTTTCAGCAACTTCTCGCATACCCTGAAAAAGATGAAAGGATAATGATACAATTATGATATTTCTGGATGAAAATGTTGAAAAATCATTTCAGCTCACACAAAGCAGTATGTATACTAAGTGTTGTATCTTTTAGGGAAGTCTTTCTCAACCTTTTTAGACTAGAGAAACTCTTGAAATAACTTTCATATCTCAAGGAACCCCTGCATAAAAATATCGGTACTTTCTGAAAGTCTGGGACAATTTAGCACTTCCTGAGCAAAATTTATTACCTTTCTTGTTCTAGTAAAATTCAACATTATTTTTCAGTTTTTTCCAATTGACAACTATTTTATAGCCTGTCAAATACAGCCAATTTTAGCAATTAAAAATAGCTACAAAAAGCTAACTTTTTAAAATATGTTTTTTTGAGGTTCCCTCTGAATTTTCCGAGTTAGCAACTCTAGTCTGGGTCAAGTGAAAAATGTAAATAAAAATAAGGGGAGCTACTCCCACTAGGTACTTATTTTATTTATTGATCAGGACTACATTACATTTTCGAAAGCACTTGTCTCTCTTCCAGACTTTTTTTTTCTTTTATCATTTTTTTCTATCTTTTTAGTCAACAAATCAAGTCTGAATTTCTTCTATTAACAAACAAGATTATTTCTAATTTGAGGATTGCTGATTGCAAAACATTTCTACAATCGTCAAACATTAGAATCATTTGTTGAAAAATTTATATTAAGAAATCTGCTCAATTCAGACTGTATTTTGGAAGAGTCCCTTTATAGGAAATAGGGTTCTATTCGAGAAAGTTACTTGACAATAAAATAGCTTATTATACATAGATTTCCTTGGACTATTGTCCTCATCTTGGTTGGAATAGTCACAATATTTCAGCCATTGTTCCCTTAGGTTTTTTTCTATCTTTTATTGTAGGTAACTTTCATGGAATTTCAAACTGCCATCTTCATAATTGGTAGCCGGTATGTCAAATTTATTTTGTTAGTTACTCTACACTTAGAATTAGGGGTTAGGGTTTCCTCCATTTTGGGAACTAATGAAAAGGGAAAAACAGTTTGAGTCTTTTGAGTGCAAAAATAAAAAATGCATCTTAATCTTTTTAAGCTTCTTTACTTTAAAGACGTTAGCTTAAAATAGACCAACATTACTTCAACTTTGAACTTCTGACAACAATTACCTTCAAAACCTTTTCACTCTCATGTCCGCCATCATGCCGTCTACGTAATCTAAGTTTTCGAGCGATGGCATCTTTGGGGGCTGGAAGGAAATAAAAACCAAGTTGAGATGAGATTAACATTTTTAGGGGTTCTAATAAAAATAATTTCTAGGAGAGAAAGGTCACCTAGAAAAAACCTGCATATATACGTCGTTTAATGTCTTTTAAAATACCAAGATTCAAATACCTCAAGTAAAATGTCTACTAAGTTTGATATAATATATAGTCCTATATCATAATTCTGCTTGTTCCTACCTTCCTGCATTCAAATGTTACAATTCTAATAGGAAGGTAGAAAGAGAAAAATGAGAAAGGAAAATTAGATAGTTTACTGAAGTGATAGAAGAAAGATGGGAGATATGGAAGCATGGTCGTTCAATAAGATGGTAAAAAAGGAATTTAGGTAATTTACTGAGAGGTTAGAAAGGGAGAGATTGAAGAAAGGAAAGTTAGGTAGTTTGATTATAAAAGGGAAAAGGTAGTTCAATAAGAGTGTAAAAAGAGAGAGGGGAAAACAGAAAGTAGTAAGATTTTCATAAATGAAACAAATCCATGTTTGTATAATATTTAGATAAAAACATAGACAGGCAATGAAGATTAAAAGAAACAAGCTTGGCTACGTTAGGGTTTGCTTCTTAGCTTTTTTAAAATCTAAAAAATTAAACAAAACAGAATTCATTTATCCGTACAATATTATTCCAAAACTATGTGTCCCATATCATTTCTTCTAAAGTGTGAGTGAATTCATCATTAGTTCTTGTGCGCGTCAAAGTTATCTGAGCATGATGTCACCATTATCCGGGCGTGAGGTCAACGTTATCCAGGCGTGAGGTCAATGGTTTTTAATCAAGTCATTGTCATAGTCGTTACAAGCGTAACTGAAGTCAAAAGTCAATAGCAGGAGTTTGACAATACCAGAGAAAATGAGAAGATATAGGTATGACATAATGAACTGATAATTTCCAAGAGTCCAGCAAGTATCAATTTCTAAGAGAGGTAGGACACAGAGCAGACTTAAACATAACAAGTAAATATTGTTTAGATACCCAAGATGAAACCCTGCATGTAAATAGGGTACATAATAAGTGTGTTAGTTTGTTTTGCTTATTTAAAGTTGCCTGATACTCACGAGATGATTGTTCGGCCTGGGCTGGAGTGGCTGCCCCTGCTAAGCGAAGTTGGTTTGCAAGAGAAAAGTCAATATTGTAGAATTCTTTCCTGGTTCTTAGTTCTTCGGGTTTCGGGGGCATAATCAAGTCGGGATTGTCACGCACATCCAACGTCTAAGAAGATAAAAAGATCAGATTGAATAAAAATTTCACAATGGTAGGGAATGATACTAGTTCTTTCTAAGTATAAAGAGTTTATTTTCTGCAATTTCTATAAACAATTCCAATAACACATATAAAAATGAAAGATTTCTTAAATTAACAAACGTCTAGAAAGATATTTTAGACATGCGGCTACAAAAATGATGAGACCGGGCCCCTGTATGTCGAACCACAGCGCAAATGTGCAAACCATATGGAATTTTCAATCTGTTTGCGTCTTCAGTTCGCTGCTACACATCACTTGATGTAAACATGTTTTTATGACGTGTTGTAAAAATGATCATTTATAATTGACTATTATAAATCAAGAAATTTGTCAATTTGAAATTTTTGGTGGAATAGAATGGCAAAGTGAAGACATCAGCCGACTTCCAGTTCCAAGTTGAAAAACTACAATACTTGTTTTTCTCATTTTTGTCATTTTTTTGTTTCTTCAATTGCAATTTCACATTGTCTGTCAGATTTGGGCAGCCAGTTTATACTGAATGAGCAATTTTGGTTTTAGTCATTTCATCGATTTTTCATTTGTTTTTCTCTCTGAAAGTTTAACGCACAAGCACTAAGCAGCTATGGTTCAATTATAAGCTAATGTGGGGGGTCTCTAACGTACCTCTTAATGGGGTCTTAAATTTTTGAAAAAAAAAAAAAAAAAAAAAAAAAAATATTGAAATAATTTTTGTATGATTAATAAAGAGAAAGAAAGTAAATTTTAGTCAAAAAATTATTTCTATACAGAGATTATTACAATAAAATTGATGGGTTACATTGTCATTTCTTGTCAAAGCACTTAATTCAGTGGTGAATACTGATAATATAGATCAAATATCATACAATGAAAATTCAGCTAATAACAGTAATTAGTTGCAGACTTGATGATCTGTCCTTGAATGAAAAATATCTAGTCCACAGTCAAGTTAAGATTCAATCAGCAAAAAAAGAATTAATGGACAAACTCACCTCAAGTTCTGGCAGTAAATGCAGAATTTCTGGCAAGGTGATGAGACGGTTTTGGTTCAATAAAAGTTTTTTCAACTTCCCACAACTGGAGAACAAAAAAAAAAATCAAACACAATTGATTTTAAGGAGAATAATTCTGATCAAAGTTACTTCCTGTGCGCTTTTAATTAGGAAAAAAAAAATTCAATTCACAGAAGAATTCCATTTTTTAAAACAATCCATTGAAGAGTTCTACTGTGTCAAGGAGCAGAAAGGTTCATGATTTTGAAGAGTAAATCATTAATTTCAACCAATGTTTCCTTTCATCTTGAATTTTACTGTTGCTTTTTATCACAACTTTATAAAGACTGTCACTCTAGGGTAGTGAGTTATCAGTGCAGATTGTATATAGAAAATATGCTATGGGTGAGGCTTGAACTCTCGTTCCTTTTACCTCAGAAAGCTGCTTATATATGGCACTGACAAGAGGTCAAACTTATCCCTTGAAGTAAAAGTCAACCTCTATCTTTCCCCCGATTGTTTAGCGCCATAATAGTTTCTGTTTTTATGTACATTAGTTGTAGTAGTAGTAGTAATAAAATTATCCCAATTTATTTTTTTTATCAGAGGATCCATTGTCAACCCTAACGAATTAGTATTTCCTTTCATCTTTATTTTATAGTTGCTTCAAAAGTCCCAAACCCCAAACCCAACTAACTCCCAACCTAATGAACAAAATATTCTTATTGGTAATGAAAATTTTGGTTTGGTGGGGAGTAACGAAGTAACCCCAAAATACTTTGTGGTATATGGCTCATTTTCAAACTCCTGACAGCTTTAGCCTCTTCTTCGGATAATGGTTCAAAGATCAGACAACTTGACTAATATGGAACCCAACTAAGGAGATATGCAAGACTGTCCTTACTCTGAAAATCTAGTGATCTACAACCCAACTAAAAAGATGTACAGCTTAGGGGTTAGAATTGGATAAAGAGTTTTTGGTTTCATGGCAGCGACTAGCAATAAAGATCCAGCATTTTGATTCTTTTTTCAGAGAAGAAAAAAAAATGCCATTTTGATTTGTTTTCTAAAATTATAGATGTTAGCTTTTGACGGAGATGAACTATAAATGTCCATGAATTCTATCAAGAGACAAGCATCAACCAATTTAATTCAAAAAATAGTATTTGCAACGATTAAAGCATTAAATGCAATAATTTGATTATTCCAGTTCATCAATTCTGTTTTCTCACTATTGTCAGCTTACCTTTGTTTTAAATTTGCTTGTAGCAGTCTTTAGTTTACATGTGGTTTTTAAAAACATTCTTTTTATTTGCTTCCTAATTTTCAACTTGCTTGAGATAAAGGTGTAAATTGTTATTCATGGCTCAAATTTACAAATTCTATAATTTCCAAAATAATTATTGCTTAAAGGAAGATGATGGTAGGTGCAACACTTTGCCCAAAAGTTACCAGAAAGTGCGCAACTTACCGACACAGACCCTCTGGAATCATTTCTAGATTGTTATTTGTGGCACTGAAGATTTCCAGATTGTATAATTTCCCAATACTCGCAGGAATTCCATCAAAGTCAAGGTTGTTGCTGTTCACGTAGAGTTTTTTCAGTGATGCTAGTTTATGCAATGATGCCTGAAAAAGGATGAAAATGGTTTAGCAACTTGAGAAATGACACTCAAACTGACAATAATAAAGAAAAACAGGTCTGGTTGATCACACCATAGGAATCTTCACATGGCTATTGTTTTGGCCACATGCTATGATAGGAGTAATCAATTATAATATTGGAAAAAGAGGTGGTCAATGAATAAATTACTTCTCTCATACTTGTTGGGCAGTGATCATTAAGAAATAATTTTCAAAAAACAAGCGAAAATGTTGCCGGAAACAAACTAAGGGATCAACTTGGGGGTAAAATTAGATTGCAAATTGACCCCCCCCCCCACCTAAAAGAAAACCCCTGAGTGGTGGTGGTGACACTGGTGGGGAAATTCAAAACAAAAACAAAATTTTTCTATACATAAGGAGGAAATGTTTCAATTTTCAATTCCCCTATCCCCATTGTGAGGCCTATAGGCATGATAGAGCCAACCAACCAGACTGACTTAAAAATTGAAGAAACTTATGTTGAGTTTTTGTTGCTGGTTTCTAGTTAATGACCTTCACAATTCATTTTATAACAACAAAAAAACCTCCTTTTAATCAATAAACAAAATAATCCCTCCCAATACAAAAACAAATGGTCCATAATAATCTACATATTCCTCATTTTGGCTCGTTTAAGGTCAGCCAGATCACAGTCAGTCTTCAAGGGAGATTTCACCATGTTTGTAAGCATGTATCACTTGTACACTTGTATTTTACCTAAAGCTTCTTCCTTAAAAGCTTTGCCACAATGTCCACAGCAGTTTTCCCCAAAAAGAAACCGAACTCCAAATATGCTCTCTGTTCTTTTTTATCAGCCATAGTGAAAATTGACGAACACGCTTACAAAACACAGGAAAAAAACATCACAGGAAACAAATCAGTCAGTCTAAAACCATGCCATGTGGTGGACTGGTCCAGAATAGCGTTGACTCATAACATCTAGTCGGACATTGTGCGACTACGTTCAGTCCACAAACTACATTTTAAAAGCCAGCCAGGAGTCAATTTACAATTTGAATGAGACTCGTAAACTGGACATAGGACCATTGATGAGATATCTGGTGACTGGACAAAACATTTGGAAATGAAATGCATTGCCACAAAATTCATGCCTACTTTAATTACAGAGGATTAAAAAAACAAAACTATTGTCTAAACGTGTGCCGCAATTTATAGAATCATGTTCAAAATGCTCCACATTTGAGTTGAGATGGGGTAAGAGGCTGTCATTCAGTTTTGGGGGGCACTCCCTCATGTCTCTCATAATTCCAGGGAACATCAGTGATTTACAACTGCCTAATGCTAATTAGCACCATCTGTAGCTAGAGAGTTGTGTTTCTAATATTTACTAAGAGATTTTATTTATAGTTTAAGATTCCATGTAAGGAATCAACTTATAGAGACTATACTTACAGGTAGAGTAGAGAGTTTATTTCTTGAAAGATTCAAGGTTTCCATGTTTACCCAAGTGTCTGAAAAGACAAAAAAAATATTTGCATGAATAAAATAATAAAATATACTTTAAAAAATTAACTTTTGAAAACTTGAATTTTTAAAAATATAAAATATTTACAGAAAATGAAATCTAATGAATAGTGTGATTTCATTCTGTTACAATGAACTCTTCTGCCCAGAAGGTTAACAATTTTGCTGTTGAGAATATCTCCTATTTGAAACAATGAACTTTGAGTCCAATTCCTTCAAAATGACTACTAAACAATGAATTTCTAACATTTCATGATTTGAGATGATCTGCTGACACGTAATCAGCAAGAAAAATTATTCAATCAGTCTTGGTGTAAAAAGGTTATTCACATCTCTATTAATAAAATAGAAAAGTGAATATGATAAATACAAAACAATAACATGTCTTCCATTTTGTGACTACAAGAAACATTTTTGAGACTTCAAACTATTATTTTGCAGACAATCTAAAAAGACTTTAAAAGACAAAGAATAACTGAATCAATGAAAAAAAGAAAGACACAAACCAATGAGAGAAGAGAGTTCAGTTATTTCATTGTTGCTGAGGTTGAACCTTTTCAAAGATTTCAAGTTGTACATCGCTTCAGGTACTTTAGGCAGATTATTGTATGATAAATCAATATCTGAAATAGAGCAAGAATAGGGTCTGATTAGTCACTCAATAGAAACCATCATATGATCAATGTCTTTTGGTAGTATGATAAGTTGGGGGTGATCAATTAAAAATTGGGAAAAGGGGTGATCAATGAATAAGTTATTCCTCTCACATTTTGTTGGGCAGTATTCACTACTAAAATATGAATTTTCAAAAAACAAACATAGACTGCTGGACACAAACCAAGAGACCAATTTAGCATAAACTTAATGTAATTGCAAATTGAATCCCCCTAAAACCTACTTGGGGGAATTTAAAAAAAAAAAAGATATAACGATTTTGTTTTTGCTAGATATAATAAGGAGTAAATCATTAAATTTTCAGCCCTCCAGCTCCATTTGTGCAGCTCATCCATTCATACATAGCCAGCCAGACTAGCTTGAAAAATAAAGAAACCTATGGTGAAATTTTGGTGACAGTTTTGATCGACCAAATGTAGGTTGAAGAATTTCATTGGTAAAGTCACAAGAAATAAAAATATAGAAATTAACATTTTGAAACACAAATTTAAATCCTTAAATCATTTTCAATTTGTCAATCTGTCTGTCACAAGAAACATAGAAAAGTGTGCTGTTCATGTGTACATGCATTTGTTTGCAAGCTAGTGATGATATAACTACAACTACTACTGTAGCTGAGGTGTTGATTTCATTTTTTTACAAAAAATGAATACAAGAATTTTAGTAAATAATACCTTGCAAAAACCTTTCAAGTTACTGTGTAAACATACTGACACAGAACAAAAAATTTAATACTTAGCAAACCAATAGGCATTTAGAATTTTTAAGTAAGGCTGAAAATATCAATTTTCAAAATGCTAGCAAACATTCAATATATTTCTGTTAAGCTCTCACTAGATTATCCCAGGTATAGGCAGGTTTTATTCGGTATTTCTTCCAAAACATCATAAGTTGACTTCTTTTTGATGAAATAACTTGATTCCTGTAATATTTAGAGCAAGAATGAAGAAAGAATCCTGAAATTCTTAGGCCTGGCAGCACCAATTTTACAAGATAAGTGACTACAATCCATTTTTCTGGCAGGCCTAGTTTCACAGACGCAAGATTTGCCTCTTTTCTTGAATCATACATTTGACAAGTGTGGATTGGCTGATATGTTGTATAAACAACATGAAAGATGAGAAGAGCAGATTCAATTGTTTGAACAAAAGTTGGAACTTTAACAACTCTTCTTAAATTTACAGACAATACATTTTATTTGTTGTTCTGAGTTCTGTCATTTAGTACATGATACAAATTTTGCTTACCTTCAAGATTTACCAAAGTGTCCAAAGTCGGGGGGAAGTGATTGAGAGATCTCTCGGAATTTCTCATATGCAAAGTTGTCAATGATGTCAATGCAGGTAACTGACTGAAAAGCACAAAAAGAGAAACACAAAATTTAATAAGGAAAAATTACAAAAACAATTATATATATAATAGCCCTACTCTATCAGTAACTAGTATACTCATGTCAAAAATGATGCTTTTATCATTTTTTTTCAAGTCTTTCCTGCCTTGGCTGCTTTAATGTATTGTTCCCTTAGCCCAATGAATATAATTTGACTGACATACTTAATGCTTGAAATTTTGACACTGTCATCAGTGTACACTCAACCTATTGGGTAAGTCATAAGGCAGCTAAAGTCTGCCTCAGAATTAGAATTGCAGAAATTTCACGTGATTTTATAAAATCAGTTTCCTTTAGTGAGAAGGAAATAAATAAAAATACAACAGTATTTGATGCTTGAATTAATTCCAGATTTTCAATGCATTTTGGCAGTAAAATCATTTGGAATTCATCCCTTATATTATTTTAAAATGGTTGATTTTCAGTTGAACTTTACCCAGTGGCTAAAATGGTTCCAGTAGGCCCTAATTAGGCTGTATATATATGCAAAATTCACATGTGGTTTCTCTTTTGGCAAAAATAAGAAATAAAAAAAAATTTAAAAAATTATTGATTCTGAGTTTGCTCTGAACCCTACAATAATGATCTTATTTCTATCTATTTCTTATCTATAATACTAGTCTGATTCACTCAACCAAATGTGACATACATACTCAATGGACAAAGAGAGTTTTAAACTAAAATATATGACATCGCAAGGCCAATTAGTTCACATTATACATGTAACATCCCTTTTCAATCAATATTACTTGCCTTAATTCCTGATCACTGACAATCACTTTCTCATAGATTTGTAATTATTGTGAAATTATTTGCATCTATGTTATACATATAATAGCCTTTCGAAAAGTTTTACGGATGATTGAACTACTTGTTGTTAATATGATATTTCAGCCAATCCATTTTATGGCCTTTTTCAGTTGTACTATCCATACGTGATGATGGTGAACAGAATTTTTCCAAAGTAACAATGTTATAACGTAATATTCTGGTGATATCTTTTTCTTTCCTTTTTATGCCTGGATTTCACATTGAGCCAAGACAGTCAACTATAGGTCTCAATGGTATGTCTGTTTTCAGGAAGCCATACAAATAGGGTAGTTTATTGTGGTGTTGCGTCAACTGTCTTTATTTTTGTGGTGAGAAATGCTTCTTGTTCTCTTAGGAGTTGGGACGGTTTCCCCTCTATCGATAAGGAAGCATCTTTCTCTATCTTTTCATAGCTACCTGATTCTTTGATGTTAGCCATTTTCTCTTCATACACTTATTCATCAAGGATGACCATGGCATTTTTTTCATCAACCAGCACGATGATAATTTGCCTCTTTGAGTAGCATTTTCTAAAACCAAATAGCCTTATTCGATCAATAATGCTTGCGTCAATTCCTGACCACCAACAATCCCTCTTTTCCTGATTTTCTATTTGCGACAACAATCACTCACCGTAATTGTGCATGTACCAAAGGATTATTGTTCAACTTCAAAGTCTGCAGACTGGCCAATCTTCGGATTTGAGGAGGAAGTGTTTCTGAAAGAAAAAAAATTTGAAAAAAGAAATGAACTCATCATTGAATTAATTCATTCCTATTTAGTTAATTTTACAAACTAGAAGGAAATTAGAAGAATCTTTGTTTATGAAATGCACTGGGTATCTACATATATATATTCTGTGTAACACTTTTCAGTGAGTGCACAAATACTACACTCTGACCCTAGGCAAAAGTGCCTAGGAGAGACACCTTGATCCTAAACAGAGTACACAGATACTATACTATGAGCCTAAGTAGAAATGTTAATGCATAATTGAATAATTCAGTTGGCTAAGGAACAGAAGTAAAGATTACTGACAATTCCGAGCAACTTGACGAACAACTGTGAATACTTTTGATAGTGATTAAATATGGTAACTTGCTGGTAATTTCACTCCACAGTAGAGGTGCAGAGTAGCATAATGGTTACCAGAACAGAAAACAGAATTGGTTGACCGATTTTGAGTTTTAGCTGAAGTTGCTCACATTCATTTCACACTAATGCCCTTGGAAAAATCATGAATCCACTTTTCCCCTCAGCCATCAATAAATAGCAGGGCGATTGGAGTTCTTTAGCCCTGTAAGGCAGTCCATCTAAGAGAAGGTTACACTGACAGAAAAAACTTGAGCTTGGTGATTGCTATAGCTGGTCCAAAGCCAGGGAAACAAAAGAGGATTACTAGCAAATCCATCCTATGAAACCTGCTTAATACTGAAAGCAATACAAAGAGGTAGTAGTGCTATGCTCCACAATGAGTTTTCAGGAAGTAAACATAACATGTATATGACATTAAAAGATTTCAATCAAAAAAGAAACTTACCCAGTTTGTTATCACTAAGATCCAAAAATACCAAATCGATGCAGTTAACAAAAAGGTTGTTCGGTATGTTTTCAATCCTGTAAAAAGAGTCAATTCAAAATACTTAATATTACCTCTCTGATCAAACAGGTATTGCATTAAAGAATTTTTTAAAAAGGTATTACATCTCATGAACCTCATGAAAATCGAATAGGTGTAATTCATAGGGAAAGCCTAAGGTTTTTCAATCAAGAGAAATAAGATATTCCAATTTTATTTAATACATCAATTATAATTTTTTGAATTTGCATCATAAAAAATTTAACAAATGCATTCCTGAGAAGAAATCTTATTGAAAAATATTCAAGACATTCAGATATGAACAGAACATGGCACTGATTATTAGTTGTAAGGAATGATTCTTAAAAGGTGTAAAATCAGCTTCTGCAAACTATTGAGCCTGTGGCTGAATGGTTAAAGGCATTTGTATACTGGACTAAGTCTGGCTAGAGGGAGCGAGTTTGATTCTCACTGTCGGCTTACTCTTCATTTCCGATCGCATTGTTTAATTGTAGCTGTAATGACGACCCAAGTCAAAGTTGTGATAAAGAGCAACTAAAAATTAAGATGAAGGTAAAAACTAGTCAAAATTGATAATAAAAATATTGCAATTTTTTTAAAAACTTCCCTGAGAAATATCCTGCTGACTCAAGTTTAGTTCTAAAAAGATACTTTCATATATCAGAAGTATGGCTGTTTAATAACAAGACAGGGCTTATGTAAGTTGAACCACAGCACACATATGCAAACCAAGTAGTATATATAGATCAATAAGCAAGCTTAAATAACCTCTGAAAGTTTCAATCTGCTCTTGTCTTTAATTCCCAGTTATACATTCCTTGAGTTAGATCTATTTTACTGACAAGTCATAGAATGGTTGGTTCAAAAATCAAACAACACTTTGATATGTTGTGTTACTAAAATACAATTGCATGTGAGATGCATTCTTCCCAATAAACTCCAGTTAGCATATGAAAAGATTTGGTAGCTGATTGGCTAAATTTTACTGAAAATTTCAAATTGATGTGTGGCTTGATTTTCAAACTTACTTGCGTAACTTTTTCAAATTTTACTGTAACAGATCTGGGCAGTCACCCAATAGAAAATGTCATGTGACCAATGTCTTTGGCAGCATGCGGTGCTGGGGATGATCAATTAAAAGATTGGAGGGGATCAATTTAACAAGCACCCCCGCACAAAAAACATGTTTGGGGAGGATTTTCGAAAAAACATATCTTCTAGACATTAATGAATATTTGAATTCCAAGCCCTCTAGTTCTGTTGGTGTGGCCTGTACGCATTATACATACATAGCCAGCTAGGTATACCTAATTAAAAAATGAAGAAACCTATGTTGATGTTTAATAATTTTCAGATTGCTCATACCAAAATGTTAACGAGAGGAGGGCTATGGAATTCATGGAAATTAGAGGGAGGGGGGCATTTGTTTTTTTTTCTAAATATTCCTTGCCAAATCATAGACACTGGTTATATGACAGGAAATATGATGTATAAGAATAACATTTTTCAAAAGCTACTTATACTCACTCGTTGTTGCTGAGATTGAGTACTAATAAGCCTTTGACCTGTTCCAATTGTTCTGGTACTTCAGTCAACTTATTATGGCTGAGATCCTGGAATTAGAATAAACATCCCAAAGGTCACTTATAATCAACGATTTCTCAAAAATTCAGAGACAAAAAACTTGGAATAATAAAGAGAAAAAGAAAAAAGAATGAAATCTTTTGTTCTGCCAAAAGAACATTTTTGATCAATTACCATAAGTGTCCACTTATAATGTTGCTCCCAAACTTTTTCAATTTACAGTGTCTATAAGGATTTTTCACAGCATCCCATGCCAACATTATTCGCCATCACAGTCAATAATTGAACAACTGTAGAGTCAAAATTTGAAGTAATGTAAAAAAAAAAATCCATCAAAGAATAAATAAGGTTAGAATAAATTCTATTTATAACATCACTGGCATTTTTCACTGGGAAATATCTAAAATAGAGTGAAAAAATATCTAGATGTCATTAATAAATCCTTCAAAATAAGGCTCAGAAAAGCTGTTTAAAAAATATTTTAGAAGGGGAATAGTGAAGTACTGATACCAATTTTCAAGTCTGTCGACAGAACAATGTAACCATGAGCTCAGTAACACGCATACAAATGCACACATAAAATGAGATAGAACCCTTCACCAACTTTGATGGCTATGGTTGCAGATATGTTCACGTGGTTAGTTAGATGCCAGTTAGATGTTGCTTCCTATCATTGAGACCGTCCATCAGGTCACATGATTATGATTGTCAAGAACTGTGGTTTTGGAACTTTGAAAACTCAAGAGCTCCTCCCATAAAGAATATTGGGGATCACAGCTCTTAATCTCATCGAAAAAATGTTTATCCCAGCAAAGAAATTCCTTTTTTCGATGGGGTAAGATGAAAGGGGCAACAAAGTCAGGGGAATCCAATCTTTTGTACTGATAACAAAACTTTTTTGATAACAGATATAACAATCCTCTAATAGAGCCATATTCAAACTCTTTTTGGGGCCATGGCTGCCTTAAGAGCTTTTCTCAGATTCTAAGCCCCCTTCCCGTCAAACAGAGATACAAAATGTACAAAAATTCATTTATTATTATTTCAGTCCATGCTTCCCATATAGGAGGCCATATGACCCCCTTCCTTGCTGAGAATTGCTACTCCAATTGTTTGTCTAAATTTCATTAAACAACATTGTGAAAAAAAAACAAGGAAGATATTAGTGTCCACATTAATATCTTCCTTGTTTTTTTTTCATGTACAATAATCCTCTAATACTTCACTTCTATAAAAAAAAACAAAAGGGGCCAATATTTTGGCATCACATCCAGCAACATTTCAGACTGAAGAATCCAATATATTTCATATGATTCAATGTTCATAGTATGATACCAATTGAAAAAACTGCAAAGATGAATAATTTTTATATCTTTTTTCTACTTACCACAACAGATAAATCACTGGAAAGAAAAGCCGTATCTGGAACACCAATATCCGAAATCTGGTTATGGTGAAAGACGAGGGAACGCAGGGATTTCAAATCGCCTAATTCGAATCCCATTTCTTTTAAATTATTGCGAGTGATGGACAGATGTTCCTGGGAAAAGGAAATAGAAAAATTAAAGAAGACCCTTTTCTTAAAAAATTTTTAAAAAAAACAAATAACAAAACAAGGCTATATGCAAAACATCCACAAACATATATAATAAATTTTCAATGAGTGTACTGATACAATACACTGATTCCAGGCAGAGTGCACTGATACTACACACTGATCCCAGGCAAATGGCTAGGGAGCAAAACTTTTGATCCTAGACAGAGTGCACATGAACTCTGATTCTAGGCAGAAATGCTGATCTATTCGTAAATAACCTATTTTAGTAATTCAACTAAAATGAAATGTAAAAACCAAGTTCAGTATAAATGACCTGCAGTCAGTGTTTAGGCTAAAAAAAATTTGAATTCAGATTGAGAAGATCAGTCCCTTCTTATTTATAAGAGTAACTCATAAGGGAGGAGCAAAAATATGTTTTTTTTTGTAAATTTTAAAAAGTGAAGGGCTTGAACCTTGACAAATGTCAAAATTGAGATAAAAAATAATTTTGGGTGGTGGCCACCCTTTCTATCCAGACAACTGACCTGAACATGTCAGGTCTGTTTCCATTTCAGGACACAAACTAAGAGCCTAATTTAAGGCACAATTCTGGTTTTGGAGTTTTAATGTAGATTGATTCCAAAATACCAAGATTAAAGGATGATCTCATGATACTAATACTGTTTAATATGTATGATAAATATAATATATATATATATATATATATATATATATATATATATATATATATATTCTGTTAAATAGGTATCCGCTAGATTACAGGGAAATATATCATCAAAAGACAAAACCAAAATAATTTTTTCAGTTTATCAGTTTTTTTAATGATTTTCTGATAGTATGGAAAATAGAAAAATGTATTTTCAATACAATCTATATAGTGTGAATTATGTGATGAAAATAACTGAATATTATTTGTGTATAATGAAATTCAATATAAATAGAGTCAAAAGTATAATAAACTGCGTGTGTGTGTGTGTGTAAGGTAGGATGAAAAAAGATAAGATGAAAGACAATCACTTACCAGTCTTTTTAGACAGTTGATTTCTTGTGGAACGGCTTCAAGGTTGGTTCTGTTGAGACGAAGCCATCTCAACCCAGTCATTTCAGCTACATCTTGGGGAAAAATGGTCTAAAAAGGAAAAAGAAAACAAAAATTTGTCAATTCATAGTTCTTAATATTTGAAGATAATGCCCTTTAATTATTTTTTATTAGTATTTCTTTCATCTTAATTTCAGTTGTTTTTAAAAACTACTATTCAGACCATGATAATCAGTCTACTGCTGTTAGTAGAAATATTATCTTGAATTTTATTATTAGATGAAACATTGTCAACTGTTATTGATTTTTCTCTAGTATTTCTTCATACTAATTTTAGTTGATTTTCATTGCAACCATTCATGTTGTCTGTCTACAGCACAGAAAGGAAATGAAGAATGGACACTTAGCAAGACTAACTTGAATCCTTTTTGTCTCAAGAAGCCTGTTTTTCCACAACAGCTGCTCTACTGCTTCAGCTACAAGAGCTTATCAGTTGACAGAACAACCAACAACTTTTCTATCTACCACTTGAAATATTTAGTTTATTTGAACAGAAAATGACTAAAACTTAACAGGGGAGTGATGGAGTAGCAGTAAAGTTAGTGGGTAGAATATATCCCCAAAACAAATCCAATTAGCCCTAAAACACTATATATTTTAGATTGAATGGAAATTGACAGATTTATTAAATGAATCCTACTTTTATGAGGAGTTAAATGAAATGCTAGTTTCTGAATATTTACAATGAATAAAAGCTAATATTTCATGTTATTAGCTTTATTACAGTGTATGAAAATGTGCTGTATCAATAAATTAGTTCTGTAGTATTTTCTTGATTTATTTTTTTCTATTAGATGAAGCATTGTCAACCATTAATATTATTATCATTTTTTGACAAATATTTTCTTTCATCTTAATCTTAGTTGCTTTTCATTGTAACTACTCAGGTTGTCAGTCTAGCTCAGCAGTATTCAAACTGTAGACCACCAGGGTTCTGCAAATCAAAGTGATATTTTCACAATATACTTAATAATTCTTCATTACATGATTGATTCCTTAATGACTTTTAAATTTGGGTTTGAACATATTTGGATAATTCTATAAACAAGGCCAAAATCCAATAATTACATACATATGCAAATATACAAATATATGAAGAAGGAAAAGTAGTTCCCAACAAAATTTCATTATTGAAAAGGGTTCCTCAATAAGTTAAAGTTTGAAGACCACTGGTCAAGCTCAATCAATAAGTCACTCAGGCAAAAGGGATGAGAGTTCAAGTCTCACCAAGAGCTCATCCTTTTTTTCTGATTTATGTTGTTGCTTTTGTCTCCTCCAGATAGTCAGAGAGGTATCTTTTATTTAGTATAATTCTGTCTGTCTGTGATTGCAAAACTTATGAACGGCCAGAGTTTGGGCCACCAAATTTTCAGTGGTTATCAATGGGACCCTGGAGCAGGTATTTAACAATTTACATTTTGAAAATTACCCCCTTGAAGTAAGTTTGTTTTATGTTGTGATGGATAGTGGATCAATTTACAATGTAAATTCATGCTAAATTTATCACTAAATGTGTGTCCATCCAAGTTCATGCTTACCAAAAAGTTAACTATCTTCCTGATATAATTCAACCAAAGTCTGTCTATCAATCTATATTTGACAGCCTACCTCAAAAACCAAACGACATAACGCCATGAAATTTTCTTTGTGCATCAATGTGATCCAGGGAGAACATTTTTATTAACAAATTAGGTTAGGAAATCACACCACGGGAGAAGATTTGAAATGCAAATTTATGCTAAATTGGACGTTATTTTTCAGCTGTCCAGTTACTGCTGCTGAAAAACAACTTTCGCATAGTAAGCAGGGATTTCGTATCGTCCTCAGAGAGGAGGGGAGAGTAAAAGGGAGAACAGTGGGCATTTACTTAGGTTTCGTTCAGGGGTTGAAGGAAAAAAGGACATTGTTTATTCTTTGGAAAACGTACACACGTATTTTCCAAAATCGTAAAAAAATACTTCAAAAGGTAACAAATATCACATTTTAATATCAAATTAAATCAAAAACTCCGATTTCCATCTATTTTAATAATTCAAATTCTTGGGGTGTGGGGCAGAAATTTACTCCACCTTTCAGTCAAGTAATTTGAATTGATAAAGCTATAATATAATTTACTACAGCATGATTCTGTAGTCCATTGAATGATTTCCGTCCATCCGTAATCATTTTGGGGCGATTGTTTCACCAATAGGGAATAGCCTCCGACAGAAATGAGACGAAGGCGAATTAATTATTCGCAGAATTATCCGGTTTCGTTTTGAGAAGATCAAATATAGGGATCTATAATTACTGACTACACAGATATATCAGCTATTTTCTAAAATAAATAGATAATAAGTAAGTAAAGAAAAAAAAAGGGTAGGTAGGGGAAAATAGTCAGCAGCTGGCATCGTTTTTAGAAGATCAAATATCAAAAGTTACCTCATCACTTTTTTATTTTTTCAAAAGAAATAACATTGATACGAGTAATATACTAAAAAAAACAAACAACAGTCAAGATTCGGTTTATTTCACGTCGTCATTTTGGTAGAAAAAATGTTTTTTCTCAGTTGATTTTATGGGTACTCAGTCAAAAGGACCTTCGATACTTTAGGAAATTTGTCAGTTTTGGGGATTTTTTTTAGAAACATTCAAAAAGAAAAAAGTGTTTTAGTGGGAAGTTTATCGTTTAACTGAACCCTTCCTAATAATAATAGTTTACAATACTTATCTAGTAAAAAATAAATAATTTGCTTCTATCTTTATATGAATACTTATACTACATATGAAAAATAATAGTGACGAATGACATTATAAAAAGATGTTTCGTCACTCCTTCAAGAAAAAAACTACTTGACAATTACATGAAAACAAATTGTCATGATTATCCAACAAAACTGTCATACGAAACTTCGGGTGTGAATTTCTCCTTTAGTGCTAATGACAGTCAGTATTTTGATGTGTTTTTTTATTGTTGTTTTCTCTAAAAAGGAATCTGATTTTTTTTCGGGAAATTTAAGGCTAATCTCTTATCAACTGACAAAAAAGATACATCGTCATTCTCCTTTAGTAATAATAAGTGATGTATTTATAGGTAGAAGAGAAAAGACAAAGCTAATTGTAAGCGGGCATCGTTTCAAGGGGATCAAATATCAAAATTAGCTCATCATTTTTTTCCTCAAAAATATGTCCAAGCAGCAAAATATTAAGAAAGAAACAAACAATTACATATATCTTTATAGAAATTTTGTTATTCTTATATCAATTATGAAGAATTTTTTGTGATCTCCGCTGTTAGTTGAGTGTTGTTGAAATAACAACTGATGTTGGTAAATTTATTCAAGTTTAACCGTAAAATATTAGTAATAATAGTTCACCATACTTCATCTAATAAGAAATGAATAATAAACTTATATCTTTATATAAATACTCATACAACAAATTAAAGATAATAATGACGAATAATATTTTTTTTAAAGATGTCTTGTCACTCCTTCAAGAAAAAAAATCTACTTGACAATTACATCAAAACAAATTGTCAGGATTATCCAACAAAACATTTTACTGTTGAATCGAAACAAATCAAAACTGTTAACTTACGAACAAACTGAAAAACTCACAAATAAATCAATTATTTTATTCATTTTCAATCGATTTTTTAGGGGGGGTCTAATTTTTAAAGATATAAACACATTATTTTCCGACGACTACTACAGTAGTGAGTGAGTGAAGTGATAACGGAGATCGCCCTTGAAATTACTACTAATTTCAAAGGATCCAATGAATATAAATAAACCAAACTACGGGGATGAAAGCTAGGGTGTAAAATGTCCTCATTAATCCCGTGCAGGTAAGTGAAAAAGGACTTACCTGGAAATTATTCCGAGTAAAATCTATGCCTCTCACAAAAGGCAACACCCCGGTGGCTGCCATTTTGTTTGCTTCTCAGTGATGTCACACCACTTCCGGCGAGCTTCGACTTTAAGTAGTAAACTATTTATAGCAACAGATGTTCTGCTAATTTTTTTACAAGTTTTTATAAGTACTGAGTGTAATGAAGTTGACCAGGACAAAGATTGAACCAAGATCTAAAAGCGTATTCATGAGTTTGAATTTCAAATCCCAGCAATTTCTAAGCCTGAATAGATGTTTCAAGAACAACGTCATTACTATATAAATATGCTATCCCAGCACCGCCCTTGCTCTATAGTACTAGTTAGTAGCTATGATCTGCTAGATTTTACAATTGATATAAGTACTGAGTGCAGTCGATTGGGAGTGAGAAAAATTCGGTTAAAGTCTAAATGTGTTTTCATAAATTTGAATTTAAAATTCCATTAATTTTCATGCGATAATGATTATTTTTGCAACAACGTCTTTACTGTATGAGCTATCCCCGCACCGCCTCTGCCTTTTAAGAAGTTGCGCATTGCTTTATCCGAAAAATCTGTCTCGGATTTCGGATATTTATTTTTAGAATGAAATTAACAACAGGCTCTGATCCTGGGTGGAGTCCAGGGGTTTGGACCCTTCCTCCCTACTCGAGAAAGCGCTATTAAAGAGAAAAAAACATTTAGATAAAGAAACTAAATGCCCCCTCATCCCCAGTAATCATGTTACATTAAAAACAAAAATTTATTCTTGTCTCATCAGAGAGATGAAGTTGAAAAAAGTATTTTTAAAGATGCCCCCTTCCTCCCAAAAGATACGGTTCCACCCCAAAACAAAGTTTTTTTTTCTTTTTTCAAACAATCTTTCGTAAAGGATTTCATTCATCAACTCTTTATACATACTTGCTTATTGATATAATCTTATCAATTAACTAATTATTACCTGTGAAAAGATTCACTGATATATTTGAATTCCCGTGAGATGATCTTATTTTAAAAAATTATATACCTATATAGAAATATACAAACATATATATACATATATATATATATATAATTACACATTATACATATACATATATATATATAATATATATATAATTACACATTATACACACACATATATACATATATATATATGTATATATATATATATATGTATATGTATACATATATATGTATACATATATATATGTATATATATATATATATATATATATATATATATATATATATATATATATATATATATATATATATCGAGCACTTAATGGAATAAACCCATCACACACCAGATATTATATTATACATATTATATTCCTGATTTGTATTGTGTAAAATTGTACAATATATATATATATATATATATATATATATATATATATATATATATATACATATATATATATATATATATATATACATATATATATATATATATATATATATATATACATATATATATATATATATATATATACATATATATATATATATATATACATATATATATATATATATATATATATACATATATATATATATATATATATATACATATATATATATATATATATATACATATGTATATATATAGTGGGTTGTGGATTCGCTACACAAACTAGCTCATGTTTCAGCTCTCTTTGGGCCTTGTCAGGCAAATGATTACCTATGTTTTTTGGGGTCTATTTATTGGGAATTTAGTGAGAATGTTGTGAGTGTGGTAGTGGGTGGTGTGGGAATATTCATTTTGTTAAAGGGGTTTGAACTCCATATGGGGTCATTCCTGCAAAGATGCTTAGTAGTGGTCTGGGAATAATTTCTATTTTGACCTAGGTATCTTGGCATTGGGTTTTATTGCCCCTGTTGATGCCTTTTGTAGCTCTAGTGGATAGTATTAATCTTGATGTTTAATTTATGTTTGGGTATGTTTAAAGGTAAAAGCTGGTAATGGGAAGTTTTTGGGATGATGGACATGGGGGAGGAATAGTCTACTTACTTTATGATTTATTGGTGTTGTTTCATGTTGATTAAAAGAAATTTAGAGTGGTGCCTGCACTGTATTATGATCTCATTCTTTCTATCTAGTAGGTGTTCCTAGGTTTTTTTGTGATTATATATATTTATATTTATATATATATATATATATATATATATATATATATATATATATATATATATATATATATATATATGTATAAAACATTGAAAAACCTTCATAAAGCACATCTTCAGGTATTGAGAAATAATTGACTGAAATTACATAAGTTTTGGGATTTTAAAAATATATTCGATGTTTAAACCTGTAAAGCTTTCTTAACTATACATATCAGAGATGAACTCCATGGTGATGCAATTGGCTAGTATTTGAGTTCCCAAAATACCAATGGGCCAAAGTATATATTTGAATATGTATATATATAGTGAAATAATGGATTCGCTTTCACCATAAATAAAGCTCTGCTTTAACTTGATATCAAGTGTATAGAGCTCTTTATGAAATAAACCCATCACACATTAGATATTGATTTACTGATTTGTACTTAAGTATATATATATATGCATATATATTATATATATATATATATATATATATATATATATATATATATATATATATATATATATATATATATATATATACAATAAATAGTGGAGGCTGTTGTGCACTTGGTAAAAATACCTACCCAATTCCTATGCAGTTCAAGTAGTTTCTCCACATTCTCTTACTTATTTCAAGACTTGATAGTTCACTACTTCCAAACTATTAATAGTGTAAATGGATGTTTGCATCTTATCAATTTCATCTGAGGTTTCAATAAAAAGTGACTGAACTCCTTTAAGTGTTGGCTAGAAGAAATTTTATCAGCAAAATTGTTACCTCTAAGTGGATGAGTCATCTGTCATGGACAAAGATACAAATGAAGAAAAATTCACTCTGTTCATTATATACATCTACAAATACAATCAAACAAAACTTTTTAAAAAATGAATTTTAGACAGGCGTGTACTTGAAGATTTGGAGGCCTGACAGTTCTTGGTTCCTTGATATGGCTCCCCTCTCTCCAACATTTACCACAAAGGTATAACTTGGAATCTGTGGGTAGCTCATTTAAAGGTTTGCAAAAGCTTAGCCCAGTGGTCTTAGGGAGGAGGGGTAACATCTAAGGGAGCCTCTCAAAAGCTCAGCCTGGAGGCCAAGATGGCAGATAATCCATCATAGATTCTACCAGGGCTAATATGGCATGGGTGCACTTGGCAGTTGCCTAGAGACCCCACAATTTTAGGCACGCCTCAAAATTCAGGTTGAAAAGTAAAAACTTAATTTGAATGTGTTAGGGGCAAGGATGGGTTAGGGGTACCGGTATAATTTTGCCTGGGTGCCTCAAATATTCTTTAGATGGCGAAGAGTGAACCTACCTGAGGAAAAAAATGCAAATAATTACATTGAAAATTATAAGCTCACTCAGGGAAAGGAGAAAGGACTATATCATTAGTCCCCACCAAAAGCTTATGCAGTGCCCTCTATACTGTTATACTGAATTAACTACGAAATTCTTCTTTTAGCTAGATATCGAAAACGTCACTCCCTTCGAAAACCTCTATAAAAGCCTTGGACGCACATGGACGCTCATTGGCGCTGGCACTCACTTGTTGCCAACTACTCACTCCCTCTTTTCTTCTTCCTAAGATCGTTATCATTTCATCGACCGCTGGGCGATCCGATCTTGACCATTCTTCCACCATGACCTATCTCTGTACTAACTTTGCCCTTTTCACTTCACCAATATTGAAGCATCACACATACGCACAGCTACACAGTTACAACAACGTGTCATCACCACATGCTCTAAACGCGTATACACCTCTCACTCTTGTGAATGAAATAGCAATGCTTTTTGCTATCCGATAGTCATGATAATCTTTCCTAATTTTATTCACTTCAGGAAAACACGCATGTATAAAACTCCATGTTCTCTGTCTTTCATGGTCTGTCCGTTGAGTGTCTATCAGCTATCCAGAGAATAGTCTCCAAGTTCATACCCACAACTTGGCAGTTTGGCTCACACACTGAACCCAGTTTCCACGTATCCCTTGGTACGATCCAAGCCATACGAATTCACGAGCGGTTCAGAAAATTTGCTTTGACTCCGATGCCAGCACTGTCAATGACAAGAAAGTTCCCACCTTTCGCTATCTCTTCTCATCTCTTTAAGCGATCGATCAGATTTATGTTATCCTTACATGTACTTCATTTTCAAATGTCCTTGTATTAAATGTATGTCTTAATTGTCCATCCAAATCGTTTTATGTGTTCTTTTTGCTTTGTTTCATCTCCACATCTAAGTTCATACTTGGCGTGCATTCTCTTCATATATCTTCCTTTCTCTTTTAATATCTCCAGTGACATTGCTGCCAACATTCAACCATCCGCAGTCCAAATTCTTTGTCTTCCAACATTCTTTGCGCTACCAATTCCTCAATTAGAACAACTAAAACCAAGTGGTCATCCTATACTAATGTCAATAATTTCAAAGCATAGAAGCCTAACAGAAAAGAAAAAGACATACCCCACCAGTCATTAAGTAAATTACCGTTTTTTTTTCCAAAAATCCATTTTTCTTTAAAAAAACAGATTTTCAAATGATTCGTTGACTCCCATAATCTTCATGGAAATCCAACAAGTGTTCAAACTCTGAGAAGCCCTGGTTAACAATATTTCGTCTAATAAAAAATAAACGATAGAAATTGAAAAACAAAATTTTTAGAAGGGGTCTACAGGGTGTAGTAAAGCACATTTGCAAGGTTCTGGGACAAAAGCTGTGTTCGATAGTACTCACACAAGTTGAAAAAAGTAAAAGAAGAAATGCAATAAAAAATATTTTCAAAATCCAAAATAATATTTTTAGAAGATGTCTAGTGAAGTACTCATGTAAAGTTTGCAAGGGTCTACGTCAAATTGTGTCTGGGAGCACTAACAGAATAAAAACCGAGTGAAAAAGGAAGAATACCTCACTGTAATGATCATGAATTCTGCTATTCCTTTTTGTCTGTCAAAATAAAGTGCAAATAATTACCAATTGTAGTATGTCAGAATTGGGACTACAAGCCTTGTGTCCAAAATGGAAATGAGCATGGGTAGCCCCATTTTCGGTGGTTAGGGTCAGTCTCTTCAACCAGAAACCATTGACCTAGACTCATGTGTTTTTTTATTATCTCTTCCTTTTCTATTGCTATTGACATAGCCAGAGACCAAATGCATATCTAAGCAACAATAACAAAAAAACAGCAACTAACCAAAAGATACAACTGGTGACAAGGAATTTTGATTTCACTTTATTTCAACCCACAAATATGGAACAAAGAAAAATATCCTAACACATTACCCATCTTCTGACTGCAGATCCCAGTAAAAAATTGTCTGGTCGAGGAAATGGGTCGACTGATTGAAAGAAATCTTTTTATTTCCAAGATGATTGTTGATGATAGACATCAAAAAGCCATGCCTCTAACGTTCGGAGATGATGAGATAAACGATATTGTGGAGTCACTACCAAAAGAGGGACTCACACCACGAGAAAATAAGGCGCACCTTGACAGACTAGTCAATACTATCAAAAATTATTTTCACCCCCAACACAATGTGGAATACCAGAAATTCGTTTTCAGGTAGCACTGGCAGACATCAGACAATATAGATGGCTCCTATACAGAGTTAAAAATCTGACCCCAACCTGTAGCTTCCTTGGGGATGAAGCAGAGAGAGAATCACAGCTATTTGCTGGCTGCAGATTGCATAAATGTGATGGTGACTGATCAATTCCAAAGTGTCCCTACAGTATCTGTTGTAATATGTGAACATGATACAGCCAACAGCTTCATATATCCAACACATGACTGACTTTCAACTAGATGTGAATTGTCTCAGCAGCAACAACTCCAACCAATCACAGCAGACTTGCAGAAATTATGAAGAATCATAGCCACATCCTTTGGGACGACTAAGTTACCCTGCATACGGCTGTTGATGCAGCAAATGCTAGAACTCAACCATTTCACCTCAATCTGTTGCTCTAAAACTCAACCACAAGGCCAGTTGCTCTCAAGAAACGTCAAGCAAAAGGGTTAACCACTTTGACAAGCCACCTACAACACAACAATGGGTTAAGCATTGATGACAACACAAACTATGTGTTCAAGTGTGACATCATAGCAACCCAAAACACAGCAACATGGCCTCACTTATCTGAAGATGAGAAAGAATTAAAACATTACATACACTCACAACAAGCAAAGATTAATGAGATTCATCAGAATGTTTGAAAACCCATGCTGAGAACCATGCAACGTGCACATGAAAGAATAATGCTGGGCCTCACATGGAGAGACCACAAAACAGCACAGTACATCCGGGAAAAGACAAGAGTTAGAGACATCATAGAATCCATAAAAAAATCTCAAATGGCGGTGGGCTGGCCATGTTGCAAGAATGGTAGACAATTGATGGACATCACGACTCACAGCATGGATTCCCTGAGACCACATGCGCAACCGAGGCCGGCAAAATGTTAGATGGAGAGACGAGCTAGACAAGTTCAGGAAGCACTGGCTCCGTGATGCCCATAATAGAGAAGTGTCGCAAATCCTGGGGAAGGTCTATGTCCAACGACGGACGCTAAAAGACTGATGATGATGATGATGATGACCCATATATATGCATACATCTAGCACAAGTATCCACTTTTGAATAATATATAAATTTTCTAAAAGGAATTTACTTTGAGAATCATATGGCCTTTTCTTGGTCTCATTATCCTGGATCACTTTATATTTTGCCATGCTCAAGCTTAGTTTGGCACAAGGTCAACATTATTTCAAAATTTGCTACATTAACAAATGGTTTGTGAGAGTGAGCTTGCTAACTGCTATTCCATAGTGAGACACACAGACAATATTGATATTTATTCAAACCCAGCTAAGCATGGCACAAGGCCACAATAGTGGGGCATTTGATATCATTTGCTCAACTTCTAATAATATCAATATCGATAATTTAATTTCAATAATTACAAAATCGATAATTTCTTTTCAGTTAGTCTGTTCATGAATTAGGAATAAAGGGAAATAACTCTTAAGGAACCAATTCTGAATTTTGTGATTTGAGTTACCAGATCAATTTTCCCCACACAACATTTCATTTTGGAGAGTTTTTTTTTATGTATTAAGAGTTAGCAGGAATCATGAAAATATGTTTTTGTTTTTTCTTTTTCTCCTCAACTTTTTTTCTTTACTATTAAAATCTCTTAATACATGGGACAAGCATTTATAATTTACCAGAATTCATACCTACAGATTGAATGCTTTTTACATATATACATGTATATAAATAATATATATATATATATATATATATATATATATATATATATATATATATTTGAAATACTTGCTAGTAATTGGAGAATAATTTTTTTCTGCTTTACAGCAGCCATAAAAGCTCACTCAGAAATATTCAAGTAAAATTGTAACCCTGATTGTTGTCACTGATCACGTGAAATTGGTGCTACTGGGTATAAGAAATTCAGGAAAGACTTATTCTTGCAGTAAAATGCAATAGGATGTTCCAATATTTTTGGTTCAGTACAAAATCAAAGGTAATTTTCTGAAGTGAGATATCTAGGCATTCATTTAGTCAGGGAAGTGTATGTTAATCATTCACCTTTACGGTTCGGTCATTGTTTAATATGTTATTCTATATTATCTTTAATTCATTATGAGATGAACCATTGTCAATTATTAAGTTTTGTCTAGGGTTTCTTCCATCATATTTTACTTACTTTTATGCCAAGTAGTAATAGTTTTATGTTGCTTCAACTTTTGAGTTACCAACCAGACTTATTATTATTAAATTTTGAATAGTATTTCTTTCATCTTACAGTTGGTTTTTATGGCAACCTCTCATTCAAAAGTCATTCATAAACAGCCTGCATTGGAAATAAAGAGGCCCAAACCTGTTCTTAATGATGAATAATTATCAACAACAGTGGCAAAAGACCCATGGACAACAATTTGTCCACTTTTTGGAGGATTTAGGACTTAAACAGTAACCATATCACATTATCTCTAGGGAATGGGAAAGGTTAAAGAATTGGAACTTGAGAACTCAATGAATTGCTTCTTGACTGTTCCAGACCACCACATTTCTCGGCTGATTGTGTCTAATCTTACAGAATTGGGTTATAATGTCTTGCAGCATCTTCTATATTCATCTGACATTATTCCTAATGATGATCATGTTTCCGAGTATTTTGAACTTCATAACTGTAATAAAAGATTCAATTTTAGGGAAGCCATGATTTCTGCTTTTACTGAATTGGTGACCACTAAACTTGAATTTTTTTTATAGCAATGGCGTATTAGAGGATTGTTGGAAAAAAAGTTTTAGCTTCAAATGGGTCATATTTGATTAAATATCAAATATTTTTTGTTGTTTAAATCATCCTTCATCTTACAATTCAAAAAATTATTTTTCTCTAGCTTTCTTACATCCTACCATTCCTCCTCCACAGCCTCTTTTCCCTTTCCCTTCTCCTTCTCTTTTCATAATTCCTTCACATTAAATATTATCAAGTAGGTTTCTCGGTCAGAAAGCATAACTGGTTCCAGCTCAAAAGGGCCAGGGATCAGATAGAAACAGTTGTAAAGAAGAAAAAGAAGAATCCATCATCATCATCATCATCATCATCATCATCATCATCATCATCATCATCATCACCACCATCACCAACACCACCACCACCACCACCACCACCAACACCACCACCACCAACACCACCACCACCACTACCACCATAATACTAATGATGATGATGATGATGATGATGATGATGATGATGATGATGAAGATGATGATGATGATGATGATGATTTTTTTGTTGTTGTAATGATTTACATCCCTGACCCATGAAAAATCTGTGGATGCTGATCACCAGGATTATCCAGTTGCCTGAATCTTTTAATTCTATTCCTTATCCTTTCCAATCTTTGTTGCTCTTCTGGTCATGGTACAAGAAAAAGCGAAAACTTTCTGATAAACAAACATTTGTTTTCTTTTCCTTTTACCAAAACAGGTACAATAATTACCGATATGTTTTTATTTATTTGTCTGTTTATTTATTTGTTTGTTTTCTGTCACAGTGAAGGGTACTGATTTATAAAATAAATACTGATAGGTCAAGGGTATAATCATGATACGGTGGTGAAATTTTAAGCATTAAGGAAGTCAGTCAGATTGTTTACATTGGGGGAAAAGGATAATACATAAAAATAGCAAATGGTTTCGATGCCAGAATTAGAAAAAAAAGACTGTTGTCATTTTTGATGACACGGATACATCAGTTTTTGAAGAACTGACAAATGTCACCTTGTTTGTTATATGAGCTAAGTAGCACAAGAGGTCTGGGGAGGGACATCCTCTGACGTCTTCCGACTATCTTTTGACATCTTTAAATTCTAATTTATTTCTTATCATATTCCCCTCATGACTTGATTTGTTCGATAGAAAAGTCACACACAATACCTAACCCTTCTTGGACAGGGGAAAAATACAAAAAATCTTACATGACTGATTCCATTGTCAAACAGTGACCAGAAAAAAGTATTATGAATAAAAGTTATCGAAAAAAGTCAGGGTAAAAAAGTCATAGCTTTGGTTTATTTATTACTATAAATTCAAATATCATTTTGTTGGAAATAATTACTCATCTTTTACTACAAATCAAATAAAGCAAAGTATTGCTTATTTTATTTCTATAAATTAAATAAATGAGAATATTGCATATCTTATTAAAATATCACTCATTTTATAACTATAAATAAGAAAATTAAAATATTACTTATTTTTTAAAATTATTCTAATTTATTTGATCTATGGTCATAAAGACCATAGATCAAATAAATTAGAATGTTACTTATTTTATCTAAGCATTTGTTCTATGACTTTTCTCTCATATCACAAACCAAGGTTTTCTTTACTAATCTTCGTATAACTTTTTTTCCAAATCTGCAAAATGACTTTTTCCGTGACTTCAATTCCTTCAACCCTGTCCATATGTATGGTAAAAAATTACTGCACATGTAATATTGATATTTTGTCAAGTCCTTACAATTATTAGAAAGTTTTAATATATGAGTTATCAATATTTTTTAGAATATTCATATTATAAAGGGAAAAAAATTCACAGGTGATTAAATTTACTCAATATGTATTTTTAAAAAAATCTATCTTGAAACGTAAACAAACAAATTTACATTTTCGTAACATGTTATATAAATAATCAATATAGCTTATTTTTTTATTTTTTTAAAGAAATGTTCTTTAATCGGTGTTCTTTAGGAAAATAGGGTTTATTTTATTTCTTTAGGTTCTCTTTAAGAGTGAGACTCAATATTGTCAATAGATGATAATAGTACATAATTAAGTTTAGGAGAAAAATGATCTTGATGATGGGTCACTTGGTTGACATGGGTCAATTAAGGGCAGTTGTCCTCACGCAATTCTACCCTACGAAACGGCTTTTTGCGTAAGTTTTTCTCAAAACAGACTTTGTTAATTAAAAGTTTTTGAATATTCTTTAGTTTTCGTTGATTATTGAAAAAAAAAACAAAACAAAAAACAAAAAACAACTTATATTTTGAAAGACATAAATAAAAACACACTATCATGGGAAGTAACTTGTATTCTCTTTACTGCACAGTTATTTCCCATGATTTTCTGAAATTGAATAATTGATTTTGGATGTTACAGACAAAAAATAAACGTACAAATACCACCAATGTGATTAAGATCATGAGAATCCATTTTAACTCTTAGATTCATAGACCGTTTGTAATCGCTGTGGAACTCTTCAATGAAGAGGATAAAAAAATGGATTTCATTTGTGAATTGCATTGAAGAAAATTTTTTTTAAATTACCAAAAAGTACAGGGAGAATTTGGTCAGAATTTGTTTTTCCTTGAATAACTTTGGATTCATTAAAAGAATTTAAAAGTTAGAATTCTTGTTAGGTACCACATTACCATTATCTAAGTGTCAATGTGCCATAGAACAACATCCAGAATCAGAGCTTTGGAAATATGATTAAAGACTATGAGAATCTACTTGAAAATCCTTGTTTGGCACCAGATGACTAACATATATGTGCCATAAACACCATTTCTTATCAGAACCTTAGAGACGTGAGTTGATCAGAATCTGTAGAGAAATATACTATATATCTTCGTGGATACGATGAAGCATCCAAAAACACCTACAAAAATGGAGTCAATATAGGCTAGCCATGAGAACAGTGACTAAACAGTGAACTAAACTAGGAAATACAGATTGAAATTTGGGCCTCATTTCATCTGAAGGCTTCTTTATCCACTGAAATATACGGTTACAAATAAAATGGAAGAAGTCAGGTTTCCTTGAAATCAACACTTAAAATCCTGGCTTCAATAAGAATTGGTTATATTATGGGGTAGATCCAGGATTTGATTTAGAGATATTTTTCCATTTTATCTTTTCATACATTTCTGTATATGCTCATGACTATCCACACAATATCCCCAAAAGTTCTCAATAGCATCAATACTCCTTCCAAGGGAGAATAATGTTCAACTTCTTCTCTCCAGATGTGATCTGCCATACCAGATTTTTTTAGAATGCCTTTGGTTATAGCTTTTTTATTTAGGGAGGAAAGAAAAACACCCGAATCCCATGATATAAGCATTGCCACTTTTGAAATAAAAACACAGGTTTGTTTAGTCACTCAATAGAAACCATCACATGACCAACATCTCTTGGCAGCATACTGTATTAGGTCAACTAAAAAGTCGAAAAAAGGGCTGATCAATGAATAAGTTATTTCTCTTGCATTTTGTTGGTTGGTGATCATTTAAATAGTCTGAATTTTCAAAAAAACACTACCAGGCACAAACTAAAGGTCCTATGTAGCATAAACGTACATTATAATTTGAAATCCTCCACTAAGAACCTATTTAGGAAGGGAATTTAAAAAAAAAACAAAAAACTTTTTCTTCTAGACATAATAAGGAGTAGAAGTTTGAATTTTCAGCCCTCTACCTCCATTAGTGCTCCCTGTACACATAATACATAGCCAGCCAGATGCACTTGAAAACTGAAGAAATCTATGTCAACAGTTTTGATTGATTGTTTTAATTCTGTTTACTACCATTACTTCCGCATAGTACACCTGAAGAAGGCTGTAGAATGGATTGTCCAAAACCTCGTATGAACAACACAAACAGCAAGAAGAAGTTCAATCATCTGAAAAACTCTTTGACTGTTAATGACCCTTTTCAAAACTATAAATGGTATGTTTTCATTTTTTTTACACCTATTAATGTCCTTAGAAACAAATGACATCACTAACTAATTCAGTGTTGGTTTGATAAATGATAGTAGAAAAAACACTAACCTCACCCCTAACTCTAACCCCTGCCCAAACATGACATTAAAACATGGGTACTATTTGAATCCATTTGACCACTTTGACATGCATTTTACTAAGGCCAATTATCAGTTTTAAAAAAAATTAATTTTGAGAACTATAAGATTGTTAGATGTTTATAGAGAACCACAAAATTCATTTTTTTTTTTTTGAAAATTTATTTTTTGTAAATTGTTTGATTCTTGATATATCTTTGTGGACGGAAATCAAAATTATGAAAGTGGATAAAATTTAACTTAGTAAAAATGGTGTAATTTAATATAACTCTATAATTATGGAATTTATTTTGTCCTCAAAAGTTGATAAAAAATTAGGAAATTCCTCTCTTTCCCACACAGTCTTTCCTCTTCATACACACTACTTCCGCCACCTCAGTCCTCTCTTTCATTATATAGTTTTATGAAATATCTATGAAATATCATTTGCTTTCTTGTGTTGTTATATTTTTAGTTTTCTATTTCCAGGCCATGCCAGATACCCCAGCTAGTTTATAAATGCCAGTGTCTGATACTTTATAACACAAAACAAGTCATGCAATGTTTTTGTTTATATCTGAGAGTGTAGTCCAGTGATTTCTTATTTTGCATACGTAACCCCAAAGTATGTTGCTCGTCACAACTAAGTTGGTACCCAAAACATTTTACAATGTTTTTTTCTGTTTTACATACTCTAATTTCATCAGCAACAAATGACGTAACTAATTAATTCAATGTCAGTTCGATAAAAGATAAGAGTGACAAATATTTGCCGTCCTTCCTCACATCAAATGGTTGACTGGTTAAAACCAGTAAAATCTGGTTCTAACTGTTTTGATGTATTTGTTTTCTTTTTTTTGTTTACACCTGTAGTTTTCTTTAGTTAGTTCTCAAATATAGTTGGAACGTGTTGATGCATAGAAATATTTTGGTTGCCGAAATATACGTCTGATGCAGCATGAATGTTAAAGTACAGGGTACATCAAAAGTCACTAGAGTAATACTTTTAATAGTGCACTTAATTTGTTCCAGATTTGTCCACCCAGTTCAAAACTGTACTGTTAAAGGACTTATTACAATTTAAAGATTTTTTTTCTCCAGCTTATACTCAGTCTCATCTGTTTGTATCACAATATACCTTAGTCGTACTACATCAAAACCCTCGTAAATTAAAACCAAACTATTCAAAGTATTCCTGTATTTTTTGTTCAATTTCTTTAAAAAAAAAGAGAAAAAAAAACTCCTAAAAATTGGTAGACATAAACTAGAAGTTCAATAAGAATTACTTTACTTGTAGATTTCTATTTGTGAGTCAACTTCTTCATCACACTTCAGTTGAGCCAGCAATTGACACAGGTATTCCCAACATCAGCAAGCATTTTGAGTGGGATGTTTCCACAACAATCTCTGATTCTTGCCATGAGTTTATAAGAGTCTCTCGATCTTGTGGCCTAAACTTTAATCTTGATGTGGCCTCTCAAAAAGAAATTTATCCCTAACTTTCGCCAAGCTTCTAGGGCTGCATCTCCTAACTTTTCCTCCCTTGGGAATCCTTAAAATGAATTCCATGTCTTAGGGGATCGCTATAAAGAAAATTTTTTCTCCCTCTTTCATAAAGTTAAATTTCATAGAACAAACATGATATATTTTTATGAAAACTGGTTTAAGGAAAAAATAACATTTTTAAAAATTTTTTTCAAGTTCATTGACAATGCAAAAAATAACAGAAACCTCAGAAGGAGTTTTCCATTCACACGAGAAAAAAATCAAACTGATTGACCAAAAACATCCATAACTAACATCCTGTATAATTCGTATAAACAGAATGAAAACATATGAAAATATGGAAAAGGCACAAGATAAATCAAGGTTGTATGTCATATCGGTCACGGCAATGTTATTTTTTAAGCAAATCCAGATAATGAAATTTGCCTTTCAAATGAGAAATATGTACTTGTCTTTTGGTACACAAATACTTAATTTGGGGTCAAACTTCAGATAAACATACACCAATTTCATCTTCAACTGGAAGGAGATGATTTCTATATTTGCTTTAATCCTTGTTAAATTAGAAAAAGCTTGCCCACATATGTGAGAAGTTGAAAACTGCAGCAATATATATATATTGCTTTTCTATGAATAGCTGGATACTCTTCTCTCACAGAAATCCAGAACTTGTCCTGGGATAGGTCCGTAAATCTCATCTTGAGTGTATGACCAGACAACAGCTCACTAAGTCCTTCCTCTTTGCTTTAAGTAAAGTTCTCTGGATGAGCAGAAGATTTAGAGCATGAATCCCCCGACCAATCACTCTCCTTTTGGAAGGAAAGGAAAATAATGTTTGATTTTGATCGATAGTTCTTCCCAGTGGATTTCAATAAGACTTGAAATTTGCTGATATTTTACTTCACTCTTAAGCTCCAGTAGGAGTTGGAACTTTTCAAGATTTCCTTTTGTAATATGATTTTCACAATGGTTCTGTCTTATCTTAAGTCTAGGAATCTTGTCACTTGAAGTCAATACATTCTCTTTAGGGCCTTGTGACTTGTTAAACGTTCATGGGACAAAAAATGTCTGATAAGTAGTCTAGTCTTTGCAACCATTTTTTTTTTTCTAAGCACTTGGCAAAGTCAGAGAGAGAAGATAACTGCTCAAGAATACTGGGACAAAAAGGAAATAATTAATAGAATATCAAGGCTTTTATAGGCAAGGGCCAAAAAAAATGATGTATTGCATGTGTGGTTAAATTCAAGTTTTTGTATCTAAAGCTAATATTCATTTTCGTATTTGATTTCAATGTAAAATAAACAAGTAATTACAAGATTCTATTTTGCAGTTTATCTCATCAAATCTCATCAGTCTTGTCATAAACATCAACTTATTGTATTGTTCAAACGTGGAACATTTTCATTTTCTTATACTGCATCTTGTCCCAGCATTTTATCCACTATAATTTTAAATGGTGGCATGAGTGAGCTCTCATTAGCTGTGAATTTTCTCTACCAAATAACTTGCTTCTTGAGCCTTCTCACTGCCACTGATTTTCCTTACAGAAGCTGTACTATGTTTATTTCAATGCTGACACAAATCAACTTTAATCTTGAGTTGTTTGAGCTCAGTCTGGGAGTTTAATCTCAGCCTCACCTTTATTAACATCCAAGAACTTTTTAGATTATTTTCTCACAATTGTGTTAGTAAGTGAAAATCTTTTGTGTATATTCATACATGATGTATATTTAAATTTGAGATTATTCTAGTATTTAAAAGAACTTTTGAGAAAAAAATGAGAAAAGAGACAATTGTGAAGAAATCTAATATGTTATTAGAAGTAATCATGAAATATAAAAGTTTTTTTAAAAAGTTCAATTCTATGGTTAAAAGTCCTTCCCCCTTGTTTGCTAAAAATAAAACGTTTATGTGCTGAGATTCTCTCTCTCCCCCTTGTCTCCCCCTCTCTGTTTCTCTCTCTGATAAAGAATTAAAGTACCACAAGAGATTGAACAAATAATGAAACAGTTTTTGAATGATTTGGCAGTGCTAAATTCATCAGATGCCTCAAAGAAGGCTTCAGATATTTCATCATAAGTAAGACCCAGTTCAAGACTGAATTCCCCAAAAATTCCCAATTGAGAGGTCTCCCCTTCCTGCCCCTGTTGGGTCTCCTTACTACCCACAGATGCAAGAATTTATCAAAAATCATCTAAAAAATACCAGCTCAAGATTTGGATATTGTAGGTTTCAAAATGACCATGGAGAACCAAAAGACCACTTTTTATAGAATTAAAATATTTTTAGACGATGCCTAATCCAGTTGAAAGTGACACTTGCTAGTTTAATTGTATATATCAGATACTGTGTCATATCAACTACCTATACTCTCGGTGTGCAATTATTAAGCTTTCTCCACAGTCAAGATAATCTCTGCACTAAGCTGTAAATAATCCCTAGGGGTCCACTGCAGTATTCCCTTTGAACCTGACATTGCGAATTTTGTGGCAGAGAAATATAGTGATCCATTTCACAGGAATTGAAAAACATGGTTATTGAACATAGATTTATACCATGCATTAGAATTTGAATAGATATAATCCATTTAGAATAAATAATGTTTTAAATGTCACAAGCGGTTTGTTATTGTTGTTCACGAAGTATAGTCCAAAAACTAAATACTAAAAACTAAATGCTATAAACTAAATGCTGAAAATAGGGGTCCACTAGAATATTTACTTATTGAAGGGGTCTATCAGTTTTTAAAGTTTCAAAACCACTGGCTTGGTAGAATAATTTCATTGACAACTTGATGCATTTTTGTTGATCATTTTTGCTTGGTCATTGTGAATGCAATATCATACAGCTCATTCAGTGATGTCTCACTGACGACTGAGTAACCCAATAGGAAGGTGTCTGTTCATGCATGCGCAGTAACGTTCCCTCTGATTAGCTGCCAAGTTACATCAAGGGTTTACAACCAGTTCTCATGATATCAAAAATGGCTGGATACTTTCAGGAAAGACCTTGTATATTTACATACTATAACAATTGTAACTTACCATCACAGTCAGTAATGAAGATGAGCATGACCAAGAACACTGGAAAATACAAACAAATGCAATTATAAAAAGATATAGAATCCTTCTCCATCTTTGATGGCTATGGTTGCTCAATAATTTCATACAACTGCTGCTCGGAAAATAGTAGCCAACAATAGCAATGGCTTCTACAAAGCCTTTATCAGATGATGACGCTTGGGTCAGGTATGGTGCCAAGACTTGAAAATAATCACCGCTAATCCAGGTCACCCTAGTGATACTCTGATATCACCAAGCTTTGTTAGGTTTTCTATCACAGGGTATTTTTGCCAGATCCATGCAGCTTATACATGCTTATATGCATAGCAATACTATAATACCTAATAAACATACTTTATAGAAACAAGGGTGTCTGTTGCCATTTCTCCAGGGAGGGGCAAATGAATATATCCAGGGAGAGGTGAGCAAAAAGATATATTCAGATGTTGGTTGATAGGTAAAGGACTAGGGAGTGCTTATGCATGACTCATCCCAAGCCGTCACTGTTGATAATGACGCCTTGATCCTTGGCCTGATAAATTTACAACTGTCAAGCCCAACACTCATCCAGAGAAGGCAAATGTCTTGTTTGCCC
The DNA here is from genome assembly GCA_963457665.1 of Thysanoteuthis rhombus. Classification (NCBI taxonomy): domain Eukaryota; kingdom Metazoa; phylum Mollusca; class Cephalopoda; order Oegopsida; family Thysanoteuthidae; genus Thysanoteuthis; species Thysanoteuthis major. Next base: position 12,724,486 of record OY735241.1, on the reverse strand, counting down.
CCTCAGACAGACACCCATGATTGAAATTATGCATAAACTGCCTGTGAAAATGAAATATTTGTGATTGATGGCAAGTCAGTTAGATTTGTGAGTCAGGGCTTTTATCTTGCAGCGGATTATGTTGCAATGAACTAGAGATTTTATCTTGCAATGTATAACTTGCAATGGACAAGGGCTTTTAAATTGCAATGAATAACTCGCAATGGACAAGAGCTTTTATCGTGCAATGGATCACTATTATTCTTCACCACCTTCAACAGTAGAAGGTTTTTTCAATTGGGGAAAAAAAACAGTATTTGCCAGCCTATGAATTACATGGCTAACAGGAATATTTGTGAGACTCCCACCCATTGCAACTCATCAAAGCCCTGAAACTATCCATTTCAAACTTAGGTAGACAGCCCCCTAGATATAGTACCAGTGCGTTGGATGCAGTGTTATATTAGCAGATTTTTTTTTTAATTGAATGTTCTTATTTGGCGGCAAATACAGTAACTTTAATCAAACAAATTTGCATTCATTTCTACCAATCTATGGGTAAATAACTGGGTAGACTGGTATTTTGAGCCTTGGTTAGCAACCGGTAAAGGAGACAGACATCTCTGACTTCAAACGTGGAAAGTCCAATATCATCCAGTATCATGAGAGGCTGGCTATGGAGAGGGTAGGGAATGTATTCCTGAAAAATACAGTAATAGGGCTCTGATGAAGAAGCTTCAATGGGCCTAGCAAGTTGGAAGTGAATTAATGAATATGCTCAAGAAAAATAAATGAGAACAGATGGATAGATTGATGCAACTGCAGTCTCCACCTTCCCAGAACACCTAGAGTACAAGTGGGAGATTTTTCTAAAATCCTTAGGACAGTGACAATCGTTACAACGAGAAGAGGGAATTAAACAAATTAAAATTTGTTGAAGTAGTGAAAAATCAAGAATAAACCTGTTGAATATTTCTTCCTTGAACTATTTATTAGAAACAGTCAACCAAATCATCGTCATTATCATCATCATCATCATCATCATCATCATCATTACCACCACCACCACAACCACCACCACCACCACCACCACCACCATCATCATCATCATCATCATCATCATCATCATCATCATCAATAATAATCATTGGACAAAGATCTTCCCAAGATTCCCCAAATATCTCTGTCATGAGAGCCAACTTGGCATGCTGCCAATAAGACTTTGGTTATGTGACAGTTTCTAACAAGTGGCTAACCAGACCTGCTGACTTGAATCATGAGTATTAGTTGATGATATTTACTAAGCTTAGCTAGATCTGGTACAAGGCGAAACAAGTAGAAATGAAGGTAGGAAGATTGTGTGGTGACAAGTGAAGAAGGCCAGCCTGCCTTGAAGATCAGCACTTGAAATCCATAGTTTTTAATCAAGGTTTGAATACTGACCATAGATACATACAAGAGAAATCCAACTATCTCAGCCACAATACAGACCAAATAGCAGTGAAAGCACTAGGTGTGACTGCACCTCCACTACACATTATTTTAGATTCTTTTTAAAAAATTCTTTTAGATTATTTTATAGATTCTTTTAGATTATTTTTAGAAAACTAATCTTCAGATTTCTGGAGGTCTCTCAGATATATTGCGCCCCCAGAGCTCCAACACCCTACCACAGTTGCAGGGTCTGTGGGTTCTACACATCACCTCTGAAAATAGACATTTACTAAGCTTAGCTTTATTCAGTGCAATGGAAAATTGAATATGAGAATAGGGATAGGGAGATTACATAACTCTAACCTTCTAAATAGGGAGCGGCCTTTGAAATCCAGGTTTTTATCAGTTACCCTGGAGCAAAATACATATTTTCTCAGTCACAATCAAGACATCTTGAATTTTATCTTACAACCTGATTCCTCTTAACAGTGCACTAGATGTCAGGGAAGTTTGAATTTCTTTTTGCATTAGGAAAAGGGATGAAGGAGGTATTGGGTGGGATATTTTTCATCTCATGAGTTGTTGAAGGAGAAGGTAAATCACAAAACCAAGCCACGTAGGGGTTGGGTTAAATGCCTAAAGAAGAAACTCTCACCTTTGTAATAATCTCAGGAAATAAAAATAGATTTTGTGCTTGTTCAAAATACTTATGAGTAATACTTTTTTAGGTATAAATTATCATTGATAAAAAAGTATTTGAAATCTGTTTTTATTTCCCAAGATTGCAGGGAACATAATGGATTTTGAGCAAGATCAACTTTCTAGACTTCCATACAGTAATGGGAGTTCAGTTTTTGAATCTCCTTGATTAATTCTGTAAAAGATTTCAGAGGAATTGAAACAAAAAAAAAATTTACTTCTTTTCATTTAACAATCTAATTTTATTAAGGAAACTATAGCATTCAGAACCACAAAACATGGTAAATGCATCCCTTGTTATGTTAGTTGCAAAAAGTTTGGTCCTTCTTGCACATTGTTCCTACTCATAAGGAACAGTGTGACTTTTTTTTTTTTTCTGTCCATGAAAATGAGCTTTTCCACTTAAAGAAAACAATTTTACTGATAAAAATATTTCCTACCCAACATTTGAAATCGTGGACTCTTAAACTTAAATGAGCTGAAGATTGATCCTACCGAAATTCAAATATATCCATAGATATTCCAGGGAGATTATTTACTCTGTGTGTATATATATATATATGTGTGTGTGTGTATATATATATGATCATAAATTGTGTTATATCACATTGTCTAGGGTGTGTGATACATTAACCATGTAATGATAGCAGATCATATATATATATATATATATATATATATATATATATACATATATATATATATAAAATTAAAAAATTGTGTCATCCACAGACAGCTGTTTCGTTGTATTACAACTCTTCAGTGTGGCTATAGACTATCCATTATCTCATTCAGTGCCATAAGGTAGAATTGAAACCTTCACTTCAGATCCAGAGGCTGGCATCTTCTCTCTGTCCTACGCAGAACTGGAAGAGAAGTTGGAAGAGCATTCCATAAGTTTATAATGAACGAGTTACCTCACTTAAAGAGTGCTCAACCCTGAATAAGGGAGTATTAATTATAACAATAATTAAATAATTATAATTGTAATTGTAAATAATAGATATGAGCTAAATATATATATATATATATATATATATATATATATATATATATATATATATATATATATATATATATATATATATATATATATATATATATAAATTTTGTCTATGACAATGGCATACTCTCATTTTGCTTAATTCAGATAGACAATGTATCTGGGCCTTACAGTTGTATATATGCTTAGAAGATAACTTCCGCTATGATTGGTAAGGAAGGAGAGTATGTTCAAAAATAAATATCTATGTATAATGAATGCTTTTTTCATCACAAGGCAGCAAACTTATTGATTTGCTAACATGAATGCATTGCAAATGATTTAACGATCACAGAATGACGATCTAGGAGTTGCAACAACAAAAAAAACATAAATAAGGTGAAAGAAATACTAGTTCAAAACTGACAATGCAATGCTTCATCTAGAGAATCCGATTATTACAACTGGAAGTAATTTCTTCAGGAGATTTTATTTCTTGCCACCGTTTTAACAATTAGGCCTATGTTTCTATAACAACAATAATTTTGAAAATGTTGAGACTTTATTTTTCGTCTGTATATTTTGACTAATTTTAGAAATGAATTGAAATCAAAATATTAACAGATGACTTGATTTGGGCTTAGGGAAAACTTATTTTAACACTTAAAAAGGAGATTAACTAATCAACCCCCCTGTTTGTTAGATACTTGTCTTGTTTGTGTGTAAATAAATAAATAACCAAGTTTACCAACTTGTGCAAAAGTAGTGAAGAGTTGATAAACTTGAGAGAAGGATTAAAAAAAAGTATTTCTATTTTGTTAAGAGACTTTTTGTGAGTTTCACTAACATTAAAATTGAAATTAATTCCTCTCTCCACAAAATGGATTTTTTAAAAGACAATCGTGAAAAAACTTCTGATGACTTTTTAACAGTTCAAAAAATTGTAAGTAAAAGATCAAAACTTGAATGAAAATTACGTTTAGATTTCCATTCGTGGTACAAAAAATTGCATAATACTCAAATGAAAATAAGAATCTTTTTTTAATTCATTTTACGAAAAAAATATTAAGTCAAGATTCGGTTGTTTAGTTGCACACAGTTCTAGAAGAAGAAAAAAAACTTTCCCGTTTTTTATCTTTTAGGTGGTTTTAATCCATTAGACTCTTGAACCATCAAGAAATTTGATTTTTTTTTTAGTGAGATCATTAAAAAAAAGTTTGTTTTTTTTTTCTTGAAGGATACTGGGCACATACTTTCCGTCATTTTTACGGATATACGGCTTGCATTTATTATCTTCTCTTCTTCCGATTACCTCAACCCCAACCCTTAGCCTGAAAAAATGTCTCAATCAGAAATTATAAACATTCATGGTTTACCAGATTTATCGTTGTCTGTTAAGTTTAAAAAAATCAAAACACCAGTACGTAAATGATTTAACAAATGTAAATGAAGGTCATGGTTAGAATTAGAATTATTCAATAAAAAATAAATAAGATTTTTCTATAGTTGATTTTTTTTTAATACTTTTATAGTGCCCCCCATACTTTTAGTTAGGAATTAAGTACGAAACTCTTCTTTTTGCTAGATATCCAAAACATCACTTCCTTCTTTGACCCCTATAAAACCCTGGACGCACATGGTCCAATGCTCATAAGCTCTAGCACCCTTGGCTGGTTATGCTCCTAGCCCAGGTCCAAGGCTCATTGGTGCCAGGACCCCTTGTTGGTCATGCCTCTAGCCCTGACCTTTGCAGCCAGCTACTCTTCCACCCTCTTCCCACTTTCTAAGGTCGTTATCATTTCACCGACCCACTGGCCAATCCGATCTTAACCATCATTCTCACTTTGGGAAACACGCATGGATAAAACTCAATGGATAAAACTCCATGTTCTCTGTCTTTCATAGTCTGTTTGTTGAGAGTCTATCAACATTTGAGAATAGCTCTCAAGTTAACTCACTTACTTGGCAGTAAGGCTCGTACACTGAACCCGGTTTCCACGTATTACATTTGAGATATCCAACCATATGGAATCCACGTGTTCACACAATTCCTAACTAAAAGTATAACCTTACTTACCTATGTAAATTTGTGGGTTTTGAGGAAAAATGATTTGTTTAGGTTCTACGAGGAGGAGGGTTCTATTTACAATGTAACTATAATACTAAACTAGGCTCTCGTTTTCTGCCATTTTCATGGAAGTAAGGCATCGATGTAAACATAAGTTTACGAACTGCTTACTTCAAGCCCCTACTTATGCGAAAATAACAGAAAGTATGCTTCCATCCCAGCATTACAGTTACCTTGTAAATACATACCCCAATGTAAACCCTTATGTTTTTCAAAACTGAAAAATTAACAGAAATACTGAAAAAAAAATTCTGCTAGTAACTGAGATTTACTTACAAAAATTTGTTTTTCTATTATTTTTTAATTGAATATTTGACGTAATCAAATCTTAACCCAAACGAATCTTGTACAGTTCAATTTTGAGAAGAACGATTATTCCACTTGTTCTTCAGAGTAATTATCTCATTCTTATCTTATTACGAAAAACAAATCAGACAATTCACTCCATAGCTTTCTTCAGGTACGCAATCAATTATTCATAATTGGAAAGAGTAATTTAAGTATACAATTTTTATTTATTGATTTTTTTGGTTTGTATCTTCGCCTTAAAAATGATATTTGAGGTTAGTTGAAATTTTATTAATTTTCAAAATTATTATTGGTATCTATCATCACATCATAAGGATTTATCAATGACCACTTAGGATCAAGTGACAGCAAGTCTCTTTTAAAATCTCACTACTCTCCTGAATATTTCTGCAGGGCACATATCTTAGGTTGTGACTATGATTTATGATAAAATTCTATCAACACTTTATCTTTATGATATTTTATATAAGATTTTCTTTTTATTGCTCCAATACAAAGATTGTATTGAAAATGGAAAAATACAATCTTGCATCAGAAATATCAACACTACTTTAACATAAAATTTTGTATGACATTTTCATTTTACATTGCTCCAATACAAAAATTGCATAATATCTAAATTAAAAATACAAGTATTTTGCTTTTCTTATTGAAGAGATTTTCAGGTTTGTGTTTCATACCATTGGTTTGTTTGGCCAAACCTGTGTCGTTGGCACAATTCACCAGTGGATAACTCTTCCCACCCAATCATATCTGTAGTATTTTTTGATTAAGCTTTTATAACTTTTTTGATGAATAATTTAGAATTTAAAGTTATAATATCTGTTTTTCCTTAGGATACAAATTATTTTTTCTGCCACTATAAAGATACACCATGGAATTTCCAGCATTAAAAAAAAAAAGATTTTCTCTTTTTTACTTTGTGAATTTTCAGGCATTTACAGACAAAAAACTTTGGGAACCAAGTTACAAGATCCATCGAGGCAACCTCCACAAGAGTACATTTCATCTGGGAGAAAAAGATCCCAAATTGGGGATTCCTCAAACATCTTATCAGATGAACTTTGAAGCTAAACACCATCATTCTGTAAGTTTGATAAAATGTCAATTTTAAACAATGTTTCTTGACCATTTTTGTTTCATGCCTTACCTCGACCATTCAAAAACTTAGATGTCTCCATTATAGTGAAAAAAGTCATTTTTAACCTTTTGGGGGCCTTATCCTGATGGGTTTATCAATAATACCTAGATTCTGGGGAATCTAGATATTTCTAGATGTTTTTTTTAACCCTATTTTAGATGTTTTCCGTTGGAAAATGCCACTGATATCATCAATAGAATTCATTCTGACCATATTTATTCCTTGATGGAAATTTTTCAAATAACTTCAAATTTTGACACTTGTTCAATTATTGACTATCATGGCAAGTACTACATAAATTTACTTTATCATCTACCAGTAAAATAGTCACATACAGTATTGTGTAATGAGAAATTAACATTATTGTATTATTAGGAATCAATCAGTTAAGCCTTAACATGAGTCAGTTTTTCTCTCTTCAGAGCCTAATTCAAAATACCCTTCCCAATATTCAAATTGCCCTCTTGCAGGGCATGTACCCCGCTTATAGAATCAGTGGTCTAAACCTAGACAATACTCACGTGTTGAAAATATATGAGGTCTGCATATGCACCTGCTCACACTTTTCCAGGGTTGGGGGCAGAAAGATTTATTTCCTAGGGATAAGGATATATTTAGTGCAGCCCTGTTATTAGTAAAGAATAATCTTTTCATATTGGTACATTTAGTTGGATTTACATAAAACGATTGTACAGTATCATTATCCTTTATTGACTATAAGGTTCAAACCTTCACCTCCCACCAGATGAGAAGGTCTGATTCAGGGGCCAATGCCCCCACCCCCGTGTATGCCGATGGGGGTTTGTCTGAAAGGTATCCAGCCATTTGTTGTTAAAAAGAAATAGCTTATTTAGGGCAATGTCTCTTTAGTCCCCTTCAAACAACTCCCCTTGGGACTCCACACACTTATCCCAGCATCTCTTCTACTTTTCAAAACATACAAAGTCCTCTTTTAGGATTACCATCAGCTGCCTCATCACATTCTCTTTAATGGATACAGCTCAAGGTCCTGCAGCCTGAATCATTGCCAAGACTGAAAGCTTTTTATACTCTTCTAAATATTTAACCCCGTGTCGATGGATACTTCGTTTGGTTCTTGTACATTCCATGTTTGAAATATTTTTTTTGTCTTCATCAGGATCAACTGAGTTGGCCCTCTGGCCGAACGCTTGAATCGAAACAACGCAAGAATAAAAGCCTTGACCTGCACAATTTAATGATAATGGATGATCCAAATTGTTCTTGCTATCCAACGTACTGGACACAGTACAAGACGACCCATGACAAATTAGGTCTGGCTTTGGGCACTGGTCAAGAGAGGCCAACAAAACAGGCACCGAGATATCACATACTAACTGGTCAGTATCATTACTTTCATGATTTTAAAAAATATCCCAAAAAGTCTTGTTGCTGATTTAGACATTATCACAATTGCAAAAAGAAAAAAATGCAGGTTTAGTTACTCATTCGATAGGAGTGTCACATGACCAACGTCTTGGCATCAATCAAAAATGTCTTTGCATTGGTTCAACGGTTGGAAAAAGGAATGATCAATAAATAAGTTTCTTCTCTCGCCTCTTGTTGGGCAGTGATCACTAAAAAGTCTGAATTTAAAAAAAACAAGCTCGAATACGGCTTGACACAAATTAAGAGATCAATTAGCATAAACTTACATTGGAAATTGAACTCCCCACTAAAAACCTAAAAGAAATTTTTTCCAGATATAATGAGAATAAATGTTCAAATTTTCAGCCCTCTTGCCCTACTTGTGCGGCCCATACATATGATATCTAGCCAGTGAGTCAACAAACCAGCTAGCCTCACTTGAAACTGAAGGAACCAATGTTTACAGTTTTGGTTGATGGTTTTTGAAGATACTTGATGCCTGGGACCATGGGCTCCTTGGACTCCACAAGAGGGCTTGGGGAGCCATTTCAGAAAAGGAAGATATTGCCAGTGTTGCTAATTTTGTGCTTTTTATTCTAAATTTAGCACATTTCTTGTCTTGGCAGTGTAAAAGTATCATTTTTAATGGCAGTATAAAAAGTGTCATTTTTAATGGCAGTATAAAAGGTGTCATTTTTAATGGCAGTACAAAAAGTATCATTTTTAATGGCAGTACATTGAAATCCAATGGAGTGGGGGTCAAGTTGCTGTCATACGAATGGTTATCAGAATGGTATGTACAATTTTTCTTTGTTAAAGACTTAATTTTCCCAACTAAACACAGGATGGTAATGATTCATAAATTCCCTTGGAGCTTTTCCCCTTAATATTTCTGCAAATCCCACTTTTCTTTACACCACCAAGAAGAGCTGGTTTACAATATTTCATTTGATGAAAATAGATAGGCTGGTCTCTGTTAGTTGTTGCTACTGGTGCTGCTGCTGATGTCAAGTGCCCTTGAGAGATTTGTGCTCAACCTCAAATGGAGAGATCGCAAAAGAGCACACTACATTAGAGAAAAGACAAGAGGTCGAAATATCATAGAAACAATTGAAAAACTCAAATAGCAATGGGCTGGACATGTTGCAAGAATGTCAGACAACCACTAGACATCATGATTCACAACATGGATCCCCAGAGATCATATGCAAAATTGTGGCTGATAGAAAATAAGATGGCATGACAAACTAGATAAATTCAGAAAGTACTGGCTCCGCGATGCCAATGATAGAGAGGTCAGGCAAATCTTGGGGAAGATCTATGTCCAATGACAGACGCTAAAAGGCTGATGATAATGATGGAATATTAAGGAGCTAACATAATACCAATAGAAAAAATGACTGGATTCCTTATGTATGGATGAATAAAATAGATATGTATTTAATGTGTTTTCTGTTTTTTGATGATTTTAAAACAATAAAACAGCAGAATTTTGTAAGTGGTAGTAATGATGTAGACTTGAACACACAGTCACATAGCTAGCTGTTTGCTTTAACATACATGAGCACACAGACACAAGCTTTGCTTTCCGCTTTCTCTCTTCCTGTTTGCTTTAGCATGGCAGGACCAACAAACAAATAAAATAGTGACAATATCTTTTATATCTCTTTTATATTTCAGCCCTCTAGCTCTACTGGTGTGACGTGTATTTGTGATACATATGTAGCTAGCCAACCAGACCCACTTAAAATATAACAAAAACGATGTGGAGAGTTTTAGCTGATGGCTTCTATTATTTAGAGTTGATTAGTTTTGATGCCATTAATATTAACTTTTTTTTTTCCTTTCCAGGTGAAGAATTACAGAGGAATGGAAAAGAAAACCATCATTTGACCTCCCGTAATCAAATTTTGTTTCAAGAAAGACAATCTGAACGAGAGAAATATAATTTTTTACTTGGATAAAGAAAGGAAATGGTCAAAATATTCTAGCCCCTCTGTCTCCACTCTTCCTGGAATTTTATGCAGAGCATCCAGAATCACTTTTGAAACAAAACTTCTTGTACTGTTCAGATACAGACTCCCATCATTGTTCGGGCAAAGCATTATTAAATTTTCTTCTTTTAAAAATCTAGATGATAAAATTTTATTTCATTTTTTATTTTATTTAACCGACGGGGGTATATTGAGTCATTGAGGGGAGTGTGGTCAATATACCCCCGTCATTTAAATAAAAAGTTTGGTTCGTTACTTCCCCATACCTACCAGATGATACCTGATGAAGGCCGTAGAGTACAACAGCTGAAATGTTGTATGAAAAACATCCAAGATGAGGATAGTCCGAATAATAATACAAATAGTTAGATGATGTAATGGAATTTTAAAAAATTTCTGTTTTGATTGTTGCTATTAACAACATCATAAACAACCTGTTTTGTTTGTTTCTGATTTTATCAAACTTATTTTGAGGAATTATATTCTCCTTTTTTCCACTTATTCAACTGTTTTTTTCCATCAGAAAAAAAGTTTCATGAAATAATTTTTCATCAATCTTGAATGAATGAATGTATGTTTACTTACTTTTCATTCATAGATCTAAATTTTGATACAAAATATCTAAATAGACGATAACTGAAATACTTCGAAGCGGTAGTTTTATACGACAAATGGGAAATTATTTTATTCAACAATTATGGCAGGTTGCCCTACACGTCTAGTCCGGGCCCCATCCAAATGGGTTTTTCCTTGTAAATCTAACTATAATTTGAGAAATCTCTGCGTGTTTGTCTGTGTTCATGCACCAAGATAACTTGACTACTAGTCATTTTACGAAGTTGATATTTGTTGGATATTTTGGTCTGTGCACCGGACATTGCAGTGTTACATTTGGAGTCATTTGAGTCAGTGTTTCCTGATGTGAATCAGCGTTTTTTTTTTCTGTTGGATTTTCCTGTAGAATGAGATTAAATTAGAATTTGAGCATTCACCTTTTGAATGGGCAAGTCTTACTTAATGTTAAAGCCAAAGATTATTTTGTTCTTCATCTAATATGAGTCTGGCTTGTTCTCTATGAATATGTGATTAGTGTGTGACTTAATATATGTTTCTACTTATCAGCTGATTTTCGATGAATCTCAGTCTGTTTATATGATTGTAGGGAAAGAGGTCATGGAAAAAAAGGCTTAATGTATGCTAATGTGTGGTTGGAAAAAACATCATAAAAAAAAATTAAAACTCAGGTTTCTGATTATGATAAAAAGTCAGGAAAAATAGGTAGTATTTTAATCTATTCAATTCATTATCTTAAAATGATATTTTCAATATATTCTTATTATCTTTTTTTTGTCAAAATTTACTTTATGAAAATATTACTTCTTTTATTAAAATATCATTTTATTACTATTAAATATAGATATCAAAATATTATATCTTTCATCAAAAAAAAACTTTTTTCTCAGTCTGAAACAAAAGTTATAACACTTTCCCTACGACAATTTTTTCCCCACGCTTTAGTATATATTATGACTTTTTTTCCATGATATTTTTCCAGTCACCAGATAGTGAGATATATAGATATGAACAGTCAGAGATTTCTTGAAAATCAGCTAATAAGTGAAAACATATACAAAGTCACGTACTTATCACATAAGTACTGGCCTTTTTTTATCTCTCAGATAGCCTTCCTTGCTTTTATTTTTTTTCAAACATGCTTGTAGGGGTGTGTCAAATCAAGCCAGTCACCTCAGAACAAAGGACACGGATGTAGTCGTCCCCCAAGATCTCCTAAGAGGTACTAAAAAAAAAGATCACATTTATTTAACCCATTTTATCCTAGCAACACAAGTTGACACATTCTGTCAACTCTAGTGTCTGTCAATTTTAGTAGTTCTCAATCTTCATTGTATGATGGCACACTGAGCAATATATTCAACTAATGCATCACACCAACTGTAAAAATTAAATGAATTGGACAAAAACATTTCAGTAATCAATGAACAAAGTTTTTATTTTAGCACACACTTTTTCCCTTCACCTGTCGATAAAAATATTGAGAACTCATACCAGCTATTGATAAAACCACAAGATTCGCAATTCTGTGGTGGAAGCAGGACAGACATAATACACACACTGGTTATGTTCAAGACTCAAAATACATGCTCGCATCTTTGGAAAAATCTATTTGGCACAGTTGGGAGATTATTACAGTACACTACTGTGCCACAGCACACAGTTTGAGACATACCAGTCTATCTATTTTTCTATCTATCAACCTGTTGTTGAAAGCTCGGTTTTTAGCTATGAAGTTCTTGGCTGACTTGGATATAACATAAAATTGTAAGTATATTTCCACACAAAAATTTGAAAATGGAAATAAAATAATTCTCTGCATTTTTTTAGACTATTAGAGACCATCAACCAAAACTGTCAGCATAGGTTTCTTCAGTTTTTAAGTGTTTCTGGCTAGCTTACTGGTTTAGTACATGTTGTGTGTACAGGATACACCAATGGAGCCAGATGGCTGAAAATTTCCTTGAAAATTTTTTCATCCCCCCCCCCCAAAAAAAATTAGGTATTAGGTTGGAGATTCATTTAACAATGTAAGTTTATGCTGAATTTGTCCCTCTGTTTGTCCGGTAGTGTTCATGCTTGTTTTTTTTTTGTTGAAAATTCAGACTTTTTTAGTGATCACCACCCAACAAAAGGCAAGAAAAGTTACTTATTCATTGACTATAACTTTTTCAATTTTTTAAAAATTGATCGCCCTCAACACCGAATGGTGCCAAAAGACATTGGTCACTTGAGGATTACTATCGAGTAATTAACTAGATCTCTTCTATATATTTTTCCAGACTATTGTTCTCATTTATGTTGTTCGTACTGAATATTTCAAACTTTCCGGGTTTGGATTCAGAACTGACTGTCTCCTAAACTGGTTGCCAACCAGGGCTGAATAACCCCATCTTCCCTGTTATTTACCCCTAGCTAGGGGTAGAAGAGATGGATTACTCTCTGCTGGTTCCATTTTCTGTGTTGTTCTGTGATAGATTATTTACAACCTGTACCCTTAAGTTGAGCTTAGATAGAATTAAGTTTATGTTAAATAACTTATATTGTTGTACTATGTACTCGGCATAATGTACCTCATGTATAATATCATGAAATTATGTTGATGAATTATGACCCTTTTTATTAATTTATTTTTCATTTTACAAAATATGATATGAAAAAATCTATACAAAACTATTGAAATATCACTCAAAATACTCATGTGTACTCTCAATCAAAACATTTTTATGCTCTCAGCACACTAGTTAAATATATTGCTTAGTGTGCCGTTCTAGGGCCCTAGGCTTAAGCCTACTTAGCCTAATTGTTAATCTGCCACCGGTGTTACAACGTGTTAGGCCATCGCACCTCATACCTCGCAAATTAATTATGAAGTGTTGACCAGAAGAGATTTTATCTATTTCTATAGTCCAGAGAAGATAAAAGTAACTCAAAAAAAACATGTTTGTAAGTGTGATGTGGACACAAAGTCGGTGATTACTTTTATGAGAAACCAAGTTATAAAGTTATCCCCCATTTTCGGATAGAATAGATTCTACACATTACCACAGACCAGAGAAGATGAAGTGATTCAGAAAAACATACCTTCAAGTAATCAACACTTGACTTATTTGTGATGACATTAACTGGGGGAGCAATTTTACATTACAAACAAGTCAAAGGCTAATCTATCCCCCAGTTCTTATCACATATATATTCGGCTGATAAAACATAGGAGATGATTTTCATGTTTTTTGTTTATTGTCCTTGGAGGAAAAAAAAGGGGACTACCATTCACTATGGGTGTCTGTTGTCTCTATTTTCTCAATAGGATATATTCCTTAATATATTTCAATAAAATTTTGTATATTGGCTTGTGGAGAGATTCTACCTGGGGAATGGTGAGTTTTGGATGATCTGATCGTAAACATTTTATAAGCAAAAACATTGTTTTGTTTACAATTCAGAAAATTGTTTACATTTCATACATGAATAAGCAAACGTCAACATGCAAAAAGTATTAAACTTTGGAACTGCTGGACCGATTTTTTGGTTTGACTGTTTTAAAAAATAGGGATCTCAGAGTTAATAGTCTTAATAAACAATTAGTTGTCATTCTCTCTCGGTCTCTATTTCAACCATTTTCTGCCAGGGATCTTTGTACTTTTAAAGACTTGATAGTCTGAAACTGATTGCCCCTATTTGGCAGGAATAGATTTTATACATTTTTAGTAGCTTTACTGGTGATTGTCATAAGTGTACAAGAGCAGGCTCAGTTGATGGCTGCTACTGATACTATAAGCATGGCAGACACAGCAGAAAGAGAAACGGGACAAAAGTAAGTTAGGTAGTTTAAAAGAGGATGAGACGGGAGAGGGGAAAATAGCATTATATTGTTTAAAAAGAGGATAGGAAGAGAAAGGCACTGATGGCAGTTTGACCTGACATGGCTCTTATTATATATATGATGATTATTGTTCAGGGAAGATGAAAGTAACTCTGAAAACATTTGTAGGCAGTCACTATTTGACTAACCAACACGTGGAAATGAAGTGGTTGTCAGTTTATCATTATGATTAATCTATAATCTGATTCCCATTTTTTGACCAGAATCGATTTTTATACACTTCTTAGAAAGTAAAAGTAACTCTTAAACAGCATTCTTGCTGGTAATTAATGTTTGATTAAGTGAAGTGATGGCATGAAATAGGGATCAATTTAGTATTAAGACTAAGTTATAACCTGATCCCCCATTTCTTGGTCAGTGTAAGTTCTAGGCATTTCTATAGTCCAGAAATAATGAGAGTAAATCTGAAAAACATCCTTGTTGGTATCAATAACAAAAAAATATAGGATGATGACTCAAATAGGAGAATTATTGTATCATGACAAAGTTATAAAATTAGTCTGTGGTTTGAGCAGATCCTATATATCTCTACAGTCCAGAGACAATGGAGGCAAAAAAAGAAAAAAAAACATTCTGGACGGTAATCTGTATTGGATGAACAAAGAGAAAATTGCTGTATAGATAAAAAGAGTGAGGGATCAATTTTGTATGATACTAAGTTATCAACTGACTCTCCATTCTGGGGTCAGATTAGATTTTGTGCATCCCAATTGTTTAGTGAGGATAAAAGTAACCCTGAAAAACTAGATAATCAATATTTGATTAACAAAAAATAGGATGATGACGTAAAATGAGGGATCGATTTTGTATCATAATCAGTTGATTAAATGATCCCCCATCCCATGGTCAGTGCAAATTTTATTCATTCCTATTATTTAAAGAGAATGAAAATAACTCTGAAAAACATTGTAGGTGATCAATATTTATTTAACCAACGATTGCAGTGTAGTGATGACACACAAAAAGACCAATTTTGTATCAAGACAAAGTTATAAACTGATCTGTTCTTGGCCTCAGTAAATTATCAATATTTAATTAACGAACAAGTGGGATGCAAAGATAACAAAAAAAGTGATCAACTTTGTATTTGAAATAAGTTGTAAACAAATCCCCCATTTCATGAAAAGAATAGGTTCTATAGCTTTCAATAATCCAGAGAAGATGAAAGTAAATAAAAAAGAAAATGAAAATGGTGTTTGATACATGGAGCTGTTGTTCTTTCCCTGATCTCTTCATTTGATATGTAGTCCTTCCATTTGATTGTCAGTTAGCCAACATATGAACTTCAGTAAAACAAAAGTTATGTGCAACAATCAAATTGAGAATAAGGACATAACTGTCAAAATCGAAGATGCAAAACTGGGGAAAGTAGACCACCACATTTACCTAGGACAACCAATCTTTATCAAACCCACAAAAGAAGAAGAAATCAAGCAAAGAATCACCCTATGATGGCAAGCAAGCCTTTGGCAGAGCAAGCTCAATGTTCAAAAGCAAGACGATCTAAATAATCCTAAAAAGAAGAGTATACAACCAATGCATCCTCCCGATAGTCACTTATGGAGCTGAAACATGGAACCTAACCAAGAGACAGACCCGCAAACTGAGAGGCATGCTACGTGCACATGAGAGAATCATGCTCAACCTCACATGGAGAGATCACAAGACAGCACAGTATATCAGGAGAAAAACGGGAGTCCGAGACATCATAGAATCTGTTAGAAAATTTGAATGGCAATGGGCAGGTCATGTTGCGAGAATGAAAGACAACCGATAGACTTTACAACTCACAACATGGATCCTCAGGGATCACATATGAAACCGAAGACAACCGAATACAAGATGGAGAGATGAACTAGACAAATTATGAAAATACTGGCTCCACAACGTCTATGATAGAGAAATGTGGCGGATTCTGGGGAAGATCTATGTCCAACGACGGACGTTAAAAGACTGATGATGATTTTAAGTTAAAGGCATCCAATTTCTTCTCCTTGATGATCCTAAATTACCAGGTTCCATGGCCACAGATCATTATGGATACCATGCTTTAACTATAGAATCTCAATTTCCTTCTCAGGGAAAATATCTCTTCTATACTTTGCACATTTAGAAAGATTGCTATTTAAATGTATCATGACTGGAGGGGGGGCAAATGGGGGTATTCCTCCCCCATCAGGCCTTCTCACTTACGGTGGAGGGGTTTGAAAGTTGAAACCTCATGCTCAATAAAGGATAATGATGGATGCTGTACAATTGTTTCATGTAATTTCAACTTGATGTAGCTGTATAAAAAGATGGGACATATTCTCTGCCGGTAACTGAGTTGCTGTTAAAATATATTCTCAAGTTATCCTTTCATACAACCTGGGAAAGTTACTGAGGACATCCATGATTGTGACTGCTGGCTTGTTAGCATGCATTTTTTAAAAAGTGTCGAAATTGATGTATTTTTGTTTTTTGAAGATGGAAGAGCTAACTTTTTGGCCAAATCAATTTTCGAAGGTCTAATCTCACAAAGAATTGAATTTGTACCTAAACAAAATAAACAAACATTAGATATGTTATCCATTCACAGCAAATTTATCAGCGACGACGTCAGATTATAAAATTCTAGGTCAGTGATGGCGAACCCACGTGGTGACAGAGAATGACCCATGTTTTTAGGTGACACTTTGAGAAAAAAACGACTTTTTAATTTCATTTCATTATTCTAGTTTTAAGAGTATATTTTGAAATTTCAAGTTATACTGATCGTCTCTATCCACGAAAGACTGGTTTAATCACTGTTGCATATACAGGTGGTGGTGATTTATAATTTCCCTTGGAGTGCTAGATTTATTAAATTCTTAGTTTTGAAAATACATATATTAGAAAAATAGTCTGTTTATCTACAAGAATTTACCTAAAAATCAAAAATTTAATACACTGTGCTAAAAAGATCTGCCATCATTGTTTCAGGGTGTTTGTTAACAATGTGAGATTTTTATTTTTCTACTGATATCAGCTACTGCATACCAAAACAGTTAACAATTTGAGATTTTTATTTTTCTACTGATATCAGCTACTGCATACCAAAACAGTCCATCAGTCAACATAGGTTTCTTCAGTTCTTGAGTGGTTCTGCCTGGCTGACTATCTATCTATCTATGTGTCATGTGTTCAGGCTGCTCCAATATGGATGGAGAATTGAAGCTTTTATTTCTTAATTTGTTTAGAAAAAAATCTTTGTTGCTTTTTGAATATTTGGACTTTTTAGTGATCACTGCCCGATGATTAATCATCCCTAAACCCGCGTTTTGTCACATGACGGTTTTTATTGTATTGTTTTGTTTTTGTTCCTTGTACAAAAGTATTCAATGTGTTAATCCTTGAATGAGGCTGTTTAGGATGAATTTCCTCATCCCTTGTTGGATTAATCAGCAACTGTAGAAAACAGTCCATAATCATGAAAAATCATTCCTGGCCATTAATCAGGAAGGAATAAACAATGAACTTGTGATTCCACTTACTTGTAGCCCAATAGATAAGAGTATGTGCAAAGTTCAATTGGGGTGATGAGGTCAGCTAAAAGGTCAGGAGGAGGCAATCCCAACAACACTGAGACAAGCAGGTGTATCAAGAGGGGATAAGAATACTCTCCCAGAACAGACAGAACAGTAAGGATGGATAGCTGTAAACAAAGACAAGAAGATTAGTCTGAACCAACTTCATACAATGATTAAAACATTTGGTCCTACAAAATTCAGTGAAGAAGATTTGATGTTTATTTTTTTTTCAATCTAAAAAGTTTTGAATAAAAATCATTCCCCAAAAAGGATTGAGGAAATAAAAGAAGAATGAAAGTAATCATTTGATGATTTTTCTTACTCTTTTTCTCATCTTTGTTTTTTACTATAACATTTCTTTCTTTGCGAGTTTAGTCGATAGTTTTCTAAAAAAGTTTTCAAGATGGCACCTTGAAGCCGCTGGAAAATTCAAGGGGGCATTGATAAAAATGAAAATTAATAAATTCAATTTTCAATGCTTCATTTTTAACTGACTTTATGGGGGACGCTCTAAAAGCTCAAAATGATCAGGAAACACTTGTAAACTTCTTGTGAAGTATAGATCCACAATTACCCGCTGTAGTTTCTGTGTTCTTCAAGTTTTTGCACGGTGAAGTTGCTTGCCCCATACCCCCCACTACTTTAGCTGGGCTTGAAAAAAAGCATCAACTGAAATGTAGTCATCAAAACAATAAGAATGAGGACATGTCCAAATAATTTATGGAATGATGACAATACTTAATTTCAGAACTTCAGTTAATACTCAGAATATTGGGGAGAACATTGGTTCAAATGTAATGATCAAAACAATAAAGATGAGAATGATTTTTAATTAATTTTTTTTAAGGTTTTGAATGAGTTGAGTATTCTCTTTATGATAAACAGGACTCTTACTTTCTGTATAGACCCTTACTTTCCCTCTAAAACCTTGAAAAATTCATTCTTTTCAAAACTGACTACATTTCAGAAAAAAGGTCTGATTGCACATTTAAGTACATAAAACTAAAAAGCACTCAGAGAGTGCATACCTTCAACAATGCTGTACACAAAATTTCTTGATTTTCATTGAGAACTTTCGGAGATATTGTATGGACAAACATGACCAAATATATAGATATATGAAAAAAATGGGAGAATATCTCTTGATCAAAAACAAAGTCTTAGATCTTTCCCCCAATTTAATCAAATCTTCCTTTGCCCATGGAACTTTTAGTTATCGTGTGAGCAGATGGACTGGTGGAAAGACAAATGGAAAGTCGGATGGAAAGACACAGCGTAATGCATTCTCCAATTTCATTAGCGAAGGTAATTAACAAAACAAAATCAACAAAAAAATGGTGCATTGAGAGAAATGGTTTTCACTTTTCATCTATAAATTCAGCAACAAAAAATACATATAAATCAGTCAAGATAATCAAGACACTTTTTAATGATATCAATTTTAAAGATCTGTGAAATTAGCACAGCTCTCCTAAATTGAAACCACTTGTCAATGAATATTATACATCTCATTAAACCAGATAACAACATCATTCATTCACAACAAAAAAACAAATTATTTCTACAAGAAGTTAACTAAGCCGAATCTTGATCTACTTTTTCTCAAAACATAATTGTTGGCATCCCAACCTCTCACCTCAACTCATCTAAATTCACATTCCCACAAGTACAAATAAGCACTAAGATCAGGATATTAGTCTGAATAAGTTCTTGTCTGCTTTTTGCTAGGAGTTATCTAAACAGGAAACAAATTAAGATACCTCTCCAATATAAGTGGATAACAAAAATACATTTTTAAAAATCGTATTTCAGTCTTGAAAATGCACTTTGAGATAAATTCCCCAATTGGCCTATTTGAAAGTTTCGGCTGTGTCTGTGTTGAATCAATTGTCTTTGTCTCAACAAGGCAAACGGGTCTGGTTTAGTTACTCAGTAGAAACTGTCATATGAACAATGTCTTCTGGCCGCATGCTGTGTTAGGGGTGATCAATTAAAATATTGGAAAGAAGGGTGATTAATGGAAAAGTTACATTTTGTTGGGCAGTGATCACTAGAAAAGACTGAATTATCGGAAAACAAGCATGAATGCTGCCAGACACAAACTAAGGGATCATTCTAGCATAACCTTACATTGCAAATTGAACCTCCACTAAAAACCTATTTAGTGGTGGAGGGGGAATTTTCAAAATCCTCCCAAATTTTTTGAAGACATAATAAGGAGCAAATGTCAAAATTTTCAGTCCTCTAGCTCCAGCTGTGCAGCCTGTTTGCATGATACATACATGATGATGATTGCAATATCTTTACAGATGATTGCCGTCTCAAGATTCATGCTCTGTATCAAGTAGCCTCTCATGTGTCCTCAGGTGACTTTGAAGGCAGGCAGCTGATTTATAAGAACGATGATAGACATGGCACATAAAAGTCAAAGTCTTAACAGGACTGATTGGATCCGGATGAGGAATACTGTCCTCGTGCTCAACCATATGCCTTTTCAGTCCAGATGCAGACTTGCATACCTTACTGCATATAACACACATTGTGCTATCAGGTCGCTGCAGAACATTGGATGTTGATGGTCTGTCAATGTGAGATTTCAGATGGTTCACATACCCTACCTTCGAAAGGAGATAGGAGAAGGATACATACATACATACATACATACATACATATATACATACATACATACATACACACATGCACACATACATACATACATACATATATAGCCAGCCAACCTGACAAAAAAACACTGACTATATATACATACATAGATACATACATAGATACATACATACATAGATACATTCATACATACATGTATACATACATACATACATATATACATACATACATGTATACATACATGCATACAAACATACATACATACATACATATATAGCCAGCCAACCTGACAAAAAATACACTGACAATTCTGGTGACAGTTATGGTTGACAGTTTCTAAAAACAAAAAACAAAAATCAAGAAACATAAGTTATTTTTAGATCTCATTTTGACAGAAGCGGATCTGAATCAACATCAGTTTGTCTCCAGCTTTTAAAATAGGTCAAAAATAGATTTTACTACATACTTCCATGGTTCCCAGGGATTGCCTTATTTAAAGTGATCTTGAGATCTTCATTAACCCATTAACTGCTAATGACATGAATTTCTATTTTTGCAATTCTGTGACTAACTCAATAAATTGTTTGTTTTATTATGATTGATTGAAACTCAGCTCTAGCTGTGAGTCAGGGATTTTATCTTGCATTGGATAACTGGCTATGGATTATTTGCAATGGACAAGGGCTTCTATCCAGGGATGATTAACTCAATAAAATGTTTGTTTTATTGTGATTGATGGAAACTCAGTTCTATCTGTGAATCAGTGTTTTTATCTTGAATTTACTTGAAATTGATTACTTGAAATCGATTACTTGCAATGGACAAGGGTTTTTATCCAGGGCCAACAATACTATGGCTAAGTTAATAAAATTTCTGTTTTACTGTGATTGATGGAAACTCAGTTCTATCTATGGGTCAAGTATAGATAGATAGATAGATAGATAGATAGATAGATAGATAGATAGATAGATTAGTAGATAGATATCATTTATCAATTATTCAAATTATTGTGCATTAATTAAATGAACTTGTTGTCAGTCATGAGAATTTCCTTTGGCGATTATTTCTCTTGGATATTCCTGAAAAATCTGACTTCACATCAGAGAAATTTCTTACTTTGTCTGTTTTCATTCGGTTTAATTCATCAAATTTCCATCTTCCTATCTGTACTTGGAAAGTTGTACAGACTCTGATACATGACAGGCACCCTCTGGCACTGGGTCCCCTGGGTGATTGCACGTGTTGCTGTACCTTAGGCCAGTCCACCTTTCACCTTGCAATGGATAACCAACTCTCCTCACCATCTTTTGCAGATTATGGGTAAACACCAAATGCACATTTTTTTCATCTCTCTGAGATTTTCAAGTGGGATTATAAGATGTGATAATGAGATGTGACTTCAAGATGGGATAATGAGATGTGATTTTGAGATTCGATTACGTGCTGTGTTTATGAGATGGGATTTTGAGATGGGATTATAGGATGAGATTATGAGATGTGATTTTGTGATGTGATCATGAGATGGGATTAAGATGTGGGATTTTGAGATAAGATTATGAGATGGGATCATGAAATGTGATTATAAGATGTGATTTTGGTATGCGATTTTGAGATGGGATAATGAGATTTGATTATGAGATGTGATTATGAGGTTGGATTTTAAGATGGGATTGGAAGATGGGATTTTGAGATACGATTGAAGTACAAAATGTGATTTCTTGATGGAATTTTTATGTGATAATGAGTTGTGATTATTAAGCTAGTGTGGGACCTTTAGCAGGTCTTATAAAGGGGCATAAAATTAGGAGAATACTCATAAATTTAACAGCATACATTTTATTGATAAATCAATTGTATTTTTCCATTTGCTATACTTTAACTTATAGAATTATGTTTTTTACATTTAATCTTTTGTACACTGGCCATGACTTCAGTTTCAAATACGTTCATATCTATATGTCTTTTATATAGATCACATAGATGCTGCACTCAAACTGATTGCTATCTTGAAATAATTACTCCAATTAAAGGTGATAATTGGCTAAAATCCCTAATCTTAAACACTCAATCAGGGTCCTTGAAATTGCAGGGGCAGTAGGATATGCTACTTTTGTGATGTAGAAAACTTCTTTTCATTTCTTTTCACTCTGAGTCACCCTATACAAAGCCCTTGGACCACTTAAGGTATAGGGTTAAAGGGTATTTATATTCACAAGATATTTATTGGCCCTGGATTTGAAAAGATAGATATTATACCCAGCAGGAAAGCACTCTTGGGGAAGTTTGTTCCACGTGTTGAAGTCATTCAATTCTCCAAATCTTCAACACTGTATTTGTACATGTGTGTTTGTGCAAACATATGTATTTATAAATACATGTATTTATACAAAGATATGTACTATGTTTTGTTGGACTAATTTTACTTATAATACAATTAGTGGGCTATATCCTGTCGTTATTTTTTGGTGATTCATTCAGTTCAATTAATTTTTATCTAGTAATAATCACTGCTACCCACAACAGACGGGTTTAATCACTGTTGCTTAGTTTACGTTATTCATATATTCAGACATTTATATCTGTCCAGACTTTGCCCAGCCTTTATTACTCATAGTAAGAATTTGAAATTTTGCGCACGCACTCCTCTCAATGAGTAAGGAAATTTTTTTTAGTTTTCTGAAAATTCCCTTCTAAAATAGGCTTTTAGTTGGGGTTCAATATGCATTATTCATTGATCAACCCTTCCTCCAACTTTTTAATTGATCACTCCCAACGCAGGATATATGGGTGGTGGTGGTTGATTATTTCCCTTGGAATGCCAGTTTTTTTTCATATTCAATTTTTTACTCTATATGTCGGCATGTAAGTCAACATCATCATCATCAGTCTTTTAGTGTCCGTCGTTGGACATAGACCTTCCCAAGGATTTGCCACACTTCCCTATCATGGGCGTCGCGGAGCCAGTACTTCCTGAACTTGTCTAGCTTGTCTCTCCATCTAACATTTTGCCAGCCTCGGTTGCGCATGTGATCTCGGGGGATCCATGTCGTGAGTCGCGATGTCCATCGATTGTTTGCCATTCTTGCAACATGGCCAGCCCACCGCCATTTGTGATTTTTAATGGATTCTATGATGTCCCTAACTCTTGTCTTTTCTCAGATGTACTGTGCTGTCTTGTGGTCTCTCCATGTGAAGCCCAGCATTTTTCTTTCATGTGCGCGTTGCATGGAAGTCAACATTTGTCTAAAAAAATCGCTGCAAAAGTAGAGGTTGATTTATGAAATGAAAACCTTTACGAGCGAATGGTAAACATGTCAAACTGCCTGCCTAATACTCGCAGGGAACTACTTACCATATTATTGGAAACTATCAACCAAAACTGTCAGCATAAGTTTCTCCAGTTTCTAAGCTGGTCTGGCTGTCAATGTATGGATGTAAGTATAATGCATACAGGCTACACAAAGCTAGAGGGCTGAATATTTTAATATTTACTTCTTGTTATGTCTAGAAAAAACTTTTTATTTTTTTTTATCAACACCCCCCATTGTTTTTCATTGGGACACTAACTAGAGGACCAATTTAGCTAAAACTTTCATCTTAAATTTGGGGACAGAAGATTAAAAAAAGTAACGAAAAACTGTTTTTTATAGACACGATATAGTACACATGATACATAGATAGTCAGCCAGCCAGACTCACTTGAAAACTGAAGAAACCCATGTTTTGGTGACACTTTTGTTTGACAGTTTCCAATTATCAATTACAAATCCTGTGTATTATTTTTTCTAAGATGGGTTTTGTCCTTGAGGGGTTTGTTCTGGGGTGGGGGGTTGTCTTAGGAGATTCGTCCCACACTCATCTCCCACCAACCCAAATAAAACTCCCATCAGTACATTATTCATCTCCCCTCAGCTCCCCTTATCAAATTTCTCTTCTGGCAATTGGTCTAACCTGGACTTGAGTACCTGAGAAAATACAATACTTGAATTTGAAAGGTTAAAGTCTACCAATTACATACACCCCATACCAACCCCCAGTAAATAAAGCATACTTGATAAATTCATGGAAAGAATGGAAGAAAGAAAAAAGAAAGAAAGGAAAAGTAATAAACAGGAAAGAAAGGAGAACGTAACTCTGAAGAAAGAAAGAAAGAAAGAAAGAAAGAAAGAAAGAAAGAAAGAAAGAAAGGAAGAAAGAAATTGATAAAAAGGGAAGAAAGGAAAGAGTAACTATGAAAGAAGAAAGAAAGAAAGAAAGAAAGGAGAAAGGAAGGGAGAAAGAGAGAGAGAGAAAGTGATAAACAAGGGAGAAAGAGAGAAGTAACTTTGAGGAAACAAACAAATAGATGAACAAAGTGAGAAAGAAAGAGAAAGATAACCAATAAAGAAAGGAAAAAGTAAGTATGAAGAAAAAAGAAAGGAAGAAAGAGAGAGAGAAAAAGAAAGAAAGAAAATGAAAATAGATAAGAAGAAAAAAACAAGTGAGTAAGAGAAAAAAGTAAAGAAAGAAGAATCTCAAACAAACAGGTATCTCATAGATAATTTACTACCCATTATTTTTCATACATTATTGAAAATTTATCTCTATGTATGTAAATCATATTCAGAAAATAATTTTTAAAAAATCAAATCACATGACTTTTGGAACTCGTCGGTTGGAGTTCATAAGTCATTTATAAAGCCAGTCTGTAACTTCGAACACATCAAACAAATATTATCTACATTTATTCTCTCATATCAACTATTGAACATCACCCTCTCCAAACCTTCTCCCCCCCCCTCTCTCATTCAAACTATGTTATAATCATACAATAAATCGAACAATATTTTTGTACTTCAGTGCTTATATACTGAACTCTCTATTTTAGAATATGGGAAGGAAATCTATATACCTGTTAATTTTTTTCATGGGGATTAACTAGTAAATAATATTCCAATAAAATAGGATTGTTTTATAATTAAAAAAAACAGTCATTGGAAGAAAAGTCATAGCGTTGGCTTCTGGGCAAACTAAGTGATTGCTTTGGGGGCTAAAATCTCGTGGCACCACACTAATTCTAAATTACTTCATGAAATTTCTTTATCCAACTGAAATTGCTGTGGTACCCCCTTTCCTTTAGACAAGATAAAGTATGGAACCTTCTTTTTAGCTAAATATCTAGAATGTCACTTCTGATAAAGACTCCCTATGAAATCTCTGAATACTTGCATTCACTTCCTCATTTGCCCAGGCTTTCTAACCAGTAATCTTCTTCTTCTGCTTCTCTCTAAACTTGCAGCTGCTTTAGTTTCTATACTTTGACCGTGACTACATCTATTGTCTTTTGTCACTAATCTCCCTCAATGTGAGAATCCGTAAGAGCTTAATAGCTACTAAATGCAAACACTGCAACTATTTCTCTTGATTCATTTTATGAGACAACACAAACACTGCACTTATTATTTCACCCCTTTTTGTTCCTTCTTGCACCTAACCTGACCTAACCATTTTTTGATAATCTAGCTTGGTCAAACATACCACTCATTATGATAGGCGCGACTAATCAGGCTCCATTCGATAGATTAACCAAATGACATTAGACCCGTTGTGTCACGTGTTCCCTAACTACTCATTCTTTCCTATATTCTATTTTTATGTATAGGAATAATCCTCTAAACTAAACAGGCCTCTTTTGATCAATCGTATCAATGTTTTCTTACATGTTTTCCCTTTTCAGTTTCGTAGTGTCATAAATGTCTACGCATTAAATGTACATTTCATTTGCTTGTCAAAACACCTGTATGTGTCTTCTTTACTCTGTTTAATCTCAATGTCCACAATCATACTTGGTACACGTACACTCTGTGCTGTCATGACAACCATACATCTCCCTCACACCTTCCACATTTTTACTGATGTCCCCATACAGGCTCCCAAACTAAAGTATAACACAAAAATTTAGTGATAAAGAGAGCATTGGCTAAAACTGATGGAAAAAAATACTTTTTTGTTCAAAGGGGAAAATTCTGTTAATTCTTTCATTTTTTTAACAAGGACATTAGTTCAATGATGCATTCACATGCCGCATGCCATTTCTAAAATGCAATTAGCCAATCAGATTGTTTTGTTCTTCAAATTTCTATGACATCATCACAGAATGTTTTTAATTTTCTGAAAATTGTACTTTCAAGTAGCCATAAAGTCAGGGTCACGTTCTGCATTTTAATTGTATAGTAAATTGACCCCCATTCTAAAACATGACATAACAGGCAGAAACTACCCAATTTAGTTGTATTCCTTAAGTTATATCTGGGTAAATATACAAGGCTGAAGTTTTTTTTCTACCATGTGTTGAAAATTGATTTTGAACATAAATGCATCTTAAAAGGATGTTTTAGAACATGTCAAATATTTGTTTACAACTAAAGATAGATGCTTTGTTTGATATTTTTTCAATATTTACTTTTCTTGGCTCAGAAAACTTAGGCTGTCAACGATGTTCTAAAAAAAATCGATCAATTCTACTTGAGGTGACATGGTGAGATACAAATGTTGGTTGCGTCATTTCATCCGTCCATTTTTTTTATCCTCTTTATTTATTACTTCAGCAATTTATCATAATTTACTTCCACCTTGCTAGACCCATTAAAGCTTCACCAGAGCCCCATAAAGTGTACATTCTGGTAGTACATTCCCTAGTCCTTTGCCTGCCTCTTGCAATTCTCTCAGAGATGCTAGAGAGGCCAATCTACCTAGCTATTTATTTTCCTATAGCAGGGGAGGGGGATAGATCCATGCCTTTCCCAAGAGAAGTAGTGTGAAATGAACACCAGCTGTCTCCATCAGAGTTTGAACTTGACTCGCCTATTCCATTCTCTGGGTTGTTAACCATTACACTGACCACATCTCTACAGCCATTGTTGACTGTTTCAATTTTCTCTGTTAATGCCTTAAGGAACACTTTTGGAAATAAATTGAGGTGTTTTTTTTATGAAAGTTCATATTCTTATATTCCATAAACAATTCTAAATCAAATCAAAATATTGAATATGGCTGTGACGATCACAGAATTCAGGATGTGAAAACATAATCAATTATACAGGGTTAGTCAAAATGTTTGTTCTGTTTTTGTCATTAGATGGCATTAGAAACATTTAGTTTCAACTAATTTCATTCAAAAAGATTGTGCACCAGGAAGTTCTGCTGATATTATTTTAATAAAATATGTACTATTTTCTTTATATTTTCAGATTCAAACAACTTTGGAAATCAAACCTTCTGAGAGTTCAAAGGTCAAACACCTAATATCGATAAAGAGAGAGATTAAACAAAAGAAACATAAAGCGTGAAGATCTCAGAAGAATTCTTTAAAATCTGGTTGAAAATTTGGTTATATTTTTGCCTGAAGATCTCAGAGGAATTCTATAAAATTTGGAATAATTTTTGGTGGTATTTTGGCCTGAAGAGCTCTGACGAAAATTCTCCAAAATCTGACCTGATATTTGGTAGGAAATAATCAGAATGGCTGAAAGTGGAATAAATAAAACTGCAATCAATGCCACACTACATTTCTTTGGTTTAAAGGAAAGACAGGAATTGCTTTCCATTTGTCTGGTGTTCCTGATGATAGTCATTCTTTTTGGAAATGGAACCATTGTCTTTGCAATCGTCCGTTTCCAAAGACTCCGCACACCAACCAATCAATTTGTAGCAGTCCTTGCTTTGGCTGACATTATGATGGCACTCTCTCTTCCTTACCAGGTTGTATATTACCTAAGCCCTTCACTGTACACCATGAAATATCCCTGTCTCATGCGATACATCACATTTCTACTCCCATGCGGCACGTCCCTGACCCATGCTCTGGCTATCACGGTCGACAGGTTCTTTTCTGTCATGCAGCCCCTTCGTTACATCACTTTGATGACCAGCGGGAGAGTTTTTCTCATTTCTGCATCGCTGTGGACATATAGCCTCATTCTGGGTTCTGTACCTTTTTACTGGAACAACTGGCATCAGACCCAAACCTGTATTTTCACAGAAGTCCTTACCACAGGTTACATCATCACCCTCCTCATTCATTTCTTCATTATCTGCCTTGTTACTATCATCCTGTATATGCGGATCTTTGCAGTCACAAGAAGACATCAGAAAGGGGCCATGACCCAGAGCTCCCTATTTTATTATGTCCCAGGGAACCAATACCAGAAGAAGACAAGGTCTCTCCTCTTGTATGGCATTATAGTATGTTTTTTCTGCTTTCTGTGGATGCCATTTTTTATTGTTGTCTTGATCCAGATGTTATGGTTCAACAACAAGGCCATCTTTATGGTCGGACGAATTGCAGCTCTTCTTGGTTTAATATCGTCTGTGATTAACCCAGTCATTTATGTAGCCCTCAATAAACCTTTCCGCAAAACGATCCAAGAGATGTTCAGACCTCTCTTTGCAAAAACCAATTTTCAGGATGCAAGACAGAAATTATTGTATAGTATTCGGAAAATTCAAACTCATCCGACCTGACTGGATTCATGTAAAAAAATGGTTCTCAAACTCTGTTGTATGACAAACATATTTATCTAAAGCGGCACACCAACCGCAAAAATGAAATGAATTAGACATTTCAGTAGTCAATGAATAAAACTTTTATACCGGCATACACTGATTACGTACTTTTTCTTTTCATCTGTCACTAAAAGGAATCAGATCTCAAAAATCTAATGATAAAATCATTGGATCAGCAACTCTGTGGTGGAAGGGGGACAGACATAATACTCACACAGGACACATTCAAGACTTGAAATACATGTTTGAGTATTTGGAAAAATTTATGCAGCGCAAGGATGTGCCACACTGGTTCCCAAACTTTTCCAAATTGTGGCCCCTCCCAGTGTATAAGGATCGTTTCATGACACCAAAGTCAGAAAATACAGAACAATTGCATTTACGTTCATGTGGTTAGATTAGCTGGGTAAAAAAATAATGAATCGAATAATTTAGATTCATAAAAAGTCATGTATTTGTTTCCTCTTCTAATAATTCTAATTACTCGTGGGGTTGGTGAGCCTGTTGTTCATCATAGTTCAAATCTTGGATCAAACTGACGAGAGCCACCCTCATTCCCTGTTCTACAAGAACAATCCAGAACGTAAACCCTGTCTATTGACTGAGCGCCACCTAGTGTTAAAACTATATAGTTCAACCCCAGATGGCTAGAGTGATTTGTGATGTACAAGTTAGATGTCACTTCCTATCATCAGGACCATACACCAATGCTCTGAACTATGATTGCTGTGAACTATAAACATCCCATGGTACCTTTGCATGTGGATCCTTTAGAAAACGTCTGAAAACTTGTGTGTAGTTCAGAGGTTAATGGACTGAGACATTTTGCTGCTGAAGCTGTTTGGGTCTAAAAAATGTAAAATTTACACAAAAGATCCAGCGGAACCCGGTTTGAGAAAGACTGTTCTAAGAAATACACAGTTTTATGGTTGGCTTACGACCAACTATGTTGTTTCCTTATACTCCCATAAACTGAACTGTTTTGAAAAGTCTTTTTATTGTTATTCTAATAAATAAAATGTTTGAAGTTTAAAGTTGCCTTGTGTTTTATTTCATGCCAAAGTATGTGTGATCCTTATCCTTTTGAGAAAAAAGTTACTTTACAATGGAGAACCCTGAATAACCGGAATAATGGACTCACCCCTGGGTACAACTTGAGAAAAAAAAAAGTGAATCACTTTGTTCCCTCAAATCGTGGTACATACGAATAATTGTTTTTTTATGGTCTGAGAGCAAACAAAGCAGAAATTTTTGCAAAAATGCACTTTATTTCTAAATCTTCATTAGCATGAACATCTGATCAACGTCTGATGATATTCATTGATTGTGCAGCAAACCTTTTATAGATTTTTGTTATTTTAGGCTTGTTGAAGGTTGGCCAGATCATGGTTGGTCTTCAAATAACATTTAACCGTGTTTGAAACACAAATTTCACTGATACACTTCTCAAAGCTTTACCAGTTTCAGCTGTATTTTTCCTGAAAAGAAAATGGAACGTCACACACACATACTCTCTGTTTTTTTTTACCAGTCATCACAAAAATCACCAAATGTATTTTCACGCCATGATATAGATATAGAGACAACTTGTGGTGAAATGTGCAACTATGTCCAGCTTGTATGCCACTTTCCAATTCTGTTTTTTGGGGTTCCTCACGTATATCAGTCTTGTATATTATTTCACATCAAAATTTATTTCTGCTAGAAAACGTCTCCTTTCTATTCAGTTGGAGTGAAAAATTAGATCAACCATTGTTATTAATAATTTTTTTTACTCGTATTTTCTTTTGCCTCATTTTCTTAGTTGCTTTTCATTGCACTGTAAAAACAATAACAAATATAGTGCCAACAGATCATGGAAAATGAAAGGTAGGTTTAAAGGTTAGAATTGCTCTTTTGCCAACCATAAGTTTCTTGTTGCTCAGTATGGATAACCATCTTCCCGAAGGCAAAAGAGACATGAAATCTAGTCCCACTGGGAAATTAATTCGGATCCGCAGTTTTCTCACTGCCAAAGAGTAATTTGCGATGGAACGCAACTAGAAAAAATTAAGATCAAAGAAAATTCACCATCACAGTCAATAATTGAACAATGGTAGCATCAAAATTTGAAGTCATGTAGAAAAAAATTTCACTGAAGATTGAAGAGTCAGAATAAATTCTATTTATGACCCTGGACAACATCTAGGATAGAGTAAAAAAACATCTAGAAACATCCAGATTCCGGAGAATCTAGATGTTCTTAAACCTACCAAAATAAGGCCTCTAAATGACCAAAAAAGTTTTTTCCCAAAAATTGAAAAAAAAAAAATTTTTTTAGAAGGGATCTAGGGTAGTACTGTTGCTAATTTTCAAGTCTGTAGACAAAATGGTATGGCCAGATGTGTTGGAACACACAAATACATGCACATATAAAAAGAGTTAGAAACTTTCACCACCTTTGGTGGCTACGGTTGTTCAATACATATAAAGAAATTAATACAGTTAAACCTCTCTAATTGGCAAGTCAGGCAATTTCAACGAATCTGCATAACGAGTATTATAAATATATAGAAATATTTGATATTATTTGTATATCTGCTAATTACGGGAGGATTTAATTTTCTTTTATTAATTTTGATGACTAGTTTATCCTTTAGAAGATACAGCTGGCCTGTTTGTAACACAGAGAGTAGAATCTGAACAGAGTTCAAACTTGTGGCTGGGATGGTTTGTGCTCTTGGGAAAGACATGAATTAACTTATCCCCCAATTTATAGGTAAATAGCAGTTGGAGCTCTTCAGCCTTGTGAGGCAGTTCATCTTAGGTGTGGGGCTAGTAAAACCCTACAATCGCTACAGAAAC
This sequence comes from Thysanoteuthis rhombus, assembly GCA_963457665.1. Classification (NCBI taxonomy): domain Eukaryota; kingdom Metazoa; phylum Mollusca; class Cephalopoda; order Oegopsida; family Thysanoteuthidae; genus Thysanoteuthis; species Thysanoteuthis major. The sequence goes on along the minus strand of OY735241.1, from coordinate 12,692,414 downwards.
AACGTTCGGGTCTCTATGGATCGTTAGAGAAATGGAGACAAAATTAATGCCTTATATTGTAAGAGTCTGAGTACAAGTTAATCCTTACATCGCTCACTTTTTGTTGCTTTTCACACAGAATAGATCGGAAAAAGAGAAAAGGCCTCTGACCAGATTTGAACCCACATTCCATATCCTCAGCAGCCTGTCTAACATCTTACCAATTTGGCCATGGAGATGCATCTTTCAAATATACATGTATAGCTATATTCTTCCGTATTCAATTTTCTACATGCCATATTGCTTACTTTAAGTCAGATAGACTCCCAACGAAATAAGGTATAGGTTCAAATCTTGTTGTAAGTTACTTCTCTATCTCAGATCCAGGCTGCTTACTTGACTGTCAGAGAATGTAACGCAACCTGAGCACTACGATAAGAAAGAGAAAAACTGGTCAAAATTAATGATGTAAATCCAAAAAATTTAATCAACTTGAGACAACTATGTCAGCTATAACTACTAAGTAGTGAACAATGGCTAGTCCATCCGATAAGTGACCAAGCCATTGAATGACATTTCCCACATCTCACAGTAGATGCAGAAAATAAAAGAAAGAAAAAAAAAGGAAGAATGATGCAGGGAAGGTGGTTCTGATTGTGAAGTTACATTCTCTTGCTCACTCAAGTCAAAACAATTTATTCAAAGCAATAAGAACATAATTCATATATTTACTTCTATTTTCCTGTCATTTATTCTCTTATTTCTTTCTATTTGTGAGCGCCATTTTTAACATCAAGTGAGCAAGGGTGTGGAACTTTATGATTTGCAATCAGGTCCACGTTCCCTAAATCGTGCCAAAATGAATAAAGAAGGGAAGATAAATAATTTGTGAACAATTTTATTTCCTACAGACAACTGATTAGCATCCAAATAATAAGAATTAAGTCCTAAAGAAGGATTCAACGTAGGACTTTACCCTCAGCTCCCAGTTCTTTTTGCCTTCTTTCCCAGATCAATCGATGTTTCTGTTTCATTAAGGCATGAACAACATTTCCAGCTGCACCAATGTCTCCATCTGAAATTCAGGATAAGAACAAATTCAATTAAATATCTGTACCTCATATAAATGAATCACCGTAACCCACACATCTACCAGAAAAATTATTTGAAAAAAATAAAATAAAATAAAAAAATTATATATATATATATATATATATATATATATATATATATATATATATATATATATATATATATATAATGTGTACTTTAGAGAGTGAGACAGACTCGGGAGTGAAGTTTTTGGTGGTAAGGTTTATTAATCCTTATATGTCAATAGTCCATACATGTTTTGGGATTTCTCCCATCATCAGTGGTTTGTGTTGTGTGAGTGGGAATTAAAATGTACCATGTGGAACCAGAGTCCACTGCCAGGGGCTATGCATTGTGGGTAGGTTTTGTTGTCAGGGCTACTAGAGGCCTCATGCTGAATGTAAGAATGACCAGGAGGTATTGGGATTTTGGTAAAGCAGCAGCAGTTGGTCTTGGGGAGGGCAGAGTGTGTCAAGGTAAGGGGTAGTGTTGTGGAGGTGGATTTTTTGGTATGTTTGGGATAGTGTAGAAGGAGGGGTGGTCGGGTCCAGGAGCTACATAGGTATCAACCTTAAAAGTTACTGAAAATGTTTTGGCTATGATTTGGACAGGGGTTATAACAGGCTAAGGTGAAGTTTTTCCTATGGGTCTAGGTGACTTTGAAGCTTCCATTATTGAATGTGTCTAAGATGTGGGTGTGAGGATATTAATGGTAGGAGTTGTGTGTATTAGTGTTCTGTGTGGTGAGGGTTGTTCAGTTTAGTATTTAATCCATTAGGATATAGGGTTTTAAGTTTGTTGATCCACCCCAAAGTGGGCTCTAAGTTTGATCCTTCTGTATATTGACTATGGGCATTGTTGGTTGGTCAAAAATGACCATAGAAACCCAAAAAAACAATTTCTTGAAAAAACAAACAAAAAAAAAACATTTTCAGATTGAACCTAGTGATAATGCAGACTTTCAAGGCCGTAGCCCAAAAATGTGACCAGGAGAGCCAGGAGAAATACATACAGAAAGAGGATGAAAGAGAGAAGAATCTGTAGCTTGCTTTGCTGGTTGATTGGAGGGTGGCATTTGTGGGGCTATAGTGATCAAAAAAATATGTCAGAAGTTCATTTACATACACTAGTTAATCCTAGTGAAAAAACTTTCATATATACAGGTTTCCCCCTACTATCCAAAAGTAGAGGGAACCTATAAAAGCCTTTCATAAGTGCACTGCCTCTATAATGGTTTGCTGTGAAATAAGAGTTGAACACTACTTACGCATCCCCCCACCCCCCAAAAAAGGAGTGAGAAGCTAATTGGGGACTACCTGTATTTAAATTCTGAGATAATTTTTTTTTTTGAAAAGAAACGAAAAGCTTTTTTCTGTGGAAGAGACCATAGTTTCAAATGACGGGCAAGAGATATTTTTATCCACAAACTTGTTATCTTCAAGTGGAAGAGTCCATAGTTCTCGATAGAGAACCAAAAAAGTCACACAGTTCATTATATAAGTAGATATGTTATTAAGAAATGGATATATCCAAGACATCCAACAGGATGATTATAAATTGAGTCATTATATTGAAAGTAAATTTGAAACGATCTCCTGTAATCAAACAGGTGAATGTATCATTTGGCCTACACAATGTAAATAGAATAAACAAATCAAAGAAAATGGGGCTACTGCAGGAATTAAACCTGTGACCGATAGGGTAGCTGCTTCAACGTAGAGTTTTTGATCTAACTGATGCTTCTACTTGCATGTTAACCATCTTTAGCACTTTTTTAGCTATTTTTACCCATAGCTGGGGGGGGGGTTGGATCCAACTTCTGGTTGTGAATTCAGAGTTGTCCTTCTCCTAAACTTGCTGCCAACCAAAGCTAGAGAGCCAAACCAGCCCCCTCATACTAATCCAAGATATTTAAAAAAAATAATGGTTGGATTGAGGCAGGCTTGCCTGTAGAGGCTGGTATTGAACCTCGATCTCCATTCACTTGCTTTTTAAGTTCAACACTATTCCAATGCCTGTGTTGGGTAGTTCTCAGAAAAAGGTCTGATTATTTTCCCTTCTGGCCAAATCTGGTAACCCTGGTCAAGATAGTAGCAGGAAAAACAGTTTCCCTTCATATTGAACCTTGACAAGGTTCAATCCAATTTGTACAGTGCCTTCTCCTACATAGGATCAATTGTGATGATAATTCAAAAAATAATCATAACAAAAAGTGTTTTTTTTTTCAAGATACGTCTTTGGCAAATTCTTTGTTTTGAAGAATAAAATTCAGAGAGAGTCACTCACATTTGACAAACCAATTGGTGGAAGCTTTTTCATAATCCTCCGTGACTTTTTGACATTTTTGTGGTGCGTTCGGTCCATTGTACATCATGCATTCCATCTTACGTCTACGAAGGATCTTCAAGATGTTTGCATCAACACTCCTGTTTAGAAAGAGAAAAAAAAATGTTGATTAATATTAACTCTTAAATTCATAAACTGCTCATAAAAACAATGGAACTCTTTAATGAATAGAATTTGAAAAAAAAAAAAAAGGAAACTTTTGTGAATTGAATAAACAAAAAAAAGAATTTTTAAATGTTCAAGTGGAGTCACCTGGATCAGACGTTATTCCTTGGTTTTGATATTTTATTTTTTTCATAAGAATTTAAGAGTAAGAAGAAATTTAAAATAATATCCAATCATCTTTGTCAGAAGAAAAACTAAAGTTGTCCTAATTTCTTGCATGAAACATTTTCATTATCAACAGCAGTAGCCCTTTCTAAGTTCCCTTTTTGTGATGCATTCAGGACAAACACAAGTGCCAGTCGAATGTTGGTGGAAGAACAAAAACTATATTCTGATTGCTTACATCAGTGGTTCTCAACCTTTCTTGAGCTTCCCCTTAACGGCTAAAAATATTTGATAATCCCTTCAATATATCAAAACAAATTTGAAGAAAATGGATGAAAATGTAATGTTAAATTCAGAAATTACCAAAATTTAGTTTCAAAACAAGGACGATATCAGTGAAGAAACTCATACTTTGTGATTGAAATAAACACTGATAAATGAATATTAGGGAACTTACAAAAAAATTTGGCTATTTCTTTACAGTGTAAAATTCAGAGAAAACTATTACCTCATTGCTTTTCTATCTCACGAAGTTAATGAATTAGGCATCTGAGTAAAATTAGTAATTGAATGTGTTAATAGTAATTAATAGTATTGTATAACTAAGATGCACCATCAATTGTTTTGAGTCATGGAATAAATGCTTTTGGTTCCAAATAGACAAATTCAAAATCATTTCTTTGTGGATGTTCAGAATCATCGGGCTACATTTATCTAGCGAAACAGAAATTCAACAGCGAATTACAGCATTATCTGCAATAATCAAGAAGCATAAGACTATTTTCGAGGTATCCAAGAACCACTTTGGACCGTTATTGTAAACAATGTCCAGAATAGCAATCTTTTTATCAAATCAACTCAGCTTCTGATGAAATTCAAAGAAAGAATAATTGACCAGACAGAAAATGAATATTATCCTCAGGATAAAATGGTCAATTAATTAAATAGTCAACAACTCAAGAAAAAGCATAAAGATGTTCTGAGTCATTAAATACCTGATTAGGGTAATTAAACTTTTTACCAAGATTAATTTGATTTGGTCAGTTGTCGTGCTGAGTGTGTTCAAATTGTTTTTAGCACTCAGTGAAAGAAACTGTAGCTGTACAGCGAGTCCTTATGTTGCCAGTCCTTTCTGAGCCAAGATTTGAATTTGAGCCTAGTTTGCTTACAGAGGATAAGAAAATAACAACTGTTTGAATGAGTGCCATTATTTAATGGAGCTAGTTTGAAATGAACCACAATTTCTTCCTGAAGTTGTGACCGTTGAAGTTGAAATAACTCAGGTTTATTTTGAGGTACCTCCTGGTATTTATGAACAACTGTAGCCATCTAAGATGACAAAAGGTTCCATTTTTTTTTTATATGTTAGTGTGTTCCAGTGCTCCTGGTCATACCTATTTGAAAATTGGCATCAGTAATCCCCTAAACCCTTCTAAAAATGTTTGACTTCATACTTTGAGGTTACTCCTCGTATATATTTTCCCTAAATTTTGACTAAGTTGGTGACATGTCTTGTAACCACAGGACATGAAATTCGGAAGTGCTCCAGCTTGAACTTGAATAATGTTAAAAAAAAGAAAAGAAGAAAAAAAAAGGAAAGAAGAAAAAAAAAGACAGCAAACTCATAATCATTACACCGGACACCAATTCCAGCCAACAACTGTTTGGAACAAGAAAAATCAACCACACCTGATATTAAACAGAGGAATGCAAACATTCCGCACAATCGCCTGTCTTAATGATCAAAAATATACCCACTGATCACCAGAAGATAGCCTCAAGGGTACAACAGCCAAAATGTGTTGAAAAAATGAACCGAGTTCTCACAAAACTTAGCATAATGATATTCCCTCGGCTAAAAAATTCAGACAGAAACTCTCATTGTTTAATTCTGACGATGGAATTTTTCAGAGTTATTTATTTCTGGTGGTGTTTGTTAGTTCATATATTCATTTGTCAGTGCACACAATATCTCTGAAAGTACTGAATGAATTTCAATGAGATTTTGTGAATGGGTGGGTAATGGAACAAGAAATGGGGTTGAAATTTTCCAGTGGAACCAGGAATTTCTTCCTTGAGAGGTATCTTTTAGTTTTCTTTCAATTGAATTTATGTATATACTCAGAACTATCCACATGATATCTCAAATGATTCTCAATAAATTTTGACGAAATTCTGTGGAGGGGGTGGACAACAGGCTTATGCGAGAACTGATTGCAGATCCACGCACAATCATCTCCCCTGCATCATAGTTATAAGTCCAAACCACATCATATTGCCATATTTTCGTGTTTGCTCACGCGATATATCCAAAACTTCACAATGAATTTCTATGATATTTTGTGGAAGGGTGGAAGATAGACCATGGAAGGACTATTTAAATTTTGGAGCAGATCCATGCACGATTTTTCTCCCCTATGACACAGTTATACGTCAAAATCATATAATATTGCTGGGTTTTTTCCTGTCTGCAAGATATCTCCAAAGATTATCAATGATATTTTGTGGAAGGATGACCAAAAGACTTTGGAAGAATTAATTGAATCCTGTAGCAGATTCATGTACGATTACCTTCCCTATGTTGTCAATTCACATCCAAACCACATGGTATTGCCAAATGTCATGTCTCTCCACAGGTTCTCAGTAAATCTAAATTCCATTTTGTGGAAAGGCTGACAAAAGGCGATGGAAGAATTGATGACAAGTTTGGGCAAATCCATGCACAATTACTTCCCCTGACAAGAGGTAGGCACTCTCTGAGAGCTTTCTAGTTATAAAAGCAATAGGTGCTGGGACTATGAATTAGTCTTTAGTCATAATATAACAGTAACAAATAAAGACCAAAAAATGGTCAAAAATTGCAGTGATTTATAATCCAAAAGTTTTACAGAGTTTATTATATAAAAAAAATACTTTTTGAAAATGAAATACCAAAATATAACAAATTGAATTTTTTTCTTTTTTGAATTTGTGAATAGCCTCAAGCCATTTTACATAAAACAGCAGAAGTAACATTTTTGTATAGTATAGTATAAAATGTAATAGTTATTTAAAAGAAAAAAAAAGAAGAGAATTTCAAACATTTCTATGACGCCAATAATCTCAACTTGACGCCTGGAGGGATCATGACCCTCACTATCCTTGGAATAAAACGTATGCAATGAAAGAAATGTCAGCTGAAAGACCATGTTAGCTACTTTTTATTGAGTGACATTTCATTGACATTACAAAATAAACAATTACACACGTTACATATACAGTACATACATCCATATGAGTTAGCTTGTGGTATGTATGCGTGTGTTCATTTTGTATTTTCAATAAAATGCTGTTTGATGAAAAGTCGTACTATCATACTGACCTGTCCCTCCTGAACTGTTCATTTGCCTCAAATATACAAAGAGGCTCATCAACTTCACATTCATCAATTGTTGGCACCCTCCGGAACTGACGGTGGTAATAATAGTGTTTGTTTCGGCTGTGGAGAGGCTCAACAACCTTCTCTGCAAAAAGAGACAAAGATTATTCAATATATATATATATATATATATATAATGAAAAATAGAAGACTGGACTCCTTTTCAAAGGATTTGTTGAACTATCAAAACTAACTCATCTTACTTCTTACCTGAAGAGAGAATATTGAAAGGAGGGTAATTTATACATGGTCAAGGAAGATGAATTTCATAAAACACATGGTAGTCAACAAAAAGGTTTTATTCATCACACATTCTTTGCATAGCAAATGATACTGAACAAATAACATAATGTAGATGTAAATGTAATATCTCTCCCTCTCATAAGTGAACCACCATAACCCACGTGTGTACCATAAAAAATTTTTTTAAAAATACCACCACAAGATTTGAGATTGTTGGTCCCCAAATTACCATAGTGACCCCCAAAAGAACCTTTAAAAAAAAAAACTAACCTTTTTAAATGGTGCCTGGTGGTGTGCAGAAGCAAATTTTCAAGGTTGTAGCCCCAGCAACCAGAGACACAGACACACACGGATAGACACTGACTCTGAGAGTAGAATCTGTAGCCAACTTGGCTGGTTGGTTAAGCAATTTGTGGGGCTATGATGATTTGATATTACCACAGTACAGTTTAGCAGTAGGTTTACATTGTAAATTGAATATCCAGTGTCAGAAAGATGGATAAAAAGTAAAGATAAGTTTTGCATCATGCTTACATTGTGTATCAAACCCCACTTTAGGGCCAATTCATTAGCTTCCATTTCAAAAATTTATTTTTTCTCAAAAATGTAAAAAATTTCTAAAAGAAATGAAGATCATATTCATTCAAAGTACATGGAAATTAGTTTCATTAAAAATTACTCTGGTTTGCTAAACCAAATCTCAACCTATGCTACGAGGAGACTTCACGGTATCTTTAGACCAGGAGTCAATAAAATCTTGACCCAGCACTGGTTCCAGGAGATTTGGGGACTACTGAACTCATTCTATGAGTTGCTTATGTTGTTTTATTTCTCCATTTATTTTTTTTACAAGCAGAGATAAATGGCTCAGCCAAAATGTTGCGTAGTAATACAGGAAATGAGATTATTAGTACAATCCCTCTTGGGATAATAATGACTATCCAAAATTGCAAAAGTAGTCTTGTATATGGATTGTACACGTAGAGAAGGCTGTAGAATGGATTGGCTGAAACGTTGTGGTAAAAAATTGCGACATAATACACAAATGAAGTAGTATTTTATTATTTTTTGTGGGTAAAAAAAGTGAAGTCTTGACTAAACTTATTTGAGGAGAGATATTGATCCATAAAGGATTTTGAAATCATGCCGAATTAAACATCATAATTTTATGAATATTTCATTTTTGTTTCGACTTGTTTAAAAATAATAGCTAAATATGAAAGTAGAAGGGAGTTCAAGAAATATTATGCACTTGGCTCCACCATGTTAAATTTGGCCCTGGACCCCTCCTTGCACAGTCTTGCAGCACTCCTTGAACTCAATAAAGAATGACATGTATTCTTTATTGTGTGTTAGTGGGTCGCACATGAGATTTTTTAATTAACTAAATTTTGTCATAAAATTTAAAAAAAAACAACATTCTGGACAGAAATTTGAAGAAAATATCTAGTTCCAATCTTAGAGGTGACATTCAAAGCTCACAAACTTCAAAGAAAATAACACTCAATTTGATTCTCATTGGTAAGATAAAAACCCCAATAGAACAAATCAAGAAGAAAATAATCAAAATATCTTTATATTTATGGCACTTCTGACTAATTTTGGATCAAGATTTGACTCATTCCAACAGGTCACTTTTTTTGTTGACTTAGGTGAATAATTTGCTCAAGAACAACATAAATTACTTATTCATGGATTTTTAAAAAGTCAATAACAATAGGAATTATTTATTAATGCATTCTATTTTAATAACAACAAATGGTTTATGTAAGTTTTTTTCCCCCCAAGTCAATGTTATTCAATTCCAAGTTTAAAACAAGATGAATACAGTTTGAAACAGAGCAATAACAATACGAAATATGGCTATCATGGCCAAGACCCATCATGCAGCCATTTAGATATATGCCATTTTTATATTGACAATTTCAAATGGCTAAAAGCGGCCAAGTTTTTACCATTGTAAAGTTGAAAAAAATTCACACACATACATTATAAATGTGACCCTTAGGTAATTCTATTGGTCACTTTTAAAATCTAAAATTATCGTTAAATGGGAAATGGAATCTACATAGTCGCCTGGCAATTAATTATACCCTACAGACATTTTTTCATAAATGTAGCCACTTTTGGCCATAAAATGGCTACATGATGCGTCTTCGCAAAGATAGATCAAAGTATTTATGGCTTTTGTTTTAATGACAGCATACTGTCTGAAATTATTTTTTTTATAGTTTGAAACAAATTCAGCATGCCTTTAGTAGCTAACATCAACAGTGTCAGCAAAAAAGTGACTTTTCGAAAGGAGCCAAATCTCGATTCAAAAGAAGCCAAATGTGCCGAATTTCTATTTTGCAAAATGAGTTGTAGGTCTACGATTACCAGATAGTGCTCTACTCACAAGGTGTAGATACTTTTAAAATGAATTACAGCATGAAAAATGTTTAGATATTTTAATAATGTGTAAATTATATTGTTTTGATCTGCTTATATTTTTTCACTAAAATGTATAATGTTTGTTAGTTTAAAAAACAAACAAATCAACAGTGACTCGGGGCCCTTTTTGCAGTGTCCTATGAACATGAGGGGGCCTCTATCCTAACTTTTTAAACAAATACTCAATCAGAAAATAGCAAAGAACATCAGTAATTCAGCGCTTGGGAATAAAATTAGTCTTTTATTTCTCTTTCTTAGCTATAAACCAGGATTGCAAATAAGAATGGTTAGTCAAACTATCAATTCAAAAACATCCAATGTCACAAGGTCGGCAGAAAGACATGCTAATGTTAAATTTGAATTTATTCGGGATTTTTCAATGAATACCAAGATACGAGGAATTTTTTATACGATGTAGAGGTTTAAAATAATCAAATGACGATTGAAAAATATTTTCTGATAAATGATTTTATAAAAAAATTGATTTTTACGAAAATATTTCTGAAAAGTTCCAACACTATTATTCCAAGGACAAAACAAACAAACACTAGGGACTGTCATTCAAATCGCTCCTAATGATACATCAATGCACTCACAGACAGCAAATAATTTTCAGAAAAAGAGAGAAAGTCTTTTATGTTACCTCTGAAATATGTCACGGGTCCATCGAGAACTTTGAAAATGCTAAATACGAGCTTATTGTACGGAAGGTTAGGGTCCACCTTATCATCAGCCATGTTGTTAGAGCTTCCGTCAGGTTAGCCACCTCTATTTCTATTTTTACATCCAAAATTGAGGCAAAAATTATCTAAAGATATCTAAATTCTCCAGAAAATAATCTTGAAATACACAATATATTCGTCATTCACAGCATATACTATACACCAAAACGGTAAAGATTCAACGAAATAATTGTATTAAATTGATAATGCTACTTACTATTTGGGGGCTAATCAGCTAATCAGTCAAGTAAAATCTTGGTCCGTGCTGGTTACAAATTTCTTCGGATTTCAAATTTTGAATTATCTCCCTTATAATTTCACCTCCTTTGGATTTGAAAAGTCTTGCATCAGAAATACAATGAAAAATAGCTTGCAAAATCAGGGCCGTAACGAAGGAAAATGTTCTTTTTGGCAGAGGGGGTAACCTAATCAAATGCAGCTGGTGCTTTCGAACTTCCTTGCATCTTGGGTCACAAATTCCTTGCATTTTAGCAGTTTGAGTTGATAAAATATATCATTTTCAGCCATCTAATATTTGCATAAAAGCATATATCAATATTATTTCCAGGCATAGTATTTCACTAATCACCAAAAAAAGTGTGTAACATGTGTCTGTGAAGCAAGCATAGCAGGTATGGAGAAGTGAAGACTCGTCATTTTTCTTTTGGGATGAATGCACTTTTTGAGGGTCTTTAAACCTTTGGTTAGCAAAGTTATGGGACCATTTCGAAAACCTAGGCATATACCTTAAGTATCTCCCTACCAAGTCCCTCCCAAATGACATCATAACTAGGTCATTTTGTGCCCACAGGCTACATATCACACTTCTTAAGCCAGGGACTTCATTTTTGGAAGTTCTATCCTCTGTGTTTGTGACCAGCATGATTTTTTTTTTTTTGTATTTTTAAAATTTTGATTCTAAAGCCCAAAACGTACAGTCAGTCACATTACAAATTAAGTTCTATAACTCTAGAACCATTTCATTGAGTGATTTAGATGGTCAAATGTGGGCTCAAATTACAGCATGCTGATGTGGGCTGCAGACTGCAGATTCAGATGAAATCACATCCATGAATTTATGAGATTACACAAGAGTCATGAAGCTATATAGATAATTGCCAGTGTTTCAGAAAATTAAATTAAGATTAAAGAGTCATGAAGCTGTATAACAAGAAGAAAGATGTAGATAATTAGGAGTGTTTCAGAAAATTTGATCAGAAAATTTTGCTAGCACTACAGAACAATGTACAGGAATAACTGTTGGCACACTTGAAGATGCAGAGGAAGAAGTTTCCTTAACTGTTCCCTTCATTTTTATATCTTTACAGGCCATGTAGGATGATTCCAATTCAGACTCCAATATCCATACACCTAAACAGAAAATAACATCGAAACAGACAAGCCTAGCTGCAGCAGGGTCAGACTCCACTCCTTTTATTCTGACTGAAGATGATCATTGAAACTTTTGTATTGAGAAAAAAAAAAAAAAAATTCTTTCATCAGAATGAAATAATGCATATTTGTAAGATAAATTTTATAGATATACATGACTTGTCAGTTTGGCTCAGGCAGTAAGAGAGTTAGCTACCTATCATTTGGTCGTGATTTCAAATTACGGCCAGGGAATTTGAATTATATACAATGAATATTAAATAGAAATGAGCTCTTGTGTATTTCTAACATGAATTTAGGCATACATGTAAGACTTGTCAATTTAGCTTTGTTGGTAAGATACCAGCCTACCGATTGTTGGTCATGATTTCAAATCACGTGCCGGAATTCTAATTTTTATTTTCCAAAATCGGGTGAGGATCGTCCCTGTTGTTCTTGTTATGGTAAGAAAATAAAGTCAACTCCAGACTTGGACTGGAGTTCGACAAAACCAAAATGCACAGATCAGACATCATTAAAAATATTCTACACCCATTGACCTCTAAAGAATTCACTAAATGTGATATCTCTACAATGCAAAATGTTTCAAAACCATCCAATACTTTTCAGCAAAATCTGAAATATAACAAGATTGTTCAATACTATGTGATCTGAAAACTCTAATTGTCCAATTATTGCTCTAGCTACTATGACACTTGCTGGTTTAATTGCATATGTCAAATACTATTTCATACCAAAAGTTTTTTTAGCTACCAATACTCTCAGTTAGGAATTAATTAATTCCTCAACAGTCAAGATAATCTCTACCATGAGCCTCCCCAGAACTTCATTGAATGTTGTATACAAGTAACAAAGAGGCCACAAGTACTTAGCTTGTTAGCTAAAACCATTTTGGACACTGACAGCATGGCATTAGTATCACTTTAAACAGTTTTTGATAAGTTGCTTGACCAGATTCTCTATAATTTAGATATTTTTAGATGTTCTTTTTACTCTATTTTAGATATTTTATAAGGGAAATAACATTTAGATTCTCCTAAATCTATATGTTCCTAGATGTTTTTTTAACTCTATTTCAGATGTTTCACAATGGAAAATGCCAGTGATGTCATGAATAGAATTTATTCTGACCATATTTTTTCTTCGATGGAATTTTTTTTACATGACTTCAAATTTTGATTCCACGGTTGTTCAATTATTGACTGTAATGGCAAGACCTATTTATTTTCTCTACTCCATGAAATGCACAATTAAAAATGTTGGCTTTGTTGTCATTATAAATATCTTCTTACTTTGACTGTGTTGTTGCTTCTCTCTTTTTATTTAAGTTGGAAAATCATATGGATATATAATCATTTAAGAACGGATAGAGTCCTTTGCCATCTTTAGTGGCAATGGTTGTCCAATGTGTCAGAGAATTGAAAATACCTGTTAATAATCAACTGAAAACATTTAATCTAGATTTCAGAGTTAAACATCAAGGTGAAGCAATTCATGCTGGTCATTATGTGTCTGTGATGCAGGTATTATACCCAAAACTAGCATTGCTTTTCACCTTGTAAATTAAGCAGTGGTGATGGTAAAATTAAGTTACCTTGATGAAAATACTACCAGTATGGTTTGAATCATAAATTCCTGATAAAAGAAAATATGGACACAAACAAAGGGATCATTTTGTCATAAACTTTCATTGTAAATTGAACCCTCCAATAAAAACCTATTTAGGGGGGTAATTTTTAAAAAACAAAATAAACGTTTTTCCTACTCATTTAGTCGGGTGGATGTGTGTGTGTGAAATTTCAAGGTTCCATGAATGGTTAAGGCTGGGTGAAGTTCAGATAGACACGAATCCTGAGCCCATTGAACTTGACTACACAGAGCAGTACCAGGCCTCATGAGGCGAAGCCCCAATCAGTTATGGCACTGTATTTTCCTATGTCTTGTCTAAAATGGTCATGTAAACAACACAATACACTTCATACAAAACAGTAAGATTACAATTCAATATGTAGTTGGTTATATAGTTAGGTATTTATCTGGAGTCAGGTACCAATAATTTAATTAACTTAACCAGGTAACCACTACAAATATCTGTAGACAAGTGTAGTGAGAAAAGCTGGAAAAATAGTCTGGTAATAATACATCTGTATAACTGTGTCTAATGTAGGTGAGAGAAATCCAGGGATCTAGTCAGGTTATTATATAAAACAAAACTTCCTGTCTGTTGGTCTGTATGATAGCATTCATCTTCAAGGAGAAACCTGCAGAGATAGTTGGGTAATTATATATAAAGATACAACACTTTCAGTCTGTTTTATTGTTTGAAATAGGTAAAAATGTCTGTCTGATGGTGTCCAACCAGAGGAAGAGCCAGAAAAATAGTCTGATCAGAAAGATAGACATATAATACATCAATGACTATGACTTTTATCATGAGATTAGCTGAAGGTTAGGATGTCCATATGCATAACATGTTGGTTGGAAGAGTTAGTTCATAAACCAGCTGACCCCATTGGTATGAAAATTCATTAAGAAGAGTAAATTGCTTTATGAAGCCTTCCTGAATCCACATCCTGCACCCTGGGGCTTATTTTCTTCTAAATTTAAAAAAATCAAATAAAATATAACTGAAACACATTTTAATTATTTTTAGATGGAGCCCGGATGTTTTTTGTATGTTTTTATTATTTGTGAATATCAAATAATTAGCATGTATCTTGATTATTTAAATAGCCAAAGATTTTCTCAAAAAAATTCAAGATCTTATTAAAAAAAAACTTTCAATTTTTCAATGTATTTTTCCTCCCCAAAAAGCAATATCCCTTATTCTCATTTTTTTTTTTGTCTAAAAAGTTCTGAACATAGGTTGCATCATTATGCCTCTTCGGGTTTTATAGTAATCACATATAATTTATTTTCAAATGGTTTATTCTTTCTTCTATATTTTGTTTTATTCTCATTTCATTTTTTTTATTAGCAGAAAGTTGAGGGGACGCTCTCACGTTCGGTATGGCACTGGAAATGCTATATAATTCACTTCATTTGACTAATTAATTAAAACGCCCATAACAAATTTCGCAAATATAAAAAATATATAATTTAACATTTGTGACTGAATAAGACACAATTCATCTAAGATATCGAGATTTTGCCAAAATAATCTAAAAATATCTAATTAAAAAATCTAAATTCACACCCAATATCTAAACGGAACCAAAAACATCTAAATTTAGATGTAAAACATCTTCATACTGCCCGTAGATAATATTATCTTTATTTTAATGATAAAAAATAAAGTAAATAAAAATGTGAGCAATTTTATATTTTAGAATCCCAATAGTACATTCTAAATATAATTCAAGTCAAAACTCAATTTTATAAATTTTCATGGAATTTCTTCACTTCCTGTAATTCGTCTTCGTACCTGCTCTAATTTTACCTCATTTACAAAGGTACCATTACAAAATTTCAGTAATACTTATTTGCATGAATTGATTCTTAAATTTAAAAATGTATTAATATTTCCTACAATAATTTATTAGTTAATAAAAATATTATTTTAATTTTGTTTGTAATCAATCAACTCAGACCCACAGTGCATTGTTATGCTTGTTGTTGGGATTGAGGTAAGCGGCGACCGCGTATAAATACGCCGTGATAGTATTAATCAGTCTTTCTACACGTGGGTGCACGCGAGAATGGTTAGTTGAAAGTTGCTAAACATTTTTATTCCGAATCAATATGGATATTTTCTTGATTTATATTTAATTATCATTATTTGGAAAACACTGATTGATTTTATGTTATCGTTGCGATATATTTTGATGGAAGTAATATTTTATAAATCGTATTTTTCACTTTTTTCAGTCTCATCGTAAGTTTTCCGCCCCTCGTCATGGCTCGAAAGGGTTCTTGCCCAAAAAGAGGAGTCGTCGCCATCGTGGTAAAATAAAGGCTTTCCCTAAGGATGATCCTAAAAAACCTGTGCATCTTACTGCCTTTTTGGGCTACAAGGCTGGTATGACGCACATACTGCGTGAAGTAGACAGACCCGGTTCAAGTGAGTATTCACTTAAATACTTATAAAATCCTTTGTTTCTGTTTTGTCTCTATAATTTATCTGGTTTTGTCAGGAATTGTAACAATAAAAGAATAGAATGCTGTTTGAAATGAGTTTTTCGATAAAAAAGAAGAAAATAGACGAAGGTAGTACGAGACAATGCTCCCACGTGGTAGGCGTAGTTGAGGGTCAAGTCAGCACTATGTAGGGAAGGAGGTCCTCCCCATTTGTAAACCCCGAAGTTGCACACCTTTTATAAATTGAAGAAATACAAATTAAATAACAAATAGTACTTTTGATAAACCTTTATTCTACTTTGTCATCAACAGAAAGTTTACGTGACTCTGATCGTCCAAATTCAATAGGAACCATTTTTCCTAAGTCATGCAAAAGATCATACGTAGAAAGATTTAATTGTGTGAAACGATTCTGTAAGTTCGTTAGATTGATATAAAGTAATATACGAAAACTTTTGACTGTAAGAAAAGTTCTCTGTTGGATGGGTCCAATTTTCAGAGCGTGCCTACGTGTTGAATTGCGATTTGTCCATGTGGAGGTGAAAACTTACCTGAACTTATTTGGCAAGATATTTTCTCGGCTTTTCAGCATTTTTGGTGTACTACCTCTGTTCAATGATAGTCATAACATTTGTAATATATACATTATTTATATATGTGTATTTGTATGTTCATATAAAAATGTCTGGTGCAGTAGGGGTAACGACCACGAGGTAGATAATTCTATTAAAAACTTGTCAGATAACCATTTTTGTCTTGGTCTGTCCCGTTATCAGTCTATTCAATTTTTTTTTTTTTTTTACTAGAAAATTTTCTCTGTTGCCTTTATAGACTAAGAACTTTGAAAAAATCCGATTTTAAAATACTTCATGAAATGTGATCATACTACTTGGAACACGCACTCCCAGAAAATTTGATTATATAAGATTGCGTGTCAAGGCACATAGGCTATTTATAGAATCCGTAAGTGTGTAATCGTGAGACTAGAGATAAAAGATAGTGTCCAAATTAGAGACATCACTGTGTCTGAGGTAATAGGTCAAGTCGGCTGTCTTTTTCTTATTTTAAAGAATGAATCTGTAGATCTATTTTCATTGCAAATGAACACGTAATCCTGTGTTTCCCCAAAAAGTTTTCTTGATAACTTTTTAAACATGAGTTTTCGCAAATTTTGTCATAATTTGGTTCGTTTCCACGTATGAAATGCTTCCAACACAATTTTTATTTGATAAATTGAAACAATATCTGTAGATTTCACGTATTCGCAAAAAAATCGACCAAGTCACTTTCACAGACTTTTTGGCACACTTTTGAAGACTTACGTGAATATATTCTGATAAGTATTAGGAATAATTCTGCGTATTATCAGGACTCTTAAGGGATATCACGCCGTGGTTGTGTAATCAGACTTTTTCGTAGTCAACATATGTTGCCGAAGGTTTTAGAAATCTTTGAATTATAGAATTTACCCCGGACCAGTTTTAGAAATTTTAATCGAACGGAATTAGTCGATTCTATGATGTACTGAATTTTGCATACTTTTTTCTAGAAATATAGTGAAAAATACACTAGTCACCAGGTGGGAGTCTTAACAAGTTCAGGTCATCTCAAATTTCACGTTAATTGATGTAACTAAAACTTCATTCAGTTTAAGAAATGGTCGAACTTAATCTGAAGCCCCATGAACATCGATTTTAGTTATCGAAAAAGGATTAATAGATCTTTCAAACAGTCAGTGGATGAGTTTTCCCAAACCAATCGAGCCTAGAGTCACCGGTTTGGTTCCCCTTTCATACTTCACTGGTGCTAAAGGTACTCGAATATAAACTATATTCAGTCTTTATGCTTTGAGCATTTCTTGAAGAATGTTCTGACACCACGACTGAGACATTTTTTCTTTTTCATCATTGGGAAGAACAGGATTTCTTGAATAGATTATTATCCCCTGGTCTTAATCTATTTAGTCATTCAGAAATAGCCATGTATAATTTAGTACACAGTTTTTAATCTAATGTAATCCAAAATTTGACGATTGAATTTAGATCTGAAACCATTTGAATTACTGTTGTGAATTTGATTTTTACTGATGTAAAGATAGAATCTAAAACTGTAAAAATGTTTTGAATTCAAGTACAGTCCCTGCCACCACACTTGTAACTTTTTCTCTTGAATAAGACAACTTGATTTCTTGTCTGATCCTTTCAAGAAATAAGTCCTTAGCTTAATCACTTGAAGGCTAAATAATTTGGATGTTCTCGTTCTTCCAGAGGTGAACAAGAAGGAAGTGGTTGAATGTGTGACCATCTTGGAATGCCCCCCTGTTATGTGTGTTGGTATTGTTGGTTACATTGATACCCCACGTGGCCCACGAGCTTTCAAAACTATCTGGGCTGAGCATCTTGGAGAAGAATGCAGACGTCGCTTCTACAGGAACTGGTAAGTATTATTTCTGTTAAATTTTTTCTCTTCAGAGATCTCATAATTCTGGAAATGTTGATGCTTTGATAATGTTCTAAATGATCTATGATTGGATACACTAGGCATCATTTTCAAGAGTGCCAATATTTTGTGTGCTTGACTTCAGAAGATATTAACTTGTCAAGTATCACAAATATTGACATGACAACACTGGCAAAATTCTAATTTCAATGATTGGAATCACTTGCATAAGAGTTTTATTAGCTTGGCAAAGTTGCCTACAGTTGAGCTCTCCAACCTAGTTCTGACTACTGCTTTGATGTTTTGATGATATAACTTTCTTTTTCTCTTTCCGAGCCTAGAGTCACCGGTTTGGTTCCCCTTCTATACTTTACTGGTGCTAAAGGTACTCGAATATTAACTCTATTCAGTCTTTATGCTTTGAGCATTTCATAAAGAATGTTCTGACACCACGACTGAGACAAAAACATTGGTTATGAAGTTTCTTGATAGGACTTAAGAACTTTTGTGAGGTAAAATTTGATAAATTTCTGGAAAATATATCTACATCTGGAAAAAAACCTGAGAAAGGACTGTTCTTTGGATGTAACAAATATCTCGACTTCCCGGTTAAAGCTCATTTTTCACTGATTTGAATCTGATTTTCATTTTATTTTCTCACCAAAAGTGAAAGGTACTACTATTTGCAGGAATTATCTCCCCACTGCTAAAAAAGTAATTTACTTCAAAACTTTTAGTCAGGGTTAGTAATTTAGTCACATTTGTTGGTAAAATTTTATCTAAGCATATTAATGAAGCTGTTTGAACTGTCAACATTTACCTTGTTACGCAATTGATTTGGAAAACTCTGACCCAAATCTTCTGTAGTACACTAAGGGGAGATAACTCCTGTAGGCGATAGTTTTTTACCTTGGTACATGGAAGTAAGACATCAGTGTGATGTTTCGTAATTTTTAATTTGTCCAGTAGAATATTGAATAATTTTGTTAACTTAGTTGCATGCTATTTTGTGATAGACCTTTTTTGATTTGATCCTCTTTGTAGGACTATACCAGTTGCAGGCTAATTCTGCAGGAAGCAGTGGTATAGTTCCGCTCGACTTATCTTGAGTATGGATATGAAACCCCACAATTTTTTGTGCTCTTGATTAACATGGGATTCCTACTCCTGGAACAGAAGTTATCACTTAAGACTCTTAACTGAATCTCTCCCCGTTGCCAGGCATTTGAAAGGTCTGCCCTCTCAGTCTTTGCCCCCCTCCAAGTAGGGAACCCTTGTCTTTGGGTTTTTGATCTAAGTAGTTAGATGTGGTGGCCGGTTGCTCTGAGGTGTGCTCAATACTGAAGTTCTGGTTCAGTTCTTTTATTAGAGAAAAAAAATGAACAGAATTAACTGATAGAATTCAGATTTACAGCAGAGCTGTAAATATGAAAGGAAAAACAAAGCTTCTTTGTTGTAACACAGGAATGGCAAGATATTTATGGAAACTTTCTGGTGAGTCTTAGTGACAATACAGACACTGACCCAGGACATCTTTGGACTGAAAATTGAGATCATTGAGTAGAAGTTGGTTATCTCTTCACTTAGTACCTTCTGCAGTTGCTATTCAGCATGGTGGGAGTCAAAAAAAAAAAAAACATGCAGATTGGTCTTCCAGTATGAAAAACTAAATTTTCTACCCTTATTACTGCAACAGATATTGCATCAGGGTAGATTGCCATGACTTGTTAAGAGCATCCTCTGCAAACATTTGGTGATGGTTTGAACAGTTGAAGGATAATGCCTCTCTTTGCATGTATACTTGCTGCAGCAAGGGAAGGAACAAGAGATGCAAGATTCGTGTTAGGATTCAAAATTGAACCTTTATTTTTCTACGATTGAGGTCTCTTACTAAACCAAGATCTGCCTAAATAGCTGTGTCTCATTGTTTGTACACAGAATAAATTCTTTGGTGGCATTTTCTTCTCCCAGGTCAACTTCAACATAATCAAGACTGATGAGTGGAGTAGGGATTGGTAGATCATATTCATGTGGCACTGCCCCTGATAAGTGATTAGAATAAACAATCTCTGATTCTTTTTGGTTAAACCTAGAATTTTGCTGGTACAAACGTGGCTATCGGTCATTCCAAGGTTCCTTCAATATCATTGGAATACAAAATGTGAGAAACCGTTTTCTGCCTTCAGTCTTAGTTCCTCAACACAAATGGTGCAGGCACTTCATGGGACAACTTGTGTCCTGGTCTCCAAATAAATTCCCAAAGTTGGCATTATATACTTCATCAATTTTGTTTTTGTCACAGTGAATTTTCCACAAATATGGCAAAAGAGTTCAGCATTGTTCACGCTATGTAAACACTCTATGCTCCTCTTGGTTATAGCTGTGTAGCTGCCAAAGATATCACATGGTAACACTGAACTACCAGACTGGGGGGGGGGCTGAATTGACCTTACTGGGGTGGAGACACTTCTATTTTGAGTCTATAATAGGATCGAAGTATTTGATTGGTTCCATATCTGTGTTCAGAATGAGGTTGATGAGCTTCATTGCTTCACGTATTGTACCTGGTCTCCGCTCACTGGCACTGTTGTCACGTGATGAGGCTTGCTACATGATTTTGGTTCTCCTTCAAAGGTCTTCATCTAAGAGGAAGGCTTTCACCAAGCACAAAAAAAAGTGTCAAGATGAAGCTGGTAAGAAGGCCATTGAGAGTGACTACAAGAAGATGGTGCGCTATTGTAGCAGCATCAGAATTATTGTTCACACTCAGGTAAGTTGTCAACTTTTTTTTCTTTCTGGGGCTGTTTGGTTTAACTCGTCTAGTCATAAACCGCTAGGTACCACTCCTTATTGACAATGGGATAATTATTTTTAAAAGATTCTTGGAGGGCGGTAATTTGATCAGTAGTTATTTCCTAAGTTCGTAACCTTTATTTTCTCATAAAATGGATTCAATTTCCTATTTTTTAAGTCTGTAGTTGTCATTGATTTTGTGATACAAAATAGGGAAGTGGTTACTGGGATGGGAAGTAAGATAAGATTCAGCTTAGTCACTCTTCACTAATTCCCTTGGGATAGGCATGAATTCCCCTTACCCTGTGTTTGTTAAAGCCTTGTTAGTATATTTTGTCTAATAACTTGTAAAACCTTGCACTAAACTCTAGCATGTTCCCAACATTTACACGTCTGGGTTGGTCATTTCTAAGATTCATCACTAGTACTACTTGAAATTTGACCACGGATTAATATGGATGTTCTTCACAGAAGGCAATTGTGATGTAATTATCACTGATAATATATAAATGCTCAGTCCTTGCCTTTTTTCTAGATTACCAAAGTTTGGATTAATTTGAAAGAAGCTCAAAAAGTAGCAAAATTGAAAGTTTTCATTAGATTGAAATTAAAAAGGTAACTGTAAAATTCATGAACAGGTAGTCTTTGCTTATTTGGAGATCACTTTCTTGAAGGATGGAAAGCTAAAGAAGCAATTAGCTTTTGTTCAAAAAGCCATTATAGAGGCAGTGTGTACACTACTCTCTGGTACACCATCTGTGTACCACTACGATCTCTGAGTCAGACATACTACCCCCCCCCTCCTTCGTCTAGTTTTCCCATATAAATAAATGGTAATTGCTGCTTTACTTATGCCAATTAGGTTTCTAGAAATACTATATCCAGAGAGTCAGGGAAAACCTGCTTGTCTATTTTTCTTTTTTTTTTTTTTTTCTTTTTAATGCTCTAGTTATACCATATAAATTTACTTGTGCCATTTTGGCTTTCAGAAGGCTTTTTTAGAAACTCTATTTCTGGAAAATTGTTGGTAACCTGCATATCTATGTATTCCCCCCCCCCCATAGGATTTAGTCAATAAATCATCTTGATTATTTACCTTGTAACATGAATTGGTTTTGTTACAGATCCGTCTTCTGAAGAAACGCCAGAAGAAAGCCCATATTGCTGAGATCCAACTGAACGGTGGAACCATTGCCGATAAAGTTGAGTGGGCCAAACAGAATCTTGAGAAGCCAATTCCACTGAGTGACGTCTTCCAACAGGATGAACTCATTGATATCATTGGTGTGACCCAGGGCAAAGGAATGAAGGGTGAGCTGCTTCTATTGTTCATTTTCTTGATGCAGGAATGAGGAGTAATTTAACTGAGTCTTTATGAGAAAGTAGAGAATAGATTCTGATATTAATCAGTGGCTGGGTGGTGTATGTGATGAAACGGATGGGAACTTCATTGTCTGATCTGTTGTGCTGCAAAACTCCATCTTGCTGCCTTCCTTCTGATGCAGCACTCACTGCCACTGTTAATTAGCATCACTAACCCTTTCTCTCCTTGGCTTTGAAATAATACTGTCTCCATTCACTTATTAGTTGAAGGTGAGTGTATTCATTAATGTCAGTCTGTATGCACGATCAACTTCAGTTGAATTTCCTGAAAAAATCGAATCATTGGGTGGGTGCATACATCTTTCTCCCTTGTCCTATAGCTACATAACAACCGTTTTTCATTCTAGTCTGTTTGGCTGTCACTTGTGAATTTTGATGCTCCATTCTTGTGATCTTTGATCAAACTGATCTCCACAAGTAAATTTTGTTGCGACCTCACTTATAGCTTGGTCACTGTTCATATGCATTGCTATATATCTCTAAAGCTATTGGAGATTGGAGCATGCTGTTTTCACTATTCAATAACTCTTAAAAAGCTTTAAGATTATAGAACAAGGAATGAAAAAACATCCTGTTCGTCACACTTCTTGAAACTTGATACTTTGAAAACTGGTTCACCGGGTGGTAGACCATTGATGTGCTGAGTGGATGTTTATGATAGGTAAATTGGTTTTTCTGTTGTAGGAACTAAAAATTAACAATGAATGATTCTTGTTTACATTTGAAATGAGGGAGCCTTACATACTCATTTTAGGATGGTAGTGATACATTTTGAAAATCTGCACCAATAAAAGGGTTGAAGAAAGAAACCTCAAAGAACACAATTACTAATGTTGAATGTTTATTTTTCTTGATTTCAGGTGTGACTTCACGTTGGCATACAAAGAAACTGCCAAGAAAAACCCATAAAGGTCTGCGTAAGGTTGCCTGTATTGGTGCTTGGCATCCTAGCCGTGTTCAGTACTCGGTGGCCAGGGCTGGTCAGAAGGGCTACCATCACCGAACTGAAATCAACAAGAAAATCTACCGTATTGGGCGTGGTCTCCACACCCAAGATGGCAAGGTTATCAAGAACAATGCCTCTACTGACTTTGATCATGAAGAGAAGTCTATCACCCCTGTTGGTGGTTTCCCTCACTATGGTGAGCTAAACCAAGACTTCCTCATGTTGAGAGGATGTGTCATGGGAACGAGGAAGAGGATTATTACTCTGCGTAAGGTGAGTGTTGATAGTAAGAATACTTTATCTTGACTGTGTTGTGTAAGGTGTAAGACTATCCCACCTCCCTTAAATCTACTGGTCAGGATTTTCCATGTTCTGTTTCTGACTAGCTTAGTACCCATCAGAAATGAAATGACTCGTCATCATTTACTGAATTGCACAAATATAAGTATGAATGTATTTTTAAAAAAATCACATTCCTGTAACAAAATTCACTTTTCTGTTTTTCTGCTACATTCATTGAGGAAAGAAAGTATATTAAACTTAACGTGGACATCATCAGTAACGATATTCCCAGTAGCTGATGTCTGTACCTTCAGCAAGCACACACCTACACTAAGGACTGCTGCTGTTAATTTATCTCATTTGTAATGTGATAGGTTGAGTATTTTTCTGATGTTTATCCTAACAAATGTTTTTTTTTTTCTTTTTGTAGTCCCTCCTCACTCACTTCAAACGAAAGGCTATGGAGAAGATCACCCTGAAGTTTATCGATACTGCCAGCAAATTTGGAAATGGTCGCTTCCAGACTCTTCAAGAGAAGAGGAACTTCATGGTAATTAACCTGACTTTGAATTTTCTGCTTTTGAAGTTTCCGAGCCTAGAGTCACCGATTTGGTTCCCTTTTCATACCTTACTGGTGCTTAAGGTACTCGAACATTAAGTTTTCAGTCCTTATGCTTTGAGCATTGTCCATCAATGCTCTGACACCAGGTCTGAGACATTCTTCTGTACCCCTTGAACATTTGAGTTCAATGCTTTCTATTGGCCAATCTATTTTCTAGCCCTAGAGTCAAATGTGTAAATAATCTGCTTGAATAGAACTGGTGAACTGAAATTAGTTTGCCTGAAACACTGGAGATTGAAGATCCAAGAACCCTTTCTATAAATTAAGTATTCTGGTGGACCCTTAATTTAAGCATTGTACTCAATGAGCTACCATAAGCTGCTTTTGGCACTGGGGGAGGGGGCATTTATGGATTACATCCATTCAAATTCTAATACATAGCCTGTCTGTTGAAAAAAAAAATTGTTTCATCTGCAATGGATTTATTTGTACAGGTGTTAATAACGTGTTATGATTTGGGAGATACTGAACTTAAATAAAGTAATTTTATACCTTGGAGCAGTATTAAACGTTATTACCATTTAGATTTGCATGACTTTGTGTTACCCTTATTGAAATGCTTTTGACTTGAATGATTTGGGGGGGGGGTTTCCTTGATGAGTAGAATGATTACCCTTTGTCTGGTTGAAAAAGTATCTCACCAAATGTTTTTTTTTTCTTTTGCAGGGTCCACTTAAGAAGGACAGGCTGAGAGAGGGAAAAGCCTAAGCTGTGTCATGGATTTGAAGTTGAATTATGACTAATAAAATGTATTGAATGAAAAGTTTGACCTTTGCTTTTTTTTATTTTATTTTATTTTTTTTCCTCCCCTCTCTTTTGCTCGGATTATATAAGACTTTCTGCAGCATTTATTCCATCAGTACACAGTCACCCTTGTAGTGGGTTGAAAATGATACATTGAAATATTTTACTGGACTTTTTTCACTAAAAATATAATTGTTCAAAGGTGTTGAATTCTTTATATTTACTAATGGTGCCTGTCTATGGAAATGCAATTGGAGCTTTACCCAACATCCAGTATTCCAGGATAAAGAGCTTTAGTTTAGGGCTGAAACCATAAATTTTTGTTGTGATCAAAGAATCAAGTTGGCTTATTTTAATCGAGCAGAAAATATTTCAATTTGAAATCAGTTTTTCAGGCGTTTGACTCCTTTGCCACCCCCCTCACTACTCCTTTCAACCCCTTACCTTCCAGTGTCCCCTTTGTGATTTCCAAAACCCTAAAAGAGTGGCATCGCTTTGATTTTCCTTGAACTCTTCTAATTTCTGGCAACCGGTGAATATATCATTTGACCTAAACAGCATGAAGAGAATGAATGAAGTAAATGGGGGCTGCTGCAGGAATCTGACCTAATTTTCATTTTTTTTTTTTTTTTTTTTTTTTTTTTTTTTAAATGAAAATCAGAAAAATAAAATCATACTAAGATCATGGTACTATTTCTTCCCACGTTAAGCCCGACCTTGTGTCACATATTGCTGTGGTGGGACAGTGATTAAATAGACACTAAGATCATGTGTTGATTTTATAGTGGACTTTACTAACCTGTAGTGTGTGTTCCAAAGTTTTTTGGGGGGGGTGTAGGCACAGGTTCAGGTCGCTTGTTTTCCAAAGTTTGCTTTTGTCCTTGGGTAATTTCTCCAACGTAATTCTACAAAAATCTTCATGTGGCTCCTGGGTCCATTGTGTAACTGTCTTTGAAATTACGCTCGCATAATTCGTGTTTCGAAGACTAAAAGTACACTTGAAAATAGGATCTTCACTCCAGCTTTGCACAATTTGAGATCCGCAGGTAATCCATACACCTGTTCTTCCCCTCCCATTACAATCTGCAGCGACCCTCACAGCAATAATCACTGTCTTAGGACTACTACATAATTCGCCATGTAAACCTTGAAACACTGACTTGGTTGAGGCTGGAAATTGTCAGCCGTGACGTCACAAGTGATCATGTAAACTTTCTCTCTTTTTCTACAGGTGATTTATATTATATTATATTTATATTATATTATATATTATATTATATTATTATATTATATTAATATTTATATTATTTATATTATATTATATTATTTATATTATATTATATTATTTATATTATATTATTTATATTATATTAATATTTATATTATATTAATATTTATATTATATTAATATTTATATTATATTAATATTTATATTATTAATATTTATATTATATTAATATTTATATTATATTAATATTTATATTAATATTTATATTTATATTTATATTAATATTTATATTTATATTAATATTTATATTATATTAATATTTATATTTATATTTATATTAATATTTATATTTATATTAATATTTATATTT
Source organism: Thysanoteuthis rhombus (assembly GCA_963457665.1). NCBI lineage: Eukaryota > Metazoa > Mollusca > Cephalopoda > Oegopsida > Thysanoteuthidae > Thysanoteuthis > Thysanoteuthis major. The sequence goes on along the minus strand of OY735241.1, from coordinate 12,665,635 downwards.
ATATTAATATTTATATTATATTAATATTTATATTTATATTAATATTTATATTTATATTTATATTTATATTTATATTTATATTAATATTTATATTTATATTTATATTAATATTTATATTTATATTTATATTTATATTATATTAATATTTATATTTATATTAATATTTATATTTATATTATAAAAATAGATACAATGAGATGAGGATTTGGCGTAAGAGCGTTTATTAGGGCCTTTGCATGACCAGTGGCAGTTCAGCTCAATTTTTAGGGCATTGCTACGTTGAAGCAGCTACCCTATCAGAGTCAGGTTCGATTCATGCTGCAGCTTTATTTTTCTTAAATTAATTATTCTATTTACGTTGTCTAGGGCGAGTGATACATAAATCACGTCATGGTAGGAGATCATTTCATCCAAGTTTCCATATAATGCAATTTATAATCATTCCGTCGGATCATATATATATATATATATATATTTCTTGATAACACTCACACGTGTGTGTGTGTATTTTGACCTTTTTCTAGTCCAGTAAGTTTGTAGGAGCAGGAGATACTTATTTCGTTGTAACAAAGGACTTCACGATTTTATAAAAAAAAATGAGATGAATCGAGTTGTCTGTAAGATATCAGTACTAGCATAAAACCCGTAAAATAAATGAACTTGTTGATATTCAATTGATAAATATTTTGTAATTGTAACCCGTTGTATGCTTTCAATCCACCCTTCATTCATTCCACAGGGTCGAAGTGACCTACGATAACATAGATACTTTTACTTTTCAATGAAGTTATTTCCCTGCGTTCCTCCTTTTACAAGTCATAAGCTAAGTATGTAGCAATAAGCTTAACCATATTTTAGAATGTTGAGACGATCTCCGGTCCATTTATAATCGTGGGAATGAGCGATTTGCCGCAATTCAGAACTGTTAGTAATTCTCCAAAACTCACGGGATCCAAGCCTTCCCTGATCACTTCTTGCTTGGACTGGTTTGGCATAACTGAATTTTGCATCCCTTGAAAACCTGTTGCAATGGTTTCGTGCAGATCTAAAAGCAGCATGAGTTTCACTGCACCTATTCAGTTTGTAGAGGTGATAAAATTATTACTGAGGGCTATGACTGCAGTACACTCACTGATAAACCATGGTTGACTACTTGGCTTTTGCTGGTATTTTTCATGAAGATTTCAATGCCAGCTAACATCCCCGCAAAAATTAGGAGTAGTGTGGAGCAGCCTGCCATAATTGTCTCGTAAAATAACTTTTTGCCCACTGGACGAAAGTATTGGTTCGAAACAAATTGTATTTTGATTACTTGGATTTATATACTTCATATCTAAATTTAGTTATATCTAAATTTTGGTCTATATGTGATAAAAGATCTGTTCTCTAATTTGAAAAAAATTGATTTCATTATATATCTCGAGAACCATTAATCTAAACAACTTCGAACTCTGCACTGCCTGGTGTGGCAAGACTATATATTGTAAACTTCAACTTCGTACAATGGTCAGTTGTCTCAGTGCACCCCCCCTACAATCATAGATTACTCCAATGAGTGATAACTGACTAAAATTGTTAACCTCAGAACTAGAGTATTACAGCAGTCACAGGATCACTGAAAAAGGTATAAAAGCTTGAAAGTATTTACTGAAAAGGAGGGTCAGTGGAGGGTCTACTTTTGCTTAGATATAAATATGTAGCTATTTAATCACTGTCCCACCGCAGCAATATCTGACACAAGGTCGGGCTTAACGTGGGAAGAAACAGTATCTTACCGCCAAAAAATGGCTCCAGCCGACGCAGTTACCTGCGAAAGCTGGGCCGAGTAATGATGGGAGAACCTAAGGACGAGTCCAAAGGTCTCCCGTTGCGCTTAGCAAACGCAGCCTCGGTATAACCTCATTGGCCAACGCACTCGGTCTTTGATACCTCCCACACAATCTCCGGCCCAATCAACGGGCAAGTGTAAGTACCGACTCCTCGGTCTATGCCGTGGAACAGATACTACACTTTGATCCCGAAGACAAGGCCAGAAAAGGTGCCAGGTAAGTAGATTTATATATATATATATATATATAAAAGAGGTTGGACAAGAATTGTGATCGCATCCTTTTTTCCTATGACGTCATAATAGCTTCTTTCATAATTTGAAAGTTGTGGTGACTTCCCCGTACGCGTTATCAAGTTCCACATCTTTCCTTTGGGCTGGTTCGGAAAAAAATTAAGCAAAATTTCCCACCAAAGAGAAATTCAAACAGATTCAAGAGATATCACTGGAACACAAGATCTGATCACTACAAACTTCTGCAAAATAATAACATGTTACCTTACTATCAAAAGAGTGTTCTGCCACAAATTCTAGCCAGTCGGGTTAAAGCCGGTAAGTAATGTTCCCTGGTAATCATTTGGACTTAGCAATTGGTAAGATATGACAAATTGCCCATATTTGGAAAGGTAGATAATCCCCAGGGACGATTTACAGCTACTAGTTAAACTTCTGCATATTTTTTTTTGATTGACTATAAGTGGCTATATTTTTACCGATGATCAAATGATTATATTTTCTATGGGGTATCTCGGTAGGTTGGGAATTGGAGTTAGTATTTACTAAACCAAAACCATTTCCTTTCTTGATGAATTCAATAAAATACTGTTCCTAATGTTCATAGGTTTGGCTTTTTTCTTTTGTAAAAAATTCTTTAAAATGTAGCAACTTTTAGCCATCTCTTTGGTGTTATTTTTTTTTTGGGGGGGGGGGGTAGCCACTTCTAGCAATCCGAAAATGGCCAGTTTATACATTTGGTCCATAAGTAGCAACAGCAGCTCTAGTGTCTCCCTTGCCAAAGATCGGCATTTTGCTAAATCTTACCTGTTCCCTCTAATTTTCAATTGTTAGTGAACACAAAAATCTGGACATGCTATTTTTCCCGGGACACAAGTATTTGCACAAATTCCCTAGCAACTTTCAACAATTCAAATAGATAACTCCAGTTTCCAAAGCATACATAAATATTTCGGTAATCTTATAGATAAGGGGTGTCAATTAGTTATCTATATATACCTACTATATTATAGCAGCGTATTGACAAAACAGTATTTCCAACAGTTCATCTCGAATACATAATCATTTTTCATCATCATTAGCCTGTTATCGGCCTTCGTTGGACATAGACCTTCCTTGAGATTCGCCTAACCCCTCTATCATGGGCGTCGCGTAGCCTGTACTTTCTGAAATTGTCTAGTTCACCAAGACATCTTATTTTTCGCCGGCCACAATATCTCAATGGTCGCTGGGATTCATGTCAGTTGTGGTATCCAGCAGTTGTCTGCCATTCTTGCAACATGACTAGTCCATAGTTTTGAAACCCTTGACTTTTTCGATGACTTGTTATGTATCTTCTTTCATCATTTCTTTTGAATGGTTTTGTTCATTTACTCACAAATCTTTTTCTTGTTGTTAGCAGTGGCTTGAGATTTATGCGTTTTTTGATAAGATTCTTGGTTTCTTTTGAAAGTTTACTGTTGGTTTGTTTGGTCATTGGTTGTTCGGCTTAAAAATACTGACGGCCTCTATCAGTGAGGTTGTCATTTCGTTGTTGAGCTCGTTGATGCTCTTCTGGTTAGTTGAAAAGTTCATCTGTTTTTCAGATCAAGCTAGGGAATCGAGTGAGCTCTTGTACGTTAAGTAATTGAGATTTGGTGCGGAACATTTTCCCGTATTCTTTCTTGGTGTTAATTTGAATTTTACAATTTATCATTCTGTAGCCGCTTCCTTCATTGGTTTGAAGCACGAATATCTTGGACAGTGTTACTTTAGTCTGCAAGGATGTAGTCATTTTCATTCTTGATTTCGTGATTAGGGCTCATCCAAGTCCATTTCTATTGGGTTTCTTCTGGAAGACGGTGTCCATGATTTTGAATCCGTTCGCTGTTGTAAAATTGACAAGATCGTCTCTTTCGTTGCGAATTTTATTTCCGAATTTTTCGACGCAGCTTTCATCACCTTGACCTACCTGAGCGTTGAAGTCTCCCATAATGATGTTGAAGTATATTTTGGTATCATGAAGTATGGAATTCAAGTAGTTGTAGAATTAGACTATCTCCCCCTTGGATGATTGTGAAGAGGGAACGTTAACTTGAATGTTGTGCCTTTTTGAGAGCTTTACAGTAACACTGGATTAGCAGTTTGAGATAGCTTTGAATCCCACAACATTGTCTTCAAGTTCTTTATGAATGAGAAAGCCAACTCTGTTTTGTTGTCCCTTTTCTTTTCCGTAGTTGTTAAGGTATTTGCTCTCCAGTTCGATTAATTCTTCTCTGGGTCTCAAAGTGAGGTAACTAATAACGCTGATTTCGACAATACAAGCGGGTAACTCCAGTTTTAAATCATACACATCCAAATCCATCTCAACATAATAATTAGTAATATGTGTTTGTACTCAATCATGCAATAGGACACAACTGACGTTGTAGAATAGTATTTCATGTTCTGATGACGTAATAAATATGCCGAATACAAAGAACAATAAAATAATTCAAATTTTTCATTTATGACCGATTCAAAAATCATTATCGATTGATAATTCTGTTTCAGCTGTTTCTGTCATTGACAACAAACCCCCGAAAACATACAGGAACCTTTCTTGGACGCTCAACAAAATGGAGGTAAGGTTATAGAGGTGAAATTCGGAGAAGTTGTATATATCTAGAATGCACGGAGTCACGTCCCTTACAACCACCTTATCAAATATGAAATCAATCAAGGGAGATCACTCCCATCGTAATTGGCTAAGAAAAGTTCTAAATATTGTGAAACATGTGCCATTTCAAAGGTAGTTCCTATCGTTCTCAAACTGTGTACCATGACACAAAAGTATGCCTGAAGAATCTCCCAAGTGTGAAGCGTATTTTTTTCCAAATACTTAGATATCTCAACCTTTTTAGCAACAGATGGAAAGAACGCGAGATGTATACGTATAGCAGTATGTTGATAATAAAGTTTCGATCATTAACTACTGAAATGTCTCTGATTCATTTTATTTTTACAGTTGGTGTGCAGCGTAATTCAAACATATTTCTATGCATGTCGTCACACAGTAAAATTTGAGAATGACTGCAGAACATGAAAATTAATTCAAAGAGGGAAAGGAGGAATTACAAAAAGTCAGCGGAAAGCCCAATCTTGAAATTACGTTTAAATTCAACTGATATGAAAAAATTGTCAACTCAGTTATGTAGTGTAATTTATTGTTTCTAAAACTCTTTGTAGAGGGAAGGTGAAAAACAGTTGCGACTTCAGCGAAGGAACCGAAATCTTGCCGAATCTCTGGTGACAGTAAGACCGAATGTTGATTGCTGGAAAGATGACTATGACAGATGGAGAGCTTGGTATCTATCTATCTATCTATCTATCTATCTATCTATCTATCTATCTATCTATCTATCTATGTCTATTATATCCATCTATCGATCTATCTATCAATCTATGCAAACCTTTCTGTGTCTCTAGTCCTTGTACCTCTCTCTTTATGCAATGTGTATGTGCAAGTGTATGCATATATATGTATGTCCGGGTGCTGGTAAATGCATGCATATATGTGAGTTGATACGGCCATACCATCATGGCGCGAGTCAGCGTGACTGACTAATAAATTGTCGGCTGCCATCGTTTATATATGAAATGACTAACATCCCAGACAAACCAATTTCGCTTGCTGAAAGCTGGTGTGTGATTGCTGAAATATTCGTAAATATATCAGATGTCTAATTAATATATACAGGTAAAGGTAATAGGTACATTAAATTTATATTTTTTTCACACTTTTGGAGGGAAATTTGTGGAGCTTATTCCTGCACAATTTTTGTTACGGACCCCGCAATTTCGAGTGCCCTGCGCTAAGTGCTTCGAAGCTAGTTATTCTGATTCAGAGATGCTGCACTTGCTCTATTACTATGGTACGACACTCCCTAAAACTTTAATGAACTTTGACAAGATTGTTTAGCCCCCTCAGAGATCCACAACAGTATCTTCTTAATTTGGAACACCTTTAATAACGTTTACTACAGACCCTGCATAAACTTGATCAGTAATTGTCAGGATGAGCGTCTTACGGAGATAAGTTTTTAAAGGGAGATAACTATCTCAATTAAACCAAGGGATACCAGCAAAAAAATTACAATCAATGATTTTTAAAAGGGGATTAAAAAACATTTTTAAAAAATACGCATAAAACAAATAACACAAATTATAAATTTAAAATGCTTTATTGCGACGATCACACTATAGATATGACATAGATATAAAAAAAATTAAAAAAAGGTATAAAAACATGAAAAAATAAAATTTGTTCTTAAATATTGGACATCAGATAAGATATTAAAAAAAAAACTATGGAGGTTCGACTTTTATGAATCATCTTTAGTTTATAAAAAAAACGACAGCATGAATAATATTTCTATAAAATGGGAATTTCCCCATGAAACGAAGATCACAATCATTCGAAACGTTAAAATCTGAAATGAAACTTAATTTAAAGTTATTTTGAATTTATAATGCACTATTCTCAATTTGTTTAGTCATTTGTTTAAAGTGTGATTTTGTTTCTTTTCCTGTTTTTAATGGCATTTTAATTCAATTGTATTTTTTTTATTTGTTGGATACTTAATACTCCCTTGATAATCTTGAAAAATTTATCTCCTTTAATGTAAGTAACTCGAGTTAACAATTACAACTCAATCTGGCCCTGCTTGCAGCCAATCTGTAAGTTGTAAGTTGAAGTGCTCTTCATTTTATCAAGGTGTTTCATCTCGTCTTCTCAATTCTACATAACACAACAGTGCTACGATATCTTTCTTTATTTATTTCGATATATCCAAGAGGATTTTATTCATACCCCTAGATTTGTATTGCATGATTTTGTATTTTATATATCGCACCAGCATCTTCACAGAATTTTTTTTTCTCTTGTAGCACCGGTGCTCGCATCAAGAGAGAGTACAAGTATCGAGAAATGATGTGCCAGAATTTCGTTCTCTACCAGCGAATTCATAACCAAAAGTCCCAATATGATTATGGAGCCCCCATTAATAGGTCCACAAAGGTAGGGTTATTTTGAAATCATTACATTGAATGAGATCTCATCCGTTTGTGATCAAATATGTGGAAATGGTATGAGGTGTACTCTGGGTGCGACATACTATCTACTTTTCAATGTCCAGGGGTTTTTTGTTCGTTTAATATCTACTAATAGAGACATTACCACATGCTTAGTTGCCAAAACCCATTTCCTTCACAGCATACAAGGAACAACGTAAATCAGCAAGACGCAAAACAAGAAGAAACCAAATAAAAAGAAAGGAAAATCATTGAAAGCAATGTACTATGATAATAAGCCAAGTGTATTTGTATATTTATTTTTTGTCTGTAATATCCCAAATCTTTGTGAGGTGTCTCCCTTGAAATAGTCAAGTGACAATCTTCATTGATTGCGTAGCAAACTTTTTCAAGATTTTCACCAGATCATAGTTAGTCGTCAAGTGACATTTCACCATTTGAAACACGAATATCACCCATATACTTTTACGTACAGCTTTTTCCTTAAAAGCTTCTCAAAGGATTAGAATAGTTTCAGCAGCAATTCCTCCCAACTAAGAAAATAAAACTTCACACTCATTCTCTGTTCTTTTTATCAACCTTCACAAAAATCTACTCGCAAACACCAAAAGAAAAAAGTCCACACGAAATATATCAGTCAATCCTATATCATGCTACGTGGCAGATTTGCTCATAATAATGTTGACTCAGGACACCTAGTGGCACATTGTCTCACTACATCCATTTCACGCACTATGTTCGAATTACGTTTTTTGGTGGGATAGGGTTGGTACCCCATTGTTTTGTTTTGATACCCTACACGACACCATAAAGTCTGTCGACAAATGAAAAAGTGGAGTGTGTAGAAAATATTTTCACTTTCAGGACAATTATTGATTTTTTGTCAAGAGTTTATAAAACAAATAGAAGTTATTTATGACAGAAACAAATAATTCATTTGGTAAATTAGATTTTCTTCAATTATTCTTTTATTCATTATTATTTTATCCTATATTTTTCTTTATTTATGCATCTATTTGCTCACATAATCTTTTCAAATAAAAGCCATATATACAAATTTCTTCTCTGTTTGCGCGTTGATCTCAATGATTAATTTACTTTCTTATTATCTAACCCTATAATGAGCTTATATGCTATATGCTATTTTTTATTCATTTATTTGTTATTCAAACAGGATGATCTAACTCGCAGATTTACCTTCCTATTAAGACATTACAATAAAAATTACTCCATATTGATGCTCAAGACTTCATGTCAAATCATCACACATGAAAACAGATTGAGACAAGTTGAGACTTTGGAAAAAATATTGAAATTAGGATACTTGAATAATCAAAAATAAATCACCTAATAAAATAGCTTCAGGCTTCTTAATGCCAATCCATACATGGATAATCCTGTCATTTCTGACGGGTATATTCTACTGACATAATGAAATATTTGCTCATTCAAAAAGAACCTTTAAAATCACAAGAATATATATTTTCTCTCAGCAATAGAGAATCCAATTAACCTTATTTACTCAAATGTCAATACATTATTCATTTCTATTCCAAATTCTGTACTATTGATTAAATAATTTAAGATTTTAGGACTAGTGGGTGGTCTCTTCTTGCAAGTTCATCTACTTACCCTCTTCTCTAAATGATTCCCCTCCGTACGGCACAGTTGGACTTGTTCATTTTAATAAATTTTTTGTTATTTCTGTTTATCATTGACATTAATTTTGTATTTTATATTGTAATTGTACTTTACATTGCAGTGTTTGTAAGGGAATTTAAAAAATAAAGAATTTGATTTAAATTTGGTTTTGGTAAAAAAGCAAATGAAAAAGACGGTTGAAATTAAAAAAAAATTATGTTGTAAGAATCTATGTCTGATAAACTCTCTTTTCTTTTTTTGAAACATTCTAAATTTGTGCTACTGCGGAACATCTTTTTTTGTGCACGGCCGACTGTGGAGAAAAGAATATTGATTTATTAAACTTCTTCTAAGATATTTACTTTCAATTCTTTATAGAGCGCTTGTACACTCGTGGAACTCTTCAATTTTATAAGATAAAAATGTAACTCCATGGTGAAATGAATTAAATTCAAATTTAAACCAACAAAAAAAAACAGAAAAGGAGGTAACTACATTTAGAAGTTACTCCCCTTTAATTGTTTCTTCCAATTACCAGAATGAATACAAGAGTTTAATTTCTTTTTTGTTCTTTTCAGAGGATATACCTACCCCCTTTGGTCCGCAAGAAAAAAGAAGGGAGAGTAACTACTGATTGATAAAATATATTTCTAAATAAAAATTCAGAATAAATGTTGACTTTGGATTACTTTCTCTATCACAGTGCTTCTTGAAATGATGGATGATTCCCCGAAGGGTGAATTAAATTGTTTTAGGGCTGAATGAAACTGCCCAGATGTATGGAGAGTGAATGAAACATGAAGGGTAAATGACTTGTTTTTTCAAATATTTATATTTTTCTATACTAGAGATTTTTTGTGCTAAACAATAAGAAAGCAAGAACCATAAGTTCAACGATGCACACACCATTCATGGTAGTGGTAGCATACGGAGGAGGAAGAGGAAGAGCAAGTACTCTTTCTTTGATTCAGCTGACTAGTAATACTAGTAAAACATTGTAATATGAGAAATTCTGCAAGTATTATTTTCAATAAAAATTGTAAATGTCCATTTCAGTGGTTTTGGGACATTTTGAGCTTTTTTACAATTATGACATCATTAGCAAGTGGTAAAAAATAATTAGAATGAATTTTCCTTTAATGTTGTTTTTTTTTTATATTTAAAAAAATTTTTTTTTATTTATTTGTTTTAAAAAAATTTTTTTAATTTAAAAAATTTTTTTATTTTTATTCTTATTTTTTTATGTTGTTTTCCAACCATAATGAAAACAACAAGAACAATCCTCACCAAAATGAGAGGTGTGAAACAATATGTCAAATCTACATTCTCCGACTATGATTTGAACTCATGACAAACTGAACGTTGGGAGGCAGTCTTATTGATTGAGCTAAATTGACAAATCCCAGCTATTAATGATAATTTATTGTACATATATGCATGGGATTATTTCATTCTAAAAAATAAATACATTTATACAAAAGAAAACTTTTTTTTTGTTATATCATCATCATCATCAGTGACACCATCAGTCTTTTATCATCCGGTGTTAAATATAGGCCTTCCCCAGGATTTACCAGACCATTTTTTGTCACATATGATACAAAAATTGCAATAATCATCTTCAGTTGGCATGGAGTTTGACCCTGTGACAGCCATTCTCATATCTCTCATTTCCTCAATAAAACGAACTCATGGTAACAACCCTGTAATTGGCAATTGATACACTTTGATTTATCTCCCTTTCAGCAGATTTTTTTCGTCAATTTATACTTAATTAAATTTCTCAAAAAACATTGGCTTGAATTTTAACAAAATAGCATTTACAAAAGCTGAGTTCTGTTTTTGCTGTATTATGGTAAGAAACATAGAAATCCACATAAATTAGACCATTATGATATAGATTACAGCAAGTAGGGAGGTGCAGAGTTGGCCTAACAGCACAAAAAGTTGAATAGTCAAACCAAGTTCGAATTCTGGTCAAATTCATGTTTATTTAGCAGTAATGGGAAAGATATGAATCTACATCTACCAAAAGATCAGACCAGGAAAATAACATAATAATGTCTCTGGAGTTACCTTCCTTATCTGTTTATACCCTTCAGAAAATTGAATTAGTAATTGTAATTGAGTATGATCCACTACATATTATTTGGAAGGGAGATGGGCATTGCCAAGTAACCTTTATTGTCATAAGAAATGTCATGGAGGATCTAACATGACACTCCTATGATATATTATGCCATAGGATAGTTTTAATTCATTTGAATGTCACAAGGAAGCATAAAGCTCTTTTTCTCAATTGGTCAGTTTAGAAATTACACCCGGTAGCTTGTACAATGTTTACCAACACCCACTGTTGCATATTACTTGGAGACAAGATAAGTACCGTTGAGTAACCAATATTGTTCTTGGAAATATCATAAGAAAGCTTGTATGGTATGCCAACTAATCTAATAGATTATGAGCAAGACTGTTCTTGAACATGAATATTATGAAGAGCCTTGATTAGGAACTAATTCAATTTTCTGAGAATTAATGAGAAGATAAGGGAGATGACTCTAGAGACATTATAGAGTTATTTCCCTTCGTTCGTCAATCTTCAGTAACACATCACTGACAAAGCTTATCCATTATTTCTGACCTGCGATCTGTTTGATCAGTGGCATTGACTGATCCTTGGTTTATTGCTTTGACGTGAATGGCTTAGCACAGAAAATCGGCATAGATCATAATGCAGAAAAATGGATGATATTCATCGATTCAAGCAGGAAAGGAGTACTTCTTAATAATTGTAATGAACATGTCTCAATACCTGTTGCTCAGTCTGTTGATTTGAAAGAAACATAACAGGAACTGGCTAATGTTCTTGGAGAAATCAGCTAGAGAATGATCAGAGTTATGGAAAATAAGAAATTGGTATATCTAATCTGTTTGCCGTTACTGCGGACCCGATCTCTATAATTTGTATCAGATTCCATCAAAATATATGGAGTGGTAAAATTTGAAACTGTAAAAATTCAGGGGCACTTTAGCGGTAATTCTGTGGCTTGGCTAAATTCCCATCATTGTTTGATCAAAACTTTCCAGATAGATTATGAAGCCCTGGGGTTGCAGCCTAGGGCTTGACAATATTTTTATATATCTCAGCCCAAGTGTCAATTCGGTTCTGATAGGAAGTGGTAGGAGGTTAAAAAAATGAATGATTATAACGAAATACAACAAAGATTTATTCAAAGATATGACATACAAAGTAAAATATGATGATGTTTGGTTGAATAACAAAAATGAAAAGCAAAATTCTTTGTTGATATCATTTCCATTTTCTTTGAATAACTCCTTTAAGACACCAAGTTATTACCTCTGTATTGAGTTCGATTCTGATATAGGCTGTCTCGCTACTGTGTAAGACTGATATAACAGACACTAATTCATAGAAGTTAAATTCAGAATTTATGGGCAAAATTTCTTCCATCTTTGGAGGTTAGAAGCTACACACGTATGCACTTGTGTACACACGCATATTTCCTGAATATTAAACTAAACTAAAGGAAGAATTGAGTAACTATACAAAATTGTTTTTGAAGAATTCAATACATAGAGATGGGCAGATTATTGTCACTGTTTAATTTTTATAATTATTGAAAATTGTTATACACACTCTCCCTCTCTCATACACACACACAAAATTACACATATGTCGGTTTCTCAGATAAAAAAAGTTTATATAATCATTGAAATGTCTGTGCTGATCATAAAGTATTTGTGAATTGTAGATTCCTTTCCCCGTATGGATATGAATATCCTATATTGTATTAAAAGGGCTGAATATGTTGAGGTTCAAGAAATATCTGGATGCCGTGTAGGTGATTGAATATCCCCTGGCAAGGGTGCCTGTAGTCTGGAATATCATGAAGAAAGATAATGAAGAAGGTGGTATTCACCACCTTGAATTTTACAAGAGGCAAATCATGTGTTGAAGATAAAATCAAACAGAAAAGGAGGATGGTCCATACAAATAGGAATGAATACAAATGCAAATATTTGTGGACTTACATTTAATAACAGTTAAACAATAAACAATTAAACATGAATACAAATGAGTGTGTACATCTGGCGCTGAGAGAAAAAAGGAATATAAGACAATCGCAACTCGGTTCGAATCAACATAATTCAGAAGTGATTCTTATAGAATAGATAGAGATAAAAGATATGTGTCATAGTGATGATTATGGTCATGTTCTACTTGATAGCAGAGTTAGCTGAATTCATGCTATAATAAGGCTTGATATTTCCCGGACTGAGGCGATGTTATTAAAAAGGTGATTCAGGAAAAATATGTGTAGACCTTTTGAAGTGTGACATACCCAATTCAAATTGACTAAAAAACGTTCAGAAGAATATGTGAGAAAGGAACTTAACATCAGTAGATGTAACTGACAAGAGGAATGCTATGTTAGTCTTGATAAAAAATGAAAGCATTTTTGAGCGAAAGATCAGGACTACACCAGAAGTGAGCGATGAAAAACGGAAGTGGTTGCTTTCATAGGCTAGAGGTTAGAGGAAATGACGTCACCAAATTGGAAAATTCCGGGCACCATTTTTTCAAAAAGTAGTAATTTTTATTTGACCGACAGTAAATGTAAAAGAGGCATTACACCATTATTGACACAATCAGACATTGAGGAAGCGTTTTGTGTTTAAGCAAACCCACCCAAAAATATATTTTATTCTTTAAGCTACAATTGCTTCCTTGTTTGGAAATTAGTGTACCCAACCCCAACCTCCACAAAAAGATTCCCACACCCTCTACAAACACAGACATAGACGCAAATTAAAAATAGTTATTAGCATACTTTCAACAGGATATGTGGTTCTATTTGTAAAGTTTTCCTCCTCATGTACTCAATGTTGAAAAAACCCAATGCGTAAATGAAGAGAAATAAGAGAGTTAATGAAAGAAAAACAGAAGTAAATACATAAATTATATTGTTATTGCTCTGAATAGATTGTTAAATTGTTTTATTTGTGTGTGAGGGTGTGAAACTTTACAATCAGGACCACCTTCCCTACATTGATATTTTTAACGGTCAAGTTAGATTTTAGATATACTAGTTCATAACCTGTTTCATTGCTAACGGTTGTCATAATAGTATAACAATAGGCTTGGCTGATGGTTGCTACTGATACTATAAATGTGACAGACAGTGGGGAGAGGGGAAGAATGAAAGTTATGTAGTTTAATGAGAGGGTAGGAATAGGAACCATTACTATTGAAGGGAATTTAATCCTCGCAGCATGCCCCACTCCTGTGGTTTTGTGCCGGACTAAGTTGAGCTTAGTAGATAAAAGGCCACCTTACCATGGGGCAATAGTTTGCAAGCTAGTCTAGCAGACTCACTGTAATGAGTTTCGTCCTAACAGAGTGTTCTACTACAGTATCCTTATGCCAGACTAAGTTAATCTTAATAAGTATATCCGTACTTTGCATAAATGGACCTCTGTAACCTAATCATTTTAAAAAATTGTCTTGAATTATTTCTAAAACATAGATCTTTTATCTAAAATTATCTAAAAAATACCAGCTCAAGATTTGCACATTGTTGGTCCAAAATGACCGTTGAGACCCAAGAGAGCATTTTTTTGAAAAAACAAAAAATTTATTTTAGATGGTGCTTAGTGGAGTATTCATGCATATTTTCAAGGTTGTTGCCTCCCACGATGTGACCAAGAGCATCTAAAGACACACATATAAACAGGGATACTCAAAGAGAGAAGCCATAGCCCACATGGCTGTTTGGTTGACCGTTTGTGGGGCTGTGTGATTTAATGAATTACAAAAACACCCATTCTTAAAAAAAAACCCTGTTCTTGTAAAACATAAGTCTGTCTAATAGGTCAAAGAATATAGAAACTACGAGAACATATCCAGACATTTTGAATATCTCGAGAACAGGTCACGTAGCCTTGATGAAATTTGGCAACCAATCAGTGGGAACATTACAATGTAAGTGTGAACAGACACTCTCCCATTGTGTTACTCAGTCAGCAGTGAGGCACCGTTAAGTGAGTTTGTATAGTGACCTTTGCATTCACAATGATCAAGCGTGCCCATTTTCATGTCTCATGCCTGGTTTTCTGGCAAAACATTGCATCATTGGTCCAGATTTGGCTCTGTAAGACTGCTGACTTTTCATAAAGAGATTTTAGACTGTGGATGAGATTAAGGAGAAGGAGGCTGATGGTGATCTTGAAAGAACACTTTGCTGACTTTTGAAAAGTGGAAGTGTTGGGTCTCAAGGAAAGTACCTTGAAGGGTGCTAAGGAGCCATTGTCTTGGTTAGACTATTTTTTTGCTGATATTAAATAGCTGGATACTTTCCAGACTAACTTCATACTCACCTACACACAGTTAAACTTGATGATCATGCGATAAAACTTGCCACTCCTCAAAATGACAAGTTCTTGGAAAACATGTGTCAACTAGTTCAGTGATTATTATTATTCTAAACATTTCCTTCCTTTTTGTATGAATCCTTCAGTTACATTTCTTCACTGGCTTTGTTGGATTAAGATCTGGTAGTATCCTAATCAACAGGTAAAGGCAGATTAACCATTAGGTTGAATAGGTTAGAGCCTTGGAACCTCAAAGGGAGTGGGACCTGAGAGAAAAAATGTTTAATTTAGTGACTTTTTTGGATGATATTTCAGTACTTTTGCATAGATGTCATGTATGTGGTATATTATATGAATGGATACACATGATAAATGTCCAATGAGTCATTTTTAAAAAGTGAGAGAGTTGGATTCAAAGTTTAATGATTTTTCACTTGTGATATTTTAATTATTTGTACAGCTATAGTACTCTGTTTTTTTAAAGCTTAAACGTGAAACATGCCACCACTCATACATAGTCTAATTAACTGAATGTCTATCCCATGGTCAGATTATTTCGCTA
Source organism: Thysanoteuthis rhombus (assembly GCA_963457665.1). Lineage (NCBI taxonomy): Eukaryota > Metazoa > Mollusca > Cephalopoda > Oegopsida > Thysanoteuthidae > Thysanoteuthis > Thysanoteuthis major. The sequence continues at coordinate 12,649,925 of OY735241.1, read as the reverse complement.
ATATATATATATAGATATATATATATATATACACATACATACATACATATATATATATGACACAATGATTAACGCTCCTCAATTCAGGGTTGAGCACTCTTTAAGTGAAGTAACTCATCCTTTGTAAGCTTATACAATGCTCTTCCATAGGAATAGAACATTCTGGAGGATGAGGAATTTCTGTGTACATAGATATATCGCTTAAATTCAGGTAGGATATCGGCCTCCGGGTCTGAAGGGAAGGTTTCAATTTTGCCTCACTGGATGGGATAATGGAAAGTCTATAGCCACACTGAATTGATGTAATATATATTGAATCAGCTGTCTGTGGAAGACACAATGATATATATATATATATATATATATATATATATATATATGCATAAATTCTACAGAAAGGATTCAATTTTGCATTAAAGTAATATTATAAATAGAGCCCAACCTAAAACCATTAAAAATGCTTTTTTCCTTGAAATTTTTCAATTTGATTTTAATTTAAAAAAAGTCTCCTTAACTTTTGACTCCTTAAAGGAACTGTGAAGCCCCCAGTTGGTCCCTGAGGCTACGGGTACTGTAAGGCCCCCAGTAGGTCCCTTGGGCTACAGATACTGTGAGGCCCCCAGTTTATCCTTTGGGCTACAGGTACTGTGAAGCCCCCAGTTGGTCACTTTGGTACAGGTACTGTGAGGCCCCCAGTAGGCCCCTGACAACAGATACTGTGAAACCCAAGTAATATATTAAAAAGTAAGAAATGTTTAAGAAAAAATAAATTAATTTTCACAAGGCAAATAAAAATTAAAATTGAAACGTTTGCTTTGCATTTTTTTTTGAGAACAAATTTCTCCAAAATATATGTAAATTGTAACTTCTTGAGGACATCATTTTTGATTGTCTTGAAAGCAAGTCTATTGAAGTTGTTTGTGTGTCATCGTTGATCCGTGGACATTGTTTAGATGTTGCATCAGTTATCATTAAAATGGAGATCCCTGGGACCTTCTCCTTGAGATCCCTTTTAAACCTTCTAGGAGGAGACAAATTTCTACACTGAGCTGAATAATGGAAGCCATAGAGGGCCATGGTGGGGGAAAAAGCCCCATCTCACAAATCCTTTGACTAGCGTGGTTGTATAATTTGAGCAACGTGATAAGAATGGATCCAGCATTGCTTGTTGAACAACAAATTTGACCTTGAACCAGACTCAGCTGCAGTTCTAGCTAAACCAGTTTTGGCTTACGATCTCTGACCTGTCTCAATACACTATTCTCATCCTAGAATGATATATATATATATATATATATATATATATATATATATATATATATATATATATTTAGTGAAATAACAGATTCGCTACACAAGCACATTTATGCTTCTGCCTTTTCGGGCAGAAAGTTCAAGTTTGACCATCTTGACTGAGAATATTGCATGTTTCCCATGAGCGCCTGATATCAATGATAGAGCTCAGGATTTTGAATATTGATTTTCAAGGGGAGATAGCAAGCCCTCCTAATTTGATGTTGCTCAATCTTCCTAATCCTCATTTGGATCTATGTTAAGCTTAGTAAAAGGTTATTACTAATGAATCGTGATTTTTTGAATAGTGAGGTGAGGGATGATACAAACAACAAAATGCAATCAATATTCAAACTAGATATGACTCATTTGAAGCAATAACTTCTTAAAAATACTTTTTCTCTGTTCAGTATCAAATAAATGCTTTTTTCATGATTAGGCTACAGAAATATTGATGTTACCAACGTGTAGGATGCAATATGGTACAATTCATGTTACTTGTGCCATACTATGCTAAACCAAGCTTTATTTTGTCTGGCACAAGGCCATGTGAGCCATCTAGTAAAGATCAAACTCATCACCAGTGGTGGTGGTGGTGGTGGTGGTGGGGGGGGGCTTGGTTTGACTGTCCCACTCTAAATTTGTTAAGACTATTTTTTAGATTTATTCATTATTTTCCTCTTCTGCAAAAGCAATGGCAGTATCATCAATAGAGCCTTCATCCCATGATAACCCTGAGATTAGGCAGGTTCCCGTAACATCATTAACACAGAGTGCCCCAGCAGTTTTCTTGAAAGCGATCAACTGGCTGGCTGGCTGGCTATGTATGTACATATATATGTATCACACAAACAAGGTGCACCAATGGAGCTATAGTACTGAAAATTTAAACTTTTCCTTCTTTTCATATTTAATCAAAACTTCTCTTTGCTTCTTGATCCCCCGCCCCCACCAGAAAGATTCAATTTACTATATAAGTTTATAGTAAATTTGTTCCTTAGTTCGCATCCAGCAGCGTTCACACTTGTCTTTTGAAAATTCAGAATTTTTTGATTGATCATCCCCAACACAATCCGCAAAAAAATGTTGGTAATGCGATGGTTTCTATTCAGTGACTAACCAGACCTTTTTAAAAAATTTTCTGCATGTATTCTAGGTTTTATGGGGGGGAGGGGCACAATCAAAATCCATTTTTGGCTTGCTAGTTTCATTGGAACATCACCAGACCTCTGTCAGTTGCTAGCCTTTCACAAAGCTTGACAAGAGGTTGGATTTTCCGAGTTTGATTTCAGATTTTTCGGACATCTAGACTGGTTGCTAAATGAGGCTTAAGAGCCCAGTTTACACCACTATTTCCCCCTCAGCTTCCTGTGCTTCTAACTGTTAGGCCAACTGCACCTCCAGCCGACCAAAATATCTTTCTTTCTTATCTGCACATTTTTTCACTCCAACCATCTGTCAGTTTACCATCTTGGTAATTGACTTGCAAAAGAAGGCAAGTAACTATTCACAATAAATTCAGTCAAATTAAATTTGCAAAATAATGAAAGATAAAAGATAGCATCATGGACTGTCTCTAACTCTAATAAACTGTACAATGTATATTTTGGTTAATATGCCATGTGTATGAGAATAATGAACACTATATTTTACCATGTAGTGATATATATCGACACTAGGTGATATTTTATCAGCTCTGGAAAGTACACAGTACTAATCCATTCCATCTTGTTGAGGCTCAACAACATAATATATTTTAAAATAATTGTTTTTTTCAGTGGAATAGCACTACATACATTATGATAATTATAGTTATATGTAAGACACAATGTTTCACTTTCAGGTATTGTCCCGTATACACCTAAACTCTTTGAATTTTGCTACGTTCTCACGCTCACTCGCATGAAAGGAAAATTCCCATGCATTTTATAAAAAGTTCATTTCAATAGCAGATAAGCCCTGAAATGCAATTTTAACCAACTTTGGATGCATAATCTATTTTAAATTTTCTGAGAATTCCGTAAATCTCCCACCCCAAACTTCCCAGGCGGAAAATTTTTTGTGGTATGTGGGTGAAGCAAGATTCTCAAGATAGAAACTTAACGGTATAGCATTTTTTTTTTTAGTAGTACATTTATTTAGGAATGTATGCAGAGCATTAACCAAATTATTATTCTAGTATGGCAGCCCTGGATAAGACAAAACTTTGTAACATGAAAGAAAGAGGTGGAGTTTTACTTGTTATTTGCGTTCATAAGCTGTTTTTCTAAAGAGGTTATTACACTCTACAGCAGTGTATAGTTAGGTTATACAATCAGTCCTCTATGTTCCGCTTCAAAGTGTGCAAATGTACCCATTGAAAACCTCACATGTACAATTAAGGGTACCGGTACCCTCTTCTCTACAAGACTTTTATTACCTCCCTCTCTCTATCTATCACTTTAGCTGTATCTATTCTTCGGGCAGTTGTAAACTCACGACTTCTCTCCTTACACCCCTCTGTAATCAATGTAAGCGACTCTCCTTTTCCCTCTCTAATTGAGCATCATGACTCCGAAAGCTCCACGTCACAGCAGTTTTTATTGGATAAAACCGCTTGTGACATCATCGCCACCCTAAAAATGTCGACGTCGAAGCCAGGTATTTATTTTGTTTTTCTCATACCGACTTTTTCGTAAATTTTGACAGCATTTACGGTGATCTTTATTCTTATTTTTATACTAGACTCATATTAGGGAAAACATTCGACAGCATTTTAAGAGTCGGATTGACATTTTTTTCTTTTTAAGTATCTTTCATTCAAAGAACCCCGACTGATTCTTTTACGAAAAAGAAATATTTTTTAGCTGGTTTCATTTCAAAATTAAATTTTTCAAAATAATTCACACATTTGATTCTATTTCGAGCCCAAGTCAATCATGACGGAATAATTTAGTGCAGAAGTTTTCAAGAATCGAAATGTTATCAAAATACTGGGCACTTTGTGTAGCCCCGTTAAAAATGTGGCTTCTCTGCTAAGATCAAAGCGTAGTATCTGTTCTCATCGGCTGGTACGCGGGAATTACCAAAATGATTTTTTGAACTCGACGAAGAGTTATGGGGTTGGGTTGGTATTGCAAAAAAACTCCCCAGGAATCACCCCATCCATGAGACACATCGATATGTGTGGTATCGAAGTTCCAGCATCGGAGACGTATAAGAAGCTGATGGGCACAGATACTACATTTTAATCTTTGTTTAAAAGGCCAGGAAGCTTCATTTCGAACGAGACCACAGAAATGGGAAAGTGCCAATATCGATAAATAAATATAAAATGCATTTTTTATTTAATGTTTTTACATACTACTATTCGGCACAATTTGCTGCTTTCTTGTTCGCACCAAAAGCTGATGTTCATAGTTTTAAAGCACGGAAGCCTAAAAAGAAAAAAAGTAGCAGTTTTTGTTCTTGCCGACTGCTAAAAATTCAATTAAATCGTGGTGTTAGTTTGGGGTTAAATTTTAAAGAATCAAAACATTTCGACCTTTTTCCAGAACGGTCAGTCTTGGTTTGTAATTTTAGTTGAGTTCCAAATCAGTCAAGTTGTCAGTTCTTAGCAGGTTGCGTGAAGGAAAAATAATGCTGTCAAAAATCAGCATTGAAGCATCACATGTTGCACCTTTTTCACTGGACCAAATTTTCATACCCACTGGGGAATTATCTCGTTTATGCACCCACCCCAAGAATTTGGGTCTTTTTAAATGAGAAAAAGAGAATGCAACTATTTTTTCTCTTTCAAGGTTTCCATATGTTGAAATGATACACGTTTGATGGAGATAAATGAAAAAGATTCATATTCTCATATACTATTTTATTTGGCGCTTGAAACTATTTTACTGTATTTGTCCAGATAAAGAGAATATTTCTCACAAAAGTGCTGTCAAATTGTTCTAAAAAGTGCTTCAGATATCTACTAGTATTACTAAATCGAGATGAAAGTCATTTAGATTAATATAATAAAGAATTACATGAGATATTGTTCCGAGTATAAGTGAATTTGAAGTTTCAAGTCAAATGTCAGTTGCCATTCTGTGAATGTTGTGAAAAAAAATCATCGAAATATCAAAGAAGTCCGCTTCATTTTCCTGGCAATCGGACAAGCACATGATTATATATTTCAGAATTACTTTTTTGATTCAACACATGTGTGCAAACGGTCATGTTACTGTGAGTTGTGATACAAATGATTTTGTGAAGTCTCTAGAGATTCAGTGAAATCCCTGAACAGTACAGTAATTTCATGAAATTGCTTGTTTCACAATCAGTTTAGTTATGGTTAACAAGCATGTTATGCTGATCATTACTGATGAAATAAGTTTGATCATCAATGGGTACTTCACCGCTGTGGCCTTGTGTCAAACTGAGCTATGTATACACTGTAAATATGGAAGCAGAATATAATTGATGCTTACTTTATGTTCAGGAATTTCATATAATCTCTTGCAATTCACTGAATCCCTATGGATTTCAAACATCACAAGTTTCATAATCCTACAGCAACATACATATAAAATGAAAGGTACTTGAATGATTAATTTGGACTGATATATATGAGAGTCCTGTTTGGAAAGTATTCAGCTGTCTGAATGTCTCAATGGTTTTGTAGTAACTTGGCAGAGAGGACCTTATCGTGCATGCTTGAACAGACACTTGTGGAGTTACTCTGTATGCAGTGAGAGGCCATTGAATTTGTGTAATATGTTATTGCTTTCACAATGACTGAGTCTGTCCATTCTTTACTTATCATGCAAATACTAATGAGCAGTCCTTTTAATATCAATGTTGGTTTGTTCATATAAGTAATTTTCAGATATATATATATATATATATATATATATATATATATATATAAATCAAATGACTATTTTATATTGATATAACATACATACATAAGCAAAAATAACTATTTTATAATAATATAACACATACATTTAAAAACCAAATTACTATCTTATATCTACATAACACATACATACTGTAATGTACATATGTATATACATGTTCATAAGTAATTGAACAAGTACAAATACTGTGTTCTTGCCCATGACTGTATTGTTTCCAAAATGTGTATTGTTCTGGTTGAACGCTATTTAACTAGTTTGGCAATTCTTCCAAATAGTGATCTTAGTTAGCTATTTCAATCTCCTTGATTGATTCTGAATGAGATTTTAACTGGATAGAAAAGAGTATTCGGTTTAACACCTTTGACTGACTCAACAATTTTATAGAAAAAAATGTCTTTCAGTAATTTAGCATTCAGAACCACAAAATATATCTAAATGCATACCTAGTGCTGATTACAATAAAATTCGGTTCTTCTTGTATAAGGTTCTTATTTCTAATTCTCAAAACCAAGTCGTACAACCAAAATATCTGTTTTGTTTGAATACTTATGAGCAGTTCTGTATATGTGTAATTTGTAACATTTTTACATACATGAAAATGCTTAATGCTTTTAATACTATCTTCAGGGGAAAGTGGATGGAACGATCCACCAAAGATGGAATATTCTGCTGCAGGGGTGAAACCGAGGCGGACATTGTTAAACAAAAGGGTTGCATATACAATGTCCGGAGGATCAGAAGCGTCCCCAGGTCCTGAAGGTATGTAAAATACAGGCATTCCTTGATATAATACGATTCTGTCAATAGCTTTGAGAAGGTTCATTAACATTCATAGAGTTTTATGGATGATTGAACTTCTTTGACAGGGACAAGGTATGTATTACATGTATTATGAAATTTATGAAACAAGTACTGTATTACTCACTGTATAAGGTGGGCAAGCGTATAAGACGTATCTTCAATTCTATAAGGAATAATTCGAAAAAAGTAAAGTTTTGCAATTTCCATCCACTTCATTAACCTCTCTTCAATTGGGCTTTATCAAAGATTGTAGGCTACTTAGATATTCTTGTATTAGTCAACTTAAGCAAAACTAGTATTCCAAGGGAAATTATGAATCACCATCACCCATGTATGCTTCTTTTTCCTTTGTAAATTAAGCAGTGGTGATAGTAAAATTAAGTTGCCTTGATGAAAATACTACCAGTATGGTTTCAACCATAAATCCATGACAAAAAAACACAAGTTGTTTCTCTCACATTTTGTTGGGCAGTGATCACTAGAAAAGTCTGAATTTTCTAAAAACTAGCATGAATGCTGCCAGACATAAACCAAGGGATCAATTTCAGATAAAATTTTGTTGGAAATTGAATCCCCTACCAAAGACCTATTTCGGAGGTATTTTCAAATGACAAAAAAAAAATCTCAAAACATTTTTCCTACTCATCGAGGGGATTGTGTGTGCAAAATTTCAAGTTTTTGCTGTTTTTGGTGAATTCCAAATAGTCCTAGAGACTTAGATTCATAAATACATTTAAATACCAGAATACATGAATAACCTAATGCAAACAACAGTGTTTAAGTCGGTCTGTTGTGGGTATTGGTATAAACATTAAACTAACCTTATGAATACTAGTGTATTTGCACCCACAGTTTACTTGCTCGGGCAACCAAAACTGTCCAACATAGGTTTCTCCAGTATTTAAGTAGTTCTACCTGACCAGCTATCTATCTATGTTTTGTGTACAAGCCACACCAATGGAGCCCGAGAGGTGTAAATTGAAACATTGACTCTTATTATGTTTAGAAAAAACAGTTTCTTTGTTTTTTGAAAATTGAGACTTTTTTAGTGATCACCTCCCAATAATTGATCATCCCAACACAGCATGTTGCTGAAAGATGTTGGTTACGTGACAGTTTCTATTGAGCGACTAACCAAACCTATTAACATTACTGCTTATTTGGAACACCCTTCCCAAAGATGTAGTAACAGATCCAAGAATAAATATATTTAAGGAGAGGCTGGATAAGCTATGAAAAAATCAGTATGTTTATTACAATCACAAAGCCAAGATTACCATCATCTTAGTCTGTGAACTAATTTACAGGGATTTACTGATATATATATATTTATCCATTTTCTTCTTCTTACTTCCAGCTGGTCTTATCCCGGATTGTAGCAGTGGTCCACCGTTACCTGGCAACTTCCAAATCCTGCCCCCTGCTTCTACTACTGACACACCTCGTCCAGTCCCACTTATGGTACCAACACTTGATCCGAATCATCCCGATGATTTCTCCGGTGATTCAAACCGGCCCAACAGCAACGAAGTTTCTCCTCCTGCACGTGGTGATTTTGAGCAAGAAGATTACGCTAATGGAGAGTTGGCCCTGAAGGGACTCATGGAGAAATTTGAGTGCAAATCTAATGAAGACTTGCTCGTATTTGTGTTACGGGGCCTCGAAAACACTTTTAGACTTTGTGGGGATGCAATGCCGGTAGGTTGGAATTCATGTGTCTTTTGCAAAACATTTGACAGCATTTATACGTAAAACAACATTCATCATCAGAGTCAGACCACAGGATATGTAATTAAAAACTATGAGAATCTTCTAAAAAATTCTTGGTTGGCACTAAAATAATCAATATACAGGAGTCAATGTGCCATGGAATTATAGTCATATTTGTAACCACTTTATATTTTACCTCTGACAATGAAGTTGAAAAGAGGTATATGTATTTGGTCATGTCTGTCTGTTTGTCTAATCGTCTGTCTGTGTGTCCACAGGATATCTCTGCAAGTACTGTATGAATTTCAATTACGTTCATATATACACTCATGACTATCCAAATGATATCTCCAAAAGTTATCTATGAATTTTAATGGCATTTTGTGGAAGGGTGATCAATAGGTTGTGGGAGAAATTTTGGAGTGGATCCATACTCATTTATCTCTCCCATGTCGTAATTATATGTCCAAACCACATAATATTGCCCAAATTTCATGTCTGTCCACATGATTTTTCTGAGAGTAATGAATAAATTCCAATGAAACTTTGTGGAGGGGTGAATGATGGTGCAAGAAAATGGTAGCAAAATTTTGGGATGGATCCAGGGATCCTTTTCTGATCGAGAGATATTTTTCTGTCCCCCCCCCAATATCATTTATGTATATGCTCATGACTATCCACACAATATCTCCAAAAGTTATCTTTGAATTTCAATGACATTTTGTGGGAGGTTGGACAATAAACTACAGGAGAAATTATTAAATTTTAGAGCGGATCCATGCTCATTTATCTCCCCCATATCGCGGTTATTTACTCAAACCACATATTGCCGAAATTTCATGTCTGTCCACACAATATCTCTGAATGGATTTCGATGAAATTTTGTTTAAGTGTGGGCAATAGGCTATGGAAGAACTGATTACATTTTTGGGCGGATCCATGCACAATTACTTCCCCTGACAATGATGTTGGCAGAGGTATTCACACTCTGAGTGCTTTCTAGTTCTTTTAAGTTGCTTTGACTCCTGAAGGTTGATGTTTCTACCTTTGTTGTTTCTTCTGTGAAAAAATCTGTGTTAATTTATTCTTTTGTTTTTGTTGTGTGAGACCAGGATAGGGCTCAGGAAGAAGTGAGTCGAAAGTTGGATTTATTTAAAGAATGTTGGTTGAAAAGTCAATTACCAGATATTGTGAAGATCAGGATGACACACTTAGCTTCGGGTGAGTAAATCATCAGGAGATATTATAGAGTTGTCTCTGTGTGTTTGAATGTGTGTTCGTGTGTATGTGTGTTTCTACTTTAGTGTGTCTGTTTGCATATATGTTTATATGTGCATGTATGTGTTTATGTATATTTGTGCGTGTGTTTGCTAGTCCATGTGTGTTTGTGTATGTATGTGTTATGTATGATTGTATTGTGTGTATTTGCGTATGCATGTGGGTGTTTGTGTGTATATTTATGTGCATATGTGTATTTGTTTTTGTGTACGTATGTGTTTGCATGTGTATTTATGAATGTGCGTGTTTGTGGATGTATGTATGCACGTCTATATACGCATAAAAGGTTAATCCAACTAATATAGTTGAAAGAAAAGTTAAAAAATATGAGAGGCTGGCCATTGCTGGTAAATCCTTGTTAGTCATTTTCAAGGAAACTTATTTGCTCTCTCTCTCTCTCTCTCTCTCTCTCTCTCTTTGGGCCTTTGCATTACTGGTGACTGTTTAGCTCAATGTTAAGAGCAATGCTATGTTAAAGCAGCTACCCTGTCAGTCACAGGTTCGGTTTTATTGCTTTAACCCCATTTTCTTCAATTGTTTATTCTATTTACATTATCTAGGCCAAATGATACATTCATTTGTGCAATAACAGGAGATCATTCCAAATAAGAGTTTCAATCTAATATAATGCAATTAATAATTATATATCTAAATATATTTAATCTAGAAAGCTTTACAGCTTTAGATACTAAGCATATTATTAAAAACCTTTTCAAAAATTCTTTTTGTGTCACTTCAGTCACTAATTTCTCAATATCTGTCAATGTAACTCATGTTATTCTCCTCAGTGTTTTTTTTGTATCATACATATACTTTGTTATTATGGTACTATGTGTATATATTCTCTTGTTGGGATCATCAGTTATTTACCATGTAACAGTTTTGGGGATTTTAAAAACAAAACAGATAATATTAACATGGCACCCCAGCAGTGTTATCAAACACCACCTCCCTTTCAGCTATGATTTTAATAAGTAGCTTATGTCATACATGTAGTTTATTTTATATCAGGGTATTATCATAATGTGTGTATATATATATATATATATATATATATATATATATATATATATATATATATATATATATATATATATATATCAATAATTGGATAATTGTGTCATATATACATATATATAAAATATGTTAAGATTTTTTTAAATGATTCTGGACAGATTTTACATTTTGTTTCATTTGAAAAAGATTTTCTAAAATATGCACTTGTATATCTTATTATTGTTGTCATATATATATATATATATGTATGTATGTATGGTCTAGAAAGCTTTATAGCTTCAAACACTAAATATATTTTGTTGGAATCATCTGTTGTTCAACATGTAATAGTTTTGGGGATTTAAAAATAAAACAATTATATTGTCATGGCTCCCCAGCAGTGTTGATCAAAAACTGCCTTCCCTTAAGTTACAATCTTAATATTTATCTTTATTTTATTTTTTTTGGTCCATGTCATAAAACATGAAATTTTTTATCTCATATAGGGTATTATAATCTTTTTATATAGATGTTATTTTATACTACACATCACTTAATTTTCTGAAGCAAAGCACTTATCTATGTAGGTTATCTCAAAAAATGTATTTGATGATAAGAGATCCATAAGTATAACAACTATATGGCAGTACATAAAATGGACGTATGATTGAAAAAAGTACAGTTGAGTATCTCAAACTTGATAGTCTGAAAGTTTTTGAAAATTGAATAATTATTTATTAATAATTTTTTAAATATTTGTATTATTTTTAAAAATGTTTAACCACCGTTCATAATTCTGTATCAAATTTAGATATATATACATATATAAAGTTTTTTCAAACATCTGAAATGTCTTATATCTGTACGCAACTGAGATAATCTAAATTTAGATGTAAGATGTAAATGCTTTCCATCTTGAAACACTGTAGACACCTACCATAACAAAATATTTTTTGCATATTTTTCAAGTTTTTCTGAAACCAGGTCAATTTAATCATTAAATTTACTAATTTTCTTCGAATCAGTTTTTGGAGGCCTAGTTTATTCTTGGAGGATTTCTAATTAAACATTTCTAACAGTTTGATTTTTCTATTTGAAGTATTTGTTTTGGACAAAAGTATAAGATTTAAAACATTTAAAAACCTGCCTTGCGAATAAATTTGATTAATCTATGCTTATATAACTGTTAGAAATGATGAAAAATTTCCAGCAGAAAACCGACACATAATGAAAAAAAACCTTGTTTTATTTGCTACCTCATCAGATACCTGTCAATCATCAACTACGATGTATTGATGTCTTACCAATATAGGTAAACCAAAACTTTGAATTTGAAACAGTTCCATTCTTCTTAATAATGAATGAAAATTTGTTTTTCATTTCTTTAGACGAAAATTTAGGCTTTTGTCTTTGTAGCAAAAAAAAAAAAACTATTTAAATAATTTTAATTGATTATGGTTCTACATCATCTAGCAGTAAAATTGAAAAAAAATATAAAATTTACTTCAAATCAATATATCAAGTTTATTCATTTATTTTGTTTTTCAATATGAAATATGACTATTTTGAGACAATAAACACAGACATTTATTTGTAAACAAGAACCTTAAGTTCAACGATGCATCCACCATTCGTGATAGTATTAGCAGAAAGAGGTAGAGGAAGATGAAGAGCAAGAGTCTTTTTTTAAGTCAATTGATTTTCATACTTGTAAAATATTGCGGTATGGAAATATTCTGCAAGTATTTTTTTCAATAATTGTAAATGGCATTTTTTTGCATTTTTTGCCAATTTGTGGCTTTTTTTCAAGTCAAAAAATGTGGATGTCAGACATTTCATTAAGATAACATTAGCTGCTGGTAAAAAAATTGGTTGGAATAGACATTTTCTAATGACACCACACCACTTCTTTCCTTCCTGTTTCCATTGTTTAACATAATTGATATATGTATATATATATATATATATATATATATATGCACACTATATGTATACATATATATATGTACACACTGATTCATTGTAATGTAAACACCTAAACTTTTTTTTCCAGCTTTGCATGAAGGTCACTATGATATTGCAAATGAAATTCATTTGACACTGATTGTTGACCATACTGCTGATGTAAGTATATGTTTTACATGTATTGCTGGTATATAAGATGGACATTTAATTGAAATAAACACTGTGAAAATATCACATTGCAACCAATATGCTGGTATTATGACGAAGGGACTGTCTATTGAAGCTCGCTATGGACATTTATAGGACTTGGATGGGTTGCTTACAGATCGATCGTCTTATTGTCCGTCATATACGGTATATATTTACGATATATATATACATGTGGAAATGTTCAAAATGAGTTTCATTCTTATTTTTGTGATATGTTTCACTTGACAGAGCAAGTTCCCTCAGACAAAGAAAATAAATGAAATGAAAATAATTTTCTTATCATAATGTTGGATACATCCTATCCAATGTATGCCAACATGGAATGGAGCACTCTGGTGGATGAGGAATATATACGATAAATAAATATATCGCATAAATTCAACCTTACTGACCATCCAGTTCTGTGGAGTAGAGGAAAGATACCAGCCTCTGGGTCTGAAACAAAGGTTTCGATCCTATCTTGTGGTACTGGATGGGATAATGGATAGTCTATAGCCACACTGAAGAGTTGTGATACAACGAAACAGCTGTCTGTGGATGACATACATATATATGTATGTATATATACCTGTATATATGCTTGGATATATACAATTTGATGCACACATTTGTACATACTATTGTATATTCATACAAGAGTAGATCAATAAGTCTGTAGCCTGATACATAGTTTTCAGCTGAATTTTGATCTGAAATTTTCAGTGCATTATGTTCAATCTCTGCGATTGATATTTATCATTGAATCAAGTGCATTGGCTAAGGTTATATTGAAAAATGAATATTTGTGGTGTAAAATGAATGCTTCTTTCATCACTAGGCTATGGATTTATTGAATTATCTATGTGTGTGTATATATATATGTAAACATGTATGTAAATATGTATAAATTTATTCATATATACATAGTACATAAATATGGCAAATATATCTATATACGAGGTGCTACCCAAAAGTTTGAGGTATTTGAACACCCCATATGAACTGAATGTAGTATGGAATTTTGCTGCTACCCTTCGTGAGCAGTATCCTTTGTGATCTAGTGTGAAAACAGCTGGTAAGGGACTGCTCCAAAGGAAACTAGATGTTAGGGTAAGTAATTTTTTTCATGGTCAAATTCCTTTAAAATTTGGTAATACCATTTATTTGTATACGTGTATTGCTACTGCTTTTAGGTGTTGCTGTATCAATGGTAAATGCACAATATAGAGCATAAATAGATTGATATTTACAACTTTGTTGCTACTAATCAGTTTCCTGCCATTGCAATCATCAGGCAACTGGTTGTTTCTATTTTCAACATAGTATACTGCTAGAGTGTTGTTTTGTGAAAAGAAGTTTCTTTTTGTTTTTGGACAACAGTTATTTTAAAAAATAATCCTCTTTTTCTGTGTAGTGAGGGTGGGATATCCTTCCCCAAGAACAGAAGATAGAAAAATAATCATTATCCTAAAGCGATACAAAAAAAGATATATCTATCTATCTATACATATATGTATGTATTAGGAAACAGTTCTTGTCATAAGTATTTAAACAGACAGATGTATTACCTCTGATTGTTTTGGTTTCGAGAGTTAAAACTGATGCATTAAGAACAAAATTTAATTGCAATCGACATAACAAGGCATGCATTTAATCAATGTTTTTGTGGTTCTGTATTCTAAAATTTGGTTAAATGTTTTTTTATAGTAAAATTAAATTGTTAAATGGAAACAAACAATTCTCTTTCTATCCTTCTAAAATCTACTTCAGAATTGATCAAGGAGATCAAAAAGGCAAACTCTGATTGCTATTTGAAAGAGTTGCTAAACTAGTGAGATAATTTGCATCCCCTCCCCCGCTCAAAAAACTTGGAGGCCCCTGCAACCTTGGGCAATAAAATTTTGTGCATTGCTTATTCAAATGTTTGCTTAGTTATGTTGATTGTAATAAAATTTGGTTCTCCTTGTATAATGGTCCTGATTTTGAACTTTCAAAACCAAGTAGTTCAAAGAAAAATATCTGTTTGTTCAAATACTTACGACAAGTACTGTAAATATATAAATCATGCTTAGATATATACAATTTGATGCACATTCATATACATAGCATTGTATATTATGAATCTTTTTCATATAATTTGTTTCACACATACATACAGATATTTTCTCACATGCACATCCGTACACGTGCACACACACACACACACACACACACACATATATATATATATACACATATATATATATACATATATATATATGTGTGTTAGAGATGGTCAAATTTTCCTTCCATGCTCACACACATACAAACACATATAGGTAAATATCAGTGGAGGGCTAATGGAAATGCTTTATTGATGAACTGCTTAAAATTAAGCAAAAGCAAGGATAACCGCTAACTGCTTTTATTTCAGGAATTTAAAGTCATTTCATTTTTTTCCTCAAAAACCCTGGAAAACATACTTAAAGAGCTGAAGCTTTGACATATTGTAGCTCAAACATAGAGCTTTAAGTAAACTATATGTTGAGTGTAATGTCTAATTTCATTTGTTCATTTAAACATTTATTTACACCTTATCATCTGATAAACTTTTTTTTGGGAAATCTCTATGTCTAAGATACAACATATAAAAATTTCAGCTGTCTAGGTCTGAAATTGTCAAGCTTTTCTTACATGATCTTACACACACACACACACACACAAACCCTGCATGCTTCTAGTCAATGAAAGCATTTATGTGTACTTATTACCATCTATTTGATACAGCTGTGTACATATCACTTAAACAAGGTAAACAGTATTTGGAAAAAAAATGAAATCATAAAATGAAAAATGACACCAATGTAAAGTAAAAAAAAATAATCTCCAATGAAAATTTAAAAAAAGTAATCTTCAGTGAAATGTATAAAGGAGTAATTTCCAATGAAAATTAAAAGAGAGAATTCTCCAATGAGTAATCTCCTAAGAAAGGTAATAAAGAGTAAGGTCCTACATATCGATTCAATGTAACCCCACAAACCACCAACTAACAACCAATCTGCTATGTGAGCTAGAGATTCTTCTCTCTGAGCGTCCGTGTATTTATATATAAGACAAATATAAAAGACAATGTATTTATATATATCTATGTGATGAGTACTGAGCATTTCTTTAATGAAATTAAATTTTCTTATATTCCAGGTTCACCAATGGATGGTTGCAATAAAAAGAATCGTTCAAGAGGCAATCAAAATGCAAGAAGATAAACGAGAAATGTGATTTCATTTACATACACAGACACACTTTTATATATATATATATATATGTATATGTATACATGTATGTATATATATATATGTACATATATATGTATATTGTATATGCTGGAATGTAAGATTAACAATGTGCAAGGAGATTTAGAGGACTACCACTCATTGCAATTCATCCAGCCCTGGGAACTGTCCATATCGAGTATGGCCATGTAGTCATAATTCAAGCACATTGGACATGATGTAACATTTGCATAGTTTTTTTGAAAAGTAATTGTCTATTTTATATTTCGGCATATATATAAATATAAATATTATGTATAATATACACTATGCATATCTAATATATTTTCCATGTATCAATTAGCATATATATATATATATATGTATAGATATATATATATTTATATATATGCATCAATAATTGAATGTTTATGAAATGAAAAGTAATTTTAAACGAACAACAGTTCGGGTTGAAAAAATTTTCAAAAAATGATGAACAAATTGAATAAAATTATTTTTAAGGAAAAGAAAAAAAATGTTTGTGTTATATATATACATACACACACACTCGCACACACACACACATATATATATATATATATATATATATATATATATATATATATGATTTTTTTTTACAATATTTATGAAATCTCTCTCAAGAAACATTTTCAGTGGATGTTCAAGTGGCTTAACAGTCAACAGTATAGAGAATGGAAATCCAGTTGGATTAATTTGTGTACATTTTGTTCTAACACCCTGAAAAAAGCACAAATCCACTTCTCCCTCCCAGTAATAAATCAAAAGCAGGGCTATTGGTGCCTTTTAGCCCTGAAAGGCAGTCTATCTTAGACATTGGTCTAGCATCCTTAGCCTCATAAGAACCCAAAATTGCTACAAATAATGATTAGGTTTCAATGGAGACAAGGCGGATAGGAAAGTCTTATATCAGCCATTTGATGCCTTAGTCCCAGTCATAGTACTCACCTTCGAAACTCGCACACTTATCCTAGCATCACTTTCATTTTTCTAAACACTCTGCAAAGGCCTCTTTTGGAATTTGCATCAGCTGCCTTGTTACATTCTCCTTAATCTAACTCACAGAGTTAACTGTCTGCAAAAATTCAGGTATCATCTGGTAGGTGTGGGGAAGTAAAGAACCGAACCTTTTATCTAACCGACACTTAGCATTGTGGTTACGGAATCAGACAAAATTACTGCAAGTAATCTGATGGTTCTAGGTTCAATCCCAGTGTGAGACAATAATAATAATACTACTAATGCTAAGAGGGGAGTGCGGTCAATGTACCCCTGTCGGTTAAATAAAGGGTTCTGTTCGTTACTTCCCCACACCTACCAGATGATACCTGATGAAAGCTGTAGAGTACAACGGCCAAAACGTTGTATGAAAAACAACCAAGATGAGGGTGGTCTAAATATTAATAGAAATAAAGAAAAACAATCCTTATTTTGTTTATAATGGATATATTTATACTAAAATATATACTTCTATAATTAATTCACACCTAAATAATCCTGTCATTTTTGACAGGTACTATGCTTGTTATAACAAATTTGATACAATGGAAATGATGGCGCAATGACCAGCAAAGGCAGCCTTCAAGAGAGTCAGTAATAACAGATATATTAACATTATTGATTGCCTATAAGGCTTACAGGTATGTAAGACTACCCCATTTCAACAGGGAATATTACGGGAAAAAATTGTGTATTTAAAGGTAAAATTTAATGTTATTGATGTATGTCTCTACAGCGTAATAGAACGAACAAGTTTGACAGAAAATGTAACTTGGACAGAAGGAAAAATCTTTTTTTTTCAATTTGAAAAAAAAAATTTCTCATAATTCATTTATTTATTTTCTTCATTCATTCATTCATTCATTCTTTCATTCTTCTTCTTCTTCATCATCATCATCCTACAATTACTACTACTGCTACTACAACATTATGATATTATCACGATATTAATATATTGTAATTATAATGGTATGATAATATATTATAATATGTTATAATAATATATTATGATAATGATGATAACAAAAAATCATTAATAAATTATATCAAATAAATGAATTGATGTATAAATTCAAAAGAAAAAGATAAAAAGTAAAAATCTAAACAAAAAAAAATGTAAGAGAAAACAAAAGCAGTGCCCAGATACCTCAACTTGGCATTCAAGGACTGGGGGACATTCTTCAGCCACTTAAAAAAAAAAAAGAAAAAAAAAAAAAGAATTCTCTTTTACTTTTGCATGTTATTCTAATTAATATATCATGTTCCATAAGTAATAAAATATTCTAACCAAATTATATACCTTAATTGCAGTAATATATATGCAAAAATGATATCCAAATTGTCAACACCTGTGGAATTTCCTTGGCTCCTGCTAGTTTTAAAGAAACATTTTGACATCATCAAGGGATAATGATGAATTTGTGGCCTGACATATAAGTATATGAGTAACACGATTCCAACTGACTGTGCCTGCATTTTCACTCTTAAAATGATTACACTTAAAATTTGATGTTCATGAAGATTTTCTTCCTACTCCTGACAATTTAAACTTGAGAGTTAACAATTGTTTAGAAAAAAGATAATATCAACTCCATTTACTTCAGCTGCTCACATCTGAACAATGCTGTAGATAGGAGAATCCTTCTTTGGTATTGCCACCATCCCTTCATGGATCTCCTTAGATCAATGGTTTGGAAACTAGGAACCGTGTACTCCCGGGGTTCAACAAATAATGCTTGAGGGTCCGCAGAAATATTCCCTCTAAATCTGACATTACTAATCTTGTGGCAGAGAAACATCATCCACTGTACAGCAATCAAAAAACATAATTATTTACACAGACCTGTGCCATATATTAGAATTCAAATAAATATCATCTATGTGCGTGTACATATTATTTTTAAAGGTCAAAAATTGTTTATTATTGTAGTTCATTAATTACAGTCTAAAAACTAAATGCTAAGTAAAGGGTCTGACAGAATATTCCCTTTATAGAAGGGCCCTTGAAATTGCAAAGCACCGAAACCACAGCCCAAGATGATAAGCTCTTGACATCGACACTGTACCACATCTAGGTCCGTCACCAGGAAGTGAGGTTACCCCTCAAACAATCAATGTGATGCTCGAACATTTTGGATATTTTTTGGCGTGTTTTTGACCATTTTGAGTATCTTGGTTTGGGAGGGGTGCTATTTTAAAAACATAATTTAGTATCTTTAGCAACAGTTCTACGTGCCCCCGGACCTAACAGATGACCCTGTACTCACTGGCCCCTGGCGACGGGCCTGATAGCACAATAAACGTGATTGTCCATTTTCTCAACAATTGCTGACTAAACCTTCAATTGTCTGAAACAGAAAAAGAATGAAACACTTAAATTTTCTGTGTAATCATCCAAAGAGTTGAACTATGTTTGAATTTTGTTGGAACTGAGTAACTCATGTCCTTGTACGTTAGGCCAGTGGTCACTAATCTCCTTACGGCATGCTAGTACCGAGCTACTAATCATGCACTACCTGGTTGCAAGGAAACGATATTATTTCTTTGTGAAATAAAAACAAATTCCCTTATATTTTAATACTAAATTTATTAGACAAACCTTTTTAGAATATTGTCGATATAAAACCAGTGCAAAAAAAAAGAAAAAGAAAAAAAAAAAGCTGGGGATCCTGGCTTCAGGCCACGAACTTAACCACCTTTCGTATTTTTAATTCATTGGCCGAGGTAAACACGACTGTCTGACAACTGGTTCGAACCCGCGACGATTGTACTACGAACATTATAAGCAAAAAGTAATTGTACTCTCGAAGATTCCAGTTTGCATTCCCCGGTTGCCAACCACGATATTTATTCCTTTTGTTGGTGGTTTTTGTTTCTGAATTCTCTTATTTAATCTGTCATTTCTCGGACTTCATAGTCACTGCCCTCCCCCAACTTTTTATCACTATTCGAAACCGAACTTTCCTTAAACTCTCCAAAGATCTTAAACAAACGAACAAAAGAAGTTGTGAGAGTTCACTCTATTTTCGATTGACTTGAACGATTAAAATTTTCGGTAAGTTTTTATTTCCTTTTCTATTAAGAATAGGTACTCTCTCCGATGTTCGGGTCTGTGTTGCCCAATCCTTTTTGGCTGCGATTTTGAACTCGTCATTTTGGGGGCTTGGTGACCCTCTGGGCGAAAATATATAATTTCTGTGTTTTTCCATTCATTTTTATCTAATAAATTTTACTCTTTTCATAAGGTACAATACGCGGAAAGACTGGGATATATCTGGAGTAGATACTCTTATTATATACTACAGAATCTCGGTGACTTTTTATACTCCCAAATTGTGATTTTAAAACATTATTTGCATAATTTTCTTTTCTACTCATAACATTTATTAGCTCTGTCTTTTCACATACAAGAACCTATGGAAGTGTTTAACTCGTATGAGAGAGGCTTTAATAGTCTTATAAAAACTCTAAAGTATATTGCTTTTGTTGCAGTAATTTAACAAGAGTTGCCATCAAAGATGGCGGAGGGTTCAATCCTTTACATGTACAAATGTTTGTTTTTCAGCACTCTTGGCTATACCGTTTTGCCTGCACTTGAAGATTGGAATCAGTAGTCCGCTAAACCCTTTTCAAAAATTGTTTTTATTTCTTATTTTGTTTTTTTTTTCAATACGTTTAACATTTAGATTCTTCAGGATTTAGATATTTCTAGATGTTTTTTGATTTCCAGTGGAAAACGCTAGTGATGTCATACATAGAATTTATTCTGACCATATTCATTCTTCGATTTTTTTTCTTTTTTCACATGGCTTCAGAATTTGACGCTACGGTTGTTATAGCTATTGGCTGATGACTAGTTATAATTATTATTATTCGAGCCATGTACAACATATCGAATTATCACAATCATAAAATCTGAAAGCCATTAATAGTGTTCAGATTGCACACCATGAATTCGTCAGTGTAAGACGGAAACGGTGCATCCGACGCATCAAACTGAAGTTCTAACAAACAGAAAATCGGCTTTTAATTTCTGAAAAATATGTATAATTTATACTTTTAAGGAGCCTTTGTATACTGGCTAAACAGCACCACGGGTTTATGTACATCAAAGCAAAGATTACTCGTTTATTTTTCCTAAACCATCTCGCTACCATTGAACACTTGTGACCCTCATTTGGGTTGCAACCATGGGTTTGGTT
Source organism: Thysanoteuthis rhombus (assembly GCA_963457665.1). Taxonomy (NCBI): domain Eukaryota; kingdom Metazoa; phylum Mollusca; class Cephalopoda; order Oegopsida; family Thysanoteuthidae; genus Thysanoteuthis; species Thysanoteuthis major. The sequence goes on along the minus strand of OY735241.1, from coordinate 12,628,319 downwards.
CACTTTTTGTATTTTCCGGAAATGACAATTGTACCATCTGAGTTCAGAAAATGTGAAATTTGGTTTCGATTGTTGCATTTAGCCAAACTGGTAAGTTTCAGATAACTCTTTCTATAAAGGCAAGATATAAATTGTCTTAGTTTATCCCAAGGAAAAAAGATAGGAATGTTTATCTATGGAGGGTTAATCCATAGTTATTAAGATTACCCTTTTATGGTGTTTGCGGTAATCTTTAATCGCCGAAAATAAAGCAGGAAATGTCAATGTTAATCTTTATATCAATAAAAATTGAAAAAAAAAAAAACCGGATCTAGGAAGCACTCTCAAGCAGTAAGTACCATCTGTTGGTAAAACAATATAAATTTTTCAGGGCTTCCACTTTCAAAGACACAAATTTAGAAACATTGGTACTGGGTAGAGCTAATTGGTTCCAAAAATAGATTCGATACAAAAGGCTAAAATTATCTTGTCCCATCGGCACATACCTTTTGGCAACCCACTGGAATCTGGGACAAATCTCACCCCTCTTAGTGCAATGGGGCGGGGGGCTCTACCTGGTGGAACAGTCCTATGGAAGTATACGCTGGAGTGTACGTCTTTGACTACACTTGATTGCGAACGATCTTGAAACTGCCTTTTTAGCGAAGTTTCATTTCTTTTCCTTTCTCACAATAGTCTCAAGTTAAGCAAAATGTTAAAACCTTTTCTTTACAACCAAGTTCACGTAGTCAAAGTGAAATCAAATTATCAAATTTTCGCTGATTCGTGTGTGTGTGTTCTTAGAAATTGAGATATATATGATTCGGAAATGACTTTAAACTGCGTTGTATTTTAAAGAAACATTTATATGAAATGATCCTCCATGGTTACACACTTATTGTATCTCTTGGCCTAGACCTTGTAAAAGAATAAACAAGGTGGATGGGGTGGGTACTGGTCCTGAATACCCTCCTTGCCTAGGCAAACTATTTTATTTTTTTTCCAATTCTTGATCTAGCTAAAGAATTTTGCCAATGATCCCAAGTGAATTCAACTTAAAAACAAATGAATTTTATCCATTTCCTTATAAGACGGGTACCAGTTTTGCGCCGACGATACGCATACCTAATGCTTAATAAATTATTGCTGAAATAAGTATTCCTCCGAATGTTAATACCAGGGGTGGATCCAGGATTATTTGAGCAGAGTGCCTGTGTATGGACATGTTATATTATTTCATCTGAATTATTCTCAATCACAACTCTGCCAATAACTTTAAACTCCATTCAGAAGAATATTTTACTTCAACATTCAGTTCCTTTTCTTATTGAAAAAAAAAGCAGAATGGCTGTTACTGAAAATTCAAAATTTACCAAAGTTACCCATGTGTACAAAGATTGTAAACTTGAAGTTAGCCAAAAAGTCTCGAATGGGCGGAAAAAACTTAAAAAATCTTCCGGATTTATGGGACGCAACTCTTGACTGATTTCTGGTAGTACTTATCTGGAATCAATGTATAATCCAGCAATGATTTCAAACTGCGTTATATTGGAACATTTATTTGAAATTATCTCCTGTGGTTACACGCTTTATTTATTTTTATTAGAGATACATTGTGCAAAAATAGAAGTTCTCAGTATTTCACTATCATTGTAGTGAAATACTGGCAGTGACTTGTCAGAAGTCTTTTATTGTGAATCATGGTTTACCCTCGCTGCAAAAAGGATAGATTTAAATGCTGTACTTTTGTAATTACGTAAAAATTTAGAAATAACTTCCCATCTTATATTCTATTGAGAAATTGTTACATAATCCAAATATAGTGTACAACCATCTCGTCTTACAAATAACGAAATAACGATGGTTCCCTAATGGAAGTAAGTCTTGACTGAAAATATGGAGTTACAAAGAAATAGACGAACGCTTAATGCGCTGGCTGCTGTTGATTTATCTTTTTTTTCTCCAATTAACTTTGAAATGCGTACCATTTTGATACTTAGCTCTCTGAATATGATGTTTCCGCCCCAATTGCGTTACGCACCACTTGGAGGTGCGTGAATCCCAGGTATAAAAAGCTATTGCTGTTATGGGAGTCGTTCACCTAAATGCTCACTCGATCATCTGTTACTCATCGTGGCATGCCAGCAACCTGGAGTTTTTCTGTCGATGGGACCATGCAGGCTAGGTGAATTCATACATTTCCCAGGGGCATTTGTGCTAATCTAAATCGAGCCAAAATTTGAAATGTTTACAGATTCTATTTTTCTGTACTCAGATATGCAGTATTACATTAATGTACTTTATCTTGATTTGTTTTTTGTTTTACTTTTATTCTCGAAGAGCCCTCTGATGTTACACATGAAATCTCAGCTTAAAAAAATAGTCTGGAGGATTATATAAACAACAAAGTAGGTAAATATTCAATCAAAATGTAACCCATTTGAAGCCATAACCTATTTCTCAACAATCCTCTGATATGTAGTTTCTATAACCTTTAATTTCAGAAGTTACGAATTCAATAAAGGCACGAATTATGGCTTCCCCATTATTGAGCCTTTTGAAACGGATATGAAGTTCATAATGCTTGAAAAAGCTGATATAAAATGCTAGGTGAATATGGACTGTACTGGAGACTTCATATTCCAATTCTCCAAGCTTAAACTTGCTTAGCTGAGGAGAGTTGGAAACTGTCATGGAGCATTTCATTAGCTCATGTGGGACATTTTTTCTTCTCCAACCTTTTTATTGCCTTAGATGACATATAGCAATGGCTGAGATTCAAGTGTCTAGAAAATTGTACATGGATTGTTCTCCATTGCTGCCATTAAGAACAAGGCTGGGTCTCCCAAGAGTTTATCACTGATATCCACTCTTCCAGGCCTTGATATACTGAACCAACGCAGAACTGTCCGTATTACAGTAGTGTTCACTCCAAATGTTCATACGTTATCAGTCCTATGGCTTACTTGATAAAAATTCTGTTTTGTGATTGATAACAATTCTATTCTATCTGTGGACCAGGGCTTTTATCTTGCAATGGATAACTATTACACTTACCATTTGTAGTTAATTATCTAGGCTGCTTCAAGTTTACACTGCGCCAAAATGTGTGAGGCAGAGGCAGGTTGTCTTGAACATTTTTCCCGTGTTCAGGTATGGTAGCACTAAATATTAATGTACTCTTTTATCTCTTATTTCTTTTATCTTTAAAATGCAGTTTCTCATGGGGTTAATTTTTTCTCTCCAGGTTTCAAAATGATGTCTGTATGTCATGCCAAGATGCAAGCTGTATCTAATTCCAACTTGGGCGATATCTGGCGTTCGAAAAGACAGCAACCGGTTTCCCAGTGGTGTAAACAAGTGGTCGAACGAGAGAAAAGCGAAAATCACGCCAAAAAACGAACCATTGAGATTCTTTCTCGGGCCCCTGAAATCAATCCCGAGATGAAACCCTTTCCCCTCAGAAATAAAGGGCTGGCTCGTTCGGAGAGATTGTGGGAGATATATTGCAAGCAACCAGATCCTGTCATGTTTGATCGCCCAGCAAAAATCATGCGATCCAGCTGGCCAGATGTCGCGGTGCAAACTGTAGAACAGTTACCAGGGCAACCTGAGAGCGGCGAAGAATCCTCTAGACTTTACGAAGAGAAGGATTTTTGGGGTTACTTCCTTCCGAATACCCTCTACGCGAAGGAAAGGGATGTTTCGTGGGGACTTAGTGTCCCCACAGACTGGAAATCCCCCATAAATCTCTCTTTTCCGATCACACCGCTTGAAGATAAGATAGAGACTTTGGAATGCTCGGCAGAAATATCCGAATATCCCGGCGAGGTTCTCTCCCCCAAACCCAAATCAAAGCTGCTGGACTTGTTTAAGATTGCGACAACAGACATTGAAAATGAAAAGTCAACACCCCTTCCTGAAGACCCATCGGCTTCTCTGGAAAAAACTGATCTGGAATCGAAAGCTACAGAGCCTCTAGAAAAAAACGATTCAACTGAGATTGAAGAATCGGTGAACTTGTCTGACGACACGACCTCTCGTAGCGAGGAGGATAAGAAAACGAAGATTTCCGTTAACTTGAATAATTCAACGAAGAATCTTTTGTTCGGTACTCCACCTAGGTCTAATCCCCGAAAAAGACGTACTCTTTCTGGGATTCCTGAATTTCTCGAAGTGTATGAAGGCTGCAAATTCTACCGGAGTAATTCGTCGCCTGTGTTGACAGTTATTTAATTGAAAGATCTCCATTCCTATAGTGGACTTTTATGATGACTTATAGCCAGTGACAAATAATCTACCACCCAGGGTTACAAAAATGGGCAACAAAGGGGAATAATCAGAAATTTGTTCCAGAGAATTACCTAACACAGGCATTGGAATAGCATCAAATTTGGACATTGAACGACTCTGAAGGCAGAACCCGCCTCAAGAGGCTAGTAATGAACTTCTGCTCTTAGACTAAGTCAATTTCTAAATTCGATTCTATTGGAATACCATTGTTGGGTAACTCTCTGAAAAAAAAGTTCTGTGTATTCCCTTTTGTAAGCTAATCTGCTTACCCAGCAACCATCTGGAACCTTAGACTGAGCTTAAGGTTACCCCCGACCTTACCACCCCCTGCACCAACCTTCGTTGAATAAAGTGACGTTATGTCACGCTTAATAATTTAAGGTTATATGAATCGATTACAAAATCTAAAATACCCCCGTGGACACTAAATCCATTTTAGCATTCGTAATTCTATTCCGTCATTCGGGTATAAAGTGATGGGAATTTGAGTACACTCGCAGAAACTTACGTGTACATGAAATATTCCAAGTGGAAAATTAACCCAATTTTAAGACGCTGCATAATTTCTGTGAATGTGGAAAACTAATCTGAAGTTGGTTCGGGTGAACATGTACCTAGAAATGTCCACTTCTGTTAAAACCATCTGAAATTCACTAATGTGATTTCTGTTCGGATAATTCGACCGTTTTTACAAGCTTTTTATATCTCCTGTTCAGAGTAATCATATTTGGTCTGAAGGGGTGATAATCCAAGCTTTATCTCAGTGACTTACCCAACACAGGCTTTTGAATTCGGAAATTGACTAAGTCTCAAGGTAGAGGTTCAATACCAGCCTTTTGAATCTCAACCTCAAGATTAAATTTCAAAATTGAACGCTATCACAATACATGTTTGGATTATGTCCCCTTCTGCGACCTTGTTCTAGGCACCCTCTACCGGTAGATTGAAACCACTTATTTCCAAGCGTGTTCATTCGGGGAGTAGAGGGTACCCCTAAAGGAACACCGGTCAAATATGAATTAACCACTAAAAGGACTCACCCGACTCTAAGGCTAGTGTGTAAAGTTTTGTAACTCGAAAGCTAAAAGTGTAAAATACCAGCAACCTTTTTCTTGTATCTAGTTATAGTTGGGTCATGGATCAAACAGACTTGAAGAGACGATATCTTAGATCTACGAATGTATATAATTAAATCGCCGAAGCAACGATTTCAAAATGTGTAAATAAAAACAACAAATAAAACTTTGTCCAACAGATTGAAGTCAAAACCACACCTTTCAGTTTAATCAAAACGGTGAAATGTTTGGCTCAAAGCCCTTATAGCAACATAAAAGAATATTCTGCATTATATCTGTTTTGATTACATTCTGGAAACTTGCAATTTTAATCTGGGAGTCTGATATATAACACTGCCATGTCTTGAAACTTTTTTCCAAGCGACCCTTTTAATCGAATGAGAATTCTACGAAGATGTTTCGAAAACTACAGAAAAATATTTAAAAAAAACAAACTGTAAACACTCACTAGAAAAATCCACTGAACTTAATGATCTTATACGATTTTTAACATTTGTACATCGTGCAAGAAACCAACTTCGAAGTTCCAATTTTCTCGAAAAAATGGTTAATATTACTTTATTTTGTGAATAAAATAGAACCAAAACCATTTTAATTATGTTTTTGTCAGATTTTTTTTTGTGTAAAAAGAAAGAGCATCAAATTTTCACTCGTATAGTCAAGACCCCCTACCCTGCCAGTGGCGTTGCTAGAAATTTGGGACTTGTGAGTCCGGGTGGCTTAGCTAGTTGAGTATCCCCCCACCAACATTTAGTGAGATTTGATGAAAAAGGATAAGCAAAAGACATTCTATAGTATTGGCTGGATTATTACTCAGTGAAAAATAGCCGGCCCAATTCGTGGAAAAAAATTTAGGTAGATGGAAACCAGATAGCGTTCAATTTAATTTGTTTTTAACAAGTGATATTGTGACTTTGAAGTTTTCCTTTCTTTCTTTACAGGACTCTGATAAAATGTATGCATAAGTACACTTAAAAGAAAATGAAAAAAAAAATACTTATAGATCCAATTATTTCTGACGAAGAGAAAACTCCCATCGGAGCTACCACTCATTTCAGTAAAGTGTCACTATTAATACTCAATTTAACGCACAATCGAATTAATCTTTTTGTTTCCACAACGTTTTCGTCGATCCAATAATCTCCTTCCAGCATTTCAGCTCCCTGGAGCTTATTTTGTTAATTTTCTTCTAACTGCAGAAACTAAGTTTCTTCAAGTACACCTCTTTTCAGGAGCCTTTGAGAAATCTTTAACTGTACGGAAGATCTTCTTCCACAGATTCCATGAGCTTCTCCATGTCCTCCGATATCTATCGTTAATGCCCGTAAGGGGAGGAATGGACTTTTTTTTTTCTTTTTCGGGAGCACGAAACAAAACGGTACAAAGTACAACCAGCTGAGACGCCGTCTGCAAATGGTGGTTGATACGAGACGCTATTGTGATTGGGGAAGAGGTTGATCATATATTGACTATCTTACTCTTAGCTAGATTATTTCGTGACCCACTCGTATAACATTGTTCCTAACACCAAAAGAATTCATCCGTCACTCACATTGTTTCAGAATAAGCATTATGTTGCATTTACTCTATGAACCTAAGCTACCCCCATGACAAATACAATTTCAATGATATTGTAAGGAAAAAAAAATTAAACCTATAATAACTTTCGTAATAAAAGTTATCTTGGTTCCAGCAACGCACGTCGTTCAGTTTTACTCAATTTTCAACGTGGAAATATTCCCAGTCGTTTGTTAAACAAAGTTACATCCCGTATCCCTGTTGATCAACAAAAGCTGTACAGAATTAAAATCCACACTAGTCCTAACTTATATAATTGGCTAAAAATTTTATGTATGCCACATTTTAGTTTTTTCCCTCTCCATCTGTTTTCTATCTATTCTATTTCCCCTCGGATACCTTTGTCAGTAGCACCGGTGAGATTTCATAAGAGATTCAAGTGTATCTCCGTGGCCGTCTTCCCACCAAGAACCAAAATTTTAAACGCCAAAAGCAACATTTTGTAGTATATTATTCTATTTCCAGCAACACAAACAGTACAGCTTAATTTTTCAACATTGACGTTTTTATTAAACTAAGAATTCCATCTCTTATCCTTGTTGAACAGCAAAAGCCATATGAGTTGAAATCCTTAAAGTTTTAAATCGCTGAAATGTTTAAAATCTTCAAGTGCATTCCTGCGTAACCATGGAGTCTAACAATGGTCTGTAAAACTTTTCCTATTGATAATGAAAACAAAAAATAGTCGCCCTAATTTGATAACAAATACCATGCGAAGAAATCCTGTTAGTCCAACTAGTCACACCTCTGCTCTTTCCGCTCAACAGCTTTCGTGAATAACTTATTTTAAATGACGTGGAAAGTTACTATAAAATTGACCTTTTATTCAGCATAAATTCTGAAGCTGTTGGAATGCATCCCCCAGGTGGTGCGTAAGACCAGTTGTAAGGAAAGAGCAGAGACGTGACAAGTTGGAGTAGGGATAGATTTATTCATGGTTCGGATTTCTTCGAGATGTGCAAAATATTATTTCTGGGGATTTGAAAGGAAGACTTGAGACATTTTCTGACATGACAAAGAGTTATCCGGGTAGACATTTTATGGACCAGAATTGTACGCAAAAATTAAACTCTAGAATGGTGATAAGAAAAAGAACGCAGACCGATTTTCCTGAACCAAAGGTTGCAACTGATTGTAATTTAGTTTTAAGTTTTCTCAAATTTAAGAATTGCATTGCTGATTTTGTCAATGAGGATGTCTGTTCAATTTTTGATTTAATTCATTTTATTTATTTATCTATTATCTTTTTTATTTTATTTGATTTATTCATTTTCCCATTTTTTTTTCTCCATTTGTATCAGGAAAGTCCTGCCTCAGACTTATGACAGTACCCTCTCCTCGCACTAGTCAAACTGGGCGACTACCTCTGTTGCCAGTACTTTGAGCTGCCATTGATTGTTAGTTTTAAATGAATGGATTAAGATTCTTGATGAATTGTACACGGTACGTTGTCAAATTACCAAATCTGAGTTGGTGGCAAATTGCTGTGACATTTCGAGTATAGGTGCCCCTTTTCTTTTGTAATAGGACTAGTTTACCTCTAAAATTTAAGTATGGAACAAAGTATATGTCGGGCCTGTTGGAAGAGAAAGAATAAAATAAGGTTTTATAATTAACAGCGGTTCTACTTGCCTCTTTAGGGCACACTATATTGACCATTTAGAGGCAGCAAATGTAATTGATTTCGACCAAGCACATCGAAGGAAAGCTTCATAGAAAATTTCACAAATCCGTGCATTAGTTTTGGGTTACTGATAATTAAATGCTCAATACTCAACTTTGATTGAGCATCTTGGTGCTTCTTGAAAATCATTTCACCACTTTTTTTTTCTTAGTAACTCTCCAGACTAATGCTAATTTTTTATCTGGTCGATCATTCTTTCTTTAAATTTCATCAGAAACTGAGTTAGATGAAAAAGCTATTCTGTGCCTTGTTTATCATAAGTCCTGAATGGCTCTTGAATACCTCCTAGACTCCTGATTCTTCTTCACCTCTGGATTAAGGTCATCACATATGCATTTCCAACAGGTTCCGCACCAGGTGACCTTGCAAATTACTCTATGCACTAATTAATACCCGTGGAAAAAAAATCAGATATTTGAATTTTTTTTATGGAACGATTTTAAAGAAATCCTGGGAATTTGTTTTGGTGAAGTCCTTAGTTTCAAAAGATTGGTAGGAATCATTTTCATCAGCAAAGTTTTACCTCTGAGTTGAGTCCAGTGTTACGGACAGAAAAACAAACAAAAGCGTGCATTGTATATTAACTTATAATTCAGTTGGTATCAGACCATCTATCCTGGGAGAACTGATGAGGATTAGATCCACTAACAACGGACAGCATGTTTAGCTTCTGATCATTGCTGTATCAAATACGTTATGATCTGCTTGTTTTTTTTGTTTGTTTTCATATTATTTATGAACAGTTTTGTATCAGACCACCAATAGTGGAAGATCTAATGAGGAACAAACCTACTAACTGGTAGCAAGATTACTTTGCTGATCATTTGCTATACACCGTGCCTCCTGATCTGTGTCTCATTTTCATATAATCTACTCGTTAATCCCAACGGAAGAAGAATACAGAAATATTTGGATTGGGATATTCGATTTCTCTTTTTCTGAAAAAAGAATACCGAATTCACTTGCTGGACCGAGTGCATAGTTTGAAATGGTGTGTAGGATATATTCACGAGGAAAATTTTCACCCTTGAGTGGAACAATCGAACGCTTCGGATAGCGGACCGAAAACCTCATACTGTTCATTATAAGGGTAGATTTTTATACGAGAGATGAATGAATGAATGAATCGGTGAAAAACGACCAAGCAAAGTCAGTGCTGAAAATTTTAGCTAATAAACACAATTTCCGAAATAATTAGGTCGTCCGGGGCCAACCAAAAAAGTGTACTTAGTATTTGGAATCACCAGATACCACACTGGTGCATTGGTAAGCTTGGTGTGTCATCTGGACATCGACAGATGGAATATTAAAGAGACAGTTCGTTGCCATTAAAAGTTCTTGTGGTTAATGGAACATAATGGGGAATTATTCATCTGCTTCCCCCACGAAAGTGGAATGCATCAGAAAGTCGAGTCGTGGGGAACCTCACGCTTACGTGTAGGTAGTGGCAGAAATGGGCCCAGTTCCCTCAGCACTTCCATTCAGAGACGCCTCAGGTATAAAGAAATAACTCTGATTCCATCCCTTCAAGTACAATGGGGAGGCGTAGCTTGAGTTCCTCCACCCTTAACCAGACATTAGGCTTCTCTGCTTCAGAACCACGTAGCTGATGGCGATCCCGAACGATCCTTGAACGTTGAAGATTATCTTGAAAAGTGGAAGGGTAAGGGTGCGAGGTCTCAAGGAGAGTATTTTGAAGGGGGACTAAAGTGTCATTGCCTTGGGTAAACTATTTTCCCTTATAGGTAAATGACTGAATACATTCCGGTCATGCCTCATATAAATCTGTATAGATGTGAGAGATATCATACCATCTTTTATGTTTGTCTGTCACGCTATATGAACCACCTAAATATGGGCACCACCCATCCAAATTTGGCATATATTCAATAGACATAGGAAGTAATTTTATATACGATGTACGTACCTATAATGCTAAAATTACTTTGCTAGAATATGTATACACATGTCTTATGTTTATGTATAATTTTTTTAAAGGGTCAAAAGGGAAGGGAGACTTCCTTCCCTCTCTTCAGGGGTATAAAGTGAAGATGTTTCACCTACAAAAGCTGGAAAAAGAGGGAAATCTTTTTTCTGCAATTCTGAGAGCTTCAGTCCTTTTTTTTTTCATTTCTCAAATATTTAACCCAGAGCAGACGGGTACTTCAGCTAGTTAGGCCCCTGGTGAAATTTCAAACAAACGAGTTTAGCTGCGTTAGGATCAAATACCCTTGCTTCATTAAACTGTAAAAGATCAACAAAACAGAATTCATTTCTCCTTAGAATATCATTCCAAAACTATGTGTCCTTTCTCAGTTCCAGTTGTAATGTTACTGCAAATGGGATTGGCAAACTCTAGCAAAACAAGTCGATATGAGTTGGGCATCACAAGAGCGAGTGTATTCAGTCAGTTTGTGTCACTGTTTTTTGTCAGGTTATTGTCGTCCGTCATTGTTGTTACATACGAAAATGAAGTCAAAATTCAATAGTAGAAGTTTGACAATAAAGGGGTGGATAATTTAGTTCATCTACTACCTAGGACTCTCCCCTGACCTGGCTTCCCTGCCCAACCTTTCGTAGAATTGATTAAAGTGACGTTGAATCATGTTGAATGATTTATATCTTATTAATATCTTTGTACTATGTATAATACTATAAAGTTATATGGATCAATTACACAATCCAAAATATTCGTTTGCCCACTCAAATGAACCATTTTTTGTACAGTCAATTGAAACATTTTTGTTCCCACCAGCTTTCTTCCTTTCCAGGTACTTAGGCTTAAGTCTACTCAGCCGAATGAATAGTCCACCACTGTACATAATGTACATATTTGGTTGCAGTTGGTCATATGCGACCTTAAAAGACCACTGCTTTACAATAAGTGGTTAATGCAATTATTGTATTATTTACTTCAATGAGATCAAGTATTGTTATCCATTGTTGTTAAATTTTGACTACTTACCTTCATCTCAACTTCTTAGTTGTTTGTAATCACAACTGGACACAGGACTTACAATCTCGGCCAGTGAGTCGATTGAATTAATGATGGATTACAATAATTCATTTAATAAAAATGAATAATTAAAAAATTATTTTCTGTTTCTACCAATTCTTAAACTAAAACAAATATGGCGTCGAAGAGATTAGGACAGAGAGTAGGTCTAAAATCCGTGAAGCTTAGATGGCAAAGCAAGTGGCGAATTCAACCAGGCTTCTGTATGGTAAGAGGGACGTGAATTCAAGTCTCATCAGAAACGCTGTTTACTCAATGTCGAAGGCCAACGGCCTGAGTTGAGATATTTCTTTCCTCTTTCTTCCACTTTACCCCATTCTTTCTTTTCAATCATCCCTTCTTTACGCTTTACATCTTTCTTTCTTCCCATTGCTTTATTCATCTCCATTTTTCTTTCTTTACCCAGCAAACAGATCACAGACGATAGATATATTTGTAGCATTAAAACCTTTTCAGTACGTCGCTATACATAAAAAATACGACATTTATCATTTCTTTTGATTATTCATATACTAGTTCAGTGATAGCGAAGCCAGCACGCATGTCACTGCTGATACGCCACAGTTTTTTTATGTGACATGTGACGGTCTTTTGGAAATAATTTCTTAAATTTCATTTTATTTTCCCTGTTTTATACATATATTTGAGTATTTTACGTCATATTTCATTAAACTCCTAGCTTTATAGATAGATTTAGAAAACGGACGGCTTATCTATAAGTAATAACCTAAAATTAAAATACTGTACACATGTAAGTGATATTCAAATAACAGGATAATTTAAAAGGTGAAAATTTCGACACAGCGTGCTAAAAAGGTGTGCCATCACTAATAGTTCATCATCATCAGTCTTTTAGCGTCCGTCGTTGGACATAGACCTTCCCCAGGATTTGCCACACTTCTCTATCATGGGCGTCACGGAGCCAGTACTTCCTGAACTTGTCTAGCTCGTCTCTCCATCTAACATTTTGCCGGCCTCGGTTGCGCATGTGGTCTCGGGGAATCCACGTTGTGAGTCGTGATGTCCATCGATTGTCTGCCATTCTTGCAACATGGCCAGCCCACCGCCATTTAAGATTTTTTATGTATTCTATGATGTCTCTAACTCTTGTCTTTTCCCAGATGCACTTTGCTGTCTTGTGGTCTCTCCATGTGAGGCCCAGCATAATTTTCTCATGTGCACATTGCATAGTTCTCAATTTGCAGATCTGTCTCTTGGTTAAATTTCATGTTTCAGCTCCATAAGTGACTATTGGGAGGATGCATTGGTTATACACCCTTCTTTTTAGGATTGATGGGATCTTCTTATTTTTGAAGGTTGAGCTAGCTCTGCCAAAGGCTTGCCATCCTAGTGTGATTCTTTGCTTGATCTCTTCTTCCTTTGAGGGTCTCATGGAGATTCGTTGCCCTAGAAATCACAGGTATGTTTGAATATGTATGAAATTATTATCATTTTTTCTTGAAAAGAGCAAAACTGTTACCTTTCAAATGACAAGTCAATTGTAACGGACAGATAACATTTTTGTTTCTACTATACCAATGTTTCCCAAATGTTTTCTGACTACCAACCCCTTTTAGAGCTTATATTCCATCAGGGTCTCCCTTGAGTCTTCCAGCGCCCTTAAGGGTACGGTAGCACATACTTCGTGGATCGTTGTCATGTTATATCAAATGTGAGAAGCACTATTCGATACTTCCTTTACATAAGTCGTATGCCTGAAGAGCTAATTTTACGGCAACGCTGCTTGAAGTTCAGTGACGATTTTTTTTTGTTCAGCAATCAATTCAAATTGATTTAATTCTGATCATATTATTTAAATAAGTTGATATAATTCTATCAATCAGGAAAGTGAGAAATATTTGAACTTCAAACAGCTCTACTCTAGAATGAGATTTTCAGACCTACGACTACGAGGTATCGATTCGTATTTTTGCCCCCTCTTCATATTCCAAACCCCTACAACATCTTACCTTGTAGTACACCCTTTGAGTCTTCTAAAGCGTTCCAAATGAAAGAAATTAATGTCCTACACGCATGGTTATTGGAGTGTTAATTCCGATGAAAAACTTGGTTGAATAAATGTTCCCTTTGTTTCGTTCATAATTGTTTTTTTATTTTTCTTCTTTGACCGCTTTTCCTGATGTCAACTGAGGTGAACTATCAGCATTGTTCAATGATTTCCTCTTAGTATAAAGACTTCAATTGACAAAGTCTTTTTTAAATGAAAACTCTGTCAAATGGGTACAATGCTTCCTTTACAATCTAAGAGACAAACCTCTTTGTGGGCATGAATACAAATGCTATAATTTAGTATAGATCATATTTTCTTCTTTGAATACATACCATTTAGAAAGGATCTTACTGTGCAGACGTGGCCGCTCCCCCGTGGGATTACTCAGTCGGTAGTGGGACGCCATTGAATGAGCCTGTGTGCTGTGTGACCAACGCATCTGCAATTACCATCTGAGTTGGGCAGAGCTTTTGGGGCAAAACATCGCATCACCCAGACCAAAGTTGCCCCCCTGAGACTTCTGACTTTTCCCGAAGCGATTTCAGATAGCGCAGAGATTGAAAACAGGGGACAGCTGATGGCGGTCCCGAAAGCTGACTGTGCTGACTGTTTGGAAGTTAAATAAGCATGCAATGCAAAGAAAAGAATTGTCCGGGATGGAAAGGAGTGGTTCACAACAACAACAAAAAAAAAAAACAACAACAAAAAAACTCACCATCACAGTCAATAATTGAGCAACCGTGGCGTAAAAAAGTCATGTTATTCACATCAACCTGAAAAAAACCCTGAAAAATAAATACGATCAAAATAAATTCCATTTATGATATCACTGTCGTTTTCTACTGGAAAACATATAAAACAGAATTGAAAAAGAAATATCTGGATGTCATTAATCGGTCAAAATAAGGCCCCCAGATAGTAAAAAATGGGTTTTCCTACAACAAAAACAAACAAAATATTTTTAGAGGAAGTCTAGTGCCAATTTTCAAGTCCGTAGACAAAACAGTTTGGCCTAGAATACACAAAGACACGCACAAATAAAAAGAGAACAATTCGCGAACTGGCTTCATCATTTTCCATGTTTATTGATCACTTACGTGGAAAATATTTTACGTATGTTTTGCAGATTCATAAATGATAATTGAAATAGAAAAAAATAGAAATGTCATGGCCTTCAATACAATTTAGTGAACAAAATATACACAATTCATATGAAAATTAAACATATATCAAATTCACATACGTCATTTTGGTATATTTTGATGGCATTGCTATGCAAACTTTTTGAGCTCTGGTTCATGAGGAAAGACTAGAGATCTGTGGCAACAATTTGAATTCAGAAAATTGACATGTAAAGATCAAAATAAAATTGAGAAAACAGAGTTGGCAAATTTTACAAAGAAGGTTCAAAATTTGAATACCTACGACTTGACTGTTGTTTTGAGATGAAGTTTTCAAAGAAATTAGACGTAGAGGGTATCAGAAAGCCACAAGCCGACACAGAACCATGAAATTAGGAATCGAACTCACTATACCACAAGCCTTCCCTATATAGAGATACAGACGAAACGTCTCATTGTGAATTTAAGATAACAAGAACAGACAGATAACATTACGCCCACGATGTAAAAATTGGAACAATATTCATTCATTGTTATAAATTTACATTCATTGTTGATAATTCATCTTCTTATTAAAATCATTGGTAACTTAACATAATAAGATAAAACATAACTTAACATAATAATAAAAAATATGGAATTTATTTTTGAATTTTTGATTCATATCTAAATGAAGGGTTTTGGATAGACAAATTTTGATAACAATAAACGTTTGATAATATTATCCTTGATTACAATAAACGGCTCCTTCTGTATAAATAAGAAAAAGAGAACATCATATTTTTTTTAAACGAAAGGCTTCAACGGCAGCACATCGAGGTCAAAATGACAGAGGAAACCTCACGTTTCACACCAGTAAAGGAAGTAAGTGACACATATTAATTTGTTTATGAAATCTAATTTTTTGAACGAACTGAATGCAGACTTCCAAACCAGATGTGAACCAATATTTAGAATAACAATAAAGACCACAATCCTAGCTACTGCTGGGTCAAACCCCACTCCAACTCTTATTGCAACTGAAGATGATTACTGTAACTCATGTACTTTAATAAGTCTTTTAATGTCCGTCGTCGGACATAGACCTTCCCCAGGATTCACCAGACCTCTCCATCATAGGCGTCGCGGAGCGAATACTTTCTGGACTTGCCTAGTTCGTCTCTCCATGTAGTATTCTGCCAGTCTCGGTTTCGCATGTGATCTCTAGGGACCCATGCTATATGTCGTGAAGTCCATCGGTTGTCCGCCATTTTTGCAACATAACCTGCCCATTTGCCGTTCTAATAGATTCTATGATGTCCTGGACTCTTGTTTTCCCCAAATATACTGTACTGTCTCGTGATCTCTCAATGTACACATTGAATGGTTTTCAGTTTGAAGGTCAGTCTTTTGGTTAGGTTCCATGTTTCAGCTCCATAGGGGACTATCGGGAGGATAGATTAAAAAAAAATATAAAATGAATAACCGTAACCATCAAAGATAGCGAAGGGTTTTATCCATTTTTATGTTGTTGTGTCTGTGCTACTGTACACTAGTACTTCTGGCCATACCGTTTTGTCAACAGACTAGAAAATTGGCATCAGAACTCCACTACACCCCTTCTAGAAAAAAAAAATTAAAATGAAAATTATAATTTCTGAAAAAGAAACTTTTTTTATGTTTTTTTGGTATTAGTCTAAATTCAGGTTATTTTCAACATCAAGATTCTTCAGAATCTAAATGTGTCTATCTGATTTTTTTTAATACTCAGTTTTAGATGATTTCCTGTGGAAAACGCTGGTGATGTCATAAATAGAATTTATTCTGACCATATTTACTCTTCGATGGAATTGGTTTGCATGACTTCAAATGCTAAGGTTATACAATTACTGTCTGTGATGGCGAGTATATATATCTTTTTGAAAATTTAGGCTTGTATATATATGGATGTAGTCTTGTCAGTTTAGCTCAGGCAGCATAACAGCCCGTTGGCAATCAGTTGATCGTGAGTTCAAATCACGGTATGGGAATGCGATTTTCACGTATCAGTTTACATCCTTTTGGTGTGGATTAATCTTGTTACGGTAGAGAAACAAAATCAACTCCAGTCTTTGAACTGGAGTTTGGCAATAGCCGTCAGAGCCCTTCGTATTAAAAATTGTACGAATAATGAATATATTCAAGTTCCTCCCTCTATCAGAACGGAGAGTGTGAGTCGAAATAGTGTAAAGCGAAAAAATAGTTTATATGCAGAGCTTGTGTTTTTTTTTTATCGTCCTCAGACCCCCAAAATGTGATGTGATGGGATGGTAGGCTGAATAGTCGGAAGTTGAGATAGTGGCAAATATGCAGGAGACTTGGGTGTAGGAGAGAGAAGAGGGTATGTGCTGCCTCTATGACGGCTCAATAAAAAACATATTTGAACGCAATTTTCACTTTCGCCTTTTTCTTAAAAAAAAAAATTAGTGTTAAAACTTTAGAAAAGCGGAAGAAACCTGTATGGACAAAAAAGAGAAAGATTATGTTATGCCAGTGATTCAAATTAGGAGGGCCTAACTACCTCGAAAATCAGCTTTTGAAATCTTAGCTCATTTCGAACATCGATCTCAACATTCTCTAATCTTTGATTAGTATGCCTACTATGATTAGTATGCCTACTATGGAAAAACCAGCATTTGAAAACCTTGGGAAATGCACAAATATCTCAACCATGTAGCAGGCAACCAGAGGCGTAATTAGATATTTGGGGGTCCGGGAAGTTTGGCTCCTTGAAAAATCCCCTTCAAACATTTACTGAGATTTGTCAGTAGAAACGCACTAGTTGAACTATTATTTATAAAACCTTTAGAGACCCCCTCTCCATTGGAGGCGTTCACTAATAGCCCCTTCCAGCTACATCCATACAGGCTTCTCAAGCTAAACCTCACTTTCATTGAATATTTTGTAGAACAGTGCGAAAGGTGTAACTGGCTTCATATATCTATGTAGGGCTCTATCAGTCATTCCATCTTATATTATTACTGATCTGACGTTGCTCGGAATAGGCGTTTTTTTTTCAAATAGCGATTTCCAGGTTGGTAGGCAAGGCGGCTGTCCTATTCGAATACATTGAATTGGATCAGGTGTTGATGGAGTGGTTATTATTGTCCCCAGGGGTCGGTGGACATTTTAGAAGGTCGAAAATCTCCAGGAGGCCAATAGCGCTTTGGTGAACAAGAATCGTATAATTTGGGAAATAAAAATGTTAGTTTCAACTCAATTGTTAAGACGCCTTGAACATCGCCTTTTTATATCATAGAGAATAAGATTTTTTAATATAATTGTATTTTCTTCGTAGATTCAATGTAAATCTGTACCATAATAATAGCGAACAGTGTGCGTTTTTGGTTTCTTTGTCAGTGACCATGGACTCTTCTTCTCAAGGGTAACAACTTTGCAGATAAAAATATCTCCTACCCTCCACTCAAAACAATAGTCCAATAAAGATGTTATTTGATCCTTCACAAATTGTAATAAAAAGTCGTCAGATTTTATATCCTCAATATGTTCTGAATGGAAAAAAGAAATTTACAAAAATTATACGAAAGGAAAATCCCGAAGTTGAAAATGACTGCCATCCAACCTAGTGAAAATAATATATCTGGAGAACTGGACAAAAATTGAAATTTGGAAGGTGCATTGCTCAGGACCTATGGAAGAGCAGTTAGAAGTTGTTTGAATGAGCGGTTCCCGAGAAAGCTGAAATTAATTGGCGGAGGAAAAAGTTCAACATGCCGTCCCAAAATTACTATTAAAAAAAAAAAGTCGTTCATAGTCTCATAGTCTGGTTCCAATTTGAGATAAACTATGTAGGCCAAGGCAACCTAGAATAGAATTTTCAATGCAGCTGAAACGAGATAATTCAAGGTTGCTGATTCTAAAGCTACTGTTTCAACATTCAGTATTTTTGTTATTACAGGAGAGCTCATTCAAAATCAGAGCCAGAATCGCATTTGCTAAATTGTATGCCAATGATTCTGAATGTAGCAGCGTAACACAGCCATCATACAAAATATTTCCATAAAAGATTCTATATGTACAAAGAACACTCTATGCATAACTTTGGTAAGTCAAGTTTTGAAAATTCCCAAACTGAAAAAATTTCCCTTTGCAGTGATGTGTACGTATCCCCTCCTTGAAATAAATCTACACTCCATAGACTGAGAACTATGAAGTAGACAGATACTGTAAAAGTTCTTCATGTTCAATAGATACAAATTGACAAGATAAACTGTCGAAAAGCTGATGAAATTCTCTCATGTCAATTTATTTACATTTTTTCAACCGAACTATATCGGTGCGAGCGTGAACGCAGACCCCAGATTATTATTGACAATTTTATTTGCAATATTCAATTCTGAATCCTGAATTCTAATAGTCTTTTTGTGAACTCTGACAAGCAACGGACTGATTGAAGTTCTTGCAGCAGTGTTCTGATAACTACTCGATCATTACGATCTGACATTATTTCTAATCTTGGCTCCATTACTTGGTTGCTAAGTTAGCCATTAGCGAGCTCTGGCTGATTTCTTCCAAATTTTGCCGATAAAAAACCGACGATAATGAGGAGAATTAAGGTTGATAAAAGTAAATGTTCAATTTTTATAATCAACTTCTTCTATAGTCTTAGTATATGATCATTTTTATGAATGGGTTTAACATTTAAAGTGTATAAGATATATAAAATTTAGCCGATTTTAGCCATTTTAAAGACACTATCAGCAAAATATCAAACCATACTTGACAACAATGCAATGGAGTTCTGGGGCTCGAAGGCAAGTATTGTATTATCTAGAAAACAAATATGTCAGCTTAAAGTCAATAGCACTTTTAAAAGGTTTACCTCAGATGCAAAGAGTTCAATCCATGGACCAGCAAATTGAGAACCATGCAACGTGCACATGAAAGAAAAAATCCTATTTCGCTTATTTTTCTTTATACTCCCTAACACAACCTTGACTCCACTGAGGAGCAGTATTGCCCCCATGGGAATGATTGTTCTACATTATCTACTGCCTTTAGTCTAATAAACTTTCGCATCGAGTAAATTGGCGCTACATCGTCCAAAAGAAACATTTCTTTGCATTATGTAATGTCTTATCTTGGCTAAGCCAAGTCAATTTTATTTTAAATCATTTACAGTAGATATTTTGAGTTTCAGGGTGACCTACGCGCGCTCTCATCATGAAATAACACAATAATGGAACAACGAAAACAATTTTTTCAAAAATCCATATTTTTTTTATTCACCGTTTGGAGTAGTTTCTCCTTACTTCCTGACTTTACCGACATGAAATAAAATATTTCAAAGGGAAACCCCATTAAATTAAGCGGTGATTTTGTTGTATGACATCCATCCTCAACTTACAAATGCGACGCAGCAAAATATCATGGAGCTGGTATGGGAAGTTTTCCCACGGGTAACGTATTTAGGAGATCTATCATTTGCAGACTATCACATGGTCAGCTTCTCGCAAGATCTTGTCGAACCAGTGGTTCCAACAAGTTGAAGACATCTGAAAGATTGTCTAAAGAATCCATAGAATCAAAATCAGTATCGTTCTTTTCTGGTGGAATACACAATTTACCTGGAAGTTAGGGTTGAGTCATAGAAAGCTAGGGAAAATGTAATGAATTTAGACTTCGTCAAAATAAATCCTGGACTTTTTTTTCATCAGCCTATCTACTTGTATGATCAACGGTGTACCTTTTTTCAGTTCCCATAGACAAATTGGTTCGGTTAGCCAAGTTCAATCATCTTTGGTGCACTTTTTTGAAGCCTTATGCCAAACTTGAAAATTGGACAAAACCCCCCCGTTAAAACGTATAGAAAGACAAAAAAAAAAACAACAAACAAAAAAACCCAGATAAAGTGCAAAGTAGAAGAATTAAAACCTTAATTAAAGTGCAAAGTAGGACAAAAAACCCATCAAAGTGCAAAGTAGGACAAAACCCCAATCACTTAAAGTGGGACAAAAAGAATACTAGTCAAGGTGTAAAATAGGACAAAACCCCCAAGTAGAAGTGCAATGTAGGACAATAACCGGTCAGTTGAAGTGCAAAATTAGACAACCCCCCCCCCAAACAATTAAAGTGCAAATTAGGGCAAAAGATCCGGTAAAGAGTAAAATAGTTAAAACAAGACAAAGATTTGAGTGATTGGTGACAGTATATATATATATATATATATATATATATATATATATATATATATATATATATATATATATATATATATATATATATATTACCTTTCTTATCGTGTTCCTCACTTAATGAAAAGTGTTTAGCTGACCTCATATTCCAATCACACATTTTTAAAGCTCAACTTTTTGGAGGCTTAAGATTGTTCACAAACTACAAATAAGGATAAGAATAAAAATTATGATGAAAAATTTCCGTACATTACTTTTCCAAAGAGATTTTGTCCCGAGAGGGTTTTTCACCCCGAGATGTTTTGTCCTAGGAGTGTCCTCGGGTGTGTTTGTCCTAGAAGGGTTTTGTCCGTGGGTATGGTCCTACTTTTACCATCAACAGCAAAGCAATCGTGACGTGCACTCATTTTCTTTTCTCACAGTTTTCAAGCTTAACTTTGTTAGGCAAATGCTCAAGGTTGTTCATAAAAATTAATGATGATAGGAATTAGATTATTATTAAGAATTTCCTTATATAATTTTTTTCCCGAAGGGTTTTGTCCAAGGGAGTTCTGTCCTACTCTCACCATTAACAGCAGAGCAATAATAACGTGCACTTAATGGCAGGATACATGACGTATTTACTCAAGACAACCTAAAAATACTCATTTTAATTTTTTTTTCAATCAGCAGTAAGTATCAAATAAAAAAAAACGGAGTACCTGATACCGCCACCCGCTTAACTTTTGTTTCATTGTCCTTTCCTTACCCAACCAACCTTTTCCTCTGCGAGACACCCTTTTCCCCTCTAAACCACCCTTTTCCCTACCTCGCCGTCTCAACTCTTTCTAAGCCAACCGCGTAACAATTTCTCTTGTTTTATATATTTTCCCCGTCTTTCTTCCCAAAGAAAGACTTACAAGCAAACAAGGTCAGTTTAGGTATTATTTCTTAGCCGTCATATTACACGTGAGCTGTTTTTAGATACAGTCTTTCCTTTAAGAGCTGAACGACAGGAACAAGTTAATAACGTTGTTACTTCATCTGTGTTAATACGTAGTGTTTAAATCCTTTCCTCTTTCTTTAAGAATTTTGTTTATAGAAGAAAAATTAAGCGATTTTATAGAAAAGTAATAATCAATAATAATAAGTAGTAACATAGACGGTCAATCTGCGTATTATTTTTTTTACTTCTCCAGCTGTGGAATACTTGAATTTCAGACAACAAAAGCAGACGACACTTGGGAAAGCTTTTACAACCATGATAATCCAGCCAAAAATCAACTTGGACGTTTTGTCTCTATCATTATTATTTCAGATTCTTCTGTTAACAAATAATGGATATCTTCAGCTGGCAAACGGAGTAACCACTGATCCAAGTAAGTGAGCAAAAAAAAAAAGGGAAAGATTTTTTAAAATTCGGTATCCGCTTAATGACCAATGTCTTTGGTTTAAAACATTTGTTTACGCGATGATGGAGATGGGTTTTCGCTATGGGAACTTAGTATACGATCATGTCTCCAGTAGTAGACATTGATCATACAGAAGACGTCCAAATTTACCCCCTATTTCCACCACTGGTTGTATATTATTTTGAGCACCAGGGCTGCACTTGAAGCAGTGCAAATATGGCAGTTGCATAGGGCCTCAAGATTTTTGCACCTGTCAATGTTTTGATTTTTTTCCCTGTTCTCAATGTTTTTCGGTGTTTCAATTTGTTGGAGAAATTATTATGTTACATAGAGATAGATTGTTGATCCTTAAAAGACGTTACGTTAAATCAAACATATTTGTTTTAATAATATTTCATTTTTGTTTTGAAAATAATATTTTGATAATAAAAGAAATACAAGAGCCCCCAAGAAATGTTGTGCACTGGGTCCCATTAATGATGAATTCGAACGTGTTGAGCATATCTAAGGATATATTTCGAGAGGGTGGGTCAGCAAAAGATATATTCGGAATATATGGTAACAGAAACCAAGTTACCAACAAAGATTAAAAACATCTTTTTATATGCGTACATTTCATATGGCTCACAATCGTTCAGTACCAATATCCGTATTGAACAAGCGGTTCCAACTTTCGAACTCCCTCACCGTAAGTGAAAAAGTCCGATCGGAGGGATGCTAATGTTCTGTCTGTCCCCCACCATCCACTACGGGGATGCCCGTGCGTTGAGTGTAAATGTAAAAGAAATGTTTTTTTTTTTTCATTGTTGTATGTGTCATGACATTATCAAATATGGCGAGTTGTGAGGACATCATTTTGGGCCAAGCTGCCGTGCGAATCGTGCATTTATTTTTCTAAGCCAAGATTGCTTCAAATGAATGAATAACCATCTGGCTGGTGCTAGATGTACTATTACACATTATTTTATGTTTTTTTTTTTGTTTTGTTTTTTAAATACACACGAAGTATGAGCTGACCACCGCAACTAGGGAAGATAGTTCCGATTTTCCTAGACTAGACATCACTTTTGACCATAATTGTACGTCAATTCATCTACATTCCTACCTAAACCGTTGAATAATTCTTTTCTCCGTCTTTGTATTCACGTCCATACATGTATAATTCATACAATTAAATTACAACAATCGGAACAAAGAACAGGCTCCTAACAAGATTCGAACTCATATGCTGTTTTTATGGGAAATTCCTATTTTAAACATAATCTCCTTCTCTCTATATATAGTTTATTCTAAATTGAATATTTATCACTCAGATTGAACATTATGCAGTAGAAAAAATCAAATCAAAATTCAGCTACCAACTCAATAATCTAGAAAAGTGTATATATATATATATATATATATATATATATATATATATATATATATATATATATATATATATATGAAGTAGGCTGTGGATTCGCTACACAAACTAGCTCATGTTTCAGCCCTCTCTGGACTGAAACATGAGCTAGTTTGTGTAGCGAATCCACAACCTACTATTTATTTCCAGCCCTACTCTAAAACAACTCAACTCCATGAGTAAAATGTTGTATGTATCGAGCACTCTATTAGATAAATCCAATACATTTCAGAAGTGGCTTTATATTATTGATATATTATTATATTATGTTATACTGCTAGCCTGATTTGTACCACATATACAGCATATATATATATATATATATATATATATATATATATATACATATATATATATATATATATATATATATATATATATATATATATATATATATATATATATATATATATATCATTATGTGGATCACTACATTCAGGCCGATATGTTTCTACGCAATGAATATTTTTACCAAGTGATTAGAAGTCAAGACATATAAACGTATTAAAGCATTAAAACAGATAAACACGTTGAAGCATAGAACCATATCGGCTCACCTGCCGCGACCCTTATCATGAAATTAACTATTTTTATATAATCTATTTTATTGATTTATATTTAATGATCCTTTTCTATGTATTTACAACAAATACTTACACACACACACACACACATATATATATATATATATATATATATATACATACATATATATATATATATATATACATATATGTATATATATATATATATATATATATACATACATATATATATATATATATATATATATATATATATATATATATATATATATATATATATACATTGTACCATAACAGCAAAGTATTGGTAAAACAGGGGAAAAAATCACTGAAGAAACATTAATTGCATTGACAGATATTGGGAACTAGGTAACTGAAGTGACACAAATCTTGTGGAAAAGTTTTTTTAATGTTTAGTGTTTAAAGCTGTAAAGCTGTCTAGATCATATATATGTGAATGATTATAACTACTTCCCATTTTGTTTATTCACGGTCTATATTTGCTCTATTTGTCTCTTTCTTCCAACGTGGACAATTATTCTATTTAGAAATGGATTTAGGATCATGATAATAATCTTTGATTGTTTATTCACGATCTATATGTGCTTTATTTGAAACAAATAGAGCAGATATAGAACGAGAATAAACAAAATGAGATTTGGGAGTTAAAGTAGTTATTTGGGCTTTTGCATTACTGGTGACTATATAGCTCAATGGTAAGAGCAACAGTACGTTGAAGCAGCTACCCTAGGCTCGATTCTTGCGGCAGCCCCGATTTCTTTGATTATTTATTCTGTTTACGTTGTCGAGGCCAAATGATACTTTCACCGTACAATGGAGGGAAATCATGTCAAATACAGCACCAGTATAATATAACGCAATTCATAATCATTCTGTCGGATCATACACCAATTTCTTAATCATATATATTTATTCATTAGCATAATACTCAACGGAAATGACTGGATTATTTACATATGAATGAATCATACAAATACATTCAAGTATAAAAAAAACCCAGAGTTAATATAACTTCGTACTAAATCATTTTTCTGTTTATTTTCTACAACTCATCTGTACAGTGCCTGTGGTAGTGATATATAACAAACATAGGGACACATAGCTGTGTGCTTTAGCGAGAACACAGACATAAGTTTTGTCTTACATCCATCAATCTGTTTGCTTTAGCGTGACAGAAACCCAAGAAACAAGCAAACATGACATTGGCTTTTATACAATGAAATATTTTCTACGTAGCGCTGAGTTTAACACACACACACACACACACACACACACATATATATGTGTGTGTGTATGTGTGTATATATATATATATAAGCTGGTTTATTTTCTGGTGACTGTCATAGAGCAATAGCCAGCCCAGTTGGTCATTGCTTCTGAGGACGAACTCCACATAGAGCAATATCAGAATGACCTCAAAAGCCATTGATAGGGAGTTCGATCCGCACTGGGCCCTGCATTTCTGTGATATTGTCACAGACTAACGAAAACCAAGTCCATATCTATAGATATGTATGTTTATAAATTTCGCTTTCTCTTTAACAACTTATTCTTCTATCTTTAAGTTAATATCGACTTTTCTATCTACCTTACTTTGCACGTATCGATCAGTTGCAAAATGACTCACAGGACACAATGCTGGAATGTATTATTAGTCTAAAAATGTTTTTAAAAGTACATATTTACATCATTTTAGCTTTTGTGTAACAATGACTTCAACGACAAAGATTTGTCTAACTGTTATATTGCCAGACGAATATAGATGTGTACTAAGCATAATTATGTATTGCAAAAGTTGGTTACCACCGAGTCAAGTTGGACCCACTGGTTCTAGTACGATTACCAAAGTTGAGCAACATTTAAGCCACGCCATTACCTAGGTGGGTGACCGTCTGAAAATACCATTTCACGTAAGCAGCTGGGGTTCTTGTAAAGAGCCTTCCATGGTGATCCCGTTAATCCCCCAAAGGAAGGGACTGATCTAGACTCTACAATCGAGCTCATTACAATAATGCAAATAAAAGCTTTTACTGAACCTTCTGACTGGCTGGGCTGCGAGTTTACTAGTGTGGGACGCCCAGTTACAATCGAACTGGTCTTTCTGGTTAGCTATATTCTATTTCCTAAGTTTATTACAGTAAGGCACAAGGCCACGAGATCCAGTGAAGATCGAAGACAAAACTATAGTAAAATATTTGTTTGTCTAGGTCGCAGAAATTTGTAAGAAATAATCCTATTTGAATTTCACTAAATTGAAAGAACTTTCTTTTCTCAAAAGACTCGCCCATGCAAGTTTGCCAGATTTGGCTTGAAAGGGAGATAATCCAAACTTTATCTCCAAGACTTACCCAGCTTAAGCATTCGAATTTGGAAATCGAGCAAGTCAAGGGAAAAGGTTTAATACCAGCCTCTCTAAGTATTATACCTCCACCTCCAGACTTCCTTCGTTTCTAACTGTTATTCGAGTATCTGAGATTACCTCCCCTAGTAACCTATTGTTAAAGACTAGCCCGGATGTAGTCACGATTTTCTTTATCTTGGATTTACGTAATAAACCCATTTTTCATCGCTAGTCGTCATCTTGTCGAAAATGACATTTTTTTTCTGTGTCAAGCAAGACAGGAATCAATTGTTTCCGACATTCTCAACGGGGGGGGGGGGCGATATCAACCTAAAGGGAGAGAAAGATGAGCTGAGGGGGCAATAGACTGTTACGAACAAATGGATTTTTCTTTAAAGAATAGGTGATTCGTTTTATGTTAGTAAAGTCAAGAAATAAGATAGGGTAACAAAATACGTTTCTGAAAAATGTTTTAATTCTCAATTTATTTGTTTGGTATCGTGTTACTTCAATGTGCAAGCACGCGTAGGTTGTCCTAAAGCTCCAAATATCTTCCGTGAACAATTCATTATGAAATTCACTTGGCTTAGCCAAGATAAGGCATTACATAATTGAAAGCAATGTTCGTTTTTGCAGATGTTATCAAGCTACTTGATGTGATTATTCATTTGGCAAAAGGCAATAGATAATGAAGAGCAATCATTCTCATGGGGGGCGAATGTTGAGCTGAAGCGGGCGATAGATTTTCGAAAATAACGAAAAAGGGGCAATAAAGAAAACAAGAACCATAAGTTAAACGATGCGTCCAACATACGCAGTAGTTACAGTCGGAGGGGGAAGAAAAGCAAGTATTTTTCCTTCGAATCAATTAATTCTCGTACTCGTAAATATTGCAGTATGAAAATGCCCCGAGAGTATTATTTTCAATGAAAGTTCTAAATGGCTTTTTTAAATACAAAAATGCCGAACTCGTACGCTGTATTATTATATCATTGCATTAATGACGTCATACCTTAGATGACATTATACCCCTTCCTTCCTATTCCTGTTGTTCAAAGTAAGTGGGACCGACCGACCAACCGACTGAAAGACTGAAAAGCGTCTAATAGAGATGTGTGGATGCACCTAAAAAGGTTGAGAAACCCTGGAAACCATGACCAAAGTTCTTTCCTGTAAGTTCATGTGAAACCGAT
The DNA here is from genome assembly GCA_963457665.1 of Thysanoteuthis rhombus. Classification (NCBI taxonomy): domain Eukaryota; kingdom Metazoa; phylum Mollusca; class Cephalopoda; order Oegopsida; family Thysanoteuthidae; genus Thysanoteuthis; species Thysanoteuthis major. The sequence continues at coordinate 12,600,492 of OY735241.1, read as the reverse complement.
TTTCCAACCTCTTGTTGAACTTCTATGACACTTCAAAGATTTCCTCAACATAGTCCAAAATAGAGTGCTGATATCTTTTACAACAACCAAATGTTAATCAAGAGTTTTATTACAAACAATCTCTGGGGCCCTATTGGCCAATAATTAATTGCTCTTTAGCTGCTATACCTGAGCGCTTAGTATGGAGGAAGGGTGTACAGATTTCCTGCTCTCGGCCTTGCTAAAGTCTTCCAAAGGAAAGAAGTGTTTAGTACGTTTGGAAATAGGCATGGCTACAGAAGATGTCTCCCGAGCTAGTTACGGCACTTGGTATTCCCAAAAGGTCACCCATCTAGGTACTGACCAGGCTTGATGTTGCGTAACTCCGACGATCGTATGAGAACTGGTGTACCTAATGCAATTTTGGTCGTAAAATTTAAAGCAATAAATAAAACAGGTCGTCAATTGGAACTGTCTCGTGGTTAACGTCTTTCGTCAGTATGTCGTGCTGAGGTTAAAATATTGGAAAAAACGAACGATCAATGAATAAGTTACTTGTGATAACTACAAATATCTGATTTATTTGAAAACGTGCGTGAATGCTGCTGGACATAAACTAAGTGATCAATTTAGTGAAGACTTATATTGCAAATTGGACCCCCATTAAAAACCTATTTTGGTAGAGGTTAAATAAACAAAGTTTCTTCTTGACATAATGTGTAAATGTTTGAATTTAAATGTTATATCAGCCACACAGCCAGTCAGACAGCCAGCCAGCCCGACTTGATAACTGAAGTTTTTTTTCATGTTGACAGTTCTAATAAAAAAGTTATCAGAAAGAGGTACAATTTTATATCCCTATTGATACGCACAAAGCAATTTTATAGAGGTTGGTACCAAATGATAATTAAATTTACTATTCTAGCAATCGTAAGGACCGTAGGCGCTTCCTATTATTATTATTATCATTATTATTATTATTATCATTATTATTATTATTTGGAATCTCACACCAGTTGCCTGGTGGTAACCGCTGGAGTTTGAGTGACAGCAAGTCTCCTCAAGTCTCCAGCCCTCCTCTCCTAGTACTCATAGGTCGCAGTAATTCTACGATTTACAGTTTCACACCGGTTGCCCAGTGGTTATCGCTGAAGGCTGAGTGACAGTAAGTCTCCTCAGGTCTTCAGCTAACGTCTCCTCTCTCTTTCGCATATCATGACAGAGCTACAATTCGTTGCAGTACTTATATCTCTAGTACCTTCCTCAGTATCCGTGCAGTTCCCAGTAGTGCTGTGGTCTGTACGGTCTCTATCCTTCCCCTAATCCCGATCTCCTCCAGTCTCTCCCTCAGCGTTTTGGGGACATATTATTATTATTATTATTATTATTATTATTATTATTATTATTATTATTATTATACCCTTAGTCTGGCACAAGGACATCATATCAAGATACTCAACGAGGATTGAATTCCCTAGTGAATTTGTTAATCATCGTGTCATAGAAGTTGCCTATTTTCTCATCCTAGTCATATGCCTTCATTGTTTAAAATGAAGATCATCCAAAAGAAAAGAAATAATTTTAATCAGTGTTTCTGTCTTAATATATATATATATATATATATATATATATATATATATATATATATATAAGGACTGCGTCTGTCACACGTATAGTATCAGCAGTGACCATTAGCTGCTCTCTCTTCTTACCCTCTGACTGAACTACCAAACTTTATTTCCTCCCCTCCGCCTACGTGCCCTATTATAGAACTACCTAACTTTCTTTTCCCCCGTCTAAATTCCTACCGTGTATATCAACATAGTGGAAGGTCATGGACAAGTTTTTGATAAATTTACTCTTTTGGAAACAGTCAACCAAAACTATAAACATTGTTTCCGTCAGTTTTTGAGTTCGTCTGATCGGCTTTGTATGTATGTATCACGCATGCAAGCTGCACCAATAGAGTTAGAGGGCTGAAAATTTTAATATTTACTCCTTATCTTCTTTAAAAAAAATATCGTTTTTTGCCCTTCACCCAGTTGGTTTTTAGCGAGGGATTCAATTTGCATTGTAAGTCTATGCTAGATTGGTCCCTCAGTTTGTATCAGGCAACATTCACGCTAAAAATTCAGCTTTTTTAGTGAACACTGCTCAAGAAAAGTCAAGAGAAGTAACTTATTCATTGATCAACTCTTCTTCAAAAATTTTAATTGATCACCCCATCATGTTACGCTGCTGAAACACGATGGTCCTGTGGCCGTTTCTATTGAGCGACTAGACGTGTTTGTATTGTCGTGTCGGGGGGCTGATTTGTTGGTAATATGTCAGTCCCCTAACACGTGTATAACCCAGAATTGATCTAAGAAGATAAATCCTGGGAAGCAGCGTGTTCGTTGTTTAAGCACAAAAACAAGGTTAGCACACAGTTAGTTTGATTGCTAACAAAACGTGGAAATAAGAACAGACAAAAAAGTTAACAACAGTGCCAGGTTTAATTCGTGAACGAATTGAAATAAACAAGGACCGGAGTTTCTGACAACACGAATATGTGGAGGGATCTACCAGGATAAAAGATGTAGAGATAGGAAGGATGAAGGGAAAGAGATGTCACTGAGTAAATGTGAGATAGAGTCTATACAATGATCCTAGTTTTGCCACTAAGAAGTTATCTTAGGAAGTCCGTCCTAACTACGATGATAGTGCTTAACTTGGTTAAGATGGGACGATGCGTGTGTAAGAACAAAGTGTGTATAAAAACTATACTAACTATCCTAACTAAAGAGAGAGGGAGAAGAGACAATCTTACATCGACGCCGTAGGAACAGAGAGAGAGAGAGAGAGAGAGAGAGAGAGAGAGAGAGAGAGAGAGAGAGAGAGAGGGAGAGAGAGAGAGATTTACCGCCACAGTTTAAATATGGTAAAGATAAGAATCAGCTATCTGATTGGCAGTTCCGTGTGACGTCAAAAAGGGGAACAAGGAATTTACCGTTTCTAGAGATATAGGGGTTAGAAGTAGATCCTTTCCAAAGGGTAGATAACTCCGTATATAAATGATTTATTGGAAAGGTTGGCACTACAGTATTTTGTTCAATATTTCTATCTTATTTAGAAGAGAATTCATAAAATCCGTAAAATGTACAAAGATTTTATAGACACCCGTACAGATCTTATATTGAATAGATCTTCCATAAAATCTCTCAATAGAACAGGGCTTTCATAGAGACACATTTATGTGAAAATGTTTTGGTTCAACAGTAAATTGTGACACAGTATCTTTTTGTTTATTGTCGCTGGTTGTGGAAGGCAAAATACCAGGTATCACAGGGAATAATTCAAGTTATTTAGGATTTCAGATAGTTTTCAGTGAAATAATATCACGGAGGAGATACGATAAGGTATATGTGATGACCAACATACGCCTGACCGAAATATTGTTTGTGATAAGCGACTACAAATCTGGTCTGTCAATACATTAAGAGCAGTGATTATTAAACGGGAGGTATTTGACTCCCAACAGAGGAATCTTAACCAGGGGGGGAATCGGAGAGGAATTTCAGTTAGGGGTGGGGGTTAGGAGTGGAATCGGGGTGAATATCAGTAAGGAGAATAATTTCAACCAGAGGAACAGTTGGGGGTATTCCAGTCCGTGGGGGAATAGGGGAGGTATTCCAATCAGGGGAGGGACGTATCACGGAGAGTATAATGGTGAAAAAAATTACAAGATTGCAATTCGAATAGGGGGGAGGAATTGGGGAGAAAATTCAGTCAGGGGAAGAATTGGGAGGGATTTCATTCAAGGGAGAGAATTTCAATCAGGACAGGAACGTATAATGGTGAAAATAGTATTTGATGACAATTCAAATTAGGGGGAGGCATTGACGAAACCAGAGATCACTGGAGGGGGAATGTGACCTGGAACTCTGAGAATCACTGTTGAAGGTAATCAGTATTTGATTGATAAACCAAACCAAACACAGGATGATGATATACCATGTGTGATCAGTTTTGTATTATGATCAAGTTGCAAATGATCCCCTCTTTTTGGTAGTGGTAGATTCTATATAATTGTAGAATCCCCTGAGAACGAGAGTAACGCCGAAAAGCATCCTAGAAAGTCAGCGATTCTCGAATGGGAGGCACATGGCTCCCAGGTGAGGACTTTCCTAAAGGGAGGAATTTTAGCCTAGGGAATTATTGGAAATATGGAAAAGCGAAACTCACTGTTTCGTCCCCTTCATCATATATGAACTAATCATTCATTTTAGTGTATGGGCAGTGCTGGAATATGTTATTTCTGTTATTTCTATCTGTTTCAAAGGCTGCCCGAATCTCTGAAAAAAAAAATCCCCATGAGAGTGCACACGGCGAATTTTAAATCGGGATGGAAATCAACTCGAGTGTCGAGACTATATCATGTTAATGATAATAATATGAATATAACATTCCTGACTGTCTCCGTCTGTCTGTCTGTCTGTCTGTCTGTCTCTCTCTCTCTCACCCAAATTTACTGATAGTTCTCTGTCCTGTCTATTTTACCTCCCCAAGAATCCAAGGTGAATTGAATACAACGTCCTTTGCCCTGGGCTGTGCCTCATGAATTGAATATATTTTTCTCAGTTCTTTAGTGTAGAAACAATAAGATGTGCCATTGAAACCATGTACCTGCCGATGTATATATATGCAGCTTTAAGCACTATATATTAAAAAACCTTCGTACTTAGTACTAAAACTCCTGCAAATCTAAATCATTTCAGTTGATTATTTCCAAATATCTGTTGATGTACTTTAAGCAATTTTTTTCAGTGGTTTTTAAATTTCATGACATTGGATATATATAATCATTTCTGTTGGATTATACATCCATTTCTTTTGCTATTAATACTTAAAATAGAATTACGAGTATATATACCCGGTGAATGTTAACATTTTGTGTCTACTGCACTCATCAGCAATCGGGAATATATATATATATATATATATATATATATATATATATATATATATATATATATATATATGTGTGTGTGTGTGTGTGTGTGTGTGTGTGTGTGTTGTTATTATTATTGTAATAGTAGTAAGAAATGGGTATATAATCCAACAGAAATTATAATATATATATATATATATATATATATATATATATATATATATATATATATATATATTACCAACAAAGAATGTTCGTTTCTGGCTGTTTTTACAGACTCTTACACGGTTGTACCCTGCAAAATGAAAACTTGTGTATAAGGGTAACTTGAGCACAGGTGGCATTGACCTCTCATGATCTTTTGATGTCGGGTTTGTTTTGGTATATTTCCAAATCTAACTTAGGCAGCTACACTCTACAGGCCGCTCATCTATGTACAAGGATAACTTCAACCCATAATGGACATCTAAAGGTCAGTTTAGGGTCAGGACAATTTTAGTATTACCTTTGGTGACCTCTAAACAGCAATTTAAGGTCAGCTCACTTTTGGCATTTTCAAATCAAACGGAGATAGCTGCACCTTGCAGGCTGCAAATTTGTGTTGAAGGGTAATCTGAGCCTAGGATTAACATAGGATAGGTTGTGCTAACCTCTGATGACACATAAAGGTTAATTTAAGTTCAGTCATTTTTTTTCATTTTAAAAGTCAACATGGGCATTTTCAAAGTTGACTTGGGCATTTTCTTACTGCAATTACTTTTTTTTACTATCGAGACTATCTCACCTTTCCAACAAAACAAATAAAGTATTTTCTCTTTAAATAGGAAAATATATAATAAATTATAGTCTTATCGAAATTTCTATCCGAAAATACTTCATTTTGTTTGAATGTCATACCATTCGAACATAACAAAGGAACTATTTTTTATTTTAACATAGAAATCATATTAAAAAATCTTGTATAGGCCAATATTCTTACGCGTTACTATTTCCAATAAAGTTGTATATTGGCATGAGTACCTCCAACGAAGCCTAAATATCTTCATATACTAAACAATAATTCCGTTTAGGTTACTCTAACCCCCCCACCCCCACAAAAAAATAGAAATTAACACATATCACCTTTTATTCATTGCTACCATATGAGGGGAATTTATCGATACTTTTTGGCAAATGTACGTACATAGAATTTTTCTTGATCTAACACTCTTAAAGATTTCTTTTCTAATGTGTATGCTTAGATTTTTTTATATCACCTGCACAGAAAATATATTCTTTTATATTTTCATTTTACTTTTAGTTTCAAAACTGAACAGATCACCATATTGGAGATAATAGTCGGGTGTAGATGGCTATTGCAGGGTCAACTCGCTTTTTCAAAGTTCCATTTCCACAATTTCATAAATAAATTCCAAATAATGAATCACCCTTAGTGAAAAAAAATAAGGCTCCATGGTCCAAATTATTCGTGAATGAAAACGATTAAAGAAACCAGGCGCCATTTTATGGAACATTAGGACAAAAAGTATAATTAATGAAAATGATATATTTGATAGACAACAGACAGACAATGGTCAGTCGGCAGATTTTAATTCCCAGTTATAACACGCGATTGAACAAACCGTAGCCTACTAACAACACAGCGGACATTATCACTAAAAACCTTCATATTTAGAAATTATGAGGTAATTAAATAGGCTCCAGTTAAGAAAGAATTAGCCAATATATTTCTCAGTAAATTTCTCGAAGTCAGTGTAAATCAGTAATGATAAATAAAATTTAGTTGACGACACTATGGACTAGACACAATGGAAGGGTAGCGATCCCTATCTTGGGAAGCTCTATGTTTTAATTCACGACATGATCAGTTCAGCTCGCATTTGCCCCTGGGCAACGCTGGGTACCCCAGCTAATATATATATATATATATATATATATATATATATATATATATATATATATATATATATATATATATATATATATATATATATAGAGAGAGAGAGAGAGAGAGAGAGAGAGATAGATAGATAGATAGATAGATAGATAGATAGATAGATAGATAGATAGATAATACGATGAAAAGATACGATGAAAGATATATATACATTGTTCTTTTCATCGTATTATCGGCGGCTTTTAGCTCAATGAGAAGAGCAACACTACGTTGAAGCGGCTACCCTATCGGTCGCAGGTTCAATTCCCACAGCAGCCCCATTTTCTTTGATTATTTTCTCTATTTACGTTGTCTAGTCCAAATGATACAGTCTCCGTGTAATAACAGGAGATTTCAAATAAGAGTTTCGCCCACGTGTAATAACGGACATCATATAACGCAATTTATAATCACACACACACATATATATATATATATATTAGTCCAGGAAGTATACTACGTTTTGAATATCTCATGTAAACCACCTTCTTGGTATTGATATAACTTGGCAACTAAGGTTTCTTCCGTCTTTATTTGATTCTGACTGGCTGACTATGTATGTGTCACGCATAAAGACCGCATCGATAAAGATAGAGGGCTTAAACATTTGCTCTTTATTATGTCTAAAAATCTCTTGAGCCACAAAGCTTTACTGGAGAAGGGGTGTATTCATAATGCTAATTCTATGTTAAATTAGTCCCCTGGTTCGTGTCTGGCAACAATCACACATGTTTTTTTTTCTTGAAAATTCTGTTTTTTTAATGATCCAAAAAAAGACGAAAGGAGTACTCATTGCTCACCCCTTTTCCCAATTTTTTAATTGGTCATTCTCAATACAACATGTCGTCAAAAGACGTTGTGCACGTGACAGTTTCTTTTGAGTGGCTAACCAAACCTGTTCTCATAATTTTTGAGACCGAATTTTTTAGGACCAACCTTTCTGTGACCAATTTTTCGAGACCGAATTTTTCATGACCAAGTTTTCGTAGCACAGTGTTATTTATCACTAGATCGAATAACTACCTCAACAGGCAGGGTAAATTGCTGTCCCAAAAAGAAATAGAAAAATATATGAAAATCAGATAGCGTTTAATCACATTTGTTTTCAAAATTGATTTAATACCACTTTTTTTATACACTTAGAATAAAAGGGGAGGGGCTGATATAAAAAAAAGGGGCATAGGGAACAAAATTTTTAAAAGGGCTTTAACGTTAAAAAAAAAAGTTGGGCCAATCTCCAAAAGGGGGAAAGGGCTGATAAAAAAACTTGGAAGTTAAAAAATTGTTAAACCTTCAATCTGAAAGTTAATTTCCCCATTGATTTAAAACAAACAAACAAACTTGTTAAAAACATTGGTACGCACAGAAGATATCATAGGATTTTATTCAATGGTTTTTGCAGTAGGCTGTCACAGATGGACCGACATTTTGTGAATCATGATAAGTTGAACGTTGTCCCGTTAATATGCTATCAGAGTGAAAAAGATATTTAAACCCGAATGTGTCAAGTGGTTTTGCTATTTCAAGTAGCGATTACCTATATCGGAGCGTCGGTCTTGAAATTCATGCAGATAATACCAGTTAAATAATTTAGTTCAACTGAAAAAAAAAGAGACTTGTTTATGATTTTCCATGGTTTGTGGTAAATATGAGAGGCCACAAGAAGCAACGAGAAGCGAAATAAAGATATCATTTACAACCATCAAGAAGCGTTATTCATGAAAATAACGATAAGGCAAGACTCACAGCTGCAAGGTCGAACTCCGGCCAAACTTTTACTCCAACCGAAGATGATGACTGCAACTTCTATATTGTGCATATAACAAATAAAAAATTATAAAAATATGTTTTAGATGTGTCCAAACAGATGCTTTTCCTCCTGTCGTTTGATCCCAGTTATGTTAAACAAGAGAAATAGGAAGGAAGAGGTGTGATGTCATTAAGAGGCATGGCGTGATTTAAAGGTTTAACATCTATTCTGATCATTTTTTTTACTAGCTGCTCATAGTGTCATGATAAAATATCCAAGATCAGCGTTAAAGTCAAAAGTGCCCCCCCCAAAAAAAAAACTCGCTAAAAATGTCCATTTATGATTTCTATTGAGAATTATACTTGTAAAATATTTCCATGCCGCAATATTTTGAGAATCTATTTTGACTCAAAGAAAGACTTCCCTCTTCTCCTCCATCTCCCTCTGCTATTACTACCATGGATGGTGGACATATCGTTGAACTTATGGTTCTTGTTTTTGTATGAATGTATTTATTTATCAGAATGGAATAAGCCTGTGGATATCTGTATGATAATTTTATTCATTTATTATCAATTTAGCCCTGTTGGTACAGTCAAGTGGCTCTCAGTTAGTTATGAGTTATAATCATTGTAGAGGAATGTGGTTCAGACCTCTCACTTTGGTGAGGATTGTTCTTGTTCTTGCATTGGAGTTTGTCGATAGGAATATTCAATGAAAACCGAATGACAAGACAGCGTCGAGATTTTGAAATATTCTAATTAACAACCAAAAACCTCAGATAAAAAGCTCTGTTTAAATTGTATTCCTTTTGCTCTTTATTCTTTCTCGTTGCTTTTCGTATTTTACAAGGATTGGTTTTGTTTTGGGAAACAAATAAATTCATGTTTCAATGATATAGCATTATCATAGATATCCGTGTCTAGCATAGATAAATCACCGTCGCCCGTGCATGTACCCGAACTAATTACTTAGATGTTTTTCTAAAAAAAGATCTTTTATCTAAAGTTATTTTTAAAAATATATACAAACTCCAGATTAAGGCATTGTTGGTTTCAGAATGACCAAAAGAAGCACTTTTAGATTGTGCCTAATGGAACTTTTCAAGGTTGAAGCCCCCGAATAAACACAGACACAGACACACACACAGTCACAGACAGACAGACAGACACACACACACACACACGCACACACACACGCACACACACACACACACACACACACACACACACATACACATACATATGCATAAACACAGATACACATAGACACAGATACTCAAAGAGAGGAGAATCTGTTGCCCACTCGGATGGTTGGTTGGCCATATGAGGGGCTACGGTGAAAATGTATGTTAGATATTTTCATACAATTATTTTTTGGATCTAAGGAAATTCCATAGTGTATCTTTGCAATTTAGAAAGAGAACACAAAGCAATTCATGTATTTAGAAAAATATACATGGGTTATAATTCATGATAAATATTTTCATTATCATTATTTGTAAGACCTGAGGAAATTCCATGGTGAATTCAGGGAAGGAACATATGTAACGCAAGTAATTCATGTATCTAAAATAAATTAGATAGTGTCTATGATATTTCTGACGTTCTTCGGATAATTGAACTCCTTCGTGTTCTTGATGTTTTTAATCACAACATTTCGGCTGATTCATTCGAACATATCAGCCAATCCTGTATCATACCACGTGGCTGAGAATAGTGTCGCCCCATGATACCTAGCAGCGTAATTACACCCTTTTCGAGCACCACACCCGAATTCCGTTTTGTTGGTTATGTCGTATCTCCACCAACAAAGTTATGTATTATGCTAATGTTTACATTAATGAATTTGATTTATAAAAATGACAAGATCCAAATAAGGAACAGCCAAGAACTCTTTTGAAAATGATATCCATCTGTTTCTCTCCTGGGGGTCAGGGACTCTGATTGTGGCACCCGACTTTCTACCCTGAAAACTACGCTGGTTATAGACTGACCCTGCCCTAATTTTCATTCTGGTCTTATATTTCAAAACGAGGCATTGTTTACAACTCAAGTCGAACCATTGTCTATTTGCCCTTATTGACCTTTACGATCTTAAGTTTTCAGTCGGGCCTGGGTGGGGCTATCATTTTCGTTTATTTTCACTGGTATGTATCTATTGCTAACCGTCGGGATGGAAATCTTAATCACTGCATCATCTGAAAAAAAGCTCATAAGAGTTGCCTGAAGCGACCATTCCGGCACTCGACCAATTTCCATTCACACACACTCGAGAGCTAAACTAAGTGTTTTTTTTTGTGCTAAATTCGGTAGATATCTTTTTTTGGCAAGGCGAAAAAACGCCAAATTCTTTTAAAATTTGGCGCTTTTTAGCGCGCTCTAGCGCTTTTGATAGCCAAACTGGCGCGAAAATATGTTTTGAGTAGGCAACATAGAATTCCATTGCATTTCTACTCGACGGTTGAATTCGACCATTCCCCTTTAGCGAACAGTTTTATGTTTCACATTTCACCTGCTACCCTTTTGCGTACCTCTAACCTGTTTCTCTCTCCCTGCTCTTTTTGCACGGTCGTTCATTCTAAGAACCCTCTTTTCTGGCACTTCATGAAAATTACTATCAGTTTTTCCAATCCTTTACTTTCTACACGCGTCAGAGCAAGATCAATTCCCCTCTTTTGTTCATGGTCTTCTAACAGCAGGTCGACCCTAATGTTCCTGGTGCCCTGGGCAAGCTGATTTTCGGCGTCCTTCAAAGTATTGTTGAACAACAGGTAGCCACCATAGATGATGAAAGGTTCTGCCTCCCAGCATTTTTTAAATATTTTGTGGGTTCCAGCGCTCCTGGTCATGCCGTTTTGTCTACATACTTGAAAATTGGTGCCATCACTCTCCTACAGCCCTACTAAAACTGCTTATTTTTGCAGAAAAAGCCTTTCTCACCTTTCAGGGGCCTTAATTTGGCAGGTATAGTTTATCAATAACCTCTAGATTCTTGAGAATCTAGATGTTTCCAGATGTTTGGGTTTTTAAAAACTCTATTTTAGATATTTTCCGGTGGAAAACACTAGTGATGTCATAGATAGAATTCATTCTGATCATATTTATTCTTAGATGGAATGTTTTCACATGCTTTCAAATTTTGACGCTACGGTTGTTCAGTTATTGACTGTGATGGCGAGTTCTCCTTTTTTTCATTTATTCATCGTGTCCATGGCCCATCACTTCATTGACAGTTATCATAAGTGTGCAACAATTGGCTACAGAGATGATAGCTACAGTTACTATAAGTGTGACTGATATAAAACGAAAGAGGAAGGTAAAGAAAGTTTAATAAGAAAGGAAAGGGGAAGAAGATTAGGTAGTTTAATGAGAGTGGGAAGGGTGAAGAGACAAGGGAAAATTATGTAGTTTATTAAGGGGGCGTGAAAGAAGAAGGGGATAAGAAAAGTAGAATATCAAGAGGATAGGAACAGGGAAGAGTAAAAGAAGTTTGATAGTTTAATGAGGGTAGGAAGGGAGAGGGAAGAAAAGAGGGTTAGGTAATATAATAAGATGCTGGGAAGAAAGGAGAGAAAAGAGAGTTAGGTAGTTTAATGAAAAGGTTGGAAGGAAGAGAGAAGAAAAGAGAGCTAGGTAGTTTAATGAAAGGATAGGAAGGGATAGGAGAAAACATGGTGTTTTAATAAGAGGATAGGAGGGAGAAGGGAGGTAGTAAAGTTAGTTATCTCGATTAGAATAGGAAGAGAAAGGGGAGAAAAGAAAATTGGGTATTTTAATTAGAGGATAGGAAAAGAGATGCGGAAAAGGTAGGTAGAAATGGAGGGGTTTGCTGGCTGCTACAGTTACTATAAGTCTAATAGACACGGCTCTTACAAAAATTGTCATAGGGTACCCAAATAAGAAAATGTAATACCGTTTCCTCAACATCATCATAACGGATATTTTCGTTAAATAATTAGTGTCTTCCTTGATATTAGAAACCGTAAACCAAAACTGTCACCAAAACAGCCAACGTAAGTTTCTTTAGTGTTTAAGTTGGCTGACTGGCTATGTATCAAGCGCACAGATCGCACTTATAGAGCTAAAGGGATAAAATTTCAACATTTACTCCTTATCATATCTACGAAAAATTTGTTTTTGTTTCTTGAAATTTCCCTCTAAATAGGCTTTCAGCAAAGGTTCCAATTTGCAATGTAAATCTATGTTAAATTGAACCCTTAGTTTGTATCAAGCAGTTTTCGCGCTTGTTTCTTGAAAATTTAAGACATCTTCAATGACCATCGGCTGGCACCACTTTTTCTTATTTTTCAATTGATCACCCCCAACACAGCATCCTACGAAAAGATGTTGGTCATGTCACAGTTTCTATTGAGTGACTAACCTGGTCTGTTTTGTTTTTTTTTTGCTTTGCTTTTTAATCTTTGTTTTCCGTTATAGATTCATATTCTGGTCAAGTCTTGTCGACACGGGTGATAACCTCGTCGTCTCTCCTGGCGTTCTTCGACATAAGTCCTCCAAAGGTAACAAGAGTTGTCCACCCATTTCAAGTGCTTGTCCCTGATCATGGTGACAGGGTCACGAGGCAATGCTCCAGGTTATGGATGGAATAGTACCCCAATCCTCTTGATACCCACACAGGTCTTCCATGTTCATGTCATTGCGCGGGTTAATGTTATGCTCCCGGATATCAATCTAGCTCCCTCACTGCTAGACCTGGTTTCAAAATAACCAAGTCTTATCGCAGTTTGGTTGTAACGCGGTTGATTTTCCGGGTGCCCAACTCACGTTTAACGGGGGACGCCCATATTGGGTAGCCGCTCTCGAGAAATCATTCACGATTCTTAGCGTGTCAGACTGGGTGTGAACGATTGGCGCGCAGTCGTTAGCAAGGAGAAATTCTCATTGTAAGAACCACCCCTTTGTACGCATCTTCAAGCGTTCGGGATTAAATACTCCACCGTTTTCCCGAAATCTGATTACCTTTGTCAGAGATCTTGAAAGCGTTGAGAATAATGGCATAAAAGACGATGACGAACACGAATAGCGTCATGACACGACCCTGATTCGTGTTGTTGGTGACCGGGAATGTTTGGCCTGTTCCCTCGGTCCTTCGCCCCTGAGACAATATTACAGATTATCATATTCTTAAGCATTCTGAATTTCATAATCCGTAATGAAAGTTTCAAAAATAGACTAATAATTTGGGATTTTATAGAATTTGTGCCCTTTAGGCCAAGAGGTTTTATAAAAATTACGTTCTCATCAACAAAGGTAATTGCTTCAAAAAGATTACATTTTGAATAAATTTTTACCTTTTTTGTTATTCGTAATATCTATCATCTTATTCTTCAGAAAACATCATTTCATATTTAACAAACTAACGAAGTCCTAGTTTACTCACGCAGCAAATAAAGGCTCTTTTAAACTAAAATCGAGTCACATATCCTTAGACCCTTTCCAAACATGGTACTGACTTTCTCCGTTATAACACAGTTTATCATAGCACAGTATCTCGCGTTATAATGCAAGTGGATACTTAACATTAAATCATTGATCTAGCTCTAAATAGCTAGACTTAGCTTCAAAATAGCTAAATTGATCGTGGCTCAGTTATAATGCAGCCGGTTTTTTTGGACCCCGACACTTGCATTATAACAAGGGATACCTGTATAATTTCATGTAAAGTATATTTTTTCTACTAAGAAATCGTAAAAACTTGTTCATGTCATCTTTAATGAATGACAAGATTTTGTCGACGCGAAATATTGTTAGGGTAATGTTTTTTCGTTTTTTTCCCCCGTAGAACTTCCAAAGATTTGTTTAAAATAAAATCATACCTTGCATCGTGGAAAGGATTTGAAATATTATAAGACTTGTATAATTTGAAATTTTGATCCAAAGAAAGTAATATTTACTGCATAAGTAATTTGGGATTTTATTTCATTTTTTCTGTGCCTTATTTGCATGCGATCTGCAAAGATACAGTGAAATCTCTCAATCATTTGCATGGAATCTGCAAAGATACTGTGAAATCCCTCACTTTAACGGCAATATTTAGATAATTTTCAATTGCATTGTACTTATGGAATATCAAAAACATAATGAAACCACGCATGTTCAATACTTCCTGAATATTAAACTAAAGGTAAAACTCTCCCTCATAGCCAAGAATTGATCAAACGTAACGTCAAAATTTTATGGCCGGAATGAATTACATTTAAAACATCACTGGCAGTTTCCACTGGGAAAAAAAAATAAAATAGAATTTTAAAAAACGCATAAAACAACCAGATTCTGGAGAATCTAGATGTTGATAATAAACCTGTTTGAATAAAACACCTCAAAAAGGACAAAAAATAATTTGTTAGAACGTCTCTAGTGGAGTACTGATGCCAACTTTCAAGTCTGTTGACAAAACGATATGGCTGGAACAAGCAAACAAACATACATGAAAAAGGATTGAGCCGTTGGCCATCTTTGATGTCTACGGTTGTTCAATCAAATAAAGATACAAATGAAACTCTGTATTGTCCCCATTCAATAAATGGAAACAATAATGAGTTGTACTGTAGAAAGTTGAGACAGAACCGGATTGTATTGTGTACATGAATTAGTCTAAGAGTTATTCCGAACATGTTTCAAAGCGAAAAACCGTCCCCAGAGATCACATGTGCAACCGAGGCCGGTGGAGTACTAGATGGAGAGACGAGCTAGACAAATTCAGAAAGTACTGTCGCGCCCACGATAGAGACGTGTGGCGAATTCTGGGAAGGTCCATGGCTAACGACGGACGTTAAGAGACTGATGATGAATCTAATATTAAATCAATTACCAACTGAGGCCAGAATTTCTACTAAAACATTTCCAAGTTTTTAAATTTTAGACAAAATTATAATTTTTTCTTGCGTAGGTAATTTATTGACCTAAATCCCTCGTCCCTGTTGACCGGATCTCTCTACTGAAAATGAGTCCTCAAGAAAACTTGGAGGCTCTCACAGAGGCTAGAGAGAAGAGCGTAGAGAAAGGTTTGAAAATTACAAAAAAGAAAAACGTTTGTTTGACAAGTAAAACTAATCCAATTAAAATGTGAATGTAAATGGAAAAGAAATTTCGTTGGGTGAGAAATCTTAATTACAAACCACTTGAGATGAATGAATAAGGAATAGACAGGATCATTTATGTATGGTTACTTATACAAACACGTATATTAGCGTGTAAATGTAGGGAACTCTGAGTAGAATAAGGAATCGGGCATAAACTGTTGAAATGACCCTTCTTTGTGAAGAATGTCACATACCTCTACTAATAAACCCATCCCCATATTTAATCACTTCGTCTGTGGTCAAAAAGTTTCATCAAAGTCCATCGAGAACTTATGGTAGGTATCGTAAACATGCACTTTTGGTGATATTATGTGGCATAGACATATAACTAAAACTTTGGGGAGATAATTTTGCTTTTCTTCCATTTCCTACTACCCTTCCTTTCACAAAATTTCGTTGAAATTCATCGAGTACTTTTGGAGATATCGTATGGGCAGAAAAACGGGCAGACAGGCAGACCGAAAGACGAGACCGAATACAGCTTCGTTGACAGATTTGAAAAAAAGATGTATCTTCTGTTTCAAAATCAATTGAAGAAGTTCGTTCCTGTTTTTTCTTTTTCAATACGTGCCCTCTTTCCATGGTGATCACCTGGAGAGGCTATAAAGATTTCATTACTGTAATCAAAGCTGGAGTCGTACCAAGAGTGACGTCCCAGCAGGGTAAGGCAATAGACTTAAGGGTCATATTACAAGATTGTCTCCTTCGACCGCCAAAGGCAAGGGAAGTGTAAACATAGCCAAGTAAATAAGTGTTTAGTGTATATAGTAGCCTATCTGGCGACTGTGAGTTCAATCTCTGCCTCAGGTGGTGCGAAAAAGTCATTCACTCTGGTTCAGTGGAAGAGGCAGACAAGCGACATGACAAGAACGAATTAACTGATATAAGATATCGTCTGGCATGGACAGCGGAATGAGAACAATCTACCCCCGTGGATCAATTGAAGGGTTTGGTTCAATATACCTTGAATATTACCGACTACGAGCAATACCTGATAAGGGCCAGGTTCAAAACACCGAAACGTTGTGACCATAAGATCCAAGATTGAGGAACTAGTACAACTAAATCAGTGTGCAATAATGATAATTCCTCATCTCAGAAATCCAGAACAAAATTATCTAATCAAAATGATTTACAGTTGATTGAAGTATCGCAGACACTTCAAAGTTACCCCAGAATTAACAGCCAGAAAAGTTTCCTTTTACGATGTTTAATGGCTTCCAGACCCACATCTGTAGATGTAAAGACTAGTTTACTCAAATTCGTTGGTTTATTTGTCTGTTTAAACACGGGGAGAATGGGGGACGTTTTTTACGCCATTTTAAAGTCTCCTAACCTTTTTTGTGTATTCTGTTCTGCCTCTCTCTAACTGGCAACTACTGCTGTGTTGTCACTTATCCACTGGCGCGGGTTGCCTCTTAACCTACATAATACATAAGCTTGCAGACATTGGGTGGGGTAGGGCCGGTGTGCAACAGTGGCGGTATGGAGAGAGAGGCATAGAGAATGGTTGACAATTAGAATTAGAAGAGAAAGTTTGTTTGAAAAGTAAAACTAATTTTGTTTTCGCTTAATCCAGTGAAAATTGTAAATGAAAAAGAGCCTTCGTTGGAGGTAAAATCTCAATCACAAACCTCTTAGAATTGTTGATTTAAAAAATAGGCGGGATCATTCATGTATTGATAACTTATACAGATATATCTATTTGTATATAAATGTACGGAGTTTTTAGTAGAAAAGAGAATCGGACATAAACCAGTTCTTCATCAAGAATATCGTCCTCAAAAGATTATGCTATGATATATTTCTATTAAAAACATATATATGCATAATTCGTCCATTTTTTAACGTTCCTGCCATTTTTGACGGGTACTATCCTTGTCTTACTGTAACTCACCAAGTGTCTGTCCATCTGTCTGCCATCGCATAAATCAAGGGCTGCTATCTGTGATACTTGTAGGACCATGTTTTTAGCTCATTAGTTTTTAAGAAGGGTTTCGATCCAGAGTATAATGTTAAACAGGGCCTTTACTTTGTATCCGTCAGGTTAGTTAAACCGTATCCTTATCTTTTTGTTAAACGTATAAAGTTGACAACCAGCTGAAAATCCCATCCCGAGAAAAGAAACAACTTATTGAAAATCCCACCCTGAGAAGAGAAACAACTTGTTGAAAATCCCACCCAACGAGTTTCAATAAGAAGGTCTCACAGAATTACTGCCCCAGTATCGCTCTATTGACCTTGAACGTAGCGGAGTCGAAGATGCTGGGGTTGGCATTTCAGTAGAGCCTGTTCTTTGTTTGACCTTGTAGCTTAACTCATCTGGCAGAACGTTAACCATGATCTTGCCATGCTCATGGAAAAGGCATAAATCCACTCCACCCTACCTTGTAGTATCGCCTGGTATCTTGACAGAAATGTATTGTTTCTGGTATGTCATAATGGTTGACAGAGAAATGCGTGGGCGAGTGAGAAATTAGGAAAACTTTTCTCACATAATTATGTGATATAAAGCTACAATAATGAAAAAAAACTAAAACTCGTAATCAAATAATTTGACGCGCCATCATAGTCAATAATTGAACAACCGTAGCGTCAAAATTTGAAGTCATGTAAAAACATTTCATTGAAGAATAAATATGGTCAGAATAAATTCCATTTATGATATCACTGGCATTTTCCATGGGAAAACACCTAAAATATAGTGAAAAAAAAACAAAAACATCTAGAAACATTTAGATTTTCCAGAATCCTCATTTTGACCGGTCTCTTAATAACATCTAGATTCTTCAGAATCTGGATGTTATCAACAAACTGGTTAGAATAAAGTTCTCGAAAGACCAAAAAAGCTTTTTTCCCCCGAAAATAAAAGTAAAAACACTTTAGGAGGGGTTTAGGGGAGTACTGATGCAAATTTCTAAGTATGTAGACATAACGGTATGGCCAGGAAAGCCGAAACGCAGAAACATACAAACAAGCATACAAACACGTATATATATATTTTTAAAAAAGAAGATAAAATCTTTCGCCATTGGTGGTTGCAGTTGGTCAACAATAACGACCAAGAGTGCTGTGACTAAAAGCAACTGCAGCCATGCGTCAACTTACGTCTGAGTTTACGTTCTGATAGCATGGACGTAACTCAATCTAAGTGGAATGGAATAAGCACAAGATAACATGTCATAGATATCTACGTAAACTTTTATATTGTTCAAACGTCTCCCTTTCATTCCTGAAGCCTAAGAAACTAATGTCATCCATTATGTTTCTTTCATCAAGTGACTATCTCAATCCCAACGTATCTACTCTTTGATTTTCTCCTTCTTGCCTTCCGTATCTGGAAAATTTGAAACACATACAACGTACATTGCGTTCTCTTTAGCCAACTCATGGCATGAAGGATATTTTCGTCATTTGCAGTTGAGCCATTTAGTTTCAGTGATAGGAGTTTCCATCATGCGCTTAGTTGATTCTAAGCTCTTGTGAGGACGTATCTCTCCCTGGACGTAACTTAGTCGGATGTAACTCGATGCATGACTATATAATAAGATGGAATAAAACTGGTAATCAAATAATAATGTCCTGTTTAGATAACCTTGGTTGCTAGACTGAAATGAATAGAATACTAACCCTGATATAGTTGCGAGGTTTATGCATACCTAAGAGGAAAAACAGCTTAGCGCGTTCCGGCGTTTTTTATGCTTTTTCGAGGTCGATTCAGCAGGAAAAACTTTTTTTTAAGTTGGCAACATTGACCTCAATAATTCAATTCTTTTTATTGTAGATTTTCCCGCGCTTCCCTTCATTGATCTTGACTTTCTTACGTATGCAAATGAAAAACAAAACCTTTCATTAATTAAATAATGTTTGTCCAGATGAGTTATTCTTATTTTTATACCTTTTGCTCAAACTGTGAGGAGGATTTTTCCCACTCGAATGACCGTTGATCGTGAAAGCACGTGGTATTGGAACCGATCTCAGAGCATTGCGTTTAATGGCGCTGGAAATAGACTACAGTTAGCAGGGAGCGAGATAGCCACAGGTGTCGCCCTTTGTTGGCAACCAGTCTAAATGAACAACCATGATTCCAAACCAAAAGTGGTGCCTCCAAGGCAGACAAAATCTACCTCTTTTCTGACAGCTTCTGCTGTCAAAAAGGCCACCAGTTGAGACATCCAATCGTACCACTGGGAAAACGATCCTGTTCAGCAACCCCAACCTAACTTTGAAAACATTCACGGACAGATTACTGTGCAATTCTCGGTACAACCACAGACATCGTGGGAGCGAAAGTCAATCAACAACATCCAGAAATTTCCACAGATTTTGCCTCAGACACCACAACCTGGTCATATCTCTTTCAGGGAGCTTCTTTCTGGAATAGGATTCCCTCGTCACCAGGCATGAAAAGTATTTATCTGGCTGGCCTCGTCTGAAGACAAGGATAGCTAAATTTCAGATTGGATAATCTGAACATATAATGGTGCATTGTTGCCAGAAATATCAAGTTACAATGTCCATAGAATGTGCTAGCTTTAAGAATGTCAAAACGTTTGGATGATTTGCAGCTGTATTGTAATGGTGTGGGGTCTGCATCGCGCTCACCCCAGAAATAATGGTATTATTTCTATCTATCTATCTATCTATCTATCTATCTATACTCAGCAAGTTTTAGAAATAATAATTCTTTCGTATGATTACTATCTTCAAGTCTGAGTTTTGCTGGACTAATAAAATGTTTGACCTACCACAATTCTGACATCAAGTCAACCTATTTGTACATGACGATGACAACAATGTCAATAGACTTTCGTTCGATATTCTCGAATCAGCCATATCGAGACACCACCTGTTAAAATAAACGTTGTATGTGGAAAGGCAGACACAGCTGTGCACAAAATTTACTCGTGGCAAACTAATTGGATCGAAGAGTTTTTCAGCGTCCCACTGTCAAAGAAAAGTACACTCCATTAAGTTCTGTATTTAATTTAACTATTTTGTTCCAGTCTTATTTGCATTTTTTAAAAAATCTTGAATGGAAAACTGGAAATAATAGACCATACACACAGTTCTCAGGAAACAGACAAATTTCTTGTTTGTTGACCGTGTCATTTGAAAAAGAACAAGTTGTTTATCAGAAGCTTGTTGTAAATTTTCCGCGAAAACCGAAGTTTTATGAATCATCACCATCATGGCTTAGCTTCGCGAAAGAAGATTTGCGAGGATTTCTGTTTATTGCAGACCCTTAGGTGGACCTGCGAAGCTGTGTATGGTTCAGCCCTCAGGTCTACGTAGGTGAAGCATAAAGAGAAATGCTATGTGAATGCCACCGAACCCCTGTTTTAACCAAAGGTCTGCATGTCTACAAAGTCCGAGGTCGTAGGATTTCTGTTAGAGTTTCCTTCTCCAAGGCAAAGGTTGCAGAGGTCTGCTGTCCCTTCAAGAGAATGTACCGGCAGTATGTATAGCTGACTGGGTAGGCTGGAGCATAGGTCATAGACTCTCCGTGGAGGTTTCCAGCTGTATCATTATTACCAACTTCTCGATCATTATCACTACTTCTAATAGTAGTATCATACTGAATTTTAACTTAGTGCAAGTCCATATGGTAGGATTTAATTCGACTTTCCACTCGTTCTCCATGCTAACATCTCTAAAGCATTGACGTATTTGCCAAATTTTGTGGATACCACCCATGTTCTACGAAACAAAATTACTTTGAAATAATCTATCACGAAATAAAGATAAAAGCATGAAATTTATGAGCCGGAAAATTTACATTGGTTCTGAATAAATTCATGACAAATAATACCAAGTAATCGAAAAAATTCGTGTATTTTTCTTTGTTTATTTTATTCAATATATTTGTAGGCTACACATTTTTGCAAGGGCGTCCATTTGCGCCTCCTGGAAAAATACTCATTTTCTCTACATTTTTAAATAAGATTATGTTCATTCCATGAATTTAATAAGTTTTG
Source organism: Thysanoteuthis rhombus (assembly GCA_963457665.1). Taxonomy (NCBI): domain Eukaryota; kingdom Metazoa; phylum Mollusca; class Cephalopoda; order Oegopsida; family Thysanoteuthidae; genus Thysanoteuthis; species Thysanoteuthis major. The sequence continues at coordinate 12,578,814 of OY735241.1, read as the reverse complement.
TCCTCGAAAATGTCTCCAATAAGAGTTGACTGCTTTTATAAAATTTTCGTAGAATTCAAAAATTTTTACATCTTGGATTGGTCAGTGTTTGTTGATATTATAGCTATGCGTTTCGCATATGCTCTGCTTCGACACACATTGGTGATTAATTCGGGTACTATTTTACACCCCTTCTCCCTATACAAACAACTGAATTAAAATTGTAAAATTTACTTCCTAATCCTGAAACTTTGTTTAGTCATAACTTTTGATTCTCTAGGGCTATTGAGAAAAAATGAATAATTTTCTGTTCCTCAGACCGCGCTCTATCAGAAAATGCAATTATTGGGGTCCCACAACCCTCGGGATATTTTCACCTGATCATCTTTAATAATAACGGAATCAGAAATTAAGAGTAAGCCTTCGCCGGACATATCCGTCTGTGCCCCCAACCTGAAAATATATCCTTTTGAAACCTCTGAGAAAAATGGCAGCTGACGCCGTGTCGTAGGCTACACATTCCTTAGTATATGTCTTTTTTTCCGATGAAGTTTAAGTACTGGCGTATAGTTTCAGTGCTTGGACTGGACCTTATCGCAAATATTTGACATCTTTGAGGTGAATTAGATTCAACAAAAGTCCTCGATTGGTCGTCATGAATGTTTGGGACACTCCGAAGGGCCTTTCGAAAAAAATATATAAGAATTAGAAATCAGTGTAAGTATTCAGCATAATTGAAAGTAGTAAGAATACTAAGGAGAGTGCTAGATTATTGGAAAGACTTGTTGTCACTTGACAGCCACCAGATAATGTTTGCCATTTGATAAAAATAATTATTATGATTATGTTGTCGTGGTGGCATGGTGTGACTCGAACAGCTTCAAGTTAACCTTGAAACGAAACCAATAAATAAATCAGAAGAAATTTCCTTGAGGCCCAGAGATTGAACCGGTGGGAAAATTCATAAAAAATAGTTGATACTAAGAATAATACCGTAGAGACTTGGCTGACTGCAGGACCTGTCAGGTAACATTGGTCTATATAATATCACTTGGCGTGAATGTTCATTCTGTGTTTGTCATTAGATAGTATTTGGAGCGGTCAGTTTTAACTAACTTCTCTCATAAATATTGTTGATGAATGTATCTGGTTGGTCAGAATATTTGTACTATGTTCGTCGTTAGATGGCATTAGGAGCGTTTCGTAAGCGGGAGATACCTGAATTACTGTGCCCCACCAGGATGCGACAATTAGCAAGGTAGTCATACGTAACATAACTGCAACAGTGATTTCGATCTTCACTAGGTGTCCCATATCCCATATTTTGGGCCTTGTGCCATACCAAGATAAGCTTACTAAATATTAGGGCGCCTACAGTAGTGTAATGATTAGCAAGCTGGTCTCGCAGACCAATTTTCTCACATTGTGAGTTCGACCCTCAGTGGGATAAGATAAACCAAGTAAATACCCTCTAGTCCGTCTCGTGACTTAAAAAAGATACGTATATTCCAACCGGTGACAGTGGTCAGATCGAACCAAGGTAAAGGCCAGGATGTTGAATGCTGATATTTTAAACGGGGAGGCAAGCAAGCTATATTTGAGATAAGGGTAATTGTCTTCTCACCTATATCCCCCATGTGAACTTGTCGGGGGTTAGCAGGACAAAAAACGGAATCAGCGAATTCAGACTCCAGCTGAAACAATATCCATTCACTTCACACTAACGCCATTAGGAAAGGCATGGATCCATCTCTTCTCCACATCCATGAAAAATAGCAAAGTAGACTGGACTCTTCATTCAAGGCGATGGCCAACTCTGATTCCAAACTGGGAAAGTCCAACCCCTCGTCCAGTGTCGTGATAGGCAGGCAAAGGCGTAGAGAACCTTTTCCGAAATGTACGATTATAAAGGCTCGGGTGAGCATCAACCGGTCTAGCAAGCCGGAAGTAGATTATAATATATTCTCAAGTAAAAGAAAAAAGAAAAGACGGACAAAATATTGCGACTGCCGTCTCCACTTCCTTTCTCCTCTTTCCCTTTCTATACTCTTATTAAACTCCTCAAGTTTCTTTTCTCCCTTCACAATACCTTGTATGCAATACTTATTGTATCAGTTGATGTCATGAACAATTAGCAATAACGTTTTTAGGATTCTCATTCAAAGATGAAGAAACGTATCGATAGCCTTTCATATCAATTCCTTGTAACCTAATAATGAGATTATTATAAAGTTCCGGGTATTTTTTTTTTAATATGTTCACCAAAACATTAAGTCAATACTTTGCGAGGGAGATGACTTCCCTGCAGACATGATTAGCTGCTGCTGTTAAACTATTAAGAAACAAATGAAAGCAGAAAAAAACTTTGATCATATAAAACTGTGATTTTTAAATTTAACTACAAAGGGTTTGTATTAGTACTAGGGTTAGTATTTAGGGTTAGTATTTAGGAATGGGGTTTGTTTTTTTGTGATAGATAAAAAGATACAGCAAAGATAAAATGCGCTGTGATGAAAAGAAAGATTTGATTGAATCAGACGGCTTCCAGTTACTTCTAATTAAAATCAAATAACAACCGTTATCTTCGTTTTAACATGTACGATCTGTACCTGGATTATCTTCCTTTCAAGATATCGACATAATGTTTTGGTAAACCTATTCCAAACAAGTACCAAATTCTGGACATTTTATTTTGGATTATCAGATTTTAAATACTATTTACATTTAACTTGATTTTGGGACGTTTTTTTAAAAATCACATCTCAGGGCGTCGATCAGTCGCAGGGAACACCGTGATTCAGAAATTTGAAAAGGAAAGCTCTCGGTGATACTCGAACTCACGCATGTTTTGCCACAAGAAAAGACAGGTTAAACGCTGTTTCGCCATCTAAGCTAAGGAAGGTTTGATGGCTTTCAGAAGCTCAAACAAAACCTTTAAATCCTCAATCTAGCTCGACCTCTGCGCAGTGTTTGTTTTTGGTTTATGAGTGGGTTTGTTAGTAACAGTAAGGCAACTATTTATCAATTTTTCGATGTGCTCACGCACATCTCTATAAGGTGTGTCGGTCCATAGTTAACTGACGTCACCAAAGAACAATCATTTATTCTTTTTTTTTTTCAATCAATTCTCGCGATGAATATAAATTTACGTCCACAGCATTCACAAGCATGGGATTATGGATTGAATATTTTTTAAAGAAATAAATGATATAATGTAGAGTTTTCCTTTTTGCAGCCCTCTTTATCCATCGTTTCGTTTTCAGTGGTTCCTCTTAACTGCAATTTAAGTTTAATCGCCTTTTCTTCCTTTCTCTACATTTCCCTCTCTGGGGTTCCCAATATCCACGTTACCCTTTCAGAAGTACGTTGGCACATCATTATAATTCCGTTCTTGTTTGTTAATTGTCATATTGTCATCATCATCAGTCTCCAAACGTCCGTCGTTGGACATGGACCTTCCCCAGGATTCGCCACACTTCTATATCGTAGGCATCGCGGAGCCAGCACTTACTGAATTTGTCTAGTTCGTCTCCCCATTTTTTATTCTGCCGGTCTCGATTGTACATGTGATCTCTGGGATGCATGTCGTGAGTCGCAATGTCCATCAGTTGTCAGCCATTCTTGCGACATGGCCAGCCCATTGCCATTCGAGTTTTTCAATGAATTCTATGATGTCTCCTGTCTTCTTCCAGATGTATTGTGCTGTCTTGTGGTCTCTCCATGTGAGGTTGAGCATAATTCTTTCATGCACCCGTTGCATGCTTCTCAGTTTGCTAGTCAGTCTCTTGGTTAGGTTCCATGTTTCAATTCCATAAGTGACTATCAGGAGGATGCATTGGTTGTATACTCTTCTTTTTAGGATTATTGTGATCATCTGGTTTTTTAAGGTTGAGCTTACTCTGCCAAAGGCTTGCCATCCTAGGGTGATTCTTCGCTTGATTTCCTCTTCTTTTGAGGGTCTCAATGAAGTAAATACTCCTTCTTCGGGTTCTTTGGCGATAATGGATCTCCACATAGGACAATCTCTTGCAGTAACAGTAATGTCTCGTACACTTAGTCAAATTCTGCTTTCACATCGTCCGTATATTTTCTCCTTTGTCTTCCTCTTCCATACAGAATGGAAAAAGGAATGCAGTGTGCTAAGCCCAAAGACAGTGGTTTCGAAACTCTGAAAACTCAATTTTTTACTTTAGAAATCATATTCATTCGAAATAGATTACGTTTAGATTACGTTTATTTCAATGTAGGTCCGGATATATGATTTTCGATAGCTGTACGATTGATAATGTTTCTCTGTCAAAAGATTCACAGCTTAGAGGGAACACTTCTGCAGACCCAAACATTATTTATCGGACTCCCAAAAGCCCACGAACCTTAGCTTCGAAACCACTCTCAAAAAAACAATCAAAAATTAGTAAACTGAAATAATTAAGTAAAGAGCGCATCTTTTAAAAGACAGCTTCCATCGAAGTCTATATTGGCCGGTGATGAAGTCCCGGTTTTTATTGCGTCAGCTCAGTGATCCTTACAAGTTTGGTGGAGACCAGGAAGAGTTTTTATCATCCTCCCCTTGCAAGTTTATCGAAGGAATGCTACCACCCTAATCACACAGTTTAGAATGTACTCGATTAGCTGCCGTGTGCACAGGGAAAATTGTCCAAATAAAGAGTTTTCAAAACTCGTCGCTTATACCAGGAATCGAACCCAGAGACCTTCTGCGTGTGAGACAGACATGCTAACCATTACACTATCAGAGCGAATCAATAATTACGAAAAAAAAGATAAGATGAAGGTAAAAAGTAGCCAAGTATTAATAATAATGGATTACAATACTTCATCGAATAGAAAATAAATAATAATAAAAAATCTTTCACGGTATTCATTATTCTGGACATTTTTCTTTTTTCTTTTCTCGCCCTTGAAACAAGGTCAAGTGAGAGTCTGAAGGCAGCTTTCAAAATACCCAAGGGTTTTGTGCGAACAGCTTTTTTGATTGAAGTTTCAGAATCATTTGATCTTCTTTGCCGTCTGGTCCTATTCACATATCATTAATAATAGATAAGTAAATAATTTCACACAATTATATTCACACATACATATTACGTACCTCTTATCAATAAAACAAACAACTCTGCATAATGCACTATCGACTTAATTGACAGGCGATGGAGATATATTTTTTTGTTTTTACTCTTAACTCATTGACGGCCATTTTGGTTTGTTTTGTTAGCATTAACATTCACAAAAATGTGTCAGCATTTATTTTTGTCTGAAATCTTCACAAAAGCAAGGTTACCTCTACTTTTTAGTTGTCAATGTGTGCAAGAATCCAATGTTGTGCAAATGTTTTACCTGTAATCAAACTAAATGCGTATTGAGTGCTTCTGCAGATATAAACCTGAACTTGTTTCGAGATAATTTTGGAACAGTCTATCTTTCATGGCTAATAAAAATGCATTGGTATATTTTAATATAATTCAAGTGATTGCACTCTACGGAGTAAAGTATTTAGTAAAGATTTTATTCTACATTTTGAACAGCTTTGTTCAGTTTGTTGTTTTATTAAATAAATCCTCAATGAATTTGTCTTATTTTTATGTAATGCGATGTCTAAATTAAGAGCAATCCTTCATCAGTCTTTTAACGTCTGTCGTTGGACATAAACCTTCTCCAGGATTTGTCACACTTCTCTATCTTGAGTGTCGCGGAGCCAACACTTTCTGAATTTGTCTAGCTCGTCTCTCCATCGAATATTCTGCCGGCCTCCGTTGCGCATGTGATCTCGGGGGATCCATGTCATGAATCATGATGTCCATCAGTTGTCCGCCATTCTTGCAACATGACCAGCCCACTGCCATTTGAGCTTTTTAGTGGATTCTATGATATACCTGACTCTTGTCTTTTCCCGGATGCACTGTGCTGTCTTGTGGTCTCTCCATGTGAGGTTGAGCATAGTTCTTTAATGTGTACATTGCATGGTTCTCAATTTGCGTATCTGTCTCTCGGTTAGGTTCCATGTCTCAGCTCCATAAGTGACTATTGGGAGGATGCATTGGTTATACACCCTTTATTTTAGGATTAATGGGATCTTCTTGTCTTTGAAGGTTGGGTTTGCTCTACCAAAGGCTTGCCATCGTAAGGCGATTTTTTGCTTAATTTCTTCTTCTTTTGAGGGTCTCATGGAAATTCGTTGTCCAAGGTAGATGTAGTGATCTACTTTCTCCAGTTCTGTGTCTTCAATTTTGATCTCAGTGTTTTCATCTCAGATGTGGCTGTTGCACATGATCTTCGTCTTGCTGAAGTTCATGCATAGAACACCCATCAATTCACAGATTACTATTATCAAATATTATTTCAATAAAAATAATTACATTATTATCATCATCAAAGGTGGCGAAGGGTTCTAGCCTTTTTTAAATTTCATGTTTGTTTATTTGTTTGTGTATTCCAAAGCTCCTGGCCATACCGTTTAGTTCACAATTTTGTAAATGGGCATCAATATTCAAATAGACCTCCTTAATTTGTTTTCCAATTTTATGAACTAAAGGTTATTTAGACCTTATTGGGGCCTTATTTTTACAGGTGTAGTTATCAATAACATGTATATCTAACAGAATATAGATGTTTCTTTTGGATGTTTTCCAGTGGAAAACGCCAGTGATGTCACAAGTAGAATTCATTCTGACCATATTTATTCTTCGATGGATTTTTTTACATGACTTCAAACTTTGACGCTACGGTTGTTCAATTATTGACCGTGATAGCGAGTTACACGTATAATTATAATTACTAGTATAATCATTAATTACTATTTCATTTCAGGTAATAAACTTTTTGTGCACACATCAATTTCTATTGTGTGCTTGCTGCAAAACGTGTGTGCGCCTACACACACGCTCAGCTTGGAGGGAACTATGTTTTCAAGCCTCATATATGAAACAACTGGTTAAATCAAGATGGTTTAAATGGTTTCAGCCCCAGCACTTGTTTAACCTTATCGCTGCCAAATATATTTTCAATGTTGTAACTCCTATGCCGGGTTTTTCTCGTGGAAAATCGATGAAAATAGAAAGTCTTCATAGCATGTTTTATTTTCATACAAATCAATCAAATATTACAACGGAATATCTAATGAATTTGATATTTACATAAATGCATCGTAATAAGATCTCTTGAAACATAGATCTACTCATAAGGCCACCCCATATTTAGTTACGGGTTAATGATATATTCAACTCAGATCTCAGCTGAGAGAATTTCTTGAAGCAATCTGGAATATATCTGCTTGTGATGCTGCGTTCATTTGCTTCTATTCAGCGAGTTCTGTTTTCAGCAGATGAAGTCTTCTTTTCCCACAGACAATGGCTTACGATAAGATAAAAATTATTGAGTCTGCAAAAATCATTTTCTTGTGCACAGACGGAAAGATTGCTGAATATCTGTTTCAATTTACTTGAAATCAAACTTACAGGTAATATAACTGGATTACATTCAATGATCACTTATACAGATGAATACGTGCACAGGTTCCCAAACAAGGGGTGTATAAACAGTACTCTGAACTTATATTAATACACTATATATAATTCTTTAGTCTAATTATTACACTTTTTCATTATTCATTCATCATTACACCTTTTCATTATTCATTCATTATTACACTTTTTTACGATTCATTTATCATTACACTTTTTCATTATTCATTCATTATTACACCATTTAATTATTCATTAGTTTTTACAAATTTTAATTATTCATTCATTATTTAACTTTTCCATTATTCATTCATCATTACAATTTTTCACTGTTTATTCATTATTACACTTCGTCATCATCCATTCATTATTACACTTCGTCATTAATAATTCATTATTACCCTTTTTTGTTATTCATTCATTAATGCACCTTTCCATCAATCATTCATTATTGCACTTCGTCTTTATTCCTTATTTATTACACTTTTTGCATCATTCATTTATTATTACATTATTTTACAGCGACTTCAGGAGTTATTTCCACCAGTCCTATCGTTAATAACAACAATTCAATGCTAAATGAAATTGATATTAGTTCTATTGACATCACTCCGAGTATGGAATCGGTTGAGATACCCTCTTCTCCAATCCCGGATATTTCATCTTCATCAAACCCAGATCTCTCATCATTATCATCCCCGGATATTTCATCACCATCGGCAACACTCAACATACTGAATAGTATAAATGTCCACTCTTCCTCCGCCATATCCAGTTCTGAATATAGTATCACTCCAAGCGAAACGACCATGTTTACTGAATTGCCCTTCACTGCATCTTTGAACTTCTCTGAAACGATCACCGAATCCAGCCTTATTCAGGATTCGTCTTTTTACTCGATGTTTCCGGACACGGCTTTCATTTCATCATCAACGGCTATAAACACTGACCCTACGAACCAAACATCTTTACAACCGGACTTGTTCAGCAAGACAAGCGTAATGCAGGATTCATCGACATTGTGGCTCTCTGATGATTTGACGAGCAGTTCAATAATTATTTCACCAACGCAGACGATAACTACAGACTTCGTCACAACTAAGATCAAAGACATTACAGATATGACGAACAATTTGAGTGAGTCTACAACTACTGCAGCAGGCAAAAATCTAACCCTGAAGTCTTCAGAAAGTACGTCCAGTAAAATTGCTGCTGGGATTTGTATACCGTTAGCGATCCTCACTGTTCTCGGGATCACCTTCTTTTTCTATCGAAAGTAAGTACACTTTCCTTGTAGACGATGGATCAGTTAATTTCAAGTAGTCAGTGAGCACAAAAATCTTTTGATAAACAAATTTCTCCAGAGACAAAAGTATGTGTGCACTGAATGTTTGTGCAAATATAAACTTGAAATTGTTTCAAGATAATTTTGGCACAGTCTATCTTTCATGGCTAAGAAAACTATATTGGTATTTTTTTGATATAATACAAGTACATGAAAAACCAAAATCTTATTTTGCGAAGACAAGCCATTCATTCATTCATCAATAATTGCATTCTACGGAGTAACGTATGTAATTAAGATTTTATTCTTTACTTTGACGAACTTTGTTCAGTTTGTAAGTGCAATTATTAACTTCTACATCATTTTAGGCGACTACTCTTTTGTGCGCACGTTAATTTCCTTTGTGCGCTGTTGCAGATCGTTTTGCGCGCACACACATGCACAGATTAGAGGGAACTATGTTTGTAAACCATTAAAAAAAAAACGTTAATTCACGGATCTTAGTGTAATTTTCATCATCATCAATCATTCTTTTTTAAGTCCACTATTGGACAGAGACCTTCCCCAAAATCTTTCTGTGTTTTGCTCCCGAAGGTCAGAGTGCCAATACAATTTTATCTTGTCTAAAATATTGCTGGGGCCAAAGATTCCTCTCAGTCCTTCCGCAAGAACTAGCACTGCACGATGTTAAAGTAGCATTAATCAGATTTTTCTTTAATTGGTTTCTAAACGCTTATCTTTCCCCATTTTATCACCAAAGATCGTAGTAGATAGATAGATATGATATGAAAAGACTGAGATAGCTAGATAAATATTAACTATCCAAGATACATTGATAGATAGACTGACCAAAGTGATCTTAATAGTTTTACACTTACCATTCATTACTATAGCCACTTACACGATGGTGTTACAATGTTTTTCGTAATCCAGATCTATGTCATTCATCGACAACAATCCAAACATGCGGCATACATCAGATAATCCGCGTCTTTATGCAGCAAAACACGTTGTGTCTATTTCTGAGTAGATAAGTTATGCATCTCCGACTTATGCCTGTTTTTTATGGTTATTGTGTTGTGAATGTATTATTAAAAACCATTTACCAAAACTATCGATATAGGTTTATTTAGTTTTAATGTTGGTCCCGAATAGAGCCCCCCTAACATAGCATGCTAATGCACGTAACAGTTTCTATGGTTCATCTGATTTGTATTTAATTGGTTTCTTAAATCTACTTTATTTTTAAGGCGCAACCAAGACCGTAGCGTAAAGTTCACCGATACTGGTTCAACATGGTCGTATGCAAACGCTTCTTTTACTGATGACGCAGTAAGTTCGATTTCTCTTGATTTTTTTCCTTATTTCTCTTTTCTCTTCTGACCTGTTCACTATCACTCACGTTTTCCAATGTTGTAACCCCTATGCCGTTTTTTTTTCCAAGCATTCATGAAAATAGAGAGTCTTCATGGCATGTTTGAAACGGTTTTATTTACATAAAAATCAAATGATAGGTTCAACAGAATCTATAATTATCTTTAACTTTGAAAAGAGTAATTGACATTCCGATCTTTGATGAGAGGGAGAGATTGGAATGTCCGAACATGAGCTAAAAAGAATTCATAATATTATTCCCTTTGTTCTTATCTACGTTTGATTGTTACGCTTTCAGTGAGAGAGAGAGAGAGAGAGAGAGAGAGAGAGAGAGAGAGAGAGAGAGAGAGAGAGAGAGAGTTCCTTTAATGTATACACTAGCATATACCCGTAAAAAATGACGATGTTATTTATGTATGATTCGGCACTAAGCAGCCCGAAGCTATTTTTAATGAATTCATTTTTGATTATCAAGTATTCTATTAAGGTTTTCAAGTCTCAACTCGACTCAATGTGTTTTAATGTGTGATCAAACATGAAGTCTCCAGCGTTTCTAAGATGCATTATCGATTGTTATGCTACAAAGGACTATCACAACCCTATGATTGTTTTTTCAGCCCTTTTAATCTATTTCACGTGAGCTAACCCATTACATCTTTGAGATTATTATAGAAATCAGGCAACCATACAATTATACAATTAAACATACTAATTCGCACCGGAGGTTGCCGATTCCATTGTCTGTGCCATTACCGTCTATGCCGAATGCACTTCATCTCAATCGTAGTTAGATAAGAAGTAATTATGACAAACACTGAAATAATTGCCATTGTAGTATAGAAGATAATTTGAAGGTTTCTTCTCACAGATATCATCAAACTACCTAACATTTCTATATAAATTACCCAGAGACAAACGTGGTTTTATTGTTCATTGATTGTTTGGTGTTTATATTAGCTAAAACAATCTTTATTATAGATTCTCATAATCTTTAAACTCATCTCCCAGGATCTGATTCTGAATTTAGCTTTATGACATATTGATCTCTTTAAAATTGTAATGTAGAGCCAATCAAGTACTTTCAAATAGATTCTCATATTATTTAAGTGCATCTACAAGATTTTGATTCTTATTACTCCAGAGAGTTTCAAAGTAGAGATCAGGACCTCTCCAGGGGTTGCATAAAGTCTATAGAGGTTTACAGAACTAATTGAAGATCGTTTTAGAGTATGTAACTTGTGTTTTTTAATTCAATGATCTTAGTTCAAAATGTACTCCTTATGGTACTCATTGTAAAAATGGCTCAGTTCATTATTTCGTTTGAATGGGTTTTTTTACGTTTTAGTAATATTGTTTTTGTTTTTGTTTTTTTGTAAACAGTTCATTTCTCCCATAATAAACACCCTAAAACTTAATATAAGTTCTAAAAATATTGTAATTTTCAGAATATTTTTGGTTGTTTCTATGTTCAGTTACTGTTAGACTACCGCTAAAGACTAACTATATATATTCTTGGTTTAGGTGACTTGGGACGGTTGAAACACTTTGCAGTAACTCAGAGACTATTTAGATTAGACCAACCAAAATTTTGTACATTAAACTTACATCCGTCTACTAATTACCAATATCATTTAAAGATTATTACATCTCGTTCACAATATTTATTTGAATGGAAGAAGTTAGAGGCTGCAACTGACCCCGACCCTGGCGACAGTCATAACATGTTTAAAAAAATCAAATTTCACCAGTTAACTTTTACTTTTTGTATCAATGAGGATAGTATTCTAAAGTATGTATTGTTTTATAATAATATATCATTATTTATTTACTTATAACAGGTATTGAGTTTTATTTGTTTATGCATAGAACATAGGCCTACCTTCAATCAATGAGCAGATGTTATGGACGATATTCAATCTTTCTATATTTCAGCGTTAGACAGGAAGAATGGAACAATTTACAATATAACAAACTTTCATTAAACATATATCTATTACACAAAACGGCTGCTGTTTTAAAAACTGATTTTTATCATACTCCAGTGTATGTGAAAACAAAATGACAGAGCTGATGAATCAAAAAGATAGATAAGTCAGAATGTTGTTGCAGCCGTCCCCAACTCTATCAGTCATGACAGAACACCATGTGCTTGCTAGACACACTGACTTAGACACATTGTAACCATGTCACTAACAAGTCAACAAAACAATTTTGGATAATTCATTCCAGGATCTCCATATGCTTCGCCCGGGCATGCACTCTGTGGAGACAGGACAGAGGTCATGAATCTATTATGGAAAAATCTACGTGCGTATGTCTGTGAATGCAGTGCGATTACTCGGCCAGGCAGTATGTTAAAAATACGGCTCATGGAAGAAGAATTATTTCATACCACCAAAAAAAATTTTTTTTTTCTTTTAATAAATGCCTCTGCTGATGTTAAATGTGTTTCTGTTCCCCTGAGGATAGGGATGGGGGTCTAATTGTGCATGTGCAGTATGAGTGTCATCACTTTTGCATGTTTCTGATTGGAAGAATAAGACTCGCTGCAATCGTCTTCTGTTGCAACCGTTCCCTACCTGTTGCTTTTATAAGAGTGGAAGGTCGTGCAAATGAAAAAAAAAGCTTTGTAGGAGTCGTGTCTTATATTAAGGTCATGTAGTGCCAAATATGTTTTTGCAAGTTGATCAGAATTATTTAATGATGTTCGTCATTCTTCTTTTCACAGGTTAAAACCGGCGTTAAACAAAATCAATGAAAATTTTATCCATTTTTCGGATGAAGAGGATCAAGAAGCCAGTTCAATATAATATTTAAAAAACTTATCATTATTCCCTTGTAATTGTTTCTGTTAAAAACTGTAATTACACACACACACACACACATACACACAAAGAGCACACACACAGAGCACACGTCTACATTCACGTGCTAACACACACACAGAATATCTGCTTGCACATTCATGAAGTACATGGACGCATACGCACACACAGGGTACACAAACACACACACAGAACACATGAACTCACGCACACAGAGCACGCGCCTTCATAAACACACGTATACATGCACACACATACAGAGCTCATGAAGGCACACTCACACAAAGCATATTCATACGCATGCACGCACACACACACACATATGCACACACACATACACACACACACACACACACACAAACCTATTCTACAGATTCTGTTTTAATTTTGTCGAAGGTCCTGAGACGAAATATTGTTAATATTGTACATTGACTCTTAATGACCAGTTTCCCTATCCTTTTTTTGGGGGGGGGGATCGCAAATGTTTAGGCCGCTGTACTCTCCAGCCTTCATCAGGTTTCCATTGTATTCAATAATCTTGAACCTGGAATGTTGCACGGGTCCGTTTATTTGATCTACAACAGCCATGCTCAACCTTTTCTTGGCAACGGTCCTCAGGTTCCGGGGCCTCCCGTCAAACAGCAATACAACATGAACAGATAGAGAGAAATTCGTTTATTATCATTCCAATTTATGACCCTTTTCGAATGAGCTAATTCCCCACTCAAGGGAGAGCATATAACCCCTATTGAGAGAAGCTGATTCACAGAGTATGCTATTTGCGTTTTTAATCTGTCCCATACAGTAATGAACTGAACTTGAACTTTCAACTCGAAAACGTGCAAGAGGCTTCGATTAATCCTGAAGTTAAACAAAGGGATCAAATAAAAGCAATGGTTTCAAGTAAGCAAATGAAATACTACATTTCATCGATATTCTATCTATTAATATTAAATAATATACCTACTATATTAATGAAAAATCTCAATCATGAAACAAACAATCCGAATATCTTATGAAGTCCTAATCACCTCGACAGCAAACAATCCAGAACGGTTATCTAATAACAGATATTTTACTATCAGAGAAGAGCCAAACATACAGGGTCCTTTTGAGTTCGGCCCTTCTCTGATCGTAGAATAATAATTATTATTTCAATATTTCTGGCTGTCAAGGTGATTGTTTAGAGATTTCTCGGTACCCCAGTGGGCCAATCCACCACCGGCACCGTTCAGTGTCCTTCCGAAGGATTTTTGAGAATTTTTAAACTTCCATCTGAAACTGCTGAACCAGAGTATATTTTTGCTCTACCTGAGCCAAGGATTGAACTCGTGGCGTCTAGAGAACCAGATGAACTTTTACCCATTACAAGTCGCAACATTCCCCAAGAAAAACATCAGACATGACAGGTGAAGGAATGAGAATAGCTATCTGCTGGGGGTTGGTTCCCGGACCCAACGCGGATACCAGAATCCACGGATGCTTGAATCCCTTATATAAGACGGCGAGTATTTGTTTATGACCAACTCACATCCTCCTCTTTTTAATCACCTCCAGATTACTTATAATACCTAATACAATGTAAATACTATGTAAATAGTTGTTAGACCATACGGGGAGCAAATTTCGACCTACTCCTAATACCGGCCACCAGAAGTTTTTGGAGTTTGAGGACTTGGAAAATTTCAAATAGGATTATTAATTTATTCGAGATACCAGACGATAATAATTAAACGGTAGTTATCAGATATTAGTGTTCAAAAGGTTTTACAGTGTGAAGATTCATTCAATGAAAATCATTAAACAGTAACGATTCCAAATTACAAAGTGTAACTTCAGAAAAATGAACTTATTATCTCAAACTAATACTGTATTTGTTTTGGTATTTTTTTCATTAGAACTTTTACGCAAATCCCTAAAACTGTTTTTTGTAAAAAATATAGGGTGACTCCAACAATAATTTAGTAGAGATAACATTGGCACCCTGTATATTCTTTAAAAAGCGATTTTATGAATATCGATAAAAGCTCAAGAAAAAATATAAACATAGATAAAGTATATGGGTACTTGAAATGCTATTTTGTAGTGATTAGAGACGAGTGACACCAACCAAGCGATCAGTGCAAATCACTGATAACAAAAGCATCACAATTCTCTCGTGAGTAAATTGAATAAATTTATCGTTTTCAATGTTTCAAGTCGAACACCCCAAACTTGTAAAATCGGCCACTTTTTTTTAAATGAGGGATCTAAAAAACTGAAATTAATACTACCAACCCCCAAATGTTTATACTTAATGTCTATATTCTAATCTATAAAATTATGGGTTTGATGGGACTGTAGGTATGCACAACAAATTTTGGTGGAAAACTAAGCCCCGAGGGAAAGAAATCAAACTTGTATATAAATTAAATGTATAAGTGATGTTATCGTCAATTTTTTGCCATTAGTATAAAGAAATAAAACAATCCACTTCAGTATGAAAGCAAAATTTTTAATTAAAAATTGTCTTGCATTGAAATCTTACTTTCTCCATTATTGTTGATTTTTAAGACGGATTAGTCCGCTCAGATGGTGTAATGGTTAGTTCATCTGCCTCCTGCACAGAAAGTCACTGGTTCGATTCCCGATATCGAGTGAAAAACGCGGCTAATTGAGCTGTATGATTAGGGTGGAAGGCATGCATCAATCATCCTAGGGTCGCATCCTCCTCTGAGCGAAAAGCAAGCCATCTCCCAAGATGTCTGGCCAACAGGAAATTATGGCGAACTTAAACCCCAAATAGGTTTACGCATTTTGCAACGCAGCCGAGGAAGCTTTTATGATAAATTTGGTAATCAGTGGCCCGACTTTAATGAGAAATTAAAAATTTCCAAGAAGGCATATTTTAATGGTATTGTGCTAACAAAAAATGTGTTACAGGGTGCCATTTTTGTTGTGAAGTTCCATCATTATGATAAAGATTATTTAATAGATAAATTACTGAATGAGGCACAAACCGTTGAGTTCTGTTTTATTTTTCAGTTTCAACCGATCACTTGTATCATTTCAATAATTGAGAGATCCATTTTGAAATGCTGTAGTGAACAATATTTAAAATTAAAGATACCCCATTTAAAATTTACAATATTTTATACTGTAGTCATATTCCCTGGTAATGACCTTTTACGAATATCTCTGTAAACTTCGGTCTTTTTTGTTTGTACTTTTATTCTTAAAGAATAAAGATTTTCAATTAATGACGACTTTTTGCTTGAATTTCTTCTGGACTTTTTGTTTCCATTATTTTTTTTCTTCCGTCCATCCACACCAAAAGCTAATGAGCATAATTTAAGTGAGGTAAGAGACAACCCCTAATGGAGTATGACGGCCGATGACGAGGCCCCGGTTTCCGTTATGTGCGTCAGCTTAGTGAACCTTGCAAGTCTCAAGTCCGGTCAAGACCTACAAGTTTGTTGACCACCCCTTGGCAGGATGTAAGTCCACCCTAATCACACAGTTTAAAGTGCACTGAATTAGCTGCTAAGTATACAGGGAAAATTTGTCCTAATGAGTTTTCTACACCTTTCGCTCAAGGCAGGAATTGAACTTTCTGCGTGTGTGGCACTAACCATGACACTATCCGAGAAAACAATTTTAAAATACGGATGCCCGAAAAGGAAAAAAGATTAAATTACATCACCCTTTTCGCGCCAATGACAAATATATTTAATTGGTGTTAGTTTGAGGTCAAAATTTAACAGTAAAAATCTTTGAGAATCAACCTTTCTCTTAGAGTTAGTTCAAAGTTAAATTTTAACTGCAATTCGATCCTTGAGAATCAAAATATTTCCTCCTTTCTCCGAATAGTCAGTCTTGCATATCTTTTTAGTAGAGTTCCAGATCAGTCGAGTGGTCAAATATTTGCAGTTTTTCTAGAAAAAAAGTCTGCTGGTATCAAAAGTTTGAAATAAGAAAAAATATATATATAGGAATAGCATTTTGGAGCTTTTTCAATCGTCCTCCACCAGACCAAAAGATTTATAATCAATTGGAATAGATTCGTCAAATTTATTTTGTTAGTCTCTCCGTTTTTGGTTTTCCATTTTCGTGGTGGGTATTGATGAAAAGGATCCCACATTTTGGGTCATTTCGACGAGAGAAAGGAAATGCAACTGAATTATTCTTTTTTTTTTCGTTATAGGCTTCCGTACTTTAAAATTATGGATTTTACCATTACCCACATTGAAATTGTGCTTCAGCAATCCAAAGCTAATTTAATTAACACAGGTAAAAATCGTTCTCGGTTCAAGAACCATGCAGGATTATTCATTTTGCCGAACGAACAGAGTTCACGTAATAATTCAGTAATACTCCTATGGCCCACTAATCATGCATATCTCATATCTTTAAAGCTTTGGGGCTGTTAGAAACTTGAGTTAGATAAATATCTAGTATGAATTAGATGGTAAAATATGTTGCGACCTCACAGTCTGTTTCACCATCAGTTAATTAAAATACAAACAATAAATCTAACTGTTAACCCAGGAAAGGAATGTTCCAAATCAAACCACATATCACTGAAATCCCTGTCTATAAGGCGGCATAGCTCAACTTATTTTGTTCATTTTGTGATAAAGGCAATAAATTTGGCTGGTGGGTTGATAGATAGATTGGGAACAAAACTGGATTTTGGAGCAACAAAAACTTGTCCTTTAATGGCCGTCGCAGCCATTTTCCAGCGATCAGTCAAACTTTCTTACGCCACTGGAACAAGATATGCCCACCAAGTCACGGCAGCTGCTTTATAGATCCAGCAGTATTGGGTCTACAATAACTGAGACTCAGATACAGATGATGATCCTTTGGGGTTTGACAAATGCTGCTCAAAGAGGGAAGAGTACTCGGTAATGGTCATATCATTGGAGCAGTTTTTAATGGTCTATGTACTATCCCTGCAGCTGATTTCTTTCAGTATTTATCTCGAGGGAAGATGTCTGCTCACTCGTCAACGTAATCTATGCAAATGGAATTTCATCACGACAAATGCACCTAGATAGAGATAACACAAGAAACTAGACCATGATTAAAGATGACGGTAACCACTGAAGCGAACTACAATGGAGAAAGCTCTTGGCGTCTATGTGGGGAATAATAATAGTAGCAAAGGAAGATGGAGTCCGTGCGGCTATTGTCGCGTGATGACGTTGTCGGAAATTGTATGATGAAGAATGTTGAAAATGTTGCTAGCCATGCAAAGAAGAAAATTCGTTGAATTGATAGTTAGCGAGTTCATTTTTAGATTCACCACCGAAGATTCTATTGAATTTATTTACGTCGCAAGACACCCGGACTTTGTCCAGGTTGTAAGTCACCAGGTATTGGTTTTAAAATCCTATATTGTTGAAAGTAATAGTAAAAGTAGTAAGAGTGCAGTCACTGCATGACGAAGTTGCCGCCAACCATTACGAAGAGTAATTTGAGGAAGACGAAAGTCGATAGTCGGCTATGTTCGATCCAGATGTAAACATCCGGTAGCTATGCTGCTTTTGTTGGAAGCAACAGTTCTACACCTCATTTTTGAGTAAACGGGCGCAAGAGATTAAACAAAGAGTTCATAGAACAAGAAATGAAACCAGATGCAGTTTTTTTTTTTCAATAAACAAATATGAAATACATTTAAATGACAGCTAATAGATCATTACAGTCAAAGCTTAAAAGGAAAAACATAATCATTAGAACGATTGTTTTTAGGGCAGGCCTAATTAGGAAGAATGGAGTATAGTTGGGTGTCACCAGTTTATAGGATGTAGTCTCTCGTGGTGGATCCTGCACCAGTTTTCGCACGCAGTGTCTATTGTTGAATCCGAACAGTGATGGATTGTTGAGAGACGAGGATTTTGGATCCTCGTGGGTGATGTGTAGTGCGCCAGCCCTGTAGCTGTGGAAGGAGGGAAGCTGTACGAAAAAAAGGGAATGGAATGCGCGCCTAGTATAAATTTGGACGAGCATTGAAGAGGAATGAACATATACAAGAATTATGGCCAGGCAAAAGACGTACGTTTAATACAAGAATAAAGATGAGGTACATATAAAGATAACATTAACACAATCTATTGTGAGAAGTAATGTTAGGAGAAGAGATAGTAAAAGGTGGGAGCTTCCTTGTCTTGATAGTGCTGGCGTCGGAGTTGTAGCGGAGTTGTCTGAACGCGTGGATTCCGTATGGTTGGATTGCTCCCAGATACGTGGAAACCGGGTTCAGTGTGCGAGCCTTACTTCCAAGTAAGTGAGTTGACTAGGGGGCTATTCTCAGACGCTGTTAGACTCTCGACGAACAGACTATAGAAGACATAGAACATGGAGCTTTATTCATGCGTGTTTCCCGAAGCTAAAAGAAGAGTTTCATTCTTAATTCCTAACTAAAAGTACAGGGGGCACAACAGGAGTTATGAAGAAGCAGAGATGATCTGATAGAATGAAGTTAATAACTCGGTAAAAGAGAAAGACATGCGAGCAGTATGGGGATTAGACAATAAAGTTACCTCCAGCAAAGAGTGGGCTTAAGAACACCCAGGTATATTGGCCCAAGTAGTAATTATCTGTAAAAGATATAGATAGAGAGATAGAGAGATAGAGATTCAGGATTCAGCAGTGGAGCATTCATGAGAAAGACCTCAACATCAGCGGAATAACTGGCGAGATTTCCGACAGTGGTTGGTCACAACAAATCATACGAGCGTGAAAGCTGAGGCATTAACCGGTTCTTGCTTATTTTCAATGGCTTATTTCCAGGTTTCGTAAAGTTATGTAATTTATCGTATTTATTTTCGTATTTAATTTAACTGGAAATAAAGTATGACCACAACGCTATATATAATATAAAACAGTTGTAGTAATTATCTTAGGTTGGAGTGGAAATTGGAGTGGACTTCTAACCTGCGGCAGCTAGGCCTATTAAATTAATTATCATTAAGTAAGTTTCTCATTTCACTGATTGAATAATGACAATCATGGGCGTACAGGTTAAAAAAGGCTTGATTGGCCCGAAGATTTACACAGTTTAGTCCGAATTTTAAGTTTTCTGCCCCTGATCAGTACTTATGTGGTGACGAGTCAAGTCACCCCCAGCCCGACAGAGTCAAATGATAATCGGTCCTGCTTCCAGTTCTGAAAGTCATCAATTCGTTTCTTGTTGCCCGAGACTAGGCCAGTCAGAGGCTTCAGGGTTGCGGTGATAAGTAGAGGCCTTTGGCTCGTGTAAAAGGATTATGGACTCGCCAAGGGAAGCTCTCTACATGTTATACAACTGTTTACAGCACCTCGTATCCATAGATGGTCACCCACTGACCTGCTTTGACGTTACTTAACAAATGTGCCCAACGCAATTTGTCTGTAGCAGTGCTGTTGGTGCATTAAATTTTCAGGAATCATAAAATTCCGAGATGAAATGAAGGTGTTTTTTCATATCTCATCAAAAACGGCATTTATAAAAATCTGTTTGCTTTAAGGGAATAAGACTGCAATATCTTTTTTGATTCGTTTGATAATAAATTATAATTATTTAATTAATAATCCTACCTCACATAAATGAATCACTGTAGACCGCGCATGTATCAGAACTTATTATCTATAAAAAAAAAATAATCTGAACTTATCTAGAATATTTGCCAGAACAAAATTTGGATATTGTTGGCCCAAAATGATCATAATGACTCAAAAATGACTTTTGAAAAAAGAAAGTTTTTATATGTTGATTAGTGGTATACTAATGCAGTTTTTCAAGGTTGTAGCACCCAAAATGTGACCTGGAGCGCCTGGACACTCTCACATGCAGAAAGAGATGAATCTGAAACCCATTTGGCTGGTTGGTCGGGAGGGCAATTTGTAGAGCTACAGTGGTTCGATATTTCGAGTTTCCCATTAATTTTTTTTTTTGATTTGATGCTAATTTATGCAATAGTTTGATTGCGTAATTAGTCTTTAGTACAACTAGCGGTGAATAGGTTTTTTTTTAAAATTCATTATCTCTTTGTAGGATCCTCACTTCACCGATAAAATAACAAAAATTGCTTCAAGTATCCTATGTGCAGTGTTTGGGGTTGGCAAATGGATTGAAAGATCTGGGAACCATATACTCCTGTTTGTTAGAATAGCTCTTAGATTACCATAGAATGGAACTTTCCGTGTGCATTGTATATTCTAATTCACTTTTTGTCTATAACAGTTCACAGGGACGAAACTTCTCAATGATAATCTAGAAGAGTTGCGTCCCTTGTTCATATATTTCGTAAGTTCCGTTATTTTGTCAGAGTGTAATATTTTTTAATATCTATTCTGAAAAAATAACGGCAATTGGCAATTCGACCATCTATACGTAATCTACACTCCCAGAATTTTTTTTTTTGTATCATTACTTAATCTTATCTTTAATCTAAATTGATATTCAGGAGATATTAACCATGAACGAGAAAATGCAGACCCAAATAATGTTTTTGAGGTACAACCTAACAAAGGTGACCCCGACTGGAATTCAGAATATGGAGATTAAACATCCGCTTACCCTCGATGTAATAATAACCTCAATACGACAATAATCTCAATAAACAAATCTCATTTTGAGTTTTATTCTTTGCTGAGAGATATGATTAATTGTCTTCGCATTCAACGGGGTTTTTTTTTACGACACAACCCCACCAGAACAATTACAAATCATGAAGATCATAAATCACAAGCTTTAACATGCGGTTATTTAGTCATACGTGCATGATAGAGAAAATTATGCAAGGGCGTAACTTCTATATATAGGCATGACAGAAAACAAATATGCAGGTTGTATTATAATAAAATTGAATTATAGAACAGAATTTTATGCCGTTTTATGCATTTTATTTAAACTAAAAAATGATCATATATACATTCAGAGGCAGACACACACTTAAATATATATATATATATATATATATATATATATATATATATATATATATATATATATATATATATATATATATATATATATATATATATATACCTTTGTCAAAAAAAAGAGGTTCTAAAGATCGGCGTGGGCGGAACGCCGAAATGAAGAATCATTTGTCTTAAAAAGTCTTCCGATATTGTCATTTTACCACACATGAAAACATAGCTGGGAACTGTATCTCGTAGACAATTGTTGGATTAACCGAAATCTATACCAACATATTTATTATATACATAAGTATGTGTGTGTGTGTGGGGGGGTGTTATCAAGAAATGGATATAGAGACTGAAAGAATAGTTATAAACGTGTTTTGTTTTGTTTTTTTAACTGAGCTGCCATTATTACCCAGTGAATGTGTTAGTTGCCCTGGTCAGCATAAATAGAATAAACAATTGAAGAAATGCGCAGCAGTAGGAATCGAACCTGCAACCGATAGGAAGTCGTCTCAATATGAAGTTGCTTCAATAACGAGATGTCTGTTCAAATAAACTACCAAATAAACAATATTAAGTAAAATCGTTTCAATTCAATATATATATATATATATATATATATATATATATATATATATATATATATATATATATATATATATATATATATATATATATATATATATATATATATATATATATATATATATATATATATATAAATATAAATATAAATATATAAATATATATATATATATATTGATAAATATATATGATAAAAGCATTTCTACAGCAGTCCGATTTTCTTTGATTGTTTATTCTATTCATGTTATCTGGGCCAAATTCAGCGTATGATAACAGTTCATTTCAAAAAACAGTTTCAATATAATGTAACACAATTTATAATCTTGTCAAATCCCATACCCATATCTTGATGACATAAACACGTACACGTACACACACACACACACACACACACACACACACACGTATTGGGGCGAGACAAAAATAACATTTATGTAATCAGTTTTTTTGTATCCGTCATACACTCGAGACAAGATGCCTGCATAGCACAATGGTTAATAAGTTAGTTTTTCAAACCATTTTCTGGTGTAGTCAGTTCGATTCTCACTTGGCACTCTCCTACTTTGAACCAAACTAACGTAATCTTTGGTGTAATTGGGATATGATTCAAACAAACGACTTACCTATTGTATTTGCAATCTTTCGTTTTTGTCACCCATAATGGGAAGTCACTTGATGAAACAATCACCGAAAAGTGAATATCATCATCATCATCATCATCATCATCATCATCATCATCATCATCATCATCATCAGTCTTTTAACGTCCGTCGTTAGACATAGACCTTCCCCAGGATTTGCCACACTTCCCTATCATGGGCGTCACGGAAATAGTACTTCCTGAACTTGTCTATCTCGTCTCTCAATCTAACATTTTGCCGGCCTCGGTTGCGCATGTACTCTCGGGGGATCCATGTTGTGAGTCGTGATGTCCATCGATTGTCTGCCATTCTTGCAACATGGCCAGCCCACCGCCATTTGAGATTTTTAATGGATTCTATGATGTCCCTAACTCTTGTCTTTTCTCAGATGTACTGTGCTGTCTTGTGTTCTCTACATGTGAGGCCCAGCATTTTTCTTTCATGTGCACGTTGCATGGTTCTCAATTTACGGGTCTGTCTCTTGGTTAGGTTCCATGTTTCAGCTCCATACGGGTGGATGAAAAACACAAATTCTAGAAATAAAGGGAAATTAAAGAAATAAGGAGAAATCAATTTATTGAGAAGTGTTTAAAAGTTCACACTGGTCCAACGTTAAAACTTCGTACAGGAATTTTCATGATGGCCTTTGAAACACACACACACACACACACACATACATACATAAGAGTTTGGTTTTAGGAGAGTTTTTGCTGATACTGATTTTATGTATTTGATTTTTTGGATCAAACACTATAATCTGCAGTAAATAATGATAGAGGAATAACAATGAATATAAAATGTAATTTGTATCCTATTGTATGCACATGTAATTATTTTTTTGACAATTTGGTGTGATCTCCCATTACGAAAGATCACCATATTTAGATCACTTTAAAAGCATTAGACTGATATAATCGAATAATTAATTACTCAACAGCGTAAAAATATACTCTGTTTTTCAATAGGGTCTAATAATTTCAGTACAGATCTGAATATACGCAGTCTATTTCATGCAAAGTTGTTCCTAGCTAAGTTGCGCAGAGTTACCTCCCGTTGAATGTTGAATTCTAACCAAATTATGTCTGCGTAAATGATTGTTTATCAACAAGTTATTCGTAGACTGATTGCTATAAATTTGGGGTATGAACGACATGATCAAAGCCTGAATACATGCTGAGAGCTTGCACCCGAACTAACCATATTTTTTTAACTATATAACGTAGAAAAAAAAAGAAAATTTTTCCTGTAGAGCCAAGCCAAAATTTATAAAGAAAAAGATAAAGAAAAATTACGCATTCTCTATTTAAGTGTCCAAAACGTCTCAAACAAATAACAGACACAACTCCATTGTATTTGTTTTCGTGGCTTAATATCTTAATCGCACATTATCAAAATTTAACTTCCTTTATTTGATCCATTCAAAAATTAAAGAATAATGCTACCACACATTTGTTTACCAAGCAATTTATATATAAGTTGAGTGCTTAATAGCATATTCTTCGATTATCTAATCAGGTTGTAAGTTTCCAAAATCCTAACTACTATGTTCTTATACATATAAGAACGATATATATATATATATGTAGGTGTTTTTGTTTTGTTTGTTCATATGCGTGTATCTATTTCTATAGTCGTTGTTCGTGTGGGTATGGATGATGTTTTTGTCGGTATTAGTGATTCTTGTTGGATAGCCTGTGTCTGTGTGTCTAGTGTTAAATCTGTATTTGGTGGGGGAATTGGTTTTTGTTGGGTATGTAGGTGGTAGGTGGTAGGTTGGGAGTGGGTAGCAGAGGCCTGATGGCTCTTTTGGTGGGTTGTATCTTAATTGCTCTCATATTCTGTGGATTCGCAGATCTGTGTGTGATGTTGTGTCTAAGTTTGTTGTATTTTTTAGTTTTGGTGAGGTTAAGTTGTTTTTTTCTTTCTTCTATGTTGATGTTGATAGCTTCCTGTATTTCATTAAACTCATCTGTGTCTGTGTGTTGTTGTAATTTTTCTTGCAATTTACTGATATCTGTTAGAGTGTCTTTGATGGTTTTTTGGCAGAATTGGATGGTGTCATCTAAAAGTTCCATAGAAAGTGTGTGGATCTTGTTATTCCATAGATTAAGGAAATCTGCATCCTGGTTCCCTATGGAGGGGTGTAGGGAGATCCTGAAATTCACGGGAGTGAGTTTATTGTCCTTGCAGGACTTTAGGAAGTCTAGATGTGACTCAAAGCGGGTAATTTTTTCTTTTCTACGGTTGAGTCTCACCGACCATGTTGTGATGTTGTCTGAAGAGGTGGACTCCATTGTGGTGTTAGGGTGGTTGTCCTTGTCAGAAGTGATGGTTGTTGTAGGAATGTGTTCCTTCTCCATGTCTCAGCAAGGTATGTATAATGTGTACTTTAGAGAGTGAGACAGACTCGGGAGTGAAGTTTTTGGTGGTAAGGTTTATTAATCCTTATATGTCAATAGTCCATACATGTTTCGGGATTTCTCCCATCATCAGTGGTGTGCGTTGTGTGAGTATGAATTAAAATGTACCATGTGGAACCAGAGTCCACTGCCAGGGGCTATGCATTGTGGGTAAGTTTTGTTGTCAGGGCTACTAGAGGCCTCCTGCTGAATGTAAGAATGACCAGCAGGTATTGGGATTTTGGTAAAGCAGCAGCAGCTGGTCTTAGGGAGGGCAGAGTGTGTCAAGGTAGGGGGTAGTGTTGTGGAGGTGGATTTTTTGGTATGTTTGGGATAGTGTAGAAGGAGGGGTGTTCGGGTCAAGGAGCTACATAGGTATCAACCTTAAAAGTTACTGAAAATGTTTTGGCTATGATTTGGACAGGGGTTATAACAGGCTAAGGTGAAGTTTTTCCTATGGGTCTAGGTGACTTTGAAGCTTCCATTATTAAATGTGTCTAAGATGTGGGTGTGAGGATATTAATGGTAGGAGTTGTGTGTATTAGTGTTCTGTGTGGTGAGGGTTGTTCAGTTTAGTATTTAATCCATTAGGATATAGGGTTTTAAGTTTGTTGATCCACATGTCTTCGTGTTTTTCTATAACTTTAGTTATGTCAATTGGAGTAGTTTTTTCTATTTTTTCTATGATGGTGAAGCTAGCGTCAGTGGCAAAATTGTGGTCAGGTGTGCGGAAGTGTAGTTCTACAGGAAGTGGGCTACGATCATTTTTTGATTTAATCCTATGTCTATAATTGTTGAGTCTAATATTAAATTGCCACTCGGACTTGCCTATGTACTGTAACTTACATTTATTGCACTCTAGAAGGTATATAATGTTCTTACTGCGACAGTTGCTATTAATGCATGTGTCAAAATTCTTACTGAAAAACATAACTCAATAATCCATACATTGGTAAACTAAAGGTAACATAGACAGTTTATCCACATACCCATCACGCCCCCACAATTCTAATTTACATTATCTACTCCCCTCGTGTCTAAGTAAATTAAGAACAATACAATCCACTATGGTAATAAGAGACATTAACAAAGGCAGTAAATTTGATGCAAAAATGAAGGTCAAGATCAAAACATCCCTTAGAACAAAATTCAGCATCCGCTTATAGACAACTCCTACACCTAGCTCACACCCTTTGACATGTAACCACCAGCAAATCATACAGACTACAAAAAAAAAAGATAGAAATAAAAACTCCTTCCTCCATAGCGACACCCACAAGACTCTCATCAAAGTCCCCAAACAGAAATCTGAAACACATATAATCATTCGCCTGAAGAGGCCCAAAGAGGACAGAAACATAAACATCTTTGTGCAGTGAATCTACTCTCTTATATTCTAGCTCTACTCTAAACCAACTAAACTCTTTAAGTTCAAAGTTGAATGTATCGAGCACTCGACGAAATAAATCCACCACATATCAGACATTGCTTTATATTATATTACATTACGCTATATTGCAAACCTGATTTGTATTATATAGATATAGATATAGATAGATAGAGAGATAGATAGATAGATAGAGATTTAATTTAAGAGTTACAAGGACGTGTACCCTGTGAATGTATACATTTCGTGCCTCTCGCATTCGTCGTTAATCGGCCGTATGTTGTTTCCTACGGATTATGAAAATAAGCAGTCCGTTGACATTCAAATAAGCTATCCTATAATTATCCAATCAGGTTTGAAGTTTCACGAAGCCTAACGGCTCTCGCCATTACTACTATATTTATAAGAAAGATCAGACTTACCTCCCCTTCTCTTGAATTACCAAAAGAAACTTTGGCGGTTATTTTGCTTTTTCTTCGCTATGCATACAACGCGTTCATTCTAGCGAATTTTCACGCTTCCTAACGCCCTATATCATCTCTCCATATTAAAAAAAAAAAAAAGCATTCAGTGTGAGGGTTGAAAACATTTAGTAAAAGTGGCCCCAGGAAATAATATCAATAAAACTTTAAGAAAAAAGATTCCTTTAGCAAGAGACCGTTCCAAAAACAATTTTTGCTCTATTGTAACTATAGATTAAAAATTGGTCGCATTTCCACAGATTTTAAATGATTTTTAGCGATTTAAGACAACCATTTATCATAAGTATTATTGATATCTTCTTGTTTTGATTATTTATTATATTATTTTAATTGTTGATAAAGAATCATTCAAAGTGAGGGTTTCTTGAATTGAATAATAAAGGTGATTATACTGTAAATGAAATATACATGCGAGTATCTCTTGCGAGTAGTTAAGTCTAAACTGTATCCCCTCTGCTTGCAGTTCTATTAATCAGACAAGATTTTACCATTAACATGTTGCTTATTTGACGATATGCATAATCTTATTACAAATCCATTTTTATGTCTCTCTATATTTACATTAACTGGTCCAAGTATTCTCTTAGGGGTGATGAATGTTTGAATCAATTTCTAGTTGTTTGTAAATTCATTAGTTTTACTATTCAATTCGAAGTTCTCTCAAATTATATAAGTCCAAATTGGGGATAGTTTTTTAGTGAGATATGTCGGTTTGGAAGTTTGAAATAATCGAAGAATTACGTTTTCCTCTTAGTTTCCAAACTCTCCATAACTATGAGGAAAATATTCTATGTGTTACTATATCTCTCTAGAACCACCAGTAGCTTCTTGTTACTATCTGTCCCAGGTTAGGAACTATTGTGTTGTAATTCTATTGTATTACCTTAGTTATCACACTTTCCATTTCTTTGACAGTGGTTCTTAAATATCCAGTGTATACTGTTACGGATTTGTTTTTTTATATTTTCGCTGTTATTTTAAAACCTTGTGGATTTGTTCAACTATTTTCGTGTCTATAAGATATAGTTCCCAGCTTATTATGTGTGGTTGATTCAATGCCAAAGTTTACCATAGTTCAATGGGAGGGGGTACAGATAAATCCAACTTATTCAACTGCCCTTATTTGTACACTATTTTTAATGCTACACAGTAAAAACTTTGCAATAATTAAGATGTTTAGCTAACCATATTATGACATTTCAAATAACTTTGATTTGATGCGTTCCCTATCCTTATTTACTTTCATTCAGCTCTTCACTTGTGGTGATTTGTGTTCAATAATTT
Organism: Thysanoteuthis rhombus; assembly: GCA_963457665.1. Lineage (NCBI taxonomy): Eukaryota > Metazoa > Mollusca > Cephalopoda > Oegopsida > Thysanoteuthidae > Thysanoteuthis > Thysanoteuthis major. The sequence continues at coordinate 12,550,203 of OY735241.1, read as the reverse complement.
GTTTTCAGAATCAAAAGCTTGGATTAAAACCGTCGAGCAACTTCCACTTTATTTTGACAATCCAAGACAGTTCTTCCGGTACATAAACAACTGTTGAAACAAAACAATACAGCGTGTTTATCAGTTGATCTAATTTTGTTTATCTCCTTATGATTACGTCCATCCCATGTTTACGAGTATTTATCATTATCATACTTTGCCAAATATACATTAGCTAACCATATTATGACATTTCAAATAACTTTGATTTGATGCGTTCCCTATCCTTATTTACTTATAAACCACATATACTTTGCCAAACCTAATATACGTCTATATTATTTTTTTAAAATTATTTAATTTACATCTATGTTGTGTATATTTGATTTGTGGTATAGAGGTTAATATTCATCAATATTATCGTACCACTTATGTCTAAATGAGAAATTTGAAATTGTCCCTTTCACCAAGAAGACAGACTTACTAAATAGAAAAAACGAAGTAGCTGTCAAGTGACGGCACCGCTCAAAATTTCTAGTAAATAATATAATTCAGCATCCCGTATACAGATATACAAAAATCAATCATCATCATCATCATCATCATCATCATTAGCAAGAGAGAAACATTTCGGGGTTCAGTTCAGGTCAGAGGGAGCAAAAAGCTATGTCGGTTCGTTGTCTGGTAGACGGAACCAGCGTTGTGGAATAGATGAAGGAATTCCCGAGGTTTAGCATTGGATATGTCGTGCAAGACGGGTTTCAAAACTCAGGTTAAACTTTTCTTATATTTCAAGGGTGAAAAGTGTTCGCCACATTTTCTCCTTTTAGGGGTCAAAACTAAGGGGAAATTTCTTCATCACTTTCAGGGGTCAGAAGTGAGGAGAACGTTTTCTTTATAAATTATAATATAAACATATAGGTACAAAGATAGTGACTCATCATCGAAGGCGATCCTTAGACGAATTAGTTATAGTGAATAAATCATCGGTTTTATCTCTCTTTTTTATCAGTCGCTCCTATAATTTAGATTTACATTATAGGTGTAGGAGTACAAATGAAATTCATCTGATTTACTTGAGTCACTGCTCCTGTATGTTCAATGTTTGTCAGGGAAGGGCTGTACCAAGATGAACCCCTGGGCAGGGAGTGGCACCGGATATTGCATGTGTTTTGACGAGGTAAGTGTGATCCATACCCTAGAATAAGGTGCACCAACCGATCCCGAAAAAAATACTGCACCCACCAGGGAAATGTAGGTGAGTGTAGCAACCGTAACGCTGAGATAAATAGGAATCAGGGTGATTTATCCTGACATGAACCAATGTATAAGTACACATCGTCTTGTTTTAGATATTTGGCTAAAAGAAGGGTTTCCTATTCAATTTTTGAAGTATAAGGAGCGCCACATTGTAATCATGTTCTCTGTGTATTTTCTTCCCACTTCTGTCCATGATCGATCTTCCCTCGTATTTCCTCTTCATCTTCTATAGATGAGAGTTAATCGTGTCAGTTTTCTAGGGTGCTCTTTGGATTTGTCATTCCTAGTCCTTACCTCATCGCTCTCCTCTAAACTCCTCCTATCTACTCAATGTGTTTTGTTTAGTGCCCAAACATAACGTGCATACGCCATGTGAGTTCGAACTAAGAATTTGTACAGGACCAGAACGCGTCTTATTCTATTCTCATGTGTAAAAAATTGAATGGAATTTATAAAATAATTAGCATAAACAATATTTTACAGCACTGTTCCAGATAGAAATACAAAAATTATTTGATATATTATCAGTCGACCATTTTGATGGTTTGGGGTGATTCATTTAGGAAATCGTTCTTATCTTTCATTGTTTTGATAATCCTAGAAAGGTCTTTCTTTCGCTTTATGACTCCGATCCGTTTTCATTTTTGAATTTAAGGGATTACGATTTCCTAGAAAGCTGATGCAAGATTCATTGAAACTGAGACTGAAACTTACACACACACACAATAATACCCTAATTCGTTCCTGAATTCAAAAAATACAATTAGATATGAAAGTAAGTAAGAGAAACAAAAATTTTCGCTCATTCTTTACTTCATCTCATTATATACCGTGGTAGATCTCACCGAACAACTTAGTCTCAGGAGTAATTTTCTGCTTTTTCCTCTAATGACCCCAAGAATTAAAACTTGATTATCATAATCAACATTTTCGTTTGTTTTCTTCTCCGTGTTTGTTACGAATCAAACTAACGGTGTATTAACCTTGTTTTTGCGTCTGTGTGAACACATTGCTTTCTAGAATTTATCTCCACAGATTTAGTCAGTGAACTAGTCTGGGGCTAATATTCTTAGTCATTCGATAAGAATATATATCATTAAGACGTGCTTTTCTTTCTTACATAATTTTACTGCGATATTTCGTCAATAAACGAAACATGGTGTCAGATTTGGATCTTGAATCCGTGCGTGACCGAAATAAGAGAGTCGAGGGAAAGATTTTATTTGCAAATAAATTTTTTCTTCATGAAAAAAAGAGAAAATGTTCAAATCAAATCCGCCAGAATCTTTCGACTTTATCAACCTCGTGAATTGGCAAGATTGGCGCCTAAGGTTTAATAGATTATGTGTTGCATCTGTAATGGTTCAAATTGTCAAGAGTAAATCAGAATAGATAAGATTTTATAATTCACCCTGGAGTGAACCAAATAGATAGAATGCTGAAAGTTCAGTTCAAACTAGTTTTGAAGGGCTGGATAACTTACTAAACCCCTTTGTAAGTACATACACCTTATTCCACGCATACATTTCGAGGCACCTACACGAAAACACTATTATATTTTGATATATACACTACATCAGAATGATACACTTCATTTTACACGCTCTTGGCATTACACACAAAGACATTGATAGAAGAGCTCACTTATAAACTTATCCGTGTATTTTCTTTCCATCGAATGAAATAAACCTAATTCGTTTTCCTCACGGTTGTGTTATTTCATCATTATGATCTCTTGCACATATGACCCATACCATGGGGTCAGCTTTTAGTTGATTCAATTCTAAACCCCATCTTTCATACCTTCATAAAGGCAATGATATACAAATAAATGCTCTGCTGTATTGAATTGGAAATAACTCTAAAAATATCTATGATACTTTCTCTTTCAAAAAAGGAAGATGAAAGAGATTTTGAAACAATTTTGACAAAGTTTGACGTTCACTTCAATCCAAAAATATGTATATAATCTACGAAAGAGACAAATTCCACATGAGAATTCAACACCAGTATGAGTCAGTTCAAACGTTCGTCAGCTCATTCCATGAACTTGCAGAAAATTGTGAATTTAATGATAAAAATGACCAAATGATAGGTTGATAATAGGACTCCAGAACAAAGAAATGTCTGAAAGATTTGAGCTTATTTCAGATTGAAAATTGGGCAGTTGAAATAGCCAAAGGTCATGGACGAATAAAATCATTGATGGTAGTAATACAAAAACGGAACGTCGACAAGATAAAATCAAGCAGAAAATACACCAAAAATCTCCTGAAATTAAAGGAGTTAATCACAGACTTTTTCCATGGTGCAGGAGCTGTAACAAGTATCATGATAGAAGTTACTGTCAAGCAAAAGGAAAAATATGCAAAAAATGCAGGAAAATGAATAATTTTTCTGCATGCTGCAAGACAAAAATTGAAAATGTTCGTGAAAGAGAGCAGGAAAACTGAATATTATTTGGGTTCGAAAACGAAATCCATGCTACAAAAAGTTTTGGGAATCTCTCTTGACTGAATGTAATACGAATTTTTACCGCTTTGTTAAGGGGTCGATTGAAACCAAGTGTTAGGGTAAAACTTTTGAGTAACATTGTGAAGCTTATGTGTGTAGATGATCAATTTTCAATAAGAAAGTTTCTGGTCCACGCAGAAGTGCTCGAGTGTGACTCTTTGAACCAAGACAGAGCACATAAATTCTACGCTCTGATTCTGGGCAGAGGGTTGAGAAGTAATACTTTCTTCCTTGACAGAGCACACAGTTACCCTCATCCTAGACAGAAATGCCGATCAATACATGAATAAACCCATCTTTTTTCACGGGTACCCAGTAAGTAACTGAATACTGATTGCGTACATTCCAAGCATGCTCATCATATGGTTGTTGTTAAATATAAGAAGCAACTTGAAATGAAATAAAGATATCATTTATATAATTATATAATTATATATATATATATATATATATATATATATATATATATATATATATATATATATATATATATATATATATATATATATATATATATATATATATATATATATATATATATATAATTACAATTTATATAAGTAGAGTGCTCAATATCTTTGTAAATAGGGCTGTTATAATGATAATAAAACGAGATTATAATTTACATTAAATTCATTTCACAACTAAAAGTTTATTGCGAACGGATAAACGCAGTCTACTGTCTGGCAGATTGTTGAACTTTTTTCTCAACCGTTCTAGCGATTGAATGTTTAAGATCGACGAAACAGTCAGCAACAATGTAGCGATATTGCGTCATAAAAATATATTAGGGGAATTTTATCTAAAAAAAGAGTACTGTGTATTGTTAACAAATATACAAACGCATGCACACAAGCACACATATACGCAATGATTAGGTAATGTATTGATTATCAAAGTGCTAAAAAATTTTCAAAATAGAGCTTATGTAATATACTGGTTGATTACCTGTGACAAATTGAGATGAATGCGTAATTTTTTTTTATCTTTTTCTTTATAAATTTTGGCTTGGCTCTACAGGAAAAATTTTCTTTTTTTTTCTACGTTATATAGTTAAAAAAATATGGTTAGTTCGGGTGCAAGCTCTCAGCATGTATTCAGGCTTTGATCATGTCGTTCATACCCCAAATTTATAGCAATCAGTCTACGAATAACTTGTTGATAAACAATCATTTACGCAGACATAATTTGGTTAGAATTCAACATTCAACGGGAGGTAACTCTGCGCAACTTAGCTAGGAACAACTTTGCATGAAATAGACTGCGTATATTCAGATCTGTACTGAAATTATTAGACCCTATTGAAAAACAGAGTATATTTTTACGCTGTTGAGTAATTAATTATTCGATTATATCAGTCTAATGCTTTTAAAGTGATCTAAATATGATGATCTTTCGTAATGGGAGATCACACCAAATTGTCAAAAAAATAATTACATGTGCATACAATAGGATACAAATTACATTTTATATTCATTGTTATTCCTCTATCATTATTTACTGCAGATTATAGTGTTTGATCCAAAAAATCAAATACATAAAATCAGTATCAGCAAAAACTCTCCTAAAACCAAACTCTTATGTATGTATGTGTGTGTGTGTGTGTGTGTGTGTGTGTGTGTTTCAAAGGCCATCATGAAAATTCCTGTACGAAGTTTTAACGTTGGACCAGTGTGAACTTTTAAACACTTCTCAATAAATTGATTTCTCCTTATTTCTTTAATTTCCCTTTATTTCTAGAATTTGTGTTTTTCATCCACCCGTATGGAGCTGAAACATGGAACCTAACCAAGAGACAGACCCGTAAATTGAGAACCATGCAACGTGCACATGAAAGAAAAATGCTTGGCCTCACATGGAGAGACCACAAGACAGCACAGTACATCCGAGAAAAGACAAGAGTTAGGGACATCATAGAATCCATTAAAAATCTCAAATGGCGGTGGGCTGGCCATGTTGCAAGAATGGCAGACAATCGATGGACATCACGACTCACAACATGGATCCCCCGAGAGTACATTTTCTTCATTCAGTTCAGTCACTTACATTTGTGATGGTACAGGGTCACGCGAAGACACCGATGGCTCACAGCCATCACTATATCTATTGTACGCATAGGTAGGGTTCACATTTTGTGACTGTATCTCTTGAGCCAAGGTGTCATTCTTTGAGTGTCTTTCAAATTGTCGCGGAAGAACTGGTCCGGGTTTCACCTTATCAATAGAAAATGACATGTTTTAGATCCCACAATATAAGAGTCAAGTAACTCCAGACTAGCATATCATCATATAATCTCTCGGGAGATGGTGATAAGCTCGCATTGCAGTAAGTATCACTTAGAATGTCAGCAATAAAATTTGTGGCATCCGGGACGATAACGGATGTCATAACAAAAATGACATTTGATGATCTTTGAGGAAGGAATTGTACTTGTTATAGTTAATAGCATAGATTTGACCCAGTGTGATTCCGGTAAATTTTATGATTTCAGTGCGAGACAAATAGTTCTTTAAATGATCCCATTATACTGTTCAACCCCAGCATTGTGGATGATGGGGTGTCGCCTTGCTGGAAGCAACCACATGTACAGTCCCAGGGCACTATACCCACGAAATCTTGTATCAATGGGTTTCATATTTGGCTTGCAAATAGTCGAAGCATTTCCAAACTTGCCCCAGCTAAACTACAATGTCAAGGTGCAGACGCCCCCTATACAAAACGGTAACGACCGTATGTTATTTCAGGAAGTCAAGACTGAGACTTTGATACAGTCAGTCATTTATCACAATATCTTCACCTTTGACTGGAGCACATTTAGACGCGGACAATGTGATAAAGCATAATTTTCAATTTGAGTACCTGAGCCAGCTTGTAGTCTACAGAGCTGTCAGAATTAGACGAATCGATTACTGCTGTAGTGATATGACTGTTTATAACACAGAATTGGTAGAAGCTATCGAAATTACACATAACTTACCTCGTCCAACAGCAGCTGTGACTCTCTGTCTCTCCTTACACCCAGTGTCCAGTTCTGCTGCACTAAGCACAATCATTATTTTGAGCGCGGATGCGATTTACCACCTCAAAACCAGCAGTGTTTCTTAGTTTCAGTACTTTCTTCTCCGTTGATGAGACAGCAACTACCTGAAAGTTCACGCAAACATATTGTTCTGAATTGCACTGGTCATACAGTTGTCACAGGCTTGATCTGTCGTATAATATTCAATTAGTGTTCATTCATGCATACATCCCTGACTACATCTTGGTGGTACTGTTTTGAGGTCACATTCACAAACTGGCATCTTTTACTCAGCTTGTGTAATTCCTGAAGAAATTGTTTCGATTGTTAGTTGTCATCTTGTTAGCTGGTGGCACGTAAAATTACGTTTTTTCCTTATGAATAATTCGCCCAAAACACGCATGGCAGCGTCATACATTGGTTTTGTACTCGTACAGAGAAGCGGAAACATTTTGTCAAAAAATGCAACTTGCTCGGCGCATTTTCTCTGTATTCATCGATAAAATTTTGGAAATATGCGAATTTTTTTTTTCAGAGTCGTGGATTTTTGTGGTAATATTTATTTTATTTGGACACAAAATACGCACCATTTTGATAAGTGGAATGAATTCTAGTAAAAATTGACGAGGTATCCACAATGAACGATGATTTTATTTCACTTTAATTTAACACAGATTATAACGGATTGGAACAGATCACAATGAGAAAGCAAAGACACTTGCAATCGCCATTCTGAGTATTGCATGAATGAAGGGGGCGATTAATCTAAATGACTTTATATTGTTCGATGGTAAAAATACATAACAGTGAACAGCACGGAGGTAAACAAAACTGGAAAAAAGGTGGGCCATATAAATAGAAATGAAGACGAATGCAAATATTTGTGGACATATATTTCATAAATATTTAATAAAAATACAAAATGAGTACGAACGTTTCACAAGGCAACCTCTATTTGACTCGAGTAATGATTAAGAAGTGCTTACTCATAGGGCGAATTGATACGAAAAAGAGAATAGAAATATATGAGAAACTCGTGACAAGCTACAGACCATCGCCATTTTCTATCTGATGGTTGAAGCACTAGAAATGCTATTTTTGATAAGGTCTGATAGTCATGGATCAAGGAGATATTATCAAAAACAGCGATTCAGGATGAACAGGGAAGATAGGCGTAAAAGCAAACGAGGCGATACAAGGCGGACACAATTTAAGACAACAAAATGCTTACTTGAGGATATGAGAGAAAGTATAAGCCCTACACCAGTTGATATGGTTGACTGGGGGCGTTATATTATTTACGGTGAGAAAAATAAGGTTATGCATGTTTTTTGAGAGGCAGGTGAGATTAACTCTAAGAAACAGGAGTTAGCCATGAAAAACTGATAGGAGATCTACTGGTCAAAAAGAGACCAGGACTGCATCACATCCGATCGGGCCACGGAAAAGCTAATAGAAAAAGTAATGGTCAAAAGACACAGAGACTGTACTTGACCAGCGGTTAGGCTAGAGTGAACCAAGATGAAGCGAGGGGCTACAGGAAATGAAGTCACAAACTCGTAACAATCGCTCTGAATAACCATAACCCTAAATTCTTTAATTAATACCCAGAAACCTCTATATAAAAGCTTGTTTTCAATTAAATTCCCCTTGCTTCTTGTTGATTCCTGTATTTTACCACTGCTTCTTTCCAGTTACCAGTTACTTAATTTTTTCTTCAAACCACATCAAATCATGTTTGATACCTCAGTTATCGAGAGGTCACTGAAGTTAAGCAACGTCGAGCCTGGCCAGTAAACAAAAGAATACTTTAACAGGCCTGGCAAGCCGGAATTGGGACTTACTAACAATTGCCCGAGTTTACCAAATCATGCGATTTCCTCATTCAGGACATAGACAGAGAACAACAAAGACAAGGGAAAATTATTGAGTAGTCGTTTTAAATCGCTTCCTTGTGAAATCCCCTTTCTATTGATAAAAAAGATACAGGGAAATAAGACTGACTAAAACAACATCCTAGTTTAACTACAAAAGCAACATCCTGTTTCAATGACCATGGAATTTCAAGGAATAAAGAAACAGGCACGAAATATTCAACCTGTTCATTATAATGATTCATCTTAAACTAACATTTCTTTCATTCGCGGAATATGACAATAGTGCCTATTAGAAACATGTAAAAAAACTCAAATGGTAATGGACAGACCATGTTGCAAGAATGCCGGACAACCGTTGGACATCATGACTCTTTGATCTTTAAACCGTACTGGTAGTTTAAAACAAGGACGGCAAGCTTTTTGGGGAGGCTGGTCGGATTTGAAATATTTTCATATCTCTAGGAACAAATTGTTTAATTTTTAATTTAATGTTTTTCATTATAAGACAATATACTTGAACTTTTATGTACCATCAATAAATGAGAATTTCTGGAGACAAAATATTGTCAAGCTGTCGATCGAATTCCCCCCTCCCCTGTATATTGAAACAGGAATACGATATTTAATCGTGGATTTTTTCATGAAAAAAGAAATCCATAATTAATTACTGCATCAATTCTTTTTTTTAAGCATAAAATTCATCAATCGTTTTTCACTGTAATTTAATAGATCACGCATGGGAAAAATAATGATGAATCTTACCTCAATATTAGTTTTTCTTACTTTCTTAAAAAAAAAAAGCAGACTGTAATTTGACATTACGTCCGGTTCAAAGCAGAAATGCAGACAGGAAAATTAGCAATCGCCATTTTAGTTAAAACAAACAGACAATTAATTTGCACATATTCTCATTCTATGGTTATATGAAAAATTCATAAACGTTGGTACATCCAGTAATGAATTTGTTTCGTTTAAATAACTCATTCAAAGTGGTACTGAATCATATCGATTTCTTTGAAATGTCGTTAAACTACGTATTTGAAAAGATATATATTAGACCGGGAGGGGATTTCCCTGATGGGACTTCCCTAATGGAATAGAAAGAAAAAGTAATAAAGTATTGTATCCATATAATTAAGTATACCAATCTACAGTGTGCGTTTGTCTACAGTGTATGTGTGTGTCTATACATACATCTACAATAATTATATTATTGTGAAAGCACTTATACTAGGCGGAGATAAAAAGTATGACAGAAAATTTCTTTTGAAAAATTGAATGGTTAATCGTCGACTAAGCCTGTCAACATAGATTCTTTCAGCTTTTACGGAGCTATAGGGCAGAAAATTTGAACGTTTGCTCTCTATTGTGTCTAGGAAAACATTTGTTTTTTTTATTCCTCCACCTACAAGTTTTTCGGGATGGTCCAATTAAAAATGTAAGTTTATGCTAAATTGGTCCCTTAGTCTTTTGTGTAAGACAGCGGTAACGCTCAGTCTCTTTTTTCCGATTTGAACTTTTTAGCAACCCAACTCAACCCAAAGCAAGAGAAGTAACTCATTCTGTGATGAACCAATTATCCAATTTTTATTGATCACCCTTAACACAACATACAGCAAAGAAAAAAAGAAACGTTTATTAGGGACAGTTTCTATCGTGTGACCTACTAAGCATACCTATTTTACGATGATTCTAATAAAAAAGATCTATCGATGCCTAAAAAAAGATTTCTGACCGCGTTGAAATAGAAAGAAAGAAAGAAAGAATGAGAACGAAAAAAGAGAAAGACAAATAAAAGAGACACGAGAAGAGGGAAAAAAGAAAGAGAAAGATTGAAATACACAGAGAATGAAAGTAAAGAAAGAAGCAATGAATGAATAATCGGAGTAGGGGGGGGGGTACTATATGGGGAATCCCCAACACTGCCTAGTAACAGTCAAATCAAATATGTAATTCTGAAAAGGTAAGCGTTACGAACCTCTCTTTTTAAAACGTTATTTATTTGCTTTTAAATCCAAAAAAAAAACCTTACAAACCTCCAAATTATTTTTCAACTTTTTTGCAGTCGAATAGTAAACTTTGTTTACCTTTCTGAGGTCAGAAAAAAGAAAAAAAACTATTTGGTTTGTAGTGATAATAATCCTAGGCCTTCATAATGAACATACGGTGGTGTCTAAACAGCGTAAATAGGTTCAAATTGTCATATTAAGGCTCTTAAAAGTATAATTATTTTCTACTAAAAAGTATGTTTAAACAACGTATTCAGTAGAAATAAACACGAATTGTACTGTTAGGTGCATTAGTATGATATTTGGGGATTTCGTATGCTGGTTAAACACCATCATTGATTTATGTACTTCCAAATCAAGGATTAAGTCATTTTCGTTTTTGTTGTAAGTCGTCCATTTTAAAAATATTTTGCGTTTGATTTTCTGATTATTTTCAGCATAAAAATCGTTGTTATTTTTCTAATTTGTTGTACTAATGTGTTGTTGTTTTTTTTAGTACGTGTTTTGTTTTAAATGCAATGATTGCACTGAGGCTTCTTGTTGCAGGTATGGAAGACAATAATGGAAAAAAAAGTCAATTTTCTTCTCGCTTTCACTGCCACGTCCAAGAAAAAAAATCAAGCTCCCGCTAAATATTAAACAATCCCTTTTGAAAAAAACAAAAACAAAAGAAATCTCTATCCATCCATGTTGTGTATGTTGTGATAACTATTTTTCTTCTATAAGTTTATGTTGTAGAAGGTATCCTCACAACCAGAAGGATAATTATATGTTTTTGGTAACAAATGCATTGTGTTCGTAGTTCCCAGAAAAACTAACTACCATGATTTTTCAAAGAAAAGTATGCAGGACCTGAAGAAAAAATTAAGAGGTAGCATTTTATTTTTCGTGTCGAATAAAAAATCTCCCCAAATTGTCACGTCTATTTCGGTAGCCCCCGCCACGAAAACCCTAGTTTTATAAAATCCGAATCCCAACCGGAGAAAGGTGCCTTTAGCCCCCTTCAAAAACACCCCGAATTGCAATATCTGTTATCTTTTCTTCTTTCAAACAGCATAGTCTTTCGCACAAGGTTGCATAAATCTCAAATAAACTTTGACCCCCTCAACTAACATCCCCCCGAATTGAATTTCATAATCGTTGGATAAATTAATTTGGTTCCTTCAATTGAGTCATTTGAGTTCCCCACTTACTGACTCTCAAGATCCTGAATCATAGAAAAATGGGTAAGTCAACAAAATTAAAATGAGTAGGAAAAATAATTACGCATCAACAAGCCATCTGTCGTTAAAAGAAAAGGCATAACAAAAGAAAGGGGTCCCTGATTGGGATTCAGCTGATGTCACGTTGACATGCGATCTGTCGAAAATTTATTAAGACAAAAGAATTTTGATGAGTTATTGTATTCAAAGCAACATCTGATCATAATGAGTTTATATGCAAATTCGTTTGTTTGCTCTCAAAAGGGATGATGTCATTTGTTGATTTTTTAAAAATTTACCCTTCTATTATGACAAAAGAAAAAATTATGTCATCAAAAACACTTGACACTTCAAAAGTTTTATCTAAGAACTTACAGATTTTCGGATAGTTTAAGAGGGGTCGGGTCTACAATTGATTGTAACTACCTGAAACCGAAACATAAAGATTCTTTTTTCTTGGAACTGCTTATGTAAAAGAAAAAAACAAAACAAATCTTAACCGTTAGGAATGATAAAAAAAAACTTTCGGCGGGAAAAAAAACGAAAACAAACTTGTATATAAAAGTTTTATTTACTAATTTAAATTATCAAATAACTGTCTTTCACCCACTACGAACCACAAAGTATTGATGTCTGCTGATAACCCAAAAGCAAACAAAGTTGAGCCTTGACTTTGGAAAAGTCCCATTATACTTAATAATTAATGAAAAGTTGCTTTTTTGTGTCTTAGGGCTTTCCCCTTCTAGCAAAAGCGAGGGAAGAAAAAATCTAAAATGAAATTCTTTAATTTTAATTCATTACATTTTTACGTTTATGGTTTTGAACGTCAAAAGAAGACCATTGCACTATATTTTAAATAACCTACGATTTACTTTAAATCATATGTTTATTTTTTTTGGTATAAATTGCTTTTCATCATCACGGCTACAATTAGTATAGGCGCTTCAACCCCGCTCACACTTTTTATTTGAGGCCGTAGAATGGCGGTCCAAATCTTAGTTGTACTAAAAAGCTACTAATAATTGAAATGATGAAAACTAATCAAAATTATCAGTAAAAATGTTATCATAATTGCTGTATCATTATTGTTTCTTTAATGTTTCTTTTATGCATAGAAATGTGGTATATTGTGAATTTATAGATAAACAGTATATCCTATGACAAATATTAGACTATCTGACCCTAGATATGCATCGTACATATCCGTTCTGACCTATGAACAGACTTGAGTTTGTGACCTTAGGACTGCCTGTGTTGCCAGGAAAAAGAGATTAAAAAAACATTGATGTCATTGTGTGTCAGAATGAAATTTATTTACATCTGCCAACAAAGTGTAATTTTGTATATCTTTCAAAAAATACTTTTCCTGAATCTGTTGAATTGCTGGGATAACACTGTATATCTGGCTCTCCTTACAACACTTGAGACAGAATTGAGAATATGTGTGTCAAGTATGAGTGTGAACATGGAAATTGAACATAGTTTGCAATTGTATTAACGATATATACAAAGGTTTAGAAAAATTAATAAAACGTTCACTCAATAAAGCGACATTCAAAACAATACAAAACTGAAAGGAAATACATGTGAAGAGACATATATACGATTGATCCTGAATAGAAGAGAAGAGGCCAGTTTAGTTTAGATGGTTGTTCCAATACATGAAAATGAAATATAGGGAAACATGTGACATAACAGGTGTAACATCGTTTGGTTTATCTGTTGAATGGAGCCGACTAGTAGTGCCTTTTATAATGACAGGTATAGTTGATCAAGCTAGATTATCACTAAGTGATTAGTCCAGGTTTTGGGACAAGAAGGAGCTGAAGAGACGATGTGATAAGTGAAGTGTCTGTGTTGTGTCATTAAAAATGAGATTCGTGAAATAGTTGTAGTGTATGCATTGAGTAGCTATAAAGCTCTTGTGGATTCTCACATTTAGAATGATTAGTTGCAAAAGATGATGTATATACAGTCATGGTTAAAGAATGGAAACTACATCGACCGTGGGGTTAGAAGGAAAGAAAGAGGTAGTAACCGACTAGGAAAGCTGGGGCAAATGAGTGAGTGAACACAAGTGTTCGGAGCTTTTATAGTGGATAGATGAAAGAAGTGTATTTTTGTATAAGTGGCTAAATGTAAGGTTTTGTAGGTAAAGCTAATATTTGATTATTTTTATAATTAATTTTAACTGAAAATGAAGGAGCTGCTATATCTGATGTGCCATGCATGGATTGATACTTAATTTTGCTGTTGGACCTGTTGTTTGGTACTTAATTTTGATATTGGACCAGTTATCTTCAACAGTGGTATTACTTTGAAATAATTAAAATTGGACAACCTGCATGTGCTGACTTGATGAAATAACATGATAACTGGAATAGAAATTAATTGAAATAAATGTTTAAAAATATGCAATCTGTCAACTGATGCCTGAGGGAACTGGATTATTTTTGTCCCTAACCATATGTACGCATGACAATTCCCCACACTAATCTCGACCTTGTATTACAATGTCCACGCTGTTAACACCACTCAAACCATCCTAAACTATGTGCAATCAGTTTCTTTTGAGATTCAGTTGTACTTCACAATCCAACATTTGTCAGTCAAGTACTGCCACAAAAATTGTGACTTTGTTTTGTTTTTTTTTTGAAAATCAACAATAGATCTTTTTGAAAGTAAAACGCTGAGTTTTTGTTTATTTTAAAAAAATTTTCAACTCACATGACATACACATTGTACATCTTTGTAATCTACAATAATAATCAAGTATGATCTTTTTTCTCTCTCTGTAACAATGGACTTTTCTAATTAATGGTGACAATCATGTTGATAAAAATATCCCCTACCTATGATTCGAAACAATGGACTCTTCCACTGATCTGCATGGATAGTGTAATGGACAGCACATCTGCCTCACACACAGAAGTTCCCTGGTTCAATTCCTGGCACAAGCTGAGAGTGGGGAAAACTTTTCATTTGGTCAAATTTCCATATGGACTCAGCATAGTACACTGTAAGCTGTGCAATTGGGTTGGAGTTATCCCTTCTATGGATTTACATGCTATGGGGGAGGTCATAAAAACTTGTAAGAATAAGTCCTGCTCTTGACCAGACTTGCTTGCAGGGATCTCTAAGCTGACATACTCAATAGAGACTGAAACTTCATCACCAGCTGTATACTCCGATGGGAGTTGTCTCAATAGACTGACACTTTCTTTACTCTTCCATCGAAGTAGCTTCTTTAATAAAAACATTGTCATAGAAATTCAAATATATCTAGCCTACCTTATATCATGAACTGGACTATAAGGAGGAATGCCTGTATTAATTAATCATCAAGTTCTAATTAAAAATGAACTCGGCAAGGTACACCACTACATCTACCTAGGACAACGAATCTCCATGAGACCCTCAAAAGAAGAGGAAATCAAACAAAGAATCACTCTGGGATGGCAAGCCTTCAGCAGAGCAAGCTCAACTTTTAAAAACCAGATGATTCCAATAATCCTAAAAAGAAGAGTATACAACCAATGCATTCTCTTGATAGTCACTTATGGAGCTGAAACATGGAACCTAACCAAGAGACAGACCCACAAACTGAGAAGTATGCAATGTGCTCATGAGAGAATCATGCTCAACCTTACATGGAGAGATTACAAGTAGCACAGTATATAAGGAAGAAAACAGGAGTCTGTGACATCATAGAAACTACTAAAAAACTCAAAAGGCAATGGGCAGGCCATGTTGCGAGAATGAATGACAACCGATAGACGTCACGTCTCACAACATAGATCCCCAGACATCGCATGAGAAACTGAGGCCGACAGAACACAAGATGGAGAGATGAACTAGACAAATTCAGAAAATACTGGCTCCGCGATGCCCATGATCGAGAAATTTTTTTTTTTCCCTGTCAATAACAAAACTCTTTCACTCAATGATTATAAATCTGCTGATGAAAATATCTCCTTCCTGTCATTTCAAACAATAGACTCTTCCTGTTGAATTTATTTTGTGCATCATCTTGAATAAGAATTAAATATCATGTGCTAGCTGATGTGCTTTGCGTTACCCGACAGAAAAAAATCTAAGTGTGTCAACACTGAGATACAAATGATATTTCATGGAGAATCCATAAAACCTTTTTGGAAGATTTGATATTGAAAGAAAAAAAGTATAATTTTCTCCATTGGGTTATGAAATAGTTCAGCCAATTGTATTTACAAGTTTCAAATTATAACTATATTGTAAATTACTGTAATTACGAATTACTGCCCAAAAGGAACATTTTGAAGAAGCATTGACCCCAACTCCACCTGTTAGTATGTTTGAATAAACGATGAAAAAACCTCACCCACATGAAGCTGATTCAAAATATACAGGTAGTTTGATTTCATAGATTTGAATTATAGCTTTTTTTGTAGAAGAAGCTCAAAGAAAAAATTTTTTGACAGATTTTTCTTCGTGAGAGTGTGAACGCAAATCCATAGGAATCGATGTACTTGCTTTTGAAAAATTCAACCTTAAAATATGTGCTGTAGGCAAACTGTGAGCTGCTGATTTAGGATATGCCTAGAGTGAGGGTCCTGTTTAGCATTATAACTGCTTTGTAATTGGAGCCCCCTTTAAAACCTGGAAAAAATTATTTTATTAAAACTGACCAATATCTGTTTGGTTTAAAGGTCTAATAGTTTGTTAGTATATATAATTGAAAGGGAAAAAACTTTCTGTCAGAGTTTAAACGTGGTTTGCCAATTCTATTTTCTGAGGCTCTAACCACTCAGCAATTGAACCGCTATGATTTAGGGACAAGGAATTACTGCTCAAAAAGATTTTTTTTAAAGAATATTGAGTAGGTTCTAATAAATGATGAAAAAAAAAACAAAGAAAGAATATTTTCGATAGACTTGTTTTCTAAGAGTGTGAACAGAGAACCCATATGACAATTTTTTTTTTTTTGCAAAATTCAATCTAAAGATGTGTAATGTAGGTATTTGAGACCTGCTAATTCCAGACATGCCTTGGTTTCTGTTCTGTGACGCATAGTTGTCAACATCTTGGAGTACAAACACACATACGTATGTACTTTGGTACTTGATAAATTAGATGTTTCTATTATCAAGTCCAAATATGAATTTGATTTGAAAAACAAATGATGCCTATTGCTCTTCTGATAATCAGGAAAGTTTTCATAGACACAAAAAAGTTGGGAAGCCATGGTATATGCCTTTATTTTTGACGCCACAGATATACTAGTCAGATAATAGATAAGTGTTTCTCCAATAGAGAATCTTTTTGGTGACTGGATCATCAAAAGCTTCTTAGATTTTTCATTGATTTTATAAATAATCATTCCCCCCACCACATCTATCGATGTTATGGGCGACTAGTTCACACATGCTGTCAAAAAAAAAATGATATCAGTGTTATAATAATTTTGCAATTGCTTTGTACTTGGAAAATATTTTTTTTAAAGTAAGGGTATTTACTCTTCAATCATCATTAAATAGTTATCTTCCTTGATAAATAGTATAAACGGAATCTATGTAACCAGTCAGGTGGTCTATTACAGGTGTAGGTGATTTTGCTAGGTGGGAGGAAGATGATATCATTTCTTAAAACAGTCCCTGCACCCACAATGAGATATCTTTCATCCGTTTTCCGTGGGTTTTTTTCTCTCGCTCTGTGTAGGCCTGTATGTGGCGTGGGAATTATCGGGATGAGTAATTCGTTGTCAACATTCAATACCAGTTACTCCTATATTCAATGGATTATCCCAATTATATCATTGTTATCACCCCAAATGCGGGGGGAAAAAATCTCTGGTTCCTGTCACATCATCGAATGATCGGAAAAAAGGTGTGAAGAGAAAAGTCACAATTCTGGCTATAAAAAATCACTGGAAAAATAAACATGGATGTTAAATCTCCATCTTCAGTTGGAATTCCGTCTCTGACTAATTGAGTTCCTTGTTTTGGATTTACGAACATCGCAAAATTTGCACGGAAAATGATTGAGCATTTGACTATTTGTTGCCTCTTTTTGGCGGATTAGGGCCAATTTCGACACTTTTCTGGTCATTTTTATTTATTTAGCGCAATGCGAAATATATTTTTAAAGATTGTAATACTGAATTTCAGTCTGGGCATTTTCTTCTGCTAACATCCATCAAAAAAAGTTACATTCAATTTTGTAATCGTTCTTTTAATCAGGTAAATGTTGATAAAAGATTTATTTAATTCATAGTTATAAAATGAGTAGTATTTCAAGTTACTGTGACCCTCCCTTTGAGCAACACTGCCCATTAATACGGAGAATAAATGCTTTTATTCTTCTAAATACATCATGAGTTCTGTGACTTTTCTTCCTAAAACCAGTCTGTCAAGTTAAGCCACGATAAGCCTGTTCAGATGAGTGACCACTTCTTAAAAACAGAAGATTATGTACGCAGTGCCCATCTGCTGGATTAAAGCTACTAGAGACCTTAGGCTAGAACGGCTTCTCAAAGTAAGGGTTGAGACCCATCCAGGGGTGTAGTGTAAAGATTAAGTGTTGCCGAGATATTTGAAAATCTTTTTGTAGAGAATAATTATGTAACTAATAACATTTTAAGTCTTCATTCAAAAATGTATTCCTTCTGATGATTATTATGGAAACAATTCAGTGCTATTCACTAATTTAAAAGGAAATGAATTTCGTTTCGTTACATTTCAGTAATTTTTATTTAAATTACTTTTCTTGTAATAAACACCGTAAAACTAAGTATACGTCTTCGATCTTCATCGTTACAAATTAAATAAAACTAATGGTAAATTTTATAATTTTTTTTCGCTTAAATGATCATGAGGCCATTGGCTACCGCCTGTTTCGTGGCTGGTGAAAAGGCATCAGTCAGAAAGAATCCAATGTAGTACGGACTACTGCAAGTTATAATCGCCTCTGGTCAATAGATAACAGATATTACTTATTTTAATGGTAAAAAATTGTTCCTAAGTATTGTATGTTTCATTTCAAAGCATTACTTATCGTATTATTTGAATTGAAAATTAGTACAATTTTAGTTACAATATTCGTACACGTGCTGACAGTACTACACTGTTGTTCTTTTTGCTGATGCTTTTTGTGTTGATGCCTTTTAACCTGGATTAAATTCAACACTGGCTATAAGCAACTTGAGGCCTATGGGTCCGACTAAGAAAGTCCAGCGAATAACAGCTTTTTCATTTCAAAACTTTTGTAAAACAGAATTATGAATTTTTTCCCAGGAACTAGAGATACTATTTGGGAGGAAATCCCCTCTCAATATTGCTGCCAATTTTGCAAAACCTTTTCTGAGAATTTTGTGTATGATATAAGAATATATCCAGTTCAGGATTTGTTTCATCATTATAATTTTAACTCAAGATTATTGAATTTGCTTAATCATGAAAACCCATAGTACTTGAAGATTTATGCAACATCACTGTAGTATGTCTCAATTATCTCTCAAGTGTGCTGATTTTTCAAAAAGTGTAAACTTGTATTATTTTGAGCCTTGTCTTCCCTGCTTCTGTCTCAGAGTTGCTAATTTTGTGGTTTTATTACTAGATTTTGTGAGATCTCAATCTTTTCATCAGATAAAGGGGAAAAGAGCTGATGAGTACGTACAAGTTTTGTTCATTGACAGCTGAAACGTTTTCGTCTAATTCATTTCATTTTTACAGTTGATATTTTTCTCAGTGTGCCGTCATACGCTATAGTTTGAGAACCATTGATCTAAACTGATAAGACTGGTAAAAACTGACATTTTTTGCCCTAAACATAATCTTTTTTGAGAAATATTTCAACTCAAGTAACAGAAATATCTTTTCATGGATGTTCGATGAACTTATGCAAAGAATAAATATAGGCCTCCCTTGTTAAACGTTCATTATAGCGCCGTTTGAATTTAAATCTAGCTCCAAAATAGATTTAACTACAAACTCACTTGATCCAGCTCCAAAATAGCTAAATTGATTGGGGCTCGGTAATAATATTTTTCCATTCTTGGATCCCCATACCCACGTTATAACGGACGCCTGCATTCTCTGCTGTAGGATAATCATTGTAGAATATCAACTAATTGCTGTCAACCTTGACAATAGGTGTAACAGCTTTTTACTGTCACTACTGCCTGTTTGATAAGTATTTATGGGAGAGTGGTTTGCCCACGTTTTTATTCATCCACTCAACTCTCTTTTATATAAAGCAGTGTGTATGTGTAATGAAATGCTGTATCAATGTATGTATGTGTGTGTATATAGATGGGTGTGTATAACAGTGTTTATTCATGTATGCATTCAAGCATATGTATGTATGTGTGTGTGTTCCTTTTAGTCTGGCTGGCTATATATGCATGTGCTATGTGTATAGGCTGCACTGATGGAGCTTGAAGGCTAAAATTATAACCATTTTCTTCTCAGAAAAAAATGCTTTTTTATTTTTTGAAAATTAAGTTTCAATTTATTGTGTGAGTTTATACTAAATTGTTTCTTTAGCTTGTGTTTGAGACCATTCATGCAATTCTTTTCCTAAAAATTTGGATCTTTCTATATTATGTCTGGTTTTCTATTGGATTTGTTATCCCTTGAGTACTAATTGATCAGCATCATCAGTCATTGTTCCTTCTTGCTTCAGCCCATTTCCATTTTTATCAATTTATGCAAAAAAGCATTTTCTCTGTGATCTTGGAATGAAGGTACAGATCTCCCCCATTATAACGTGAATACATGCTTGACCAAAAAATATTAATCTTGCTCCAAATTAGCTAATTCTAGCTCCAAAATAGTTGAATTGCTTACGGCTTGATTATAACGTGTTCAGCTTTCTTGGGCCCATACACTTTAGTTATTAGTGGGGAACACCTGTTCTCACTTCTGGGTTTTACCTAAATGGTAAACAAAATAAATGAATGATCGCTAATACTGACCAGCTCGGCTCATTCCCGGTAACACGAGTCAAAAAAACTAACCACCTTCTCCTTTCTGTTTATCTTCTATTTTTGTAGAGAACAGATTCTTTTTTTCCTTATGGATTGTACACTTAGAGAAGGCCCTAGAATGGATCGGCTGAAACATTGCTTTAACAACAGATATAAAACAAAGTAGGGATAATTTCACATGTGCAAACAACTCTCAGAATAATGAAGACTCTTTTGATAATCGAAGAAAGCTGTAGAATTGATTATTCAAAACATTGCGGTAATAACCTGTGGCAGGTCTATGGGTGTTGTCACCCGGGGCATTAACTCATGTAGTCATCCCCCCTCCCCCTTCCTTCTAGAACTTGCTATCTCCTCAGAATATCCAGAATTTTGTTTTATCTTTTCGTACTATTCATTATTCTTATTGTTTCTGACTAGCTTCTTACCTTCATCCTAACTTTCAATTGCCACAGAATTATGGCCCAATTCAAAGTTGCGATAAAAAGTAACTGAAAGTTAGGATGTTGGTAAAAAGCTCGTCAAAATTGTTGCAATACTTCATCCAAAAATACATTTTCCAAAAAAATCCAAAATATCATTGTATTCATTATTCATCATGATTCTTCTATGTTATTGAATGTGATGGCATAAGCCTACATTTGCTGACAATTCTATTCATCATCCTGTCATGGGCATAGACAAAATGGTTTGGAAAAAAAAAAAATTCTTGAATACATAGGTACATATAAAAGGCAAAATGCATGAACAAACTAAACCCAGCAACAGTGTTTAAACCAGTTTGTTGTGGTTGGGATTAATAAGCTAGGCTTGGTAAATAAAATTAGAGTATAAATTTATACTTAAATCATTAAAATGTTGAATTTTTTTTTTACACATCATCATGGTGTGACTTATATATAGCCAAATGGTTTCACAGAAAATTACTACTAATTAGTGAGTTTATCAGGACTAGATGCCTCATAATTCTGGCCTTGGGCTAAAACTAAGCTGAGTTACTAAACGAAATTTGTTAGTTTTTTATTTCAAATAAATATTTTGTATATGTTGCATGATTTAATATACATTGATTGCGTAAAAGAGGAAATTATTTTAATTCAAATATCAAGTAAAATAAATACTGCATTATAATCAAATTGTCAAAATACATTAAATTTCATGTGTGAAGCAAAATCTAATTAAAATTTTGGTTTCTATCTGGATGTTTCTCCCCAGTGATTGGAGAAAATTTCAAAACTTTGGTTTCTGGCGTGGAAATCTTTCATGAAATACATCGAGTAATATTTCCATTTTTTTTTGTATTTCTAGTAATAGAATGAGTAATGTTGATATTATTATAAGTTGAAAAAATGATGAAAATATTTCTTATTTGAAAAGATTTCCTGTGACTTTTTGGTAATTTCCTCATCTATGTATGTAAAGATAGCTTTTCTAGATGGATATTTTTGCTTTCATGCTGAAATTTATTAGAAAAAACATTTTTTTAGGGTTTTACAAGGGAAGTTCTATTTATCATTTAACGATACTGCTAAACTGGGCGCTTATTCTCTGCCATTTTTTTTTACAGGAGTACGGTTTACATGAATTATCCTCCCTTTGGTCTGATTTTATTTTGAACGAATTCTATTTTTATTTTTTGAATTTTTTCATGTGGCTCGAGCTAATTTCAACATGGGTTCACATAAGCCATTCTTCTGTCGGTGCTTTTTCAAGTACTCATATAAAAATGTCGGAAAGTAAGTGTCCTGTGCTCTCTACAGACCTGCCAAATCTCCCGTATTTTGCATAGTTCTCACACAATATTCTTTGTCTCCCGCAGTTCCATATTTTGTTGAAACTTATCTTCTCCCCCGTTTACGTTTGAGAGAAAATTCAGGATAGTTTTGGTCCGAAAGTGTCGTTGTGAAGTACCATTTAAAATGTTCCTTCTTCCACGGTGTACCCAGCAGGTGCTGTCATTTTCGATGACCGGTCAAATCTCGGACCTGACCACTCACAAAATGTAACCGGCCATATAGGTCGCGGACGGGAAAAGTTGTTTTTTTTTTTAAAGTAATATTCTTATTTAATTTGTATTAATCAAGTAACGTAGTATTTTAATGGTAAATCCGAATGAATAATGATTATTTTGTGATTTATCTATTTCGTCGTATTCTGAAAAATTCTTGGAGAAATCATCGCAATGTACTATTCATTCATTTCGAAACTGAACTGGTTGACCCATCATGGGAGTGGCATTCATTTGCAAACTTCCACGCTGTTTCTGTTTTAAACTTGATTTGTTTTGTAAAATTGAGAAGAAAAAGGGCCTGTTTTGGTCTCGTTGGGACATTACTACCAAATAGTTTGTCCATTCCGCTAAATACCCCTAAACCTCTGGCCTTGTGCTAGAGTAGAGTAATTGTGAATAGCGAAGAAATCCCACTGAACTATCCCTTTTATAATATATATAGATTGTGATGAAATTTCCCGTGTCCGGCTAACATAAATTACTTTGTGAAGTTTCCTTTTTAGTTATTAGCAAGAATTGAAGTAAGTCGCCGCGTGAAAAATACCAAGCACCAAAACAAATAACTTCTCATTGTGAGTTTTGAATTTTTGGGTTCGTGTTATTAATTTTACTTTTTCTCATTTGTTCGTACTATCTTTGAATACTAAAGATCATAACCATATTCTGAAGTTCTAAAACGATTTCATTTTATCTCTTTTAAATAACTTTTCTGGTTGTAAAGGATTTTTTGGGTAGAACATGTGCTTTTTCTTCACTTCCTATGCGCGAATGAATGAGTTTTTAAAAAAGGATGACTAATTCCGATTCATAAAACGTCATTTTCTTCATATTCGGGAGCCTGCCGTAATGAAATGGGTACAATGTCGGTTGAATGGTCCTATTTCTAACGCTTCACACCCTCGCTCACTCGAATATAAAAACGGCGCTCAAGTATGAATTTTGTAAATTCGAAGCAATAACAATATGATTTACGTATTTACTTTAGTTATTATCTTTTGAATTCTCTTATTCCTGTTTATTTGCACGCTGTTTTTAGCCTCAAGCGGGCGAGATAATGAAACTTGACAATCAGGACCCCCCCCCATATTGGACCTTTTTAAAAATTCTTTAAAACCCTGAAAAGTTATGGTACAACTTGACGAAAGTGGTTCCGATTTGACCTCACTTGACATCTCGCGGAAAATGAGATCCGTCGAAAATTTATGAAGAAACGAAGCAGTATCAATATAGTTAATTCATTGTCAGCTGTTTTTCTTTCATGAATTCTCTTCTTTTTTTTTCAATTATCTCTCTGTTTCATTACATGCACTATCTAACATCGATTGTTCCCGGGGCGGGGTTTTGCACTCATGCCCGCTATGTGAGGTCAGTAGAATTCAATCAGGATCACCTTCGGGAAGTCGTTCCCCAGTGATTATTATTGTTTCGCCCGAATGTTTTTGTAAAGAAATGTCATTTTATGTTTTGTATTAATTCACTTGCTATTAAAAAGTCCAGCATACGAAAAAAGTTTTAATCATAAGACAAGTTTTGAATTTTATGGATGTGTTTATGTTATATTAATAGTCTATCTTCATAATGAATACTCTCTCTGTCTCACACCCCTCCTTCTACACTATCCCAAACATACTAAAAAATCCACCTCCACAACACTACCCCCTACCTTGACACACTCTGCCCTCCCCAAGTCCAACTGCTGCTGCTTTACCAAAATCCCAATACCTGCTGGTCATTCTTACATTCAGCATGAGGCCTCTAGTAGCCCTGACAACAAGACTTACCCACAATGCATAGCCGCTGGCAGTGGACTTTGGTTCCACATGGTACATTTTAATTCACACTCACACAACACGCACCACTGATGATGGGAGAAATCCCGAAACATGTATGGACTATAGATATATAAGGATTAATAAACCTTACCACCAAAAACTTCACTCCCGAGTCTGTCTCACTCTCTAAAGTACACATTATATATATATATATATATATATATATATATATATATATATATATATATATATATATGTATATATGCCTACCTTTTATCTGTATAATGACTAGTGTAACTTTTTATTTTTGTTTCTTTGTTTCACAGTCTGTATCTTCCACTACTGGAGTGCACAAATACTACACTTTAATCTTAGAGAGAAATGGAAAAGAGCAAGTCTTTGATCCTAGACCCGCTTAAATTTATAAATTGTCTCATGAGATAATGAAATATGGATGACCAAAAATGACAAAACCTGATAGCAACCAAAATTGCAAAAATATATTTTCAACATTGAAATACCATCACATTGTATATAGTATATTAGCAAGGAATCCCAGCATGGCCCCGAAAAAAGAAATCTCAAATTTAACAATATGAATGAAGAAATAATTCTAAACGGTGCATAGGAGCGTGTGCAGGATGCCTGGGTCGGCAGAAGTTATTTTATCCCTGGAAAATGTTGGGAATCTGTCTTAATTTAACAAATTTATATAAGTGAATGTTAAAATTTAGAATTTTCCAGTGACCAGATGTTACAGCTCCCCATCATTTAGTGCTTTGGCATTGGAAATCTGTATTTTCTAGTTCTCTTGCATAGGAACTTGGACTATTTAGGTCCTGCTTCTTGTGTCCATGTGCTGAACACTACAGGCAAAATCTGCTGGCCTCTAAAAATGAGAATCGAAGAGCATAAGAAGGCTGTGACCTGCGGTAACACATACATAGAAGAGGAGGGGTAGACACAAATTAAGTTCATATTATAGACGGGGGGGGGGGGATAATCATTGAATACAACATATAAAGGAAGCAGCATATATACTTTGTTCAATCAATTAGCTGATCGAACATCGATATGAACACCTTGTCATAAAGGCTATTTCTGAATAAGTAAATGAGTCACCTAATTGAGGGGAGTCAACTCAATATTTGGCATCGAAGGAATACACAAATGAAGAAATAAAGTGACTGAATTTTTCTTCATCTTAAGTCTGCCTTCTTTGTGGCTCCTTTGTTTTCCTTTCCATCTTCACTATTTCCCTCTCACCTGCCTTCTCTGTGGCCCCTTCCTTCCTCTCCCTTTTTCACCTTCAAATCTCTTTTCTTTTTAATTTTTTCTCAGTTGGAAATTCTCTGGTTATCTTTAATTTTATGTCACGTAAAATGGAAGATCACTTTCACTTGAAACAATCGCCCAAGAATAGTTATGGATGGATGGAAAGCATACAATGCACTTTAGAATCATGCTGTAGTAAATCATATTTCCTTTGTTAAATCAATTGATGACACTGTGCCAACTGATCAAAATTAAAACTAAGTACCGAAACGTACATGGCACATCAGATGGATTATTGAACACACATTTACAAGAGTTTAGTTTTCATTGAGTTTTTGCTTATAATTTGATAATGAATTTCATTTATTGGATTATATACCATTATCTAGTGTAAACAATTTATTTTTATCAATGAATTAATTTTGGCTATCTGTTTCGGTACTTTATTTTAATGCTGGACCAATCGCCTTCAATGGTGCTCATATGCATATTGTCATCATTCAAATTAACAAAGCTAATATTTTGATTTTCTCCTTGATTCTGCAGCCCATTCTACACTTTCCATCCATTGGTAATTACTTTTGATTGATTGTTTCACCAAGTCAGAGTAATCCCTGATTTTAGGCGACATGTAACAAAAGTTCTCCAATTTCTCGTTCTCTCTCTTTTGATCTTCCTTTCATTCAAATTTTGCCATTGCTTCTTTTTTTTCTCTTTCTTTTATTCAGTTTGATGTTTTTTCTTTCACTGGTGCATATTCTCTTATCAGGATCACGTATTGGTCATTGGAGCCCGCCTAGGATCAGGGGATCACTAGATATCATACCACCATGACCCTGGGGGTCACTAGATGTCACCTGTCTTAGGAACAACCTGACTGATACCTGATTGCAGGCTGAGAAACCAATATTGGATTGACGTTGATCAAAGAAAAAAGATCAATTGAATGTCTTGATTGCTTGTCTTTTATACAGGGCTGTGGAGTCAGTATACAAAACCTTTGACTCCCTCTTACGACTCCTATTTGTAATTAGACTAATTATATATTTCCTATATTGATTGAAAGCGCACAACATACAAAACATTTCATCACTTCCAGAGTGAACCAGTGGCTGGCACCGAAATAGTGAATTATGGTAACAGTTCACTAAGGCCCTAGAAATCGATTATTTTTTTTTTTTTTTTTTTTTGAGGAAAAGATTACATAAAGAACACTATAGTAGAAGGCAAAAAATATTATTGTCAGTAGGCATTAATCAAACCAGCGTTAAAACATACTTTTTCATCATCATCATCTTCTACAATAAACAGACGTAATATTTCCAATCTGTTGTGATTGTAAAGAGTCCAAAAACAGCCAACTTGGTCGACATTCAGTGATTGGGCAGGAAAAATATGATGTTTTCATAATTTTTAGCATTTAATCATGAATTTTCAAGATAGTTACTGAGCCTTCATACATTTATGTGCTCCGTGTGTATGCCAATGATGATCATCTTTTTTATAATCCTTAATCCAAAAGAAGTCCAACCAGGTATTTTATGGCTAATGTTATTCAGCATGGGGCCCTTGGTTGTCGAAAGGAAACATGTCAAAATTGGCTAGCTGTCGATGTGCTGAAGTCCGTGTGTAATGTTTTGAAAAGAACTTGAAATCAGCCTTCAATGTAAATTTAAACACCTCCTGGAAAAAAAAATAGGTTCATCGAATTAGTATCTTTGAAATGAAAATTTTAACGCATTTTGTAAAAACTGGCATTCAGTCCAAATCTGACTCTGGTTACTCAATGATGGACCCCCACCCCGACTCCACAATTCTGACTCCACAGCCCTGGATTTATGAAGAGGTTTATGTCAGTGGTTCTTAACCTTTTTTCAAGGCTCGAACCCGTTTGAGATTTATTCATGTTGATGTTTTTTCTTTCACTGGTACTTATTCTCATACCCGGATCACATATTGGTCATTGCACCCTTCAATTTTTATTTTTTACCAGAAAATTGAATTTGATAAATTAAAAAATGGCAAAGTTGATCAAAAAGCACATGAATTGTAAATTGTTGAAATTTATCAGATGTCAAAATTAAATCTTTATCAAGATATCACTAATATTACTAATGAAACAAGAACAAAAAGTTGTTCACATCAGAAAAGGAAGAGCAAAAGTTGTATGCATCAACAATAAAACAAAAAAAAGTTTGTTTGTCACTCTCTTCTTACATTACCCAAAATTACTTTGCATACCATTTGTGTGTGCAAGCATCCCAAGTTAAGAACCACTGGTCTATAACAAATAGTTATTCTCACTTTTATACTGGTCTTGAATTAATGTACAAATCAGTAAATTCAAAATTTATTTTAAAACTTCTTCTTACTCATGGTTTAAGATTTATCCAACTGAAATTTGTTTAAAAGTTCACAGAGAAGATCTGTGTATTTTGCATTTGTTGTTTGTTGTATTGGGTTGGCAAAAATATGTATTACTTTTACTGCGTAAAATTTCTTTGACCTTACTGAACAAGATATTGGGTGGTGCAAATCATAGTCTGAAAGACACAGTCCAAAATGCTATAACTCTGTGCATTCTTGGAAGATTGAAATTTCTAAAGGTTAAAATCTCAAAAATCACAATCCTGAAAAATCAAAATCCCATGAAATTCCGAAAGGTGAAATCTCTAAAACCATAATTTACACCTGTAATATACTTTCACATATGGCGGATTTTCTTTGAAATTTGACCTTTTGGGATTGTTTCCAGCATTTCAGCCTCCAGGAATTCTGATCTTTCGGGATTTCAACAATCAGGGTATGATATTCAGGGCTGGGTCTTTCAGGGTTATGACTCTAACCTATATTAGGTTACATAAAAAGTTGTTCAATTTATTAAGTACAAACATAACAATTTTAAAAATATTCTAAATATTGACTATTTTGAAAAACATTTATTCTTCTTGTTGCTGTATCTTCTGCTATCTTTCAGGCGTTCATTATTCCATTTGTCAGAAATTTTTATCTTTCTCAGAAAAAAAGAATTGCTTGAGGTGCCTTCTGCAGTCTTCCATGGAATCGAAATTTTTTTTTTGATAAGAGAATTCTGCAAAGGCTGAAATAAATTGTAATCAAAAGTTATTATAGTTTGAGAATACAGTAGTAAGAACAAAAAACAGACATACTTTTTTGGAAAACCCAAGATATTGAATATTTGTACACTGAATGTTTTCGGCTTTCAAGTTGGTTTTTATTTTTCAAGTTTTATCTCTGTGTTTTTTCTTGATGAAAACATTCACATTATTTTTTTAATTATCCAATTAATTTTATTATTGATTATATATTACTTGTAAAATTGTATTTTCCAACTGATTGTTTATATCACTGTGAGTTTTTTAAATTTACATAAAATTTACTTATTAGTTTTCCACTGGATATTTACGTCTGTATTCATTTATCTTTTTGCCTGTCAGATTGTCTGTTTTTTTTATCCACTCAATATTTCCAAAAGTTGACAGTTTTGATTTAAGGTTTTTTTATTCAAAAGGTGTTTTTAACCCTCAGAATTTCTCTAAGTAGGGTTTAATAATTTAGCAATGTGGCCAAAAAAGCGATCCACATGTCTCTTTTGTTCTGTGTTGCATCATTTGATCGCATGTCTATGAAAAGATATTAATTTGTACAAATCGGTGCATAAATAAAGGAAAAATATAGTAAAAGTAATGAATAGTAATGAAAATTCAGTATACTGGATAAATCATTTCTTGTTATAATATTTCATACTCTTTGATTCATGAACTTCAGACGAATCATCAATGATTGCCTCAAAAGTTGAAAAAAAAATTTGCACACTCCAAATCTTTGGTTGCTTACAGGCTTTTTGGTCCCATACAGGTAATGAAAAATTTGTAGGCACACTGATCTTCAGCCATCAACATATTTCTATAATTAAGAGTACAAATTGAAAGCTGCATATCGCCTGTGATTCTCAACTGCTTCTTCTTGCTTCTTGAGTAATAAACCTCTCCCTGAGTTTGATTTGTGGGACATATAAACAACTTGGGCCTATTTCTTTCATTTCTTTTTGTCAGGCAACAGGTGGATATCACAAATGCGTATTTGATATCCAAGACGTGAGAAAAGAAAAGCGGTAAAAACAATGAAGGATATATTCTGGCAAAAATCATTAAAAAATGATAGTCTCTTGTTGAGATATTGTGCAGTCTACTGGCAATTGTGGATATCAAGAAATGCTTTGAATCTTTTTATGCTGGCCTTAGAATTGATTAAAAAAAGCTTGAGTTCTTGAATGTCTTATGAATTTATTGATTATTTATTGATTTTTTACAAATTGTTTCCTTCCAGACAGCTACTTTGATACCCGCATTCTCCTACAACGGTAAGTAAAAGATGATAGAAAAACAGTCACTATATATTTGTTTGCTAATTTGAAACATGGTAGCTGAAAGTTGTAGTTTTGAATCTAGTCATCAAGTATCCATTTACCATTTGCAGAAGAAGCAGCTTATTGTGATCGCTTTGGGACGGGGTCTTTTAGATAATGGTTACCAGCTGACAGAATTAAGGAAAGGATAGAAAAATTGGAACTATTTATATTCATTGTGATATATAATTCTACAGCATAAAAAATTTATATGAAGTTTGATAATCAAAATGATAAATTTTCATTTCATTTAGGAATGCTTGGGACTAACTGATTTTGATAACAATAACTGTTTATGTATAACTAATAACATTATCCATGATTATAAGTAATGGCTCCCCCTGTAATTACGAATTAGAGACATGGTAGCCTTATGCAATAGTTGAATAACTGTAGCCATCAAAGATGATGAAGGTTTCTATCCTTTTTCATACATTTGTATGTTTGTTTATGCATTCCTGGCCATACCATTTTGTCTACAGACTTAAAAACTGGCATCAGTACTCCACAAAACATCTAGAATCTCCAAAATCTAGATGTTTTAAGATGTTTTTCAATGGAAAACACCTGTGATGTCATAAATAGAATTTATTCTAACCATATTTATTCTTCATTGGAATGTTTTTTATGACTTGGAATTTTGAAGCTGCAATTGTTCAATCACTGATTGGAATAGTGAGTTCTGAATTCTCTCATTTCTTGCAAGTTGTCTGCTATGACAATTGGAATCTTTTAACTGTGTCATAAGATTTGGAACAAGGTTATAAGATAGAATAGAGTAGGGCAGAAGTGATAAGGAGCAACATTAGAATGCACAGATACTACCCTTTGATCCTACATAAAGTGCTGGGGATCAACACTTTGACCCTTTGTGGAACTCACATATACTATGACTAATCTGTAAATATATACATCTTTGATGGGCACCATGCTATTTATAATGAATTCTATGGATACATAAGGAAGGTTAAAGAACAGATCAGCCAAAGGATAGTGAAAAAAAAGCAAAGATGATGGGAATATTAGTACAAAGAATTATATTGGCTTTTCTATACTGAATTCATCTGTTCATTTTCTTTACAGGCCATCTCCTCCTCAAAAGTACTCTTAAATCTGGAACTACTCGTCAAGAGCATACTATTATAATATTGACAGGTAAATATTATATTATTGGTTGTTTTTTACAAGTCCTGTCTGGAAAGTATTCAGCCATTTAATATCAAGGAAAAATAGCTTACCTTGAGCAATGGCAATTTGGTGTTCTTGGTTCCCTATACACTTATAACAGCATCCTTTCCAATGTTCAAAACAGTCTGCAAAGTTTTATTTTGGGCAAGCCATCAGCCGGTAGGTTTCTTTCCAGATAGACTTCTTATGATATAAGCAAAAGTACAATGTTAAAGTCTGTTACTAAAACTTATTTGTTCAGGTTTTAAGTTGGTCTGACTGGCATAATTGCAAGCTACTGAATGAACAATTATATCTGAACTCATTTATGTTCCTCTGGTGCTTCCTATAACAAGATACTTAGTGAACTAGTCTTATTGACCATTAATTGTTCGCTGGGTGACCCACTATTGTGGCATTGTGCCACACAAAGGTAAGCTTTGATAAAAGTGTAAACTTGTTTGGAGATCAGTGCAGTCGGCTATTAATAAGTAGTGGGTTTAATTTTCCATAGGTACCCCACTATTGTGTCCTTGTGCCAGACTAATTAGAAATTCTTTCGTAAAGGATACATTCTGTGGAGCAGTGATTCTTAAAATGAGTGTTACTCCCGATTTGGGGATGTTTGATCACTAAATGCGGGCTAGTAGGTGGCGTTTGAAAATAAGGGGAATTGAGGGGGGGGCTGAGACAAAGAAAACAAATCAATATCCCCTATGCATGTAGTCAGACTACACCCATTAATTCACCTCATATTGATTGATCAAGTTCTTCTGTACAATTATGCTTTTTGGTTATAGAATGAATGCTTAAATCAAAGAAAAAACTTATTGAAATTTTATCCTCAATGTATCATTTTTGACTGACTTTACTGTAGGGAGTATTGATGAAATTTATGCTCCACAAGGGGGCAGTCGTCCAAAAAAGTAATAATCAGTTGTAGATGGATAATTAACAAGCTAGTCTTGCAGCTTTTAAACTGAGGTTGAATTCTCACTTAGATCCCAACTATTGTGGTTTAGGATGTCTCACTTTCTTCTAACATAAATACTGATATTTTGTAGATACCTATACTTCATAGAAACCAATTACACTTCACTATATTTATCAGCAAGGCAGACTTAGCTTAGTTTGCCACAAGGCCATGATAGTGGGGCAACCCAATGAGGACTGAACAGTGAACTGCGAGATGAACTCTATTCTAGCTGTTGCTAAATACCTCTGCCAACTTAATTGGACAGTTATATGCTCTCTTATGTTTGTCTGTCTGCTTTTTTGTCTCTTTGATCATACAATATCTGTAAGAGTTGTCAATGAATTTCAATGCCATTTTGTGAAAAGATGGGCTATGGGTCTAGGAACAATGGATTTGATTCAAGGGAGGATTTGGGGGGGATTGTGATTTTGTGAATTTTGCTAGATAGAACAACATTCGAGCTTTTTGGATGATGTCATCCGTAACATCATTATAACGGAAGGATTTTGTTAGGAGTACAATAACAGTGTTATCAGTGATGATGTAATAACTAAATGTATTGGATAATTATTGCATTATTAACACTTTTATTAATCCCCAGGTTAAAACAACCAGTACTGTATCTATACTGACAAACCTTTGACAGAGTATTTGAAAATATATGAATCTAATGAATAATGATTGCAAGTTTTTATCAGAGCATAGTCTGAGATCTCTAATGATATTATTCAATTTTTAGTGACAGTGACATTGCCTGAGGGATACGTTCTCCTCGTGTCTTTTAGTCATTGAAATTCCAGATTTCATTATTTTCATTTTAAAAAATGTCACTTTTCTTTTTTTTTTTTTTTTCTTAATGTAGTCACTAATATTTTTCATCATTTCTCATGAAAAATATGTAATGGACACTAAAAAGTATTTCCTATTTTTTTTCATAGTCAAGAGGTTTTATCCTGTTGGAGTTTCAACTCGGACACCTACCAATACTGAGTCATGTATATGTATACACATCAGAATGTGTGTATATATATGTCTGTGGAAAGAGTTCCTGTGGTCATCAGACCAGTGGAAACGAGAATATCTTAGTTTTATATATGAAGCTCTTATACTAAATGATACTCACATGAGATCTGTTTCTCAATCTTTCGATTTATTACTGCTGTGTGTGTATATATATATATATATATATATATATATATATGTATATATGTAACACTGAATTGGTGGCATTGCCTATTTGGCAAAATTTTAACATTTATTTCATAAAAAGTAAATATATAGTTTTGATTTCATCAAAGTTTATTTAATCAAAACTAAGATATAAAACAACTATTCTTTATTATCAAAAGTTTATCAAATCTCTTTTTTTACTAGAAAAAAAGTTAATACCTAGTTTTAAGTTTCCTTTTTTACAAAAAATAAATGAGTACAGATTTTTATTGGATCAAAAGTTTATTTAATCAAAACTAAGATATAAAACAACTATCTAATAATCAAAAGTTAAGGTTATCAAACTTTTTTACAAAAAATTAGTAAATTTTGCCAATTAGGTAATTTCACCTTCGATGTTACATACAGCACCCTTATAATTTCAAAGCTTAGCTTATTCTATCAGAGGGCCATAATAATAGGATATCCAGTTAGGATTGAACTTAGTATAGTAATAATGATCTGTTGTACTAGTTTGCTAACCATTGCCCTATGGTGAGGTACCCTTATAATTGCTAAGCTCAGCTCAGTGCAACAAGTGAATTTTGAACAAAAAATAGCGTTATGTAAAGTAAGGGATCAATTCAGCATAAAATTAATCAGTAAATTGAACACCCCTCTAAAACCCTATTTGTTTACTTACTAACAGAAAAATTTTTAAAAGTGTTCAATTTTCTATTGAAGGTAGGTTTTCCTTAAACTAAATATGTTTTCGAAAAATCACCTATTGTAAGAAAAAAAGCAAGTAATTTTTTGTGCTTTCAATTCAGTCGTATAAAAGAGTTGATTATTAGATGAAAAATACAAAAAAAAGGTAGTTCTTTTTAAAAAGTTTTAAAAGTTACTTATCTCCAGATAAGTGCAGATTCTGTACATTCTTATTGTCTAGAAAGGATGAAAATGATTCTGAAAAAGATCCTTATAGATAATCAATATTTGATTTAGAGACTAAACAGGTCTTGCTAGTCATTCAATAGAAACCATCACCCGACCATGTTTTTTGGCAGCTTGTTGGGGGTGATCAATTAGAAAAAAGTTATTTCTCTTAACTCTAAAGAAATGTCTTGATTTTTCAAAGATAGAGTGCGAGTTTTGTTGGGCTCAAACTAAGGGACCAATTTAGCATAAACTTAGATTGCAAATTCAATCCCTGCTAAAATCTACTAATGGGGGTTTGAAAAGAGAAAAAGAAAACTTTTTTCGTAGACATAATAAGAAGCAAATGTTCAAAATTTTAGCCCTCCAGCTCCATTGGTGTGGCCTGTACATACAATACATGTATGGATAGCCTGCCAGAACAACTCAAAAAATGACTTTTTATGATGGTTTGTGAAGTATAGTTTTATGATAAAATGATGTTAAATCGCAAAATATTTCAGTTCCATTCAGGTAAAGATGGAATCTTCCCCAGAAAATGAGATTCAAGTTTTGCAAAATGAGAATAAAACACTCAGAGGAAAAATAAGAGGATATCAGAGATTGGGTAAGTATATATATTTTAGAAAGCTTACAGCTCTAAACACCAAACATTAAAAAACTTTTTCTAAAGATTTTTTTTGTGTCACTTCAGTCACTTATTTCCCAATATCTGTCAATGCAATTTATGTAACTTTCTTCTGTGTTTTTTTTCCCTTTTTCTCATATACTTTTTTTATTATGGTACAATGTATAAATTATCTCTTGTTATAATCCTCAGTTGTTTACCATGTAACTATTTTGGGATTTTAAAAACTTAAGTTATATTAACATGACACCCCAGCAGTGTTGATCAAATACCACCTCCCTTTCTTATTACATGGTTTACGTCATACATGTTGTTTATCATTTTATATAAGGTATTGTGTGCATTTTGTATTGATATCATTTTGTACTACATATTTATTTTTTGAAACCAGGCTTATTTACATAGGTTACCCAAAAAACATTTTCAATGATGAAAGATCAGTAAGAATAATAACAGACATGACTTACTGTTCATGTCATTTCAATTGAATATATATATATATATATATATATATATAATAACTGAATAATTGCGTCATCCACAGACAGCTGTTTTGTTGTATAACAACTCTTCAGTGTGGCTATTACTATCCATTATCCCATCCAGTACCATGAGGTAGGATCAAAACCTTCGCTTCAGATCCAGAGGCTGGCATTTTACCTCTGCCCTACACAGAACTGGATGGTCAGTAAGATTGAATTTAAGCGATATATTCACTCACGCCTAATTCCCCATCCACCAGGGTGCTCTATTCCTAAGTTGTAAGAGCATTGCGTAAGCTTATAATTAACAAGTTACCTCACTTAAGAGTGCTCAACCCTGAATTAGGATTTTCTTTGTCTTTCTTATGTCACCTTTTAAGTGAATTATGTTTTTCATCCACGGATATTTTAGCTGCAACTCTTCTACCAGTGAAGAATAAAACATCTTTTACATTGGTATATTAAGTTGGGGTTATATAAATCAATTGTACAGCACAATTATCCTTTTTTGACTATAAGCTTCCAACTTTCATATAGTGAGGGGTATTATTGTATTGTAAGTACCCCCCATAAAGTGATCCTCCATTTTGTGGCCAGAGCATTCTATACTTCAAACTAGATGAGAGCAACTTGGAAAGGAAAAAACTAGATGAGAGCAACTTGGAAAGGAAAAAACATTCTTGTGGGTAATCCATATTGGATGAACAAAGAGAAATTTGTAGTGAAGATAAAAGATTAAAAGGCCTGAACATTCGGGTTTTGAGTCAAAAACTTTCTTGTGGAACATTTCAATATTTATATTTCCAACATGATAGAACTGCTGACCAGCTGTAGTGGGTAGCAAAGAGTGAAAGAAGTGAAAGTCTGAAGTTAACCAGTCTGAATATGCTGCATGTGGAAGAACTTCCTATCCCAGCTCTTTGTTTGCTGCGTCAAATTTGCAAATTAGGGAGAGGCAATATTATGCCGTAAAATGACCAGTTCTCTCCTAGGCTAAATAAAATGTCTTCTATTCCAATATGGCAATCAAACAAGCTAATTGCTCACTGTAGCATTTTGCTATTCCAGTACCCTCCTCAGTGAATATTTATTATATGAATGTTCACCCCAGTAGTATTGGTTGACTCATACTGGGGATAAAGTGACAGCAGGTCATTTGTCTATTTCAGAATCCTCTGCAGTATTCATTATATGCTTTTGTCTATTTCAATGTATTTGTTAACTTTTTTTTGCTCTTTAGGCCAGTTGTTCCAGGAAGTAAAAGAGAAAAACAGATATCTCGAAATGGAATGCAAAAAAAAAGACATGGTCTCAGTTGCCACAGAAACTAGCCTTAGTCCCATGGATTTCCCCGGTGATATTGTTGCAATGGAGAACACTGACCCACGGATTGGTAATCAACATTGTAATGACATCACTGAACTTCAGGTAAATTCAAAATCTTAAATTATTCCTCCCACTGAGACAAAAACTATTCATCAAACTTAATTATTATTCATTCGTTATTTTTTTTTCCTATGAACAATAAAACAAATTTTTTGCATAGCGAAGCTAAGCTCAGTTGATGTCAGTTAAATTTTGTAGGAGTCAGAGTTCTAGAAAACCTGATTGTTCAATTTTCAATGACGATTCCATTGGTGGTGGTGTATGCTCTTTAGAGCTGTTAAAAATGAGATATATTTTATTTTATTTAGCAAATGCTATTATTTTGGTTCAGCAAATACTATAAATTTTGGTTCAGCAAACACTATAAATTTTGGTTCAGCAAACACTATAAATTTTGGTTCAGCAAACGCTATAAATTTTGGTTCAGCAAACACTATAAATTTTGGTTCAGCAAACGCTATAAATTTTGGTTCAGCAAACACTATAAATTTTGGTTCAGCAAACACTATAAATTTTGGTTCAGCAAACACTATAAATTTTGGTTCAGCAAACACTATAAATTTTGGTTCAGCAAACACTATAAATTTTGGTTCAGCAAACACTATAAATTTTGGTTCAGCAAACGCTATAAATTTTGGTTCAGCAAACGCTATAAATTTTGCTTCAGCAAACGCTATAAATTTTGGTTCAGCAAACGCTATAAATTTTGGTTCAGCAAACACTATAAATTTTGGTTCAGCAAACGCTATAAATTTTGGTTCAGCAAACGCTATAAATTTTGCTTCAGCAAACGCTATAAATTTTGGTTCAGCAAACGCTATAAATTTTGGTTCAGCAAACGCTATAAATTTTGGTTCAGCAAACACTATAAATTTTGGTTCAGCAAACGCTATAAATTTTGGTTCAGCAAACGCTATAAATTTTGCTTCAGCAAACGCTATAAAT
This sequence comes from Thysanoteuthis rhombus, assembly GCA_963457665.1. NCBI lineage: Eukaryota > Metazoa > Mollusca > Cephalopoda > Oegopsida > Thysanoteuthidae > Thysanoteuthis > Thysanoteuthis major. Next base: position 12,512,222 of record OY735241.1, on the reverse strand, counting down.
TTTGGTTCAGCAAACGCTATAAATTTTGGTTCAGCAAACACTATAAATTTTGGTTCAGCAAACGCTATAAATTTTGGTTCAGCAAACGCTATAAATTTTGCTTCAGCAAACGCTATAAATTTTGGTTCAGCAAACGCTATAAATTTTGGTTCAGCAAACGCTATAAATTTTGGTTCAGCAAACACTATAAATTTTGGTTCAGCAAACGCTATAAATTTTGGTTCAGCAAACACTATAAATTTTGGTTCAGCAAACACTATAAATTTTGGTTCAGCAAACACTATAAATTTTGGTTCAGCAAACACTATAAATTTTGGTTCAGCAAACACTATAAATTTTGGTTCAGCAAACACTATAAATTTTGGTTCAGCAAACACTATAAATTTTGGTTCAGCAAACGCTATAAATTTTGGTTCAGCAAACGCTATAAATTTTGCTTCAGCAAACGCTATAAATTTTGGTTCAGCAAACACTATAAATTTTGGTTCAGCAAACACTATAAATTTTGGTTCAGCAAACACTATAAATTTTGGTTCAGCAAACACTATTTATCTTATTGCAGCAAACACTATTTTGGTTCAGCAATGACTATTTATTTTCTCATAGATAAATAATTCTTTATTAGCTTAGTTTTGTGATATTTTCTGGAACATCTTTCATATTTATCCCTTTCTCCAAACTTCTGTACTCATTTTAGATTTTTACATGACTTCCAAGTGTTTATTGTAGATTTGTAGCTGTATAGAATCTCCTGTTTACCTCGATATTTATCAAGTCTGTTCTTGAAAGATTTCACATCTTTTGAAGGTACTATTTCATTTGGTAGACTTTTCCATATCCACCTTATGCAGACATTGAAACTATAATTTTGTATATCCAACCTGGTTCTTTGTAGGTATATTGTTTGGTTGTACCATCTTGCTCCCCTTGTTTCCTGATCTTTGTATGTTCTTCCTATTTTTTGATGAAGCTACCGACCTTTCTGTTATAGATTCCATTCATGATCTTACATACTTCTATTGTGTCTCTAAGAGTTCATAGGTTCATTTCACACTGATGCTCTTCATGAGTTAGATTTGCCATTTTAAATACTTGCCTTGTTGCTTTTCTTTGAACTCCTATTAATTATTATTGTGGAATATATTTATCACAGTTTGATTTTCCTCATCATATAAGAGTCAATGTGCCATAAAACTACTGTCAGGATCAGCACCAATTATCTTAGCCACCGGGCAGACTATTTTCCATTCTCTGGTCTTAGTTTGAATGTTTTTTAATATCTAATAATGGACAGGAACTAAATAATTTCAGTGAATCCCTGTAATTGAACTTTCATTATTGTTTTAACTATGAATTCTAGTTTTTGGATCAGCAAACTCATTTTTCTCCTTTATTGTGAAAAATGTGTCACCTGATGATGGGTGGAGAGAAGGTTAACTAAAATGTAACGGAAAACAGTAATCCTTTATTGTGTCACCTGATGAAGGGTGGAGAACAGGTTAACTAAAATGTTAGAGAAAACTAATCCTTTATTGTAAAAAATGTTTATTGTATTTTGATTTTTCATCTCTCGAAATTTTTTCAGAAATCCCACGAAACAGTATTGATCACAAACACTCCACTGAAGGCTGTTGGCGCCAGTATGGAATCTTCAATTGATCAATTAAATAATGTTAGTAATTTGATTCTTACAGTGAGTGCAAAAAGTATCCATTTCAAAATTAACAGAATTTGAAACAAATATTTCTGATTTTTGTACGTAATTTTGCAATGCTCGTTTGTGTTCCAATATTTTTCTTATTTTTTAATCATTGGTACAAATTCTGTCAATTTTGAAGCTGTATAAATTCAAAGTCAAGGCTCAAATTTGTTTACTTTTAAATCAGCGGCAGACATCAATATACAATGTTTGATGATTAACAGTTATTTGATAAATCAGCAAATGAAACTTTTATGTACAAGTGTTATTTTTTTGTTGCAATTTTCCTGCCCAATTTTTTCTCATCATTCATAAGAGTTAAGATTTTTTTTTTGTTTTTTTTTTTTATCGTACTCAGGAATTTAAAATTTCTTCCAATTTTTGGTGCTTTCAATCAATTAAAGACCCTCTATAACCACCCAGAATTTTGTTAGTTTTTTGAAGAAAAGACTTTTTCAGGTTTTACAATTTACAATATAACTATAATGCTATAGGTGGCTAAAATAGTTTTTCTAAAAATGATTAAATTTCCTGATGGTTTTTGAATCTAATGGATTGGAAGCATCTAAAATTGAGACAAAAAAATTTAGGGGGGGATGCGTATGTACAAAAAGACAAATCTTTAATTCCTGTTTTTTTGTTCATTTTGACAAAAATTTGGGCTTTTTTTTTTTTTTTTTTTTAAGCAAAGCTATTAGAAAAACTTATAAAAATTTTTAAATTTTGTTACTATCATTTGCATAACAAAATGGCTGCCTGGCTAACTATGCTGAAGAAATGTCATTCAGCACAAAGTCCGAGAGCTAATGAACTGCGCTTCTTGATGTCATTACAAAAATTATAATAATGTAACTGAAGAGGATGTGTGTAAATGAAAATAATAATAAATAATTAAAAAAAAAGAACGTTAGATTTGAAAACTGAAGGTGAGAAACTTTTTTTCTTAACACTGGCATAAGTTTTAAATATATATATTCCCACATAAAAATAAATGTGCATACAATATAAACTTGGTACTATGAGAATTTGCAATGGAAAATTTTAGCCTTACACATAAATTTTTAAATTTTTCCACTGAAGACAGGCAATGTTTTGATTTACAACCACTGTCAGCAACAAAATTTTTTTAAAGTGATTGATGACAGTCCATTCATAAATATGAGTTGTTCATAAGTCAGGGACTATCTGTATTACAATAATTTGAATATCTTCAACTCCTGGTCTGCTAACTTACTTTATTAGAAAATAAGAGGAATAAGCAAATTATGATATAAATTCTATAAATAGGAAGTGATTTAAAATCGAGCTTAAAGACTGCTGAAGTCAATCTTTAAGTGGGTTCAATTGATTTACCATATATTTTGCTGGATAACATAATACTTGAAGCATTCAAAAAATATCACCCAGAATGGGGTTGTCCTACAGGCCAGATTCAAAATAGTGACAAAACATTGAGCTAAAACCATGAAATTTAGACTGAAATTGGAGGTCTCATTTTATCTGGGGGTCATCTCATCAGACTAAATGTATGATACCTTTATTCTGATCTATAAACAGTAAAATATGTTTTTTTTTTCTTTAGACTGGCCAGAAGGATTCACTCAGACAAAGTTTCTTCTCATCAAAACTACAGGTAAAATTCATTGTAAAATCTGATTAATCTTTCAAGCAGCTTATTTTACAGAAGAAGCGTTCTCAAACTAGGGTCTACCTTCCTCAAAAGGTATGCATTAGAAATTTGGAGGTACACAAAGTTTGTAAAAATACTGTAATTTTGAAGTAATCACAACAAACTAAACACAACTATTGTGTCTTGTAAACCTGACATACATTTACAACTCCGCTTATATCAGACATCTCTGGTTTACATGATATATGCACTTGTTTGACTTGAGGTACTGTTTTGTTTTTTTCTTCATATAAACCTATTTCATGAAAGATCGTCAACTGAATATGATATCTGGGTGTCTCCATCTGCTGAAACTGTACCTGGAATTGAATTACTTGTTAGAAAAAGCCAGCACATCCATGTCATTATAAAATTTAACATTAAATTAGATGAAATTACTTACAAATGTTAAATATCTATATCTTCTATGATATCCATTTTTTTTACACTTCATTCTCCACAAGGTATGCCAATAGTGCTGGACAGGATCAAAGGGTATGCTGAAAGAAAATAGTTTGAGAACCCATTCTGGAATTTCCGCGTTTGCCTGTAGATATATCTTTTTACAAGCAGCTTAGTCTAAGTTGAAGTGTTTATCCTGAGTACTCCTACCTATATTTTTAATTTATCTTACCAACAGGAATATCTTGAATTGTGTGATTTCAGTTTGTACAGCTTTTGAATCAATACGATTATGGTATTGCTGTACAAAACAATGCAACTAAGAATAAGCTGAAAAAAATTGAATTTTAGTAAAAGCTTGAAAACTGTATTTCCAAACAGAACACAAATTTTGGAAAAAACTAACCACACTAACCAAGGTATACCAGTACTGTTACCTTATTTTAACTTTGAATTATCTATTTCTGGTAACTTTTTTTTCACTTTTCTTTGGGATCACCGCTCAACAAAAGTTGAGAGGGGTAACTTATCCATTGATCACCCCAAATATGGCATACTGCCAAAAGACTTTGGTGACACAACAGTTTCTATTGAGTGACTAACCAGACTTGTTTTTGTTTTTTTTCTTCCTCAGGCATTCAATTTATCTACATTGACTGAAAATACAAAAAATCCTGAAGAAACAAATTTACTCTTGCGAAAAAAACTTGAAGATGCTTTATACTTGGTCGAAGAATTCGAACGCAAACGATCTAATGATAAGGTGAGTCTAGATTTTGTATTGTATATTCAATAATTCAGTTGAAAAAGCCCACGTCAATTATACAGGTGAAAAAGCCTGTGTCAATTCCATTGGACATTCTCAGATATTCACAGGGGGAGGAAAGAAGGGGAAGCCATGAATACGTATATATCCCAATTTGAAATTGTACTTGAAAATTAGCCAAACTTCTTAGATAGTCATGATTACTATTAAGGGGTTGAAAACCTCCGTTAAAAACGAATCATATCCCTATTTACATTGAATCCACAAAAAAATGAAACTATATAAATTATCTTTCATTTTTAGCATTATTGTCTACAATTACAAAAAATATATTCAATGCGTAACTATCGTTTTATATATATATATATATATATATATATATATATATAATTATAAATTGAGTTATATCATATTGAAACTCTATTTGAGATGATCTCTTATTATTACGTGGTGTATGTATCATTTGCCTAAATTTCCTCAAACTTTTAGGGTAGCATCTTTAGAAAATGTCTACCTTTTAATTATCTGAACCTCCAAAGTTTCAGCTGTTGTTCTCTTTCCAGAAACTGGTGAAAATCCTGAATGAAGAAGCGAAAAAAGCAAAAGATGAAGTGAGGATGGTCGAAGACAGATGCAAGGATCTTAAGTAACTATTATTTGCTTAACCCTTTTCAAGACTAAACTATTAAGGTGCTGAATTGTATGGGTACGAGTCTTGGCCATTGCATGGAGCTAATAAGGCTAGTATGGATGTGTTGGTCCTGCTGACCCAATTTCAAACTTTACCTTGTGTCACATTCCGTCCTCCTAGGAAGCTGGATGATTCTGTTTGAGCAAGTTTGTCAAAGTGTGTGGTCTCTCAAGGTGAAGATTGTCAAGAACGTGTACTGATTGATTTAAATCTGAAATAAATGGCAGAGTCATTAACAAAGGAATCTTTTTCTTTTCTTGAATGGCAGCCTACTAACTCAATTCATATAAAGACTTTTTTGTTAAATTTTTACTAATGAATTTCCTATTTAAGGCATGAAAAAGACATGATGCTGATGAAGATTGCAAGGCTTGAACATGAACGCGATAATCTCCCTACAAATTCTGGTCCTATCACCACAGTAGCTGCGGAAGCAGAAGGAGCTGAAGATTGGGTGCATCTTCACCAGGAATCATTACCTGTGAGTCATATCAGAGCTTGTTAGCAGCATGGATTTATGTCACTCTTCTCACACTCCATTTGGTATTGGAATTTATTATAAATGAAATGATTTTAGATTGTTCCTATCCCAGAGGATATCTCGTTTTAGTTGAGTATAAAAAGTCATATACTCTGGTTTTGTGGAAAAGGCAGACAAGCAACACCCTGGACAAGTTGACTAAGAATAATTCACTGATATGAGATATCATCTGGCATGGACTAGAACAATCTATCACCATGGATCAAATAGACAGTTTTGTACCAAAATTCCCAGAAGGTTACTGACTACGACAGACACCAGAGAAGGCTGAATGGCATTATGGCTAAAATGTTGTGACTACATCAACCAAGATGATGGCTCTAGTCAAAGTGAGTCAGTGTATAATAATGCCTTTTACAAGTCTAAAATGGTGACTATTGTCTATAGTCTTAAGAAAAATCATAAACGTCAGAGTTTTTTTTTCTTTTAGTCATTTTTCTTGTTTTCATTTCACACTCTGCAATCTGCAACCTTCTTTATCTGAAGAGGCCCCAGAATGGATCAACATATACATTGTGTAAATTGTGTAAACAATATTGTCTGGAAAAATCTTTAAATTGTTTAATATTCAGATTTGATTCTGATTTACTTTATTTTTGATGATCACAAAATTTTAATCATCATGTATGATAAGGTTGGTCTATTTTCTTAGTCTATATTTCCATAGGTTCATAACATTTCAGCCATGTATCATCCAGCCTTCGTTGGATGTTCCTGGTCTTAGAATGTGGAATCACTTCCCAGATCACACGCCTGATTGGACTGGATTCATCTCATCCATTTCTGTATCTACGTTCCTACATATTGGGATTGTGTTTTGGTGTCAAATTTCGAGTTCATTTCTTCACATTGGATGACCAATTAAAATCTAACTGGTCATCCAATGTAAAGAAAGCAACGTAGGAACATACATACAAAATGAAATTTTTTAAAAAGGACTGTGTTCGCATGAACAAAGTATTGAATAAATGAAGAAAATAGTCTGACCATTTCATACAAAATGATTAATACATCCCGTCTAACAAAATTCAGACAGGAATTGATTGAGAAATTTATTTCATGTTTTTGTAGGGCAAGGCTGATGAATCGGAAAATGACTACCAAGTGAAGCAACTACAAAACAAGTGCAAAGAGGTATATAAAAGTGTATATATATATATATATATATATATATATATATATATATATATATATTCATAACGCTCTCAGTGATGTGTCTCGCACATCAGCCTTAATCCGCATAGGCAGCCATACTGTCGAGATACTCCTCCGAAGGGGTTGTAGAAATCTATAGCCAGCTCTTGTATTTACGTACCACAGAGTTTCCAGGGCCTAAGCTTCAATTACTCAGGTCAGCCATAATGTTGTAATACTTCTTCAAAGGGGCAGCAGACCTCTGCAGCTAGCTCTGGCATTTGCCTGGGGGAAGGAAACTCCAACAAAACCCACGACGTGGGGACCTTGTTCCCATCTTTCCACCTCAGTGAACCATAGCATGCAAACAATTTGTTTAAAGGGTAGGTTTGGCTGTAATACATACCACATCTCACCTTAAAAATCTGTTAAAAAGACATTGGCCTCATGATAAGGTATTTTTTTAGTTTCATTGCAGCCCTTACATTGTTTTTATTTTTCTTCTTCAATAGCTTGAAGAGAAAGCCAGCAGATGGGAAAATGAACATTTTAATCTTCAGATGGAATCTTCCAAGCATATCACTGATCTTCGTAGCCTCCTTGAAACCAAGAACAAAGAGTTGATTAATGTATCTGAAAATCTAAACTCTGAAAAGAAAATCCTCGAATCGAAACTTAAAAAATTGGAAGCACTGTTTAAAGATGAAAAAGTAAGAAATTTTGTTATTTTTCTCTCATACAATCACTGTGATTGTTTTTTTTTTTGTGATGAAAGATAAATTTCTAAAATTCTACTTAGAGGTGATTTTGTCAATAGTGACTAAAATTTGAAATTTCCTTACATGAATTTAAAAGTTGGATAATTCTGCATTTTCATTGTTCTTATAATATATCAACAACATCCTGATACTCTGCATTTTCTTGTTTATGTTCAACCAGAATGGTCTAAGATTTTTTTGCACATTTGCAAAAAGATAATTATATGGGAAACTACTCTATATTTAGCATTTAATGGTTATGTTACAGATTTAAAATATAGATACGTTAATTTTACCTCAGGGAGGTATGCGTGTTCTTTCTGTCCTTCCGTCTTACTCTCCGCTCAATATCCCAATAACTTCTCTATGAATTCCAATGAAATTTCATGGGAAGATGGATGATCAGCTACGGAAGTTATGATTAAAATTTAGGATGGATCAAGGAATTACTTCCTAATGAGAAAGATTTTTTTTTTTCCTTTTTTTTTTTTTTTTTTTTCATACATTATATATTCACTTATGTCTTTCTACATAATATATCCAAAAGTTCTCAATGAATTTCTCAGAATTTCATGGAAGAAGTGATCAAATTTTAAGGCAGATTTTTTCCGATTGAGTTAGTATATCGCTTTGGCAGACGTATGCGCTCTCTGAGTGCTTTTTACTTTGCTGCTGTTTTTTCTGTTGTATTTCTTAATTTGGTTTACTGATTCATCTGATTTATTTTGTGAATTATTAATTTTCCAGGATGCAAAGTTTGAAGCTTACAATATGAATCAAGAAACAATGAGGAAATATAAAATTCTTGAGAAGAAGTTTTTGGCTCTGGAACAAAAGAACATAAATTCCCCTATGGTAAAACATTTATTTTATTTGTACTTCAATTGAAACCACTCCTTTCATAATGTAATCAAAACATGCTACCCCTTGTTATTAAGAGCATTGCTAATGGTATCTCATTTAATATGATTCTGCAAGGAACTGCAAATGGATTCAAAACATTCATATCTCTATGGTTTTGATAATTTTTTAAAATTGTACTCAACAAATTGAATATACAAACAGGAAGTTTAATTAAGGTCAATGGCTGATTAACCATTAGGCTGAGTAGGCCTTTCCTTTCTTTCTTGCTTTAGATGCTCATGGTAGATTCACCATTAGTCTGAGTAGGCTTTTTCTCTCTTTCTTTTGCCAAACTCTTACTATTGAGTTTTGACTTCATTTTCATATGTAAGAATGACAAATGACTGTCGTCATGCACGAATAACAGTGATACACTGATGTATACATATACTGATGACAAATTCACTCCCACTTCTAAAGCTCAACTCCAGTTGACTTGTTCTGCTAAAGTTTTCAAATCCCATTCACTGGGACTATTGATGAAGGAGTTGAAGCTAAACATGTTGTTAGGGAATAGTATTGTACGGAGAAATTAATTCTGTTTTCTTTACATTTTAGATTTTAATAAATCAATGAAGTTTAAGTATAGTACAGCCAAGCTTGTGATTCATATTTTTCAAACATAACAAAGGTCTTATTGATTCAAAGCACATAAAATTACTGAGATAAAAAAATTTGTAATCCAATTTTCACTGTTTAAGGTTCATCTTGACCTCCTAGGCTTATTTACATCACTTAACACTTCAATGCTGGAAAGTTATTCTCACAGACTATGGTTACTTAGTTGGTTGGATCCCCCCTGGGTGGCCCATGTATTGTGAGAAATTTTGAAAATCTAAAAACATCTGAAGGATTCAACTCAAAATATGATTCAGATATTTTGTAAAAATATTTGTTGAAAAACTGATCTTTTCATTTCTAGGGAGGCCTGGACCCAAGGGAAATGCTCGCTAGCCAAATGGGTCCCGTTTCTTACAATGACGAACAGGTGTTGATGCTCAAACAACAGGTGAGGTGATTGAAATTCTTTAACAACATAGGTATGTTGGTTCAAGAAACAGATTGGTTGACTAAAATCTTTCCTATTGCGCTTAGATGAGGTGATAAGATTGCTGTTAGAGACTCATTGGAAAGGTTGAAAAATGGGTCCCTCATGAACTGAATGAAATACTCCATGGCATTTCAAACCCCACACTTCTCAGCTGATTGTACCTAAGGCTTGAGAATAGCGATATGGAGTCTTGTAGGGTCCTCCATATTCAACTGACATTTCTCTACGGATTATCATCTCTTCATTTTTTTTTAAATTAAGATTTTTAGAAAAAATATTTCCTAATATGTTACCTCTGCCTTCAAAAAGTTGGAAGAGGTGTTTGTCGGTCTGTTTGTCACAAAGATTTCTCAATGAATCTCGATAATGTTTTGGAGAAGGGTTGAAAATGAGCTGTGGAAGAAGTGATTTAATTTGGGGGCAGATCCAGGAATTTTATTCTGATTAAGAGATATTTTTCCCTCATATATGTATATGTATTTACTTATGTATGTCCACACAATATCTCCAAAAGTTCTCAATGAATTTTAATGACTTTATGTTGATAGGTAAGGGGAAATTGATTAAATTTGAGAACAGCTTGAGGTAATTTTTTTTTGTTACCTCCCTTGCATCATAAATGATTAATCACCGCTACCCACAACAGACTGGTTTTATAACTGTTGCTGGGTTTAGGTTATTCATGTGTTCTAACATTTATGTGTATCTATCCGGACTTCGCCCTGCCCTTATTGTTCATAATAGAAACATGGAATTTCACACACGCACTCCCCTGAATGAGTTTGGGAGAAAAATTTTTTTTTTTTTTTTTTTTTCCAAGTACCTCTCCAAAATAGGTTTTTAGTGTAGGTCCACTATGCAATGTAAATTTATGCTAAAATTGATTACTAGTTTGTACTGGCTGTTTTTTGTGAATCATACCTTTTTTTTAGTGATCACAGCCCAACAAAAGGCGAAAGAATCAACTTATTCTTTGATCACCCCTTTTTCCGACTTTTTAATTGATCACCCTCCAACACAGCATGGTGTTGATGATTCATAATTTCTCTTGGAATGCTAATTTTCATTCAGTTACAATGAGATTGGCTGAGGTATGTGATCTAAATGATTTCTAGTTTGAATTTTTGTTGATTCTTTTTTTATGTTACTTGATTAAAAAATGTTCATTCTCTTTGTCAGGTGTCAATTTTCAAAGAGGATTTTCAAAATGAAAGAAAGGAACGCTTAGCTGCTCAGAAGCAGGCCAAAACTTTTGAGGAAAAGATGTTCAATATGGTCAGAGAAATGGAGAAAAAAGAAAGTGAAGTAAGACTCATTCCTATTGATTGATATTTGATGTGCTAATATTTTAGATGCTGGGGCAGGAGAAACCCCATAAATACAGGGTGTCTCAGAAGCTACAATTCACTTTTCTTTTTCTTCCAAAATAGACGAAAACGGTACACATGAACTAAATGAGAATTTTGTTATTTAAATTTAGTCAAGTTCAAATGAAAATTCATTCATTGGTTGATTTGTTTGTATGTGTATCTTCATAAATAATTTACTTTAGAAATACTTATTCAACATAAAAATACACATTACTTCAAGTAATTAAAATCTATGAAACTTTTCTTTTAAATTACAATGGAATATTTAGCAGGCACATTTTATTTATACATTTTCCCAAAATTCTTCTATATATTTTAGCTGATGTCTTCCCAATATGCCCTATTAATTTTATATCCTAGATGATCTAAATTCATCTGAGTTATTCTTGAAATTATCTATACTAGTACTATTTTTTACATAAGATAGTAAACCATTCAAGTATTTCAAAATTCTTTAGTAGAAAAAATCAATTTGTTTTTGCAACTTTTGTTTTTGTTATAGACTTAGCTGGTAGATAAACATAAGAATTCCATAATTTAGAAAACTATTTATCTTGGAAGTTTTGATTAAGTCTCCTCTTGCCCTCCTCTCAAACAAAGTAGTCATTCCTAATTTTTTTTAACCTGCCTTTATAACTCAAATCTCTCATGTCACTTATCATTCTCATAAACTTTATTTGTACTGTCTCCTTTGTCAAAATTCAATTCCAATTATCTTGTCTTGCACTCGGGACCCAAGCCTGTACACAATACTCTTAAAGTGGTCTGACCTTCTTTCAATTTGATCAAAACTTTTTTATTCACAATGACTTTATAATTATTTCTATTATAATTTTGACTATCCTCATCTTGGCTGTTTTTCATACAACATTTCAGCCGTTGTACCCTACAGCTTTCATCAGGTATCATCTGGTAGGTGTGGGGAAGTAACGAACCAAACTCTTTATTTAACCGACGGGGGTATATAGCATAGTGGTTACAGAATCGGACAAAATTACCGCAAGTAATCCGATAGTTCTAGGTTCAATCCCCGTGTGAGACAATAATAATAATACTACTAATGCTAAGGGGTGGGGGTATGGTCTGTATACCCCCATCGATTAAATAAAGAGTTCGGTTCATTACTTCCCCACACCTACCAGATGAAGGCCGTAGAGTACAACGGCCGAAACGTTGTATGAAAAACAACCAAGATGAGGAGAGTCGGAATAATAATAGAAATAATAATAATACCTCATCTCAAAAATTCTGAGATATACTGACTTTATGGTTGTTGTCTGAATTTCGCTAATCAGTATATTTGGATGGTGTCTTTTATGCTGGTCATCCTTTGTTGAATGTCTTTGAGTCGCTACTTGTAAGTTTTGCTTTGTGTTGTAAGAAGTGAACATTCCCTTCCTTTTTTCCCTTTTTTCCTTTTTTTTAGTTAAAGGTTTTCATCATAGTTTTCATTTGTGATTTTCAGTTTACCAAATGTGAAAAACGTCTGTGTGAAGAAATTGCTAAAAATGTGAAACATACCCAGAATGTAAGTTTTTCATTCTCTCTCCCTTCGACTCCCTTCCTCTCTTCTCAGCCTTTTCTTTTTTTTAACTTTGCCTTTCTCTCTCTCGTCTTTTTTGACCCTGTCTTTATTTACTTTTTCTCCTCTCTCCTGTTCTCTACCCTTTTCTATCACTGCCCCATTTTTTTTCTTTCTCCTTTCAATCTTTACTTCTTTTCTTTCTCTTTTCCTCTCTCCCGCCACTTCTCTTCTCCTCTCTCCCGCCACTTCTCTTCTCCTCTCTCCCGCCACTTCTCTTCTCCTCTCTCCCGCCACTTCCCTTCTCCTCTCTCCCTCCAACTTCTCTTCTCTTTTCTTTTCTCCCTCCAACTTCTCTTTTCTTTTCTCCCTCCAACTTCTCTTTTCTTTTCTCCCTCCAACTTCTCTTTTCTTTTCTCCCTCCAACTTCTCTTTTCTTTTCTCCCTCCAACTTCTCTTTTCTTTTCTCCCTCCAACTTCTCTTCTCTTTTCTTTTCTCCCTCCAACTTCTCTTCTCCCTCCAACTTCTCTTCTCTTTTCTCTTCTCCCTCCAACTTCTCTTCTCTTTTCTTCTCCCTCCAACTTCTCTTCTCTTTTCTCCCTCCAATTTCTCTTCTCTTTTCTTTTCTCCCTCCAACTTCTCTTCTCTTTTCTTTTCTCCCTCCAACTTCTCTTCTCTTTTCTTTTCTCCCTCCAACTTCTCTTCTTTTTTCTACCTCTTTATCTCTCTTATTCTCTTCTCCCTACTTCTCCTCCTCCTCCTCTCACTTCATCTCTTTCAAATGACTATAATGGCCAGTTCTATCATCATTTTTCCTTTTTCTCTCAATATTTCCAGATATCCAAACTTGAAGCGGACTATAAAAAAGTCTTTGATCATAATCACATGCTAATGGAACTGCAGTCAAAGGTTAGAGATTTTCTTTTACACACTGATATTGTCAAACTGTTGTCCAACTCATAGGTTGGAGTTCACTTTGTTTTCCTACGGTAACAACATAAACAACAACAAGCCTTACCTAATTCAGGGGAGTAAACTCTTTAATGTTTATCCATCCCGTCATGTTGAACCAAACCGATGTATAAAATTTATTGTAATAAGAAGGGTGTATAACCAATGCATCCTCCCAATAGTAATTTATGGAGCTGAAACATGGAACCTAACCAAGAGACAGATCTGCAAATTGAGAACCATGTAACGTGCACATGAAAGAATTATGCTGGGCCTCACATGGAGAGACCACAAGACAGCACAGTACATCCGAGGAAAGACAAGAGTCAGAGACATCATAGAATCCATTAAAAATCTCAAATGGCAGTGGGCTAGCCATGTTGCATGAATGGCAGACAACCGATGGACATTGCGACTCTTGACATGGATCTCCCGAGATCATATGCGCAACTGAGCCCAGCAGAATATTAGATGAAGACACAAGCTAGACAAATTCAGAAAGTACTGGCTCCGCGACGCCCATGATAGAGAAGTGTGGTGAATCCTGGGGAAGGTGTAAGTCCAACGACGGACGTAAAAAGACTGATGATGATGATTGACTGAAACAAACTGACGAGCCTTACATGTCTATGAAAATTTGTCATAATTTTTTCATTCATTATATATACAATACAAAAGTTGCAGTAATCATTTTCAGTCTTCTTGATCACTTCCAAATGTTTTTTCTGAAGGATTGAACTCTCAAATTTGGAAATAATGTGCGTATGTAAACTATAATATATATATATATATATATATATATATATATATATATATATATATATATATATATATAGATAGATAGGTAAATGTGTTTCAGTAGCAAACCCTTACTTAATCATATTTTAAGCTCTACTCTACATCAACTTGTAATGTTGAATGTATTGAGCACTTTATGGAAGAAACCCATCATACATCAATATTGTGTTGTGTTGTATTATATCATATTAAAATGTATTCCTGATTTGTATTATATATAGGTATGGTTAACTACACAATAGAAACTGTCACATGTCCTTTAGCAGCATGCCATGTTGGGAAGGATTAATTAAAAATTACTTCTCTTGCCTTTTGTTGGAAGGTGATCACTAAAGAAATTTGAATCTTCAAAAAACTTTCTACTCAGTTAATAGAATTCAAAAGTCATTGCTAAACTTTCTTTCTGAAAATAGATTGTTCCAGTCTTATAGAAAACAAATCTGGCTAGTAACTCAATGTAAATAGTCACCTGACCAATATCTTTTGGCAGTATGTTGGGTTGGGGGCGATCAAAAAGTAGTGATAAATCGATAAGTTACTTCTCTCTCCTTTTGTTGGGCAGTGATCACTAAAAATTCCAAATTTGCAAAAAACAAGCAATGAACTTTGCTGGACACAAACTATTACACTTGCAATCTAAAATGATTTTACAGAAGATTTCTGGATGTGCTATTTATTCTTCAATCAGATCCAGAGAAAAGTAATTTTAATTCAAGACATCATGATTACATGTGTGGATTCACTCTCATGTAAAAGTGGCAACTCAAATTTTAAACAAAATATTTGTACAAAATAATTTTCCTTAAAATCTATATTTGAGTCACATTATTTGCCAAAACCATGAGTCTTCTTTTACAGTAGATTTAAATCAAGTAAGCAGTGTTTGAGTCTAGTTCCACAGAGTTTTTTTTTCCCTTGCCTTCGAAAATATAGTGTCTTGTTCCAGGAGATCCACTCACCCAGGCTAAAACTCCCCAAGAGGAGTTGGTCAGGGCATTTCCAAAAGGCAAGTTCTAAGGTAAATGGACAATTTTTGTTCCTTCTTTTCTCGAATTTATGTCACATTCTGCCCTCATGGGGAGGTGTGGATAAATATAAAAAAGGCCAAGTTTTCAAATTCTAGTTCTCAAGCCCTCCCTAGATAGAGAAATGGTGCAACACAATCTTCCATAACACCATTTTTCAGTGGGACGTTATGCTACCAAGCTTGGTAAATATCCATGATGGATAGATAGAAATTATCAAAGGAAAACTGATATGGAAAACTGATATAAAATAATGTTATAGTTTATCACTTATGTGAGGACTAAAACAGAATATGTTTCGAGATAAGTGTCATTTGAATGACACTTGAGAATTTAACTTGAAGATGTATGCTAGATTTTTTAAACCTTAGAGCCAATTATTTATGATGGATTAGGTAACATGATTGATTCAGCCAATCAAATTGTTACAAGAAAACATCAGCTTCAAATAGAAGCCATTTGTATTATAAACCTCAGTTCATATCAATTTCCTCTTTACGTTACGGACAGAGAATTAGTGGGGAATTGTTCTGAGTAATTTACTGCAAATATGCACATATCAGTCATTTTCATTTAAAAGTTACTACCCAAATTTTGAATTGGATATTGGTTTAGAAAATACTTTTCATTTAAATTTATCATATCATTTAGCAAATCATGGGATCTTGTTAATATCAAAGGTGAGCCTCAATACTCAATTTAAAGAAAATTATGGGTTATATTCTCCCAACTTTGGGCATTCAACTTCTGTATCAATATATACGTTATATGGATGTTTGACATTTCAGTGAATTATAAAACTTTGATTACTTGATCAGATCAAGAGAGAAAAAAAAAATTAAGATGATATAATTGCATGTGTATGAGTCACTTTCATTCAAAAGCCGCAATTTGAATGAAATATTGTCATAAGATATCTTTTATTAAAATTTACATTTGAGATCAAATTATTCACCAAATCACAATGTTTGATTAATGGTTGATGCAATGAAATAATTCACCATTTTTCTTCAACTATGTTCATTGATAAAAATTGATTTATGAACCTAGATATTGAACAATTAAATGTATTAAAATGTCAAGCTTAACATGATAAACCGAGAAATATGAATATAATCGTAAATGTTTTTTCTTTATCATTCAGAGACTGTTACAGTAGACTAAAACAAATTTAGTACATTTCAATAAAATAATTGATTTTGATGTTGAGATTGTTGTATTTCCCCCAAAATAGAACTGAATCAACATACCTGAATAATTGCATTCCCAGCCACTTTCAGGTGTTGCTGGCACAAGCTCATTACAAAAACATTCTATATTCTGTGCATAGACACCAAGCAGAAACACACACATAATCACACACAGATGAAAATTCAAGTAAGTTTCACGTTCCTTCTTCACACACTAGAAACGTGCTGATCCAGGATTTTGAGCCGGGGGGGGGGGGGTCCAAATGGAAAAAATAAATTTCAAACATCAAAAACAAGGAAGTAATATGCAATCTGGCATTTTTCACTTTCATTTGAAAGACATCTTATTTATGTTAGATGAAGAGCCGAATAAATTATATTCCATAAGTTGATTTAGGATCATTTGGGTGTTTTTGTTTATATATTTTTTTTTATCTTGACATCAGAAAAAAAAAATTATTTGTGCTTTGCCCAAGCAGCCCGGACCTCCAACCTTTCAGATCTTAGGTTGAAAAACCAATTTCTCTGTACTGATCTTAAAATATCATTCCTCAATGGACTGAGGAATGATATGATCACATGCAAAACCAGGGCTGATGAAATATAAGATGACATGACAAACTAGATTAGTTAAAAAAGCACTGACTCCATGACGCCCACGATAAAGAGGTCTGGCAGATCTTCAGAGAAAGTCTATGACCAACAATGGACACTAAAAGGCTGATGATGATTTCCAAACTAGATTTGATTTTACTTTACTACGTGATGGACAAGAACTAGAAGAACAATCTTCACCAAAAATTGGAGTATAAACTAATATGTAAATTTCCCATTACCCTACCGCGATTTGAACTCAAGACCACTTAATTGCTAGGAGGCTCTTACTGAGTTAAATTGACAAATTATAGATGTTGATGCAAATTTATTATTCAGATACATATGGGCTTATTTCATTCTAACAAATAAATAAATACATTTATAGAAAAAAAAATGTTTTTATGATTTATTTAAATTTATCATGTATATAATACAAGAATTGTAGGAATTATCTTCAGTCAGAATATTGTAAAACTCTTACTATTGAGTTTTAACTTTGTTTTTGTACATCACAGCTATGACAATGACCTCCGCAAAACCCCCTGATGTCATAACAGCATGAATGATAGTGACATATACAAAGACTGATTGATGAATTCCATTTCTAAAGGAGTTGAAATAGGACACATAGTTTTTGGATAATATTGCATGGAAAAATGAATTCTGCTTTGTTTATGTTCAAGATCTTAATGAAGTAAGGGAGTTTGACCCTTGCACAACCAAGCTTGTTCATCATTTTTTTCTTTTTAGCCAAACTGCACGAACCTAACTGCAATTGTTCAGTATTTTCTGAATTCCTTATACATTGAGGGCGCCATGATTCATAAAAGTTTGGGAACCTCTGATTGGCCAGGAAATAGCTGTGTGGAGGTTTTTGTTGTTGGGGTGGTCTCCACAAACTATTCTAAACCAGCCGTGGTTCTGGGTTAGTAAAAGAAGGCAACAAGACGGGATTTTGTTTATATGTTTTATATAGAATATTGATTATCAATATCTCTGGAGACGGGAAATGCCTATTCGCAGTTGAAAAGAGAGGAGGCCGATTATTATCTAAGTCAAAATGACGACTGGTCTCTCATATCACGAACAGTAGTCTACTGAATGGTAGCAGCGGTTGACGGTTACTAAGGGCGGACGGCTGACACGAGAGAGAGCCTGGCAGCGAGTCTCTTCTCCAAACCCAAATTTTACTCTGACTGCTTGTTACGAAAATTCTTCCTATTTAAGCCCTTGGTATCGACACTGTATCTCTTGCAACCGACTTCCCTTATCTCTCCCTCTCCTGCCATCTCGACCTTTCCGGAAAAACCCAAAACATTGACCCTCATTCATCTCGCGACGCAGGTCTGTTCAATATCATAAATTAGTCTCCCCCTCTCCCAAGGACTCTGCAAATAACTTTTCTTTCATAAGCTTTTACTCTCTCTCTCTAGACCCCAAATACTGGCCCTTATATCTGGCTTTGTTTTTGAACCCCAGGACTTGACAGATGACACTAGATTGAAAAAGTACAGATAACTCAACTTCCCATGACATGGTCATCGAATCGGGAACAAAACCTTTTTCCAAAAGCATTTGTTTTTGCAACCCAGGACTTGACAGATGACACCAGATTGAAAAAGCACAGGTGACCCAACTTCCTATGACATCTCGAAAAACACATTATCCCCTTTAACACAGATAACTCCTTTTTGTAATAACAATAGTAATTACTGGTAATAACCATAGTAATTTTTGGTAACAGCCATAGTAATTTTCAGGACACGGGGGACTCCTGGCCCCCTAGTGTCACAGCTGAAATTACTGAGGGATAGCACTAAAAATGGGCTAAAAAATAGCAAGAAATGTTGCATTTTTATGTTTTCAGAAAAAGAAACCTACTATATTTAGCCCAAGAATCACAAAATTGTCAACACTGTCTTTCTGTATAGTTTAGGTAATGTAATGAAGTTACATATTAATTACTTGAATTAGCCTAACCTAATTTCAATTAATTCCAGATGACACTGAATCAGCCATTCAAAGTGAAAGAACCTTTTCCTGTTCCTCAAGCTTGCAGTATGTTTTAATTTTTAATTTTTTGTCTACTCGGTTATTAGTATCTGTTTTTATGCTTGTGAGTTGGTTTTGAGTTGTTTTGAAAATCTTTGAAGTCTATCAAAATTAATCTATCTATATAATAAGCATGAAAGTGGGTTTGTTTGGTTGTTAGTCTTGAAATATCACCATTTCCCAACGAATCTTTACCACTTTTGGCACGGAGGTTCAGATGCACCTTACAATGGTGCATGAATAAAACCCAGTTCAGGCCTCCCCATTGGCTAATATCTGGAGAAACATGTAATTCTGTGTTTAGATGTTTTTTTTTCCTGGAAGTGAAAGAATCAAAGGAGGTAATTCTGTTCCTGTATTTAGATGTTTCTATTTTTTTTTTTTACATCTAGAATTATATGATCTTCAATCGGTGAGGGTTGAAAAGTCAATTTTTGAATAGAAGCAGCCCAACAGATTATTGCTGAGAATGATACCTACATGCTACCATATTCAATCTTCTTGAAAACAATCACATTCTATTGCCAGAATCCCTTTATCGCATCTTAATTAATTCTGTATTTTTCGAATACTGAAACCAAGAAAGTATCTTATTTAAGATCAATCTTCTCTGTGAGTTTGTATTCAGTTATCATTTTTTTTAGATATTGCCTACTTTTCTGGCTCAATTTTACCTATAAAGAGCCACGTGCAATAATTAAAAATTAGACGGGCAAAGACTATCTTTTACAATTTGCTGGTTAGATTATTTCTCTTTAATTATATTTCTATGTCAACATATATTTGGATCGGAATGAAGAGTTTCAAATTCTCAGCCCTCTAATCTAAACTTACTATCTCTTTCTATCAAGATGTAACTAAATTTTAGCAAAAGAAATCAATGACTTTTATAATACTTCATTTAGTAAAGATAAAATAAAATTGGATAGAACTGAACCATCATTTAACAACAAACATGGAGCCAAAAAAATTGGTGTTGGGTGTCAGTTTAAGGAATTGTTTTAGACTGGGGCTTTCCTCAGAGTTCCAATATTGATAAGAACAGTCAAGATACCCTCCAGCATAGAGGGCTTTGAGTTTGATTCTTGTCTGGAACTTATTCTTTTTTCCACACAGTTAATTGATTTATTCATTGTAAAAAGGAAACCAGCCAAAATTTAGTTATGATAAAAGCAACAACAATTAAGATAAAGGAAAATAGTAGAAAAAAAAATGAATAATAATAACAATATAAGTAAATTGATGTATCTAATTCTGTTTTCCTTTCATTAATTCTTTTTTTTTCTTTCTTTTTTTAAAATTAAATGCTTTCTGATTTCCATCAGTCTATCTTTCTATTTTATGAAGTCCTTTTATGGACATCAATTTACTCTATCCACTTGAGCAAGTTTTTTGTCTAGTTAAATTGAATTGTTATTTTTTTTAAAAATAAATCAAATTATTAGTTTTCATTATTTGTGTATCATTTTTAATTTTGATGGGGCGAAAGTGTGAAACCCTCAATAGAAAGGTTGGTTATTCCTTAAACTATGAACGGAAAGTAAATAAATCAGACTTTTTAGAGATAAGATGTATAAAAAATAATTTACGTATATTGTAAATCAGTTGAATTTTTTGTGCCTAAGGCACAAAAAAGTCTCCATTTCAAAATAGATTTTCTATTTTGAATTGATCAATGCCTCCTGAAAAAATTTTGGTGGGTAATTTTCAAAATCTAATTGCTAAAAACCTGCCAAAGGCTCACAGGAATACCCACAGAAAATTTCATGGTGTTATGTTGAGTAGTAGTGTGGCACAGATGGACGGACATTTGTTAAATTATAAGAAACAATCATGTCAAAATTTCTGACAAACCTTATATTTTTATATCATGAAATATATAATTGATGATTGTTTTGTTTTTTAAAAATTTTTATTATTGTAGACCCAACAGATGAAAATCCTGCAAAACAACTGAATAAATGGTCCTGCAAAATTTGTACTTACCTAAACAATCCTCAGTCAGAATTTTGTTATGTGTGCAAAGGACCAAAATCCTGTAAGTAGACATTACTTTGCTATTGCATCTTTTCATTCCTTGTTACTTACTATTCTTTGATATGCTTTGATATACTAAACCTGATTTGATTGTTTTACCTTTGCCAACAATTTCTCTTAAATTTCCTGGAACAGTGACGAATGAGGTAAGGAAGAATTGTTTGAATTTCTGGAGTGAATCTAGGAATTTTTCAATTTTTACCATCCCTACATCATAGCTACATGTCTGTCCCCTATATCTCCAAAGATTCTCAATGAATTTCTGCTGAATTTCCTGGAACTGTGGGTTGTAGGGTAAGGAAGAATTGGAGGCTGATTGATGAATTTTTTTTTTTATTGAGAGATATTATTCGATATATTTAGACAATAATTCAAAAATTGAAAAAAAAAACAGAAACCCAAGAGTAAATGTAACTTGGGAATTACGTCCCCTGCATTATATGAACTGATTTACAGTTTTTGTTAGTGTATCGCCTTGCAAGAGCTATGCGATCCATGTGTACATACATACATGCCTTGAAGCCGGAATTAACAGTTGAGTCAGCAGACATGAGATTTGAACAACCACACCTTATTCTTTAAAGGCTTCTTTTTCTTCCCTTTTTTTTTTTTTTATCCTATTAAGTAATTCATTTTTGATAATTCAAGTATCAAAATATAAAGTTTTTTAAAGTCTCCACCCATCTCAAGCTATTTTAATGTATGAGCAGAAATGAAGTCTCAGCAGTTGCTATCATCATCATCATCATCATCATCATCATCATTAGTCTTTTAATGTCTGTCGTTGGACATGAACCTTCTCGAGAGTCTGCCACAATTCTCTATTATGGGTATTGTGGAGCCAGTATTTTCTGAACTTATTTAGTTTGTCTCTTTCTCTCTTTCTCTCTTGTACTCTGCCAGCCTTGGTTGCGCATATGGTCTCTAGGGATCCATATTGTAAGTTGTGATGTCCATCAGTTATCTGTCATTCTTGCAACATGGCCAGCCCATTGCCATCTGAGTTTTTCAATGGATTCTATGATGTCTCAGACTCCTGTTTTCTTCATGGTATATTGTGCTGTTTTGTGATCTCTCCAGGTGAGGTTGAGTATGATTCTCTCATGTGCGCATTGCAGGTCTGTCTCTTGGTTAGGTTCCATGTTTCAGCTCCATCAGTGACTATTGGGAGGATACATTGGTTGTATGCTCTTCTTTTTAGGATTAATGGGATTATCTTGTTTTTGAAGGTTTAGCTTGCTCTGCCAAAGGCTTGCCAGCCTAGAGTAATTCTTCACTTGGAGATTTATTGTCCTAGATAGATGTAATGACCAAATTTGTCCAGTTCAGCGTCTTCAATTTTGATCTTTGTGTTCTTATTTCCGACGCAATTGTTGCACATGATCTTTGTTCTGCTGAAGTTCATGTGTAGACTGGCTTTTTGCTTTCTCCATTTAGTTCATCTAGCATTAGTTGGAGTTTTCTGTGAAAAGGGCAATATCATCTGTAATTCTGAGGTTGTTCAAATATTTTGATTCCTTTTCTCTCCCAGTCTAGGTTTCTAGGCAGGCTGTGAAGAGTTTGGGTGAGCTGGTATCATCTTGTCCTACCCCTTTTTGGGTCCGAGTCTTTATGTAGTCTGATAAAGGAGCTGCTGTGATTGTCTATGGTGTAATTTTTATTGTTATGTCATAATAGAAAGGTAAATCAACTAATGGAAGCATCCCATTTGAGCATAAACAAGCAAATAAATGGAAAGATTTGTGCATAACTAGATGGTTGTACAGTCAACCTTTGGTTTGCTAACTTTTTATTTCATATCTAAATTCAGATATTTTTGTTGCATTTACATATAAGAAATAGTTTTTAGATATTGGATACCAGTTTGGATATTTTTTGATGAAGCTCAGATATTGTAAGATTCTTTTGCAAAATTTCATTACATTTCGATTATTTTTTAAAAATCTTGATATTTTTTTATATTTGATAAAGTTCAGGTCCAGAACTTTTAACAATCATCTGAATTATCAAAATTCTACCCAATCCCCAGTGTGGCACTTCTGTGCGTTGTCATTTGTTTTGCAGAAGAGTACTGAAAAAACAAAAACATTGTCTTTCATCTACTAATGAGTAAATATACTTTGAGACAAACTAATAAATTTAGATGTAACAAATTAGAGTATTCTTTTCAAGTTGATTTCCACAACATTTTTGACAGTGACTACTTGGGCTCTAAAACTGGAA
Organism: Thysanoteuthis rhombus; assembly: GCA_963457665.1. NCBI lineage: Eukaryota > Metazoa > Mollusca > Cephalopoda > Oegopsida > Thysanoteuthidae > Thysanoteuthis > Thysanoteuthis major. Next base: position 12,488,842 of record OY735241.1, on the reverse strand, counting down.
ACTTATTTGTATCTGTGGTATATTTATTTCATTGCAAATTGTTTCTCATTTAACAAATTTTGTTTTACTGTTTAAAAAAAAATACTTTCTTTTAGTGTAAATATCAGTCTAATATCAATTTAAAATTTTTCATTTTTACTACTTTAAATATGTGCCAAATATAGTTGGTTAAAACAGAAAAACATGTTACGTAGTAACTCTTAAAAAATTAGTAATTATAGAGACATTTTAGTAGGAACTTATTTTGCTTGGCACTGATCTTATTCAGTTGCAAATCAAGCAGCTACAGACCTTGTAGATGAATTAAGAAATTAGCATTGTATGAAAAGCGCTTCTCGATTTTCTGCCTTGCCAGTAGTTCAGTTGGTAGAGCTGAGTGTCATATAGACTGCTTCCAGGTGGACGCGGGTTCAAACCCCACATAATGCTCATTTCTTTATTGATTTATACAATCTGGAGCGCACGCCTGCTTAGCTCCTCCTAAAACCTTGAACAATTAATTTTTCTAAAAACTGGTTCACTTTTGGTATTATTAATTTACACAATAAAGCGGACCATTGGATTTAGATGATAACCATGTTTTATCTCGTATTTGGATCATGGTTAGAGTGTTTGCTTGAAAAAAAACCCTGTTTTATTGGCAGGTTAAGGTCAGATTGAAGAAAAAAATTGCCACCCAGGCATAACTGAAAGAAAGAGAAATTCACATTTGTGCTTTCCTATGATGAATCTAAAGTAAGGGTCCTGTTTACGTTTTAGTTACTTTGTAAATAGTGGCCCCACCTCATTCTTCTCTAAAACCTTTAAAATATTTTTTTTTTTTTTTTCAAAACAAATTCCTAGATTTGAAAGTCTATTATAAATGAATTGAAAGAAAACATTTTTTTAGATTTTTTCCAAGTTTGAACTCTGTCCACTAATTTCATTTTTTGTGCTTTTAATAACTAGGGTACTCGGTCATTGGTACACTGGATTTTTTTGTGTTTTTGTTTTTTTTTTGTTTTTAATAAGTAAATCTTGAAGTAGAAATTTAAAAATTAGGGTGTGAAAGGTAGTTTTGATCCTAAATTGACCTGTAGGGCTTCTGGAGGTCAGTGTCTTTTATCATATGTTTATCCTGGGGTTGAGCAAATCTTATAAACAAAGCTTTAGCCCCCAGAGTGCAGTTGTAGCTTCAAGACTTGATAACAAACAAATAAACAAACATTCACCATTTTTATACTAATAGTTGAAAGTGATACTAATTAATTATTTTTCTTTTAGCCTTAAAAGGACAAAATTTGCCAAGGATTATGCAGCGTTGGAAATGCAATTGTTGTACTTATGTGAATGATCCAAAATCTGACTCTTGCAGCGTCTGTAAAACCCCCAAACTTTGTAAGTAACATTCTGTTTTCTCTTATCTCTGGATTTTTGAGATGAGGTATTATTATTATTTCTATTATTATTTGGACTCTCCTTGTCTTGGTTGTTTTTCATACAACACTTCGGCTGTTGTACTCTACGGCCTTCATCAGGTATCATCTGGTAGGTGTGGGGAAGTAACGAACTGAACCCTTTATTTAATCAACGGGGGTATATTGACCGCACTCCCCTCTTAGCATTAGTAGTATTATTATTGTCTCACACTGGGATTGAACCTAGAACCATCAGATTACTTGCAGTAATTTTGTCTGATTCTGTAACCAATCCAATTATAATTTTCGTCTATGATTTCTTATGCTGGCATTTAGTATTTCATTAATATTTATATATATATATATATATATATATATATATATATATATATATATATAATGCTGGCAATTGTTTTTTGACTTGGAAAAGCTAGAAGCTGCAGGGAACTAAGATATGGGTAATGCAATGTTTTGACCTTGGTTGAGACATGAATGGGTAGGTGTATTTTCATGTTGATCATTGTGAATATGATGGTCATACAATATTCAAGCTTACTTAATGGCATCTTCCTGCTGACTGTGTATCCTCACAGGGAAGTATCTGTTCATGCATGTGCAGTGAGGTCTCTTCTGATTGGTTGCCAAACTACATCATTGCCACATAAGTAGCTCTTTTATTTTGTTACAAACTTCACAGAATTATGCAATTGCAATGTCCATCAAAACACTGATTGCCATAGCAACACAGTGTTCCCTGAACATTTCTACAGCAAATCATGATACTGTACCAACCAATAATCCATGCTGTCTAAACTCCAATCAGTGTACAGTAAAATCATCAAGAAGCCGCCAGTCAACTCTACCTGTTACAAAAAAAAACATTATAAAAAGTGTCGGATATTTCTTCCCCATCATTTTTGGAGCTATACCTATTCAATTTATTAGTGATGGATGTATTCAGAGCATGTAAGTCATAATCTGCTTGTCTGGTTAATACCAGCCATTCATTTGTTTTATAACCAAAAAAACAGGTCTGGTTAGTCACCCATTGGAAACTGTCACATTGCCAAAGCCTTTTGGCAGCATGCCGTGTTGATCAATGAAAAAACTTAGAAAAAGGAGTGATCGATGAATAAGTTTTGAGTTTCAAAAAACAAAAAACAAGCATAAATGCTGCCAAAGGCAAACTTACAATGCAAATTGAACCCCCACTAAAAACTTATTTTGATGGGAATTTGAAAAAAAAAAAAAGAAGTTTTTCACAACATACCAAGAAGTAAATGTTTAAGTTTTCAGCCCTCTAGCTCCATTTGTATGTGCAACATGTATATGACATATACATACATACTATAAGGAAATGGATTTTTAATCTAACCAAATATAACAAAATGACATGTTCATAATTATACATATATACCATATTTACATGGCCAGCCTGACAGAACCACTTAAAAACTGAAGAAACCTATGTTGACAGTCTTGATCGACGTTATCTAATCAGGCTTGTCATTGTGATTTATACATTACTATTCTTACTATCATTTGAACTGTTGTATCTCAGAAAATCATTGCCACGAATCAGTAACAAGAAAATTAAATTCTACTCTTTTATACTGTTTACAATTGTAGCAAGCTATCTCGGTGAACCTTTACGACCTGTGAACAGGCGGTTGAGCAGACCACAGGGTAAGTTGGGTTCATGCCTCTTTCAAGTACCTCAATTGTCAATGAAACTATTATATTTCCAATTTTTTTATATCAGAAATTTTTATTATCTGCGGAGGGTTTTTATGCCGATAAGTTCTTTGAATTATTGAAAGAATATTCCTCTGGCTGTTATCTAGGCTTGAAAACTGACCACTGTTGATTATGTAACTATGCTAACCATCTGATTACTATCAAGAAAGTCATTGGTAGGAATGGAAATGAGCCTGGCTGCTGCAGGGTCAAACTCCACACCTCCTTCTATTCTGACTTTATTTTATTTTAATATCATCTAATTTAGGAAAATACCAGCACAAGATTTGGACATTGTTGGTCCCAGAACAACCATTGAGACCCCAAAAAGGACTTTTCTGAAAGATAGAAATAAAAAATTTTTGATGGTGCTTAGTGGTGTATGCATGCAAATCTTCAAGGTGTTTGCCCCCAAAATGTGACCAGAGCATAATCTGTGGCCCATTAGGCTGGTTTGTTGTGAAGGCTATTTGTGATTCGATAGGTAGTCAAAACGTCCAATATCAAGATGTCCAATGTCATAAGATTTGAAATGCAAAAAAAAAAACAGTTCATACATATATACACACCACATGCATATGCTACATATATATGGGCACACATTTATACATGTCACGTATTCACACATACACATAAACAAACACACACTCTACTTACCGTACACATGCACATATGTATACCAATACACATATCACATTTACTCAAGCTCAACATATACAAATGCATATAAACATACCCATGTGTTATATATACACATATACACACATACTAATTACTCAAATTTAAACTTGCACACATACACACATGCCCTATGAGTATATACATATACCTATAGACTCATGCCACCCACACCATGTATATGCATTTTTAAAAATTATCAGTAATTGGCTCCAATACTTAATCTGAGGAAATTAAAGGAGAAAAAGAATTTCTTTACTCCTATTAACTATGCTTTAACCGAAACAAAGCTCAGGAAAGATGCACTGACTTCTTATGCCAAACACATACTATATACACACCACATACAGACATGGTGAATTGATACATGCCACATACAGGCCTACGAACATATAACCTTTTACACCTACCTAGGAAAGTGGCTGCGAACACCCATGGCTGAGGTAGATATGAAGTCACTGCAGTCTATGTTGTATGTTTGCATGTAATGCATGTATTCTAGGTATGTGAGTCATTTTTTACAACTTGTGTTTTTTGTTTTTTTAACAAAATCAAAAGAAAAATCACAAATGACTGTTCAGTTCTTGGATTCATAGACCGCTTGTAACCGATGTGGAATTATTCAATGAATAGAATTCTAGAAAATTTTGTGAATCAAATTGAAGAAAAATTTTTTAAATTATCAAAAAGTGCAAGGGAAGAAACTTTGCTCTGAAGTTACTCCCCTTGATTTAATTTCAAATCTTCTAAAATGAATTGAAGAGTTGATTATTGTTGATTTCAATTGAATCAATAGTCAGTATGAAAAGGAAAAATTACTTCTTTAAACTTAAACTTGAAACTCTTATAAAATTGCAATGCAGCCAAAATTAATTTATATTTTTCCTTCTTTTTCATTCCCAGAAGAAACAGTTGAGGCCAATGTAAGTAAAATTCATTTTTTTTTCCATTTTATTTTCATTCTTTACCAGTATGTCCCCATCCTGGAAGATTGGTATTGTAACAATCGATAACCACTAATGATCTATATTAAAAAGATATTTGAACCTTTTTTTTTGAAAAATACTCAAATTTTACACTGAATCCATTGTGCTAGTATCATGATTAGAAGGCCATCTAGCAAAGCTTGATATGAACAATTATGGGGTTTAGGTGAGTTGCCGTGTGCAGAAGTCCTCCAAATAATCTTGTAAAAATTTATCTGATATCTTTTTTTTTTTTTTTTAATATATCTATCATCCTTTATAAAATGCTTTTTATTGCTATGTTTTGCCCTGGCAGATTACCTTCTGGCAGTGGGTAAATAGCATTGATTGAAAAATGTCACATTTGGCTGGAGGGATAGATAATCTCAGCTTTATCTCAATGACTTGACCAACACAGGTATTGAAATAGCTTTTCAAGGTATGCCTGCCTAAAGAAGCTGGAATTTAACATCTGCTACCAGATTGTGTCAGGTGGTTCTCACTATCTGGCCAAATCTGGCAACCCTGTTCGGCATACAGTTGTTGAATCGATTAATAGAAGATACGGACTGAATTTTCAAAAAAACCTGTGGAAAATACCATATATCAAGGCAGAATAAATATCACTTGAGTTATCCACCAACTCACCCAAAGGTCATCTTACAGGCCATAGGTACAAAAAAATAAGTGACCTCAACATAGCCATTAGGTCACCAGCACCTCATGATTAACAAAAACGTTCAATCTGTACCTATTAGTCTCTATCGGTCCATAATATCTATGTGTAGGTATTATGGATTATACAATTTCATGTACCATGTCTTAATACTACCAAGGCATCAATATTCATTTCTATGTCGACATCTTATTTTTTCTTTTTTTTTTATTGTTTTGCCAGGTATATGATAATGACCTAACCATTGATGGCCCGGACGCTGCAGATTTACCCTCTGAATTCATGTCTAATCAGTAAAGAAATGTTTCTAATAGGAGGAAGTAAGTATTTTGATGTTTTCAAAATGTTATTGGTCACTTGTTTTTTTCCTTTCCTAACCCTAGCTACATGCAGTTCAATAATTAGAAGATTCTCTTTCCCTACTAAATGTCTTTTACAGTGCATTCCTATAGTAGAAATAATTCCCAAATGCATTCCTATGTAAAAATTATTTCCAAACGCAATCCTTTAGTAATCATTCCCAAATGCATTCCTATTGTAAAAATGATTTCCAAACACATTCCTACAGTAAAATCCTTCCTAAATGCATTCCTTTAGTAATCATTCCCAAATGCATTCCTATTGTAAAAATGATTTCCAAACACATTCCTACAGTAAAATCCTTCCTAAATGCATTCCTTTAGTAATCATTCCCAAATGCATTCCTATTGTAAAAATGATTTCCAAACACATTCCTACAGTAAAATCCTTCCTAAATGCATTCCTTTAGTAATCATTCCCAAATGCATTCCTATTGTAAAAATGATTTCCAAACACATTCCTACAGTAAAATCCTTCCTAAATGCATTCCTTTAGTAATCATTCCCAAATGCATTCCTATTGTAAAAATGATTTCCAAACACATTCCTACAGTAAAATCCTTCCTAAATGCATTCCTTTAGTAATCATTCCCAAATGCATTCCTATTGTAACAGCATTGGCAAAACAATTTCTGAAGCAAAAATCCTTGGCAGAACTTTATTTCAGTAGAAATCATTGGCCAATTCAATCTCTATTTTATTTTATACTTGGTAGTGCTTTCCATGGTCAGTACCTTTGGCAGTGCAGTTATCTTACACAAAATGTTTTTAAAATGTTTTTATACTGGTTATAGCCCCAGCCCTTCCTTGTTTGGACTTCTCGTATCACAAGTTTCTCTTGACTTGGTTTCTGACCTCAGAAACAGACTTAGAGATCACAAACACCGCAGTAGGTGTCACTCACTTCATTTTTTCTCGTTTACGGCACCTGATATTCCTTAATTTGTCATCCACCTTGGTACTGACCAGGTCAACGTTACATAAGTTAGATGATCTTCGTATACATTGAATAAGTAATTAATACCCTTATGCTGGTTATGGCTTCAGCTCCCCTCATCATATGACTACTCATTGGGCCTGTTTGCTATATGTGGATTAGATAAGCACCCAAAGTGACGTCACTCATTTCACCCTGCTCTATTTTACCCATAGCTCGGAGAGATATTGATTCATGCCTTTCTCAAGGGAATTAGAACTGAACTCTATTCGCTATGTCCAATCTCCTTGCTGGTTACCCTCCTATCTTATACTACAATATTAAATATATTAAATTAAAAAATAATTGTGAATGCATTTTTTAAAGCTTAATAATCCACTTTATGCCATTTTATAGAAAAAAAATTCTTTTTCTTTTCAGCTGGGACCTCATTGATTGGAGCATCTTGAAATCTCAATACAATTTATCAAAATTAACTCAACCCTAACAAAAGATTCTTGTTAAAGGTAAGAGGAAGGGAGATAATCCGACCTTTACACAACGTTGGTATTGGAATAGCAATGAAGCTTTGTCTGGCAACCCTGGGAAAAAACAGAAGGATGGTTACTTAGAAAAAAACTCCCAGAAGGATGAATTGCAAATAGAAACTACAGCCACAGTGTAAATAGCAGTCTGACCCATGACCAAGAAAATAGAATTATGGACTTTTTAATCCTGCTCTCAGAAATTAAACAATCTAAGCTGTAGAGACTGGAAATGGACATAGGATAAATGAGTTTGAGACAATTTTCAATAATTTTCATTTTCTAAATTTTTTCACTATTGTTTACCTTCAGCTTGATTTTGATTAAAAATGATACTGAAAATCAAATGAAGTCCAAAATCTCAATACTCTGTGCACACAAACTGATAGAAAGTTTAGATCTGCGCATTCATTTGTCCAGGCTTATTTGTCTCATGCTAATTTGTAAACCTTTGTCTGGAAATTTTGTTGAGCAGCATATGATCCTTATATTGCAATCAAAGAGCCATGGAAAAAGGGTTGCCAGGTGTGAATTACTGAATATAAGTTGTTTGATATGAGTAGAATCCAAGACCTGAAATTTTCATTTTGATTTTTTTTTGATACTGAGAAGATGCCTGTGTAAACCTAATGGTTTATATTGTAGATGTGCACTATTGTTTTCCTGGGCATCTTCCCCATATCAAAAGGAAGCTTTCGAAATAAAAATTTTCTAAGGGATTATTTCCATCTATCACCAGCTTTGATTAACTTTTCTTTCTTTTTTTTTTTTTTTTCTTCTTTTGTAGTCATTGATTACTGTTGTATTAGTACTAATAATTCTAAGACCATAAGTAGCAAATTTATAATGAAAGTAACCATATTTTTTTACCAATTGATACACTAGAGTAATATGTTGAGTGCACTACATGATTTGAATGGTTTTATTAATATTACTGATTAATATTCTTGATTTAAGTGCATTGACAATGAGATTATTTTGAAAAATGAATATTTGATGCCTAAAATAAACCCTTTTTTCATCATTACAGTGCTAATGATGTACCTACCTATATATATATATATATATATATATATATATATATATATATATATATATATGTAGTGCAGGAAATTAAAATAGGGATTATATGATAAATTAGAATTATTTTCACATGACTTGAAATGGTAATTATATTACATTATAAATGCATAAATGATCAATCATTGACTTTCCTCTCAATGATAGCTTAAAAAGTTGCCAATTTAGTAGCTTTGTGCTTTCAAAAGTTGCCAAATTCACTACTTGTAATGAAATCCAGGGTTGCCAGATTAGGCTACAAGGGGAGATAATTTGAGCTTCATTTGAGAGACTTACCCTACACAGGCACTGGATTAGTGTTAAATTAAGGAATTGAATGTGTCTGCAGGTTGGTATTGATTTTCTGTCAGCAGACATATTTAATTTCCTAATACAATGCTATTTCAATGCCTGCATTTGTAAGTCTGGGATAAAGTTTGGGTTATCTGTCCTTGTAGCCCAATGTTGCAATCAGTACACTCTGCAAATGGATACCTGACCAGAGAAGCTACAAGTTGGTTACCAATGTTATCAGCGACTAAGGGAATTGAATCATCACAGCAAGGTCAATCCTGGGTATGGCTATCCTGGAGCCTTGACGAAACTCTTGAGATTATACAAACGAAGGGAGATAAATGCTGTGCGGACCTTTGTCTTCAAAATCGATAATGATTGTTCACAATGAAATTTCATACTTCCACGTGGCTTCCTGTTGTAAAAATCATTACAAATACATTTTCTATAATAGAAATTATTGTCAATAAAACTTCTATGTCAAAAATTGTTACCAATACATTTGCATTGTAAGAAATCTTTGGCACGCCTTTCTTGTATCAAAATAAGTTAAAATGAATGCAGTAAATTGTTTGTAGTGTATTTACATAATAAAAATCATTGATGGTGTAGTTTTTCTAGTAAAATTAATTGCCAATACAAAATCTTTAGTGAAATCATTGGCAATTCAATTTCTCTTTGAAAAGAATTGGTAATACAAATTAAAGAGTAAAAATTATTGGCAATGCATTTTCATATTAAAAAAAAAATTGCCCATGCAATTTCTATTGTAGAAAATGATTGCCTATTCAATTTCTGTACCAAAAATCATTGACAATGCAATTTCATAGTAAAAAACATTGTCTATGACATTTCTGTAGTAAAATTCGTTGCTTATGCAATTGCCATTCTAAAAATCATTGGCAATGCAATTTTATAGTAAAAAACATTGTCTATGACATTTCTATGGCAAAAATCATTTGCAATGAATTTTCATATTGAAAATCAGTAACAATTCAATTTCTATAGTAAAATTCATTGGCAATGCAATTTACTTCGTTAATAATATGGAATTTATTTTTTTGAAAATTTGATAGATTGAAGGATTTCTCAAGATAAGATACTCCACTGAATTAGGATTTTCATTCCTCCTTTGACAAAACTTTCAAAAAATATTGGCGTATATTTTTTGAATAACCTTGGAAAAATTTATGACCAGATTCTTATACAAAATTTTATTTTCATGACAACATTTATCATTTCTATTATTATTCGGACTCTCCTCATCTTGGTTGTTTTTCATACAACGTTTCAGCCGTTATACTCTAAGGCCGCAGAGTACAACGGCCGAAACATTGTACGAAAAACAACCAAGATGAGGAGAGTCCGAATAATAATAGAAATGATGATGATACCTCATCTCAAAAATTCAGAGATATACAACATTTTTCTTTTAAAACTTTATTGGCTAAAATTCCTTCCAGGATTAGTTATTGTCAGTTCTGGTGGCTTTCTGAGTGTTTTTTTGTTGTTTTTTTTCCTTTTAATATTTCATCAAGATTGTCACTGGTATCATATCTGCAGTTTTAAGCAAAACTTGTGACCTTTATCCTCTCTAAATTTTCATGTCAGTGTGAGCAAAAATCTCACGCTGTGCAACTTTTTTTCTGTTAAAATAGTATGTGTGCACTGAATGCATCAACAAATATAAACTTGAAATAATACATATGCATAGAATAGCATCACTTACCAGTAGCAGTTGACTTTGTGTCTGTATGTTTACAGTATCCCCTTCCTCCCTTTCTGTTTTGTTTTTGCATGACAAAAGAAAAAAACAAACAATATGACAACAGCTTTTATATTATAAGATATTTGCTTTTGTAATGGCTTTCTTGAAACATTTTCTGATGACTATCTTAACTGAGGTTTTTTGTTGTACAACAAGAGATTATTCCTGTTTTAATAAGAAAGGTAATCAAGAAGTACAGGGGGATCTCACCATCTGTAGAATCAATAAATGTGGTTTCATTTATCCATGGTTTGTCAACTGAGATGTTTTTCATCACATTTAGCTGTCAGAAATTGCTATTTTTATGAGTTTTTCATTTAATCCCAATAAAGAAAATGTTGAAGATGAAAGACGTATTTAATTTACTAAAGATATGTAATAAATATCTTGGATTTTGGCTGTATCTCTAGAGAATCTAGATGTTTGTAGGTGTGTTTTTTTTTTTTCTAATTTCTTGTAGGTTTTTGACTCAATTTTAGATGTAAATCTGGAAATGAATTTGCCAACTCTGTTAATATATAGGGTTTGGTATTCTCCGCATTGAGGGTAGGTGGGGCTGGAACCTGGAACCTGGAACCTATCTACGAGGTCCTGCTGTAATCATCTGATCTTCTTTGCTTATTTCATTCATCCTTCAAACATTACTGGAAATCAGGAGGAACTGAAAAAACCTAGCAAAAATCTATCCTCCTATTTACAGAACAGACGTCACTTTTGGTTACTAGATTATGCTAAAAGGGGAAATAAGCCATATTCTATCTCTTAGACTCAACCTGGTGCAGGCATTGGAATAGTCATGAAATTGAGTGAGTCTGGAGGCACAAATCCAATAAAAACCTCCAAGACTTGAGTAATTCCTAAAATTGATGCTATTCTAATGCTTGCGTTGGGTTAATTTCTGAGACAAAATTCAAATTATTTCCCCTCACAAACCAATCTGGCCAGCCTGCTATTGCTTCTGCAACAGATCTTGTAGAATCCTATTTAGAAACCAAAGTTTTGAAAAATTTGTATTTAATTGTTTTTATATATGAGATTGTAGATAGTTTGCTGGGTATCAGGGGCCTCTGAGAGGAATTTTATCAAGTGTATAGTTTTTTTTTGAGCCCCCTTTCAATCTCCATTATTCATTATGTTTTTATTCACTATTTTTTCATACCATAAGCTACAAGGCCAATAAAAGATGAGAGATGGACAGAATTAAGCACTCTGTCGATTTTCTGTAATTGAAACTCTACTCCTATACACCTTTCATGATGATATAGAAATAAAATAAGAAAAAGCATCAGAGGTAGGAAAGCACATTTGAACATTTCAATTTGTGAATGGTGGTGAAAACATTATTTTTTTAAGTAGATATATTTAGTAGATGTATTTACTCCTCGAAGAAAGAGATTCCTTTGACTCAGGGCCACCTTTGGACTCTCAGGCCCGTGTACAATGTAACTTTTGCGCCCCGTTATCGATGGTCCTGCCAGCAGTTTGCCAGTACATTTTTTCTCTCTATTTTAAAATGTTGGTTTTTTATTTAGAATATTTTTTCCTCCAAATATGTCTAAAAATTATTGCGGCAGCTCACAGAGAAAAATTTGATGTTTACATGTTTAATGCTGAAGAAGACAATGTGAATATTTCTTTCTCAGCAGCAAAAATGTAAACAGCAAATTTTCCCCTGTGAACCGCCACAATTATTTTTCTCTGAAAAAGATGGCTGGCCCTGTTGAAATGCATCGAACTATACCCACGGAATAATAAAAAAAATTTGAGATGTAACACCTTTCTCTTAAGTTTTTCTCTTTATCCTCCAATTGTCATTTTTATTAGAATTTATATCAACTTTTTTCTCTTAGTGTTTCTCTGAATTTTTGAGATGAGGTATTATTATTATTTCTGTTATCATTTGGACTATCCTCATCTTGGTTGTTTTTCATACAACGTTTCGGCCGTTGTACTCTACGGCCCTCATCAGGTATCATCTGGTAGGTGTGGGGGAAGTAATGAACCGAACCCTTTATTTAACCGACGTGGTTATATAGACCGCAGTCCCCTCTTAGCAGTAGTGGTATTTTTAAATTGTTATTGTCTCACACTGGGATTGAACCTAGAACCATTAGATTCATCATCATCATCATCATCATCAGTCTTTTAGCATCCGTCGTTGGACATAGACCTTCCCCAGGATTTGCCATACTTCCCTATCATGGGCGTTACAGAGCCAGTACTTCCTGAACTTGTCTAGTTCGTCTCTCTATCTAACACTTTGCCGGCCTCGGTTGCGTATGTGGTCTCGTACACACACCCCCCCCCTCCCCGCGGCTACCTTGACCTAACTTTGACTGGATGGCCATAAAAACAAACAAATCTAGTGTTGGATGGGTCTGTGTGCCATCTAATCTAAGTAGTAAATTCTTGCTGGGAGACAGACATGAAATATTTAGCAATGAAAGATGAAAAATTCAAACTTTTTCAACTTCTAAAATGAAATCCCCAGGACAACTATGCTGCTGCAATTGTGTTTTTGAACTTGAACGTCTGTGGACTTTATCTAAGTTAAAAACTTGATATATAAGGGGAGGTATCCTCCACTGCTGCTTCACTGACCCTAACAGGTTGGAGATGGAAGGGAAGAGATCTTTACCCATGAAATTTGCATTCAACTTATCCCAAATGTATTGTATTGTTAAAAACAAATGCTCTGAACATCCATTCTCGACTTACAAGAACAGTTTGGATATGTATCAAGAGCTGGTGGAGCTCTTTAGCCACTGACCCACAGTGGACAATCCACCAGACCCCCTGCCAACACGTCATGGGCCAGCGTGGCAGGGCATGGCCCATCACTCGCCATGATTTGCAACCATTAGATTACTACGCTATGTGTCCATGTGGTTAGAGAATCAGCCAGAATTACAGCAAGTGATCTAATGGTTCTAGGTTCAATCCCAGTGTGAGACAATAATAATTCGAAAATACTACTACTGCTAAGAAGGGAGTGCGGTCTATATACCACGTTAGTTAAATAAAAGGTTCGTTACTTCCTCTACACCTACCTGATGATACCTGATGAAGGCCGTAGAGTACAACGGCTGAAACGTTGTATGAAAAACAACCAAGATGAGGATAGTCCGGATAATAACAAATAATTTTTTTCTTTTGAAAATCTAAAACCATTTTGAAGATGAGCAAATTACTATTTACGTATATATTTTAAAATTTATGTATTATGAATTCAAATTTATAATTTACTAAATTTTGAAAATTAACATTTTTTAAGCCTAACCCTTGACTATTATTTGATGCAAGATTTCCAATTTAAAAGATTAAATATAAACTTTTCTTATTTCATCAAAGTGAATTCTAAAATTATCATTTTGAAAACATAATTTCTGATTGCAATTTTTTTCTCTTGTGAAGTTATTTTTTTTAATTTGACTAACATTAATGCTCTACGGTGACGAGTTTTTATCATTCCATAAATTGTTCAGACAGTTATCTTCATCGATATTGATTTTAACACTATTTGGATGTACAAGTTTGGATCAATACAGCCATTGCCTGAGAGTTATTTGCTGAATTGTTACTGTATAATGTTCGATATCTGTAATTGATATCTGACTGAAATTTTAAAGTAAAGAATTATCCTTGTTCATTGAATTGTTTGAACTGTTATCCTATTTTGGTTAGGTTTTTTATATTCATTACATTTCAGCTGTGTAACCTCTGGTATTCTTTAGGTGTCTATTTCGTCCTATTTTTTTTGCTGTCCATGCAAGGAATATCTTGTCATAATCAGGATCGTAAATATTTTTCTGACCTCAACCTGCCCAAAAGCTAATTATCAATCTAATTATGTGAAATTTGAATTCACTGACACTTTGGTAATATGAAGACACCAATTACATGGAATGTTGCTATCACTGAGGTTTGTGTTCACCATTATTTTTTTTTTTTAATGTGTGGAAGAAATATATGATCAGATATTTCAATCTCTCCTTCATGTTCTCATAAGCGTAAGATTTTGACACTCGAATTCGAGAACTGTTTTGTCTTTGATAGAATTTTTTTTTTTTTTTTTTTTTGATAGACGAAACATACACCTGAAAAGAAATAATGAACATCAGTCAATGCATATAAACAAAAAAGATGAAGATAACATTCTGAATTATTTGGAATCAAAAAAGATTTTTTGTTTTGGGAAAAAGATTTTATCTCTTTTTGGCATAGACCCTTTACTACGGCAAATTGAACACCAATCTATTTTTATTTGAAATATATACATGTATGTAATAACCTCTTACAACATGCACATCTGCAGTAACAATCACAAAACCACCAAATTTATACTAGTGGAGATGAACATCAAAATATTTTAATAAAGTAAAAATATTTACTTCAAGTGTTTGAAATTACTGTATATGATTTTTTAAAAACACTTGAAACCTTAAAAGGATATTTCAAGATGATAATCTTAGAAGATTAAGTATGGAATAAAAATGTTCCTATGTACGTACAGACAGACATACATGAAGATGTAACATTAAATCAATAAAAAAATAAGTGACATAGCCTATGGAAAAAAAACCCAAAACATAACCCTATGCTACATTCAGCTACCTGGGTGCAAAATTGTGGTATTTGAAACAAACAGATATACATACATTCACTTTCATATAATAGATATAATGTGGATATTTGTAATGGTTTAGGGGTATCCAATTATCTCTTATGTAAAAACCCGATTGAGTTTTTACAATTCATCCTTATGTGGTATCTAAACATTTTGACTTTTCAAAAATATATCATATGTGTCTTTTTTCTTTACATTTTTATATCTTACACTAATTAACAATTTTTTAAATGTGGACATAAAACTCAGAACAGAACCCTTGTATAACAATAATCTTGAGAATATACTGACTTCAATTTGATTGAACTTTTCTTGAAGGACAAATACTATTGGTAGAATATATATATATATATATATATATATATATATATACATATATAGATAGATATATAGATAGATATATAGATAGATAGATATATAGATACATATATAGATAGATATATAGATACATATATAGATAGATATATAGATACATATATAGATATATAGATAGATAGATAGATACATATATAGATAGATAGATAGATAGATACATATATAGATAGATAGATAGATAGAGAGATATAGATAGATATATAGACATATATAATATAAATTTGTTTTCCTCAAAGCAAATCTGTTCGTACTTTTATTGTACTTCTCAATTGGAGGAATAATATTTGATATAAAATCATTTTACCTCATTGAGAAGCACATTAAAAGTAAGAAAGATTTGTTTTGGGAAAATATCACATATTTTTCTTTATTTAGTTATATAGCCTTATTTTGATAATATTGAGCTCTATATTTTTGAAGATAACAATAAATCTGCCCTAAAAATATAAATACAGATATATATATATCCATTCCGTTGTCCTCTAAAATCAAATAACTCAAGAAAATAACATTAGTTTTCTATCTATAAAAAATCGTTTTCAGTATCAATTTTTTTTCTCCCTTTCTTTTTCTATTGAATTTTATGTCCAGCCATAAATATGCAAAAAGTTAGAGTTTTATTCAAGTTGAAGCTTTTATAGATATGTCTGGTGGCTGAGACAGTTGTGTATTTTTACTTTGCGCCAGTGTTTAAGACACTACTGGATTTAGACATGGTGCAGATTTCACAGATTTCACAGATTAACCAGACTCTCCTCAATTGTTGAAAGATTAGCACATCAAAATCTTTCCAATCCCAGTTAGGTAAATATCATTTTATTACTTACACAACACTCAAGGTTAATACACTCTTCTGTTGCCAGAGCAGACAGCTAGAAAATCGGAAGTAAAGAAATAGCTTCTGACCAGATGTTCATGGAAGATTGGGCTCAAAGGGGAAAAAATCAAAACTTGATCTCTTGTATTGAAATAGTGTCAGATGTTCAATACCAGCCTTGAATAGTAATACAAGGCTTAAGGATTGTATTGAAACTGCCCCCAAAGTAATTTGATTTCCAAATCCGATGCAGCTCTATGTGGGGTGCAAGCTCAAGTCTCATTAGAATCCAATCCTTTTTTGTTTATAACTTCAAGAGGAGTCATCTATATTCAAAATTTCATTCAGACAATTAAACTCCCATTTTGGTGGATTCATTCTTCAGCCTTTGTCAGGTGTACAATCTATTAGAGAAAAGGATAAGTTTCTTTAGTGGGGAATATACTATTTTAAATTTTGGTAAAAGTAATATTTAAAATGATATTCTTTCTTGGAGAAATAGAGGTTTTCCACACTTTATGATTCATACACCTGATGAAGATTGGAGAAAAGATCTGCTAAAACGTTGCATTAACAGCATCAAGTACATGAAGAAGGGGTTCTATTGTTTGATCAAAATTTGAAATTTCTGAATCTCTGATTTTCATGTGGTTTGCTTTAGTAGTCAAAAAGTGTATCAATCTATATAGAGTATTGTGATAAAGTACATAAATAAAGAATAAAGCTGACAACAATATTAAAAGTGGAAAAATACTTGAATAACTAAAACATTTTGTCTTTGATTGGGTTGCCACATTAAAAAGGGAATGTTCCCAAACTCAACCTACCCTGCCTGACACGCACTTCAGCACTATGTAATCTTAAAGTAATTAATTTTGCTGGCTTTCAACTCTCAAATTCATGAACCGCTTGACACTGTTCCTAATTGGCAGTAGAACTCTTCTGTGAATAGAGTCAGAAAACTCTTTTTTAAATTACCCTTAGTCGCAGAGAGTATCAACCCCTAAGAGTTATGACAAAAAGTACAAATAAGGATTAAAGGTAATCGTAATGAAATAATAATAGTGAAAAAATACTTCATTTAGAAAAAAATTGAAAAGTTTAGGCAATTATCTATTTGAAGGTTTGATTGTGATGAGGGTTAATAAACTAACACACATACAAGCATTCTGAAACATTTTATGTACAGCTACCATAAATTAAAAAAGATTATATCCTTGCCTGACATACACATTGATGCTATATAATCTTGAAGTAGCCAATAGTGAAACAATGCTTCATCTAAGAAAAAAATAGAAAAAATGAATCAATTATCTATTTGAAGGTTTGCTTGTGATGTGAGTTGATGAATTAACACATACATTAGGATTTTCAAACATTTTGGGTACAGCTACCATGAATTAAAAAAGATTCTATCTCTGCCTGACATACACGTTGACATTATGTAATCTTGAAGTAGCCTAGATAATTGATTTTGCCTCTTTCCGCATAAAGATATCATGAATTAATTGGAGAATAGAAGCCTACTTAATGATTTTTATTGAGGTTTGCTAGCAATGTTGACGTACAGTCCAAATAAACAAATAGATTTGCTAAGAGAACATTGTAAGTGAGGGATTCAATACATCCCTGATGGAGTGCATGTCAAGGTGTGTGGATGTGTAACAGCTCTGATCTAAAAAGATTGAGACAAGAATTCATTATTATTTTTATCTTTCGTGATCATCTTGTGATCCATTTCGTTGAGAAAAAAAATTGTTTTTTTTGTTTTGTCACAAGTTTTGATATAAAACCTTTATTTTCTCCTGTAAACATTGTATTGTTTTCTCTTGAAAATAAAACTTTTTTGATTTATGTACTATATTTTATTTACTAAATAATGTATTCAAGCTTTGGTATAAGTTAAATTGTACTGTCTGTAAAAGAAGTGTGGTCATTCCTACAAAGCCAGTAGTATTACTTTATTTTCATATCTCATACTCCAATAACTGTGGTCCTGTCTTATCTACCCCTATCCTTAATCCTAATGTAATAGAACTGCAGAATTAGCAATATTGGAGTATTTGAGGCAAAATAAGGCATTACTACTAGCTCTCATTGATCATCTCTGAAAGGTATATTACCCCTTGAAATGTTTTAAAATAGATTGATAATTATTGTTTGTTATTCTGGACCACCGTCATTGGAGTGTAGCATGTGAAAATAAAGCAATGCTACTTGCTCTGTAAGAGGGATCACATGACTTACCTCGTACCCAAGTATCACAGATCCTGCGTTAGAAGTAGATATGTAATAGATAAAAGCTAAATACAAAATGTCGTCTTGTTCAGCAAGAATACTGAATATGTTTTTCAGTTCGAGTTTGAAAGATGAGCGTGCTCTTTTGGTATGTTTAGAGGTTGTAGTTCTGTGTGGAACATTTTCCTGCGTTCTTTGTTGGTGTTTACTTGTATTTTACATTGTACCATTCTATGGTCACTGCCTACATTTATTTGATTCAGAAGCAACAATGATGACAGAATCAATAATTGAAGTCGGCACTATATTCAAACCAATGAGCATACAACCTTAGTAAAATCTCAGATAAAACCAGAAATCTCATGGAAAAACGCTGAAACCTCAAGCCACCGACAACAACAAGAGAGAAAATTGAAGAGATCGAACTTAATAGATTAATCAAGAAAAAATGAAGGGAAGACAGAAGAAAATAAACAATTGCAGTTATCGAATCGACTCTTGAAAGAGGTTGGGGCTTCAAAGCTATAAACAAAGGCCTCAACTCAGGACAAAAGCAAATAACTAGCATACTCAAGGAAAATGGAAACCTAAAAATAGACAGGATTGTTGAACGTGCCAAAGAATTCTACCAAAAACTTTATTCGTCCAAACAAGGACTACAAAACAATGAGAGGGATACGCAAGACGTGAGCAATCAACTCGAGGACTTCCCAAAAGTAACCCTGTGAGAGGTGAAACAAGCCGTTAAACACACAAAGAAAGGAACGGCCCCTGAACCAGACAACATCACCATCGACCTACTCCAAAAAGTGGGTAAAATCATCTCTAGGAAACTGGCCGTCCTTTTCAACTTGTGTCTAAAACACAGTTAAGTCCCTGACAATTGGAACACTGCTATCATAATGCTTTTATATAAAAAAGGAAACACGAAAGACCTCAACAACTATAGGCCTATAAGCCTACTCAACTGCGTATACAAACTTTACACAAAGATCATCACCAACTGAATCACAAAAACACTCAATGGAAACCAACCATGAGAGCAAGCTGGCTTTAGGAGAAGCTACTTGACTATGGACCACCTGCTTTCGAAAAAGCAGCAGAATATAAACTACCACTCGCTGTAGCATTTATCAACTTCAAAAAGGCGTTCGACTCAGTAGAAATCCCTAAGGTCATGGAGGCCATCAGTCAACAAGGTGTAGATCCAGTATATGTTGAAGTGCTGAAACATATATACAATCACAGCAGCTCCTTTATCAGGTTACATAAAGACTTGGACCCCTTTCAGCTCCAGAAAGGAGTAAGACAAGGTGATACTAGCTCACCTAAACTCTTCACAGCCTGCCTCAAGATGATCTCCAGAAGACTAGACTGGGAGAGTAAAGGAATAAAAATAGACGACGAGTATGTGAGCAACCTCAGATTTGCAGACGACATTGCCCTTTTCGCAGAGAACCTACACGACCTCCAACTAATGATAGATGAACTAAATGAAGAGAGCAAGAAAGTCAGCCTACACATGAACTTCAGCAAAACGAAGATCATGTGCAACGACCACATTGGAGATAAAAACACTGAGATCAAAATTGAGGACACAGAACTGGAGAAAGTAGATCACTACATCTACCTTAGACAACGAATCTCCATGAGACCCTCAAAAGAAGAAGAAATCACGCAAAGAATTACACTAGGATAGCAAGCCTTTGGCAGAGCAAGCTTAACCTTCAAAAATAAGAAGATCCTATTAATCCTAAAAAGAAGGGTGTATAACCAATACATCCTCCCACTTATGGAGCTGAAACATGGAACCTAACCAAGAAACAGACCCGTAAGCTGAGAACCATGCAACGTGCACATGAAAGAATAATGGTGGGCCTCACATGGAGAGACCATAAGACAGCACAGTACATCCGAGAAAAGACAAGAGTAAGGGACATCATAGAATCCATTAAAAATCTCAAATGGCAATGGGCTGGCCATGTTGCAAGAATGGCAGACAACCAATGGACATCAACACATGCGACATGGATCCCCTGAGATCACATGCGCAACCGAACCTGGCAGAATATTAGATGGAGAGACAAGTTAGACAAATTCAGAAAGTACATGCTCCGGAACGCCCATGATAGAGAAGTGTGGTGAATCCTGGGGAAGGTCTATGTCCAACGACGGATGTTAAAAGACTGATGATGATGAAATACTAAATGGAGTACTGAATCTGTGATATCACGTTGTCATGGTTACAATCCTGGGGATCCAAACAGTCACTCAATTAAGTAAAAAATGGTGTCTATTTTTCTATTTGTATCAGTAACATTCTTTTCAGATGAGCCCAAGTGTATCTCTCACTATAAACCCTGCCACGTAGAATTATCTTATTATTGTGAGGAGTAGTGGTATTTCTCAAGTTGCTGTTACCTGGAGTTATTACTCAGGGTGTCAGCCCCATTGTAGCCAACTCAAAAAAATTTCTGTTCAATCAACCTGAAAAAATGCCAAAACACTATTAAACTTTTATGGCAGTTTTTAGTAGTTTTAAATGGTTAGATTTATCTACAATGGTTAGAAAATAGCTAAAGATTAGCTAAAATCACTGAAAAATAGTACTACCAGTAGCAGTAAATGTTGAATTTTCATGCTGCCCACACACCACGGTGTTACTTAGGTTGGCCCAACCCCCCAGAACGTACGCCAGTGGTGATGAGATTATCAGACTAGCATAAAAATGAGTTGTATTAAGTCACGCCAAGTATCAAGATTAACAGGAGAGGTTTCTGTCATTTTATTAGTTTAAATAGGATATTATATAAACGATAATTCTGTCTGTTTTAGATATATCTCAATGGAAGTGAAATCTGTTCGACCAATTGTGAATAGCAAGACTGACCACTATTATACACTGGGCACAAAATTAGTGAATATTGTATGACAATTAAATCATTATATTTTTTAGAACTGACAGAATTTTTTTTATACAATTTGATGATTTACACATCACAATGTATTATAAAGTATTCCTTTAAAACTATTTTCTATTTAATTTTTTTAAACCTTTTTTCGGAGGAACTTTCATGAAATTATTCCAAGCTAGTATAGAATTCCTTCCATATTTTTCTGTAATAATGTTTTTGATTGATAAAATCATGCTAGAGTTATGCTATCTTTCAAATTGAAGATTTTCAAGGACTCATAGTAAGTTGAGAATGTTATAGAAAGAGCCCCAAAATGAGTAACTACGTTAGTACCAGAATTGAAAAGTACAAGTTGTGAAAATAGTAGTTTGAATTAACATTGTTGGAGAAGATAGGATCAATTGGGGAAACTTTGTTAAATGTTTGAGATTATGCATGGTTTAGAATTTAGGCCCTTATATATTTTCCACTAGAATGGCGTACAAGGGACAGAAACGCCAGAAATATATGGTAGAAGCATATTAGAAATGGATTAGATATCAGAAAATTCAAAAGGATGGTTGCGGTTCGACTAAGATATAGATAACTAACACCTGACTAGTATATAGTGCTATCCAATGTTTATTTACAGCTTGTATTTACAAATCGCACTATTTTGTCACACTAAAATAATCGTTACGTTGTTATATCCGCTTACTATAAACTACACATGTCATAACGATTCAGTGTCCCAAAATCATTCATCCATCTAATTAAAGAAATCCATCCTCTTTCGAACTGGATCTTTGGGAAAACGGTAGTATTTACAACATTGGCTCTCTGAATTATGATTGCAGTCTGGAATAATTTTGTAACAATAAATATTGTCACATCAATGCTATCGATCCTATTTTGAAGGCTTGTATAAGCCCTGTTTGGATCCTAAAAGCCGTTACTATGGAAATGTGACGTCAGACTTTGGCTCTCTATAGAAAGCCCCCTAAGAATGTTCTGCACTATCATTGTCAAATTTTGAGTATTTTAAGCCTTGAATGTGATTTATATTTTTGCCCCAATTCCAGCACAAAGTAGCCAATTTAACGGTTTTATCATTAGATTTTTTAGCAACAGATGAGAAGGGAAAAGGAACGATGAGTTTTGTTAATTGACTGCTGAAATGGTTTTCATTTGTTTCTTTGGCCAATACCCTGGATATTCATCTTTTCTCTAGAGATAATTTTAGATAATTTTTTGGATAATTAATTATGATACACATGCAGGCTACAGTTAATCGTCCAGTTATCCCTGAGCTAGATGGTTACTATTTATTCTTTTTGTGTCATATCCTTTCATGACATGGGTTATCATGGCCCTCCATAACTTGAACCTTCCAGAAATTATTCAGGTTTTATGAAAAAGATTTCGGGGATCTTGTAGGAAGGTTCTATTTATAACATAACTATTATACTAAATTGTGCCCTTACTTTCTGTTCTTTGTATGAAGCAAATTTCTCTTTTTCTCAGTGATTATGCCAGTTAAGTGAGCACATGGATTACCAGTTATGAAAAAAATGAATTTTTTAAATGCTTTAGGATGGGTGTGTGCTGGCCACCCCATGTGTGCATGTTGGCCTGAAAAATTTCTGGGAAGTTCAAAGGTCTAACGGATCGAAAGTACATGGAATTAGAATATTTTTTCCTAGGCAAACGGCATTGCAACCTAAACTGATTCCAAATCAAAGAATCTGACACTGTCAAATTTTCAGCTCTGGTGATTTATTGTTAAAAATGTTTAGTACGCTTGAAAATGCATTCAAACTCCTGAAATATTAAGTACCTTATTTATTGATTTGTGTTTGATTCAAATTTAAATAAATGTGCCATTTAAAAATCATAAAACATTTTTTTCCTAAATTTTGATTTCATAGCTGATAACTTTCTAGAGCTTCCTTATGAATTTTTGAGTGTCTTTAACATTTTAGTTATTTAAATAATTAAAATGAAAAATTGGAAATTTTTAGGAATCAAGGGCAATAACTTTTGGTGAGCTTCAGGCTAGTCGATTTTAGTACCCAATAAACAAGTTCAACCATTAAGTTATAGCCTTATGGCAGGAAGAAATTTATTCCTATTTCTGTTATCGCTCTTTTATCGCAACTTTCATATAGGCCGGTTAAAAAAAATAATAAAAAAGCAATCAGTAATATTTAATACTAATACTAAACTAATAAAAATGAAAACATCATTTGACTTAAAGAGTTGTGTCCCTTATACCGGACGTGCTTGCAGATTTGTCGTAATGACGGCTAAAAAAGGACCGACCGCTGTGAACTGATATAAACCCGGCAAAGTAGTAATCACAAATTTACTTCGAAAAAATACTTATTTAAAAGATACTCTCTCCGTCTTGGATCAAACTAATATCTTGCAAAACAGAATCTAATCGGTAACATTGAAATATTACGTATCATTCCTATCGTTGTAACCATCTGCACCCGGATATTAATTACAATGGATACATTTTGACTAAACACCGAATGACCGATAAGACCCCTCTTTAAACGGTCGTTAAATATAAATATATATATATTCAATTTCATATCATTGATCTACGATGACGATACAGTCTATGTTAAGTTTAATCCAAATTTAATTCCGCTCAAACTGATTCAACAGTGAAAATTCAGACAATCCTTCTTTAAATCATAGAGGACGATTTCTCTATAAACAATGATACACGAAGATTGAAATTCTTTTTTCATGAATATAATTTTTTTAAAAACTGAAT
This sequence comes from Thysanoteuthis rhombus, assembly GCA_963457665.1. NCBI lineage: Eukaryota > Metazoa > Mollusca > Cephalopoda > Oegopsida > Thysanoteuthidae > Thysanoteuthis > Thysanoteuthis major. The sequence continues at coordinate 12,464,709 of OY735241.1, read as the reverse complement.
TAGTAATTCAAATTAGCAAATTCTTTATCAATCTTATAAATATATCAACTGGCATTGTGAATCGGACAAATATACCATGACATTTTATTCATATATTCAAAATCTACCCTCCCTTATAGCTTCCCAAGTGGTCTAGTGGTTAGGATTCCGCGCTCTCACCGCGGCGGCCGGGGTTCGATTCCCCGCTTGGGAAATTCTTTTTTTATCTCTCTTCGATCTTTATTACATTGTTAATTTTTTTTTTTACTATTTGGAAAAAGACAAATATTGAGATTTGCTTTTACGAAGTTAAAAGAGATACATGGATGTTTTTATTAATGTCTGTTTGTCCACCCAGTATCCAGAAATTATCAATAAATTTTGAGACACTTCTTGAAGATTGGGCCGTAGGCTAAAAAAAAAATTGATTGAATTTTGTAGTGGATCCAGAATGTTATTTTTCCTATTGAGAGATATATCTTCTCATTTTTTCTCTGATATATCTATATATTCACTCATGTTTGTCTGCCTACGCAACATTTCAAAAATTTCTCAATGAATTCTAATGGCTTTTTTTTAAATGATGGGCAATTGGCAGATCCAGGATTTTTTTTTTCAATTGGGAGATATTTTTCTGTGTATCAAGACAATAGAATAGAGTGAACATTTTAGACTGAACACTTGCCATCATATCAAATACCAAAAATGTCCTTGAAATCGAAATTTTGTATCTATTTATCTATTTTTTCTTTGTGATGAAACACAACATCTATTGAGTCAACATTCTTCTCGATGCATTGCCTGCATTTTGAAGAACTTCAGGAGAACACTGCAATCTCCGCCTGAATATTCCTGTTGGCAGTTCAATCCCCCAGCTCTGTGGGCAGCGAATTCCATTCTGTAGTTGATCTGGGAAAGATTGTAGCGCTGTGTAACAATATTTTGCAAGGTGAACGGAGGTATGTCTTTATTATTAGGAGCATGTTGTGTTTGGTAATGGAAAAACACTGTGTTTTGATCAATTATTTAATCGTTTAAGCAGATGATTTTGTGAAACATTACTTATCACTTCACAGCGAATCTATTCTCTGGAGTTAGCCATTTTTTTCTTCTTGTCAGTCAAGTTATCATTCCAGGCTTCAGGCTGTATTCAATGTAGGCTAATCTGACTACTTGTTGATTTATATTTTCTAACTTAAAACTCTCTGATTGTGTGCAAGGACCTGAAACACTAGATATATACTTGACTATAGGACACAATAAAGTAGAGTCCAAAATATGCATCACTGGAAATTATTGTTGCTATAGATGGAGTGATTTTCATTCAGATAATGTATGGTAGAGGTATGCGCTCTCTGAATACTTTTTAATTAAAATACTATTTTAATTTTTACACATTTTAGTTATTTGGTATCTTATTTTCATTTGTATATTTTTTGTTGCTTGGATAATTTTATACATTTGAATTTTCTTATTTGTATATTTTCTAATAATTAAAACATTTGACATTTAATATTTTATTGAAATACATACAATAGGAGAGAAAGTTGACTTTTATAAATCAATTGCTTTCAACCAGTGGAATTCATACACCATTTTAGGGCCTAATTCATGTATGACTTTTAATGGGCTGTAGGCTCCAGCAAATTCTTGAGGTCTTACCCAATTGCTGACTATAACAGATATATATGAAAGACCGAGGACAAGCCATAAGTTGGATGCTAAAAATGACATCAGCTGAATAGGAACGTACAAACTTACAAACTTCATACCATTCAAGCATTTCCTTGATTGAATTTTGTAAGACAAGGTATTTTAATCCTTGTATGTGGTTTACTTTTTCTCATTTTTGTTCTCAGGATTTCACAATGTTCCAGGCCCTATACTCTCCGGCCTTCCTTGGGGGTCTATTCAGAAATGTTGAATCTGTTTGTGGGGAGCAGGTCATAGAGCCAGTGCACAGCTAAATGGGTGACAATCCCCAAAACACACAGATGCAAGAACTGAACATGACATGTATACAAGAGAATGCGCTTGCTCCCCCAAAACCAAATGAGAAAAGGAGACTTTATAAACTGTAAACTGAATATTGGAGGGGACATTTGGATAATTGTATGAGGTTATGAGGAGTACTTTGAAGACGACTACAGCAACATTGCCCTAGGTAGGCTATTTTTTCAGCTAATGATAAATGGCTGGAAATTTTCCAACGAGACCTCATCCATTAGAAGAAGGGTAGACTAAAAGCACCACCCACAGCACATTAGAGCAATGGTTAAACACGGAAAAAAGAATGAGGTTGAATGTCTGGAAAAAGTGTAATGATGTGAGGTTAAATGTCTTAAAATATTGTTGATTCATTGTACAAGCAAATTGTGGATAGTAAGTACAATCTAAAAATATTGGATCGCCTTACACACCCAAAATCATATGGATCAGTTGTAGATATTTTACATGATGAAAATCCCAAACTTACAGCCATATTATTCAGAACCAGCAAACAATAACATTGAGGTGTTACAGTTGTCAACCCCGATTGCCGGACATCAAACCGATTGAGAAATTATGGCAAAGAGATGAAACTGACATACAACACAATGGACCCTCAAATGTGAAAGATCACTACAATATATAGGGTGGATGAGAATTAACCTCCAATCAGAAATCATGACCTGAACCTATGCCCTGTGACTTCTTCCTGTGGGAGTATGCAAAGGGTATGTGTACCACACCAAACCACAAACTCTAGATCAACTAGAGGCGTGCATCGAATGTGTTACGGCCAACTTACTAATGGACTTCCTACAAAGGGCTATTAGGGTCACAACAAAATTAACAAATCAACATTATATTATTGTGTCTAAATCATTCATGTTTAAATATATATCTATTAAAAGAGTCTAAAATGTGCTTAAATCTATGTGCAGTTTAGAGCAGTCATTTTTATCTCTTCTCAGGTTCCAGAGCCACTAGTGAAACAGGGATATAAAAAAATTGATAAAAAATTTCAGTCCAAGATATAGACTGAAATTCATTTGTTATTATTTAAGTCTAAGGCCCTTTCAAGAAACTAAGATCGGCAGGTTGTTAAACTACTTATATGAATTACTGGCTGGAGTATTCACAGGCCTCTGAGCCTCCTTTTGTATTTAGTGTCTGAATCCTCAGATTTGTTTGTTCATATGACATTTTGGGAATGGCATGAACTCAATCATCCCTGCATCTTTATGCATCATTGGAAGAGAGGATGACAACAGTCTTCTACAGGTCTCTCTCACTATAATCCAGTTATAAGTTTAGCCTTTATGACACAAGGCCAATTGAAATAAGGAGGGGGGGAGATTGTGTTTCACAGCTTTTGCATGTGTGGAGGGCTTATCTGCCTGAAAAATCAGCATTCAAAATGCTGGCTTTCACTTGGGCTCAGGCACTGTCCTTTGGCATAGGCGAGAAATACCCCATCCAGTCGGGCCTTACCTGTATGTTCTTCCTTGGATCATAATTTTCTTGTGCACCAATTTGCCACACATACAGAGCAGCAGTCAGGCAGTCTCTAAAAGATGAAGTTGGAAACAAGGAAACATTCGTTGCATTTATAGTTCATATTAGATCAGGTTCAAATACAGTACTACATGATCACATTCCTTACCGTACCATTGCTCAGTGTTAGTAAGACTATTTGCTGTGCAAACTGAGGTTGTCTGAAATTGAATGTTTTTATCAAAAGTGCCTTTTTCTTAGTTCAGAGTATTGTGTAAGAAGACCATGAAATGTTTTTTTCACCAAAAATATTGAAAGTAAAAGAGATCTGAGAGAGATCATTCAACAAGATAAAATTAATACTTTCATATTTGAGAGTCTCCATAGCTCTTCAGACTCTATGATCTTACTCTACTGAGTGTCAAAAGGGAAGAAACTGAAAACAAGAACCATAAGTTCAACGATACATCCACCATCTATGGCATTAGTAGAAGAAGGAGGTGGTGGAGGAGGAAAATGAGCAAGTAGTTTTTCTTTGATTCAATTGATTTTCATACTTCTAAAATATTGTGATATGGAAATATTTTATGAGAATTATTTTTGATAAAAATCGTAAATGGCCATTTTTTCATGTTTTTTTGCCATTTTTAGCTTTCATGCAGACCTTGGATTTTCTATCATGACATCATTAACAACTGGTAAAAAACTTGAACAGAATAGATGATACACCTTTTAATGACATCACACCTATACCTTTCTTCCTATTTCCGTTGTTCAACATAATTGGGCTTAAGTGACAGACAGACCAACTGACCACCCAAAAAGTGTCTTATAGAGATGTGTGGACACATCTAAAAACTTATTTTAAGCTCATCATAGGATAATTGTCATCAGTGAAATCAAGGATGGTGCGTTTGTCATTTTCCTATGGTGCCATAATTAGTTCATTAAAAGATCAACGGGCTTGACTTGTCTTTTTGGGCTGATATTATGGCAAGGTTATCTATAAGTTGAGATGTCATTATGCCACAAGTTTGAACAGGGGCACAATTTCATTGTTTGCCATTAGAACTATTCACTGTAGATAAACCCTCATTATTGTTTGTGGATATATTTGTATACATTCAGACACACCCTCAAACACGCACTACATCATCATCATTATCAGCCTTTTAACGTCCGTCGTTGAACATAGACCTTCCCCAGGATCTGCCACATTTCTCTATCATGGGCATCATGGAGCCAGTATTTTCTGAATTTGTCTAGTTCATCTCTCCATCTTGTATTCTGTCAGCCTCGGTTTTGCATGTGATTTCTTGGGATCCATGTTGTGAGTCGTGATATATATACATTTTTTTTTCATGAAACATGTCGGATAGTTTTTGTTGATTTAATTTTCTAATTAATTTTTCTTGTTTGCTAATGAGACGTTTTTTCACAGGGTTAAAAGAATAAAGGAACTGTCCAAAGTTCATATTATAGTCAAATGTTCAAGGTAACAGTATTGAAAATGACCAATGATGGTCAAAACTGCTTGAATAACAATACTATTAACTTTGGACATTTCCTCCATTAAGACCATTTTTACTTTGGGCATTACAAAAATAAAATTTTTCTGCTGAGATAGAATTTAGTGTAGTGCATCATTTTCTGTAAGCGTTTCTGTATAGCCTGGAAAGTATATATTATTTCTAAAGGTCAAAAACTGTTTATTATTGCAGTTCATTGATTACAGTCTAAAAACTAAATGCTTAATAGGGGAGTCCGACAGAATATTTCCTTTATAGAAGGAATCCTTGGAATTTCAAAGTTTCAAAACCACTGCTTAAGAGCAAGACACCCAAGTTTTCTATCTCAGTTTAGTCTGACTCAAGGCCATATAAAGAAGATCCAAAACAGAATTGAACTCAGTAATTAGGCAATTGATCTACAAAATATGCTCTCTGAACATTACTGTGCCGTGTAGCCCATTTTATTTGGGAAAATATACGGCTCATCCCATAAATAACATCCAAATTTTGAGGGCGATAGATTGAATGATATTTTTGCTTTTGTTTGCACGTTAAATGTAATTTCTGATAGGGGTTAATTGAGTTATGTTGTCATATTGTGATTCAACTAATTTAGTTACTGATTTGTTCCTTCTAAAGATGGATGTGTTTACAAGGGATGTGAAATATAATGCTCTATTTGATTAAAAAAAGAGCAATAGTGTTGCACAAGCTATCCAATATATTCAGGGCGTTTATGAGATAGATTCTTTAAATAAAAGGATTTGTTGAAAATCATATGAAAAGTTTACGAAAAGTGATTTTGCCTTGAAAGATGTGCCACACACAGGTGATCCTGTGGAATTTAACAATGATTGTGTTCGGCCTGATCTTCATAGAAATAGCTATAACTTGTACAAATGAATCGCTGTAGTAGTCCACGTGTGTTTCAGAACTATTTATCTGAAAAATTATCGAAAAATATCTTTAAAAAAATATTTAAAAATAGATCTTTTATTTATAAAAAAATATCAGCACAAGATTTGGGCATTGTTGGTCCAAAATGACCATAAAGACCTCTAAAAAGCACTTTTTTGAAAAAGAAAAAAAAAAGTTTCAAGATAGTGGCTAAGAGTGTTCTCATGCAAACTTTCAAGGTTGTAAACCCCAAGGTATGACCAGTAGTGCCCAGAGACAAATACACACACATATAGACACAGATGAGAAAAGAGAAGAATCACTAGGGTAGTTGGTTGGGTGAGCCATCTGTGGGGCTCAGTGATTCAATAATGCTGTAACAGCTGAAGAATTAGCTCAAACCTGAATTTGAACCATTCAATGGTTCACTGTCATCTGCAATAAGTTGGAAAAGTGCCTAAACTTGAAAAATGGGTTCCCTATGATTTGATAGAAACCAACCATAAAGCAAGAGTGGGCATCTCTTCACTTCACTGCTTGCTCGAAAACACATCCTCCACCATTTCTAGACAGATTAGTAACTGCTGGAGAAAAATGGAGATTTTATGTGAATATAAAGTAAAGCAGCTATGCTTCAGTGTTACGGGCATATCTTATGATTTTTATTTGGGGAGGCAGACCTCTAATTTACCAACAGAGCTGGATTGCAGACATCTAATCTGCCGGTGAAATGCAGGAAGAATGAATGAAAAAATCAGTGTTGCCAAGCATTGTATGTTATCTATAACTAGAACAGTCATCAAGATGGCTGAAATTGGCTAAATTTTATGTACATTAAATGTTATATATATATATATATATATATATATATATATGTGTGATGTACTCATTTGCAGTCTATTTATCAAATAAAAAAGCTATAAACTAAGACTCCTATCAAAATTATTAATAAAAATTGTACACTTACTTTTATTAAACATACCAGATATAATTGGCTATCATAGATTTTCATCAGCAAAATTTGGGAAAAGTCAGCCAGATCTAGCTGAAAGATTGCTAATTTGGCAATCATGGGAAAAAATTGCCGACAGAAAGAGCTTTACTCACCCCAACCTTTTGGTATTTCCCTTTTTAGTGGAGATGTACAGACTAGGTACAACCCAAAATGAGGCTCCATTCAAGGTAAGTTTCAGTGAAAGTTTGGTTGGTGGGATTGTGTCAGTGTGGTCCACTTTGGTTAATGTAACCAATACAGCAGACATTCATAGTCAGCATTTTGAGCGTTTAACCAATGCTTCGTAAAAAAAGAGGCTGAGTTTGATCATTTACAAAGGTGTGGTGTTGTATGATGATAATACCTGGTCTCATCACTTTGACCCCAATTTTAGTGCAATGGAGAGGTAGCCCCCAGTGCCAAACCAACATTAATCGTACGATTAAAGCTCGATCTCCTTAGAAAGACGATTGGCTCTCTGATTATTATTTCAGTGTCTGACTACTCATATTCGTTCGTTCAACTGACATTTTGGGTACGGCATGAACCTAATCATCCCTGCACTGTGCCTCGCAGACAGGCTTATGTATCATCGAAAGAGAGGATGATGACAATTTACTGTAGGTCTCTCTCACTATTATCCAGTAATAAGTTCAGCTGGATAAGGCATGGTGAAGTAGAATGTGTGTTATGCCAATTTTCCTGGTGTGGAGGGCCTGCCTGCCCAGAGAATCAGCATTCAAAATGCTGGCTTTCACTTTAGCTCACACACTGCCGTTTAGCATTGGTGAGAAATACGTAGTTATCTCAACTATGCATGTTCCAATCCCCAATGAGGGTTGAGGTAGAAACCATAGATAAAATACATACCGCAAATGCGGTCCCCGGGTACAATTTGAATGATGTGGCCCCTAATAAGAAGTGTGGTTCCCCCTACGTAGCTAGTAGTACTGCTTTATTTTTGCATCTCATCCTACGACTATTGTCCTGATTTCATCTGATCCTACCCCAAACCCTAATGTGGTACAACAACTGCTACTTGGACACTTGTTGCTTTGGGTCCTTGGGTACTGCCCGATCACCCCACCGCTTAGTCTGCCCCTGGACCACACTATTTAACTTATCCTGAATACTGTGACTCTTCTATTAAAAGGGTGGAATTAGAGGTAAGTCACCTTGAAAGATCGCCTGTTTTTGATCAAGGGACCTCTTGACTTGGGTTTGAAATTTAATTGGGTTTTTTTCAACTTTCGTTATTAGCTTGTGTGTGTATGCGTTTGTGAGTGAGGAAGATAATGTATGTGTGTGAGTGTTCGTATGCGTGTGGCCACATGTGAGTATGTGAATTTTTGTATGCGTGTATACTGGTGTGCGTGTGCATGTGCGAATGTGCACATATGTATATGTGTGGTAACTAATATTAGAAACCGAAATGAAATTTCAGTCTGTCCTTTTCTTGTCCAGTCCAGTACCCTACCACTGAACCATACCTGCCTTTCGCAGCTCACGGCTACGTCACCCATCATTTTTTATCGACCCCAGAACTTCAGGCATGACCCCCATTGTTTTTTCAATGCCCCCACCCTCTCTTTATTACCTGCAATCGAGTCCTCTCTCTAGACGTCGGTGAATAATGCAATATCGGCAGTGTTTTATTTTTTAGAAGCTTCTTTCTTTCTTTCTTTCCTCCTTCTCTTCTTCATTTCTTTCTTTCTTTTACACTTTGACTCTCTATTTCAACCTTCCTTTCTTTGTGTCATTCTTTTTTTTTCACTCTATCTTCCTTTCACTCTTTTTCTCTCTCTCCCTTTCTTTCTTTCTTATCTCTCTTTTTCACATTCTCTTTCTCTTTCTTTCTCCATTCTTTCTCCGTCCTTCGCCCTCTCTTTCTCTGTCACCCACTCATTCTTTTTCTATCTTTCACCCTCTCTTTCTCTTTCTTTCACTCGCATTCTCTCCTCCCTCTCTCTCTCTCTCTCTCTCTCTGTTTCTCTCTTAACCTCTCTTTCTCTACCTCTCTTTCTCTACCTCCCAACAAACTTTTTTCCCCCTCTCAGACGCACTGGTTTTCTCCGTCTCTTTTTCTCTGCCACTCTTCCCTACTCTTACTCTCTTTCACTCCTCTCTCTCTCTCTCCCCCTCTGTCTGAATTACAGCAAACTTCTTTCAGGCGTACGGCTTCTTTCTGTCTCTCTGTCTCTGTCCTTCTTTCTTTCCCTTCCCCTCTCTCTTTCTCTGAATCACTCCTTCCCTCTCTCTACCTTTCAGCAAACTTAATTCTTATCTTTATTTTCTCTTTCTTTTCAAGCACACGGTTTTCTGCCAGCCTGCTGCTTATTTTTTCATCTCACTATATACATATACATATACACACACACATATATATATTTATTTATTCGCTACCAGTTGCGACAACATTCATCCACAGTCTTCTTAGTACGGTTGGTCGACTTAGTTTATCAGTGTCCGCGCACCAGAGGAGAAGCGGTCGACTAGAGTTTCTTTATTGTCCACAAAATCTGCCGAAATTTTGTCCCCCTTCTTTCTTTAATTAAGAAAGTGATTTTCGGTATTTGTTTCGTAAAATTTCACAATAATGGCCCAACCGTTATCTTTAACCCTTAAAAGACCGAACCAAGGAATTTCTTGGGGCTTCAGACTACAAGGAGGGATTGATTTTAGTAACCCACTTTCTGTCCAAATGGTAAGTGAAGTTTAATTTACTTTTTTGTTAACGTTCACTATTAAAAAAAAACCTTTTTTGACGAACTTTTAATTGGGACGAAATAAAAAAGAAGAAAAACTATTAAAGCTATACAAATGAATGACATCACATTTTTCTATTTTTACGATTACTTTGTAATTGATTTATTTACTATACTTGAACTGTCTATTTACTTTTGGGCACGATGTAAGCAAGGTGGTCCCGATTGTTAGTTTCACATCCTCGCCCACTCGATGTTTAAAACGGCGCACAAATAAAAATAAATGAGAATTCATAAAAGATATTGTTACGAACTCGGACGTGCATAAATAATATTGTTATTGCTTAGAATAAATTGAGTTGTTGAATTGTTTTGCTTCATAAATATTCGACAGATCGCATCGCATGTGTACGTGACATCAGCTGAATTCCGATCGGGACCACCTTCCCTAAATAGTACTTTCATTTCATATCATTCTAATTTGTTTTTATCAGTTGAAGAAAAATAGTCTTTCTGGTATTTCTTTCTTACCTTACCTTATATTAAAAATAAACACGTATTTAAAACTTATAGATTGTTTTCCCCGGAAGTTTTAGACAAAAATACCAACCACACACACTATATAAATAAAACACGGAAAACAACTTAGAAAATTACACTGTGAGCTGTGTTTTTGATGCTTGATTCCAGTACTAATTACGACAAGACACTGTTGACTGTGCAATCGTTTTTCCTGTATATTTTCATCTTGAACAGTTTTAAGAAGTGAATCATTTTTTAAATGCCGTGGAAAGTCATTTCAGTTTTAAAAAAAGCTTTTTTTACATTTAATAGTCAAGTTCTTCTGAGGTTGTTGCTGTAAATGAATTAAACAGTGGAAGTTGCTTATTGTGATCACCCTGGGGGCAGTTGAGATAACAGTAACTGGCTGTGCCCATTAGGTAATGGATACTGGAAGTCGCTTATAGTGATCACTTTGATAACAATAACCGACTGAAAGCATTTTTTTATGATTGTAGTAAACGGCTTCCGCTACGAATAACTTTTTAAAATTCTTTTCCTTGATTTGAAGAATACGTTTCTGAAAAGTGAATTTTGCATTAAAAAGTTTATAATCCTTTTCTTTACATATTGACCCGAGTAAAATGCACAGAAAAGGTTATCTAAGTCAATAGCTGTACACTTACTGGAAATCGAAACCAAAACAGCTGATAAAAAAAACGTCTCTGCTAAATGAGCAATAAACACCTTCTAAATTTAAAATTATTATATATAGTATTTAAAGACTGATCGCAAAATAACTGGGGTATGATTAGTTTTTTAAGGCTTGGGTTCGATCTGAAGGTCGGATATTAAAAGCTTGGGTACAACTTGATGAAGGTGGTCCTGATTGGAATATCGCTGATGTCACTTGCAACAAAATCGGTCGGAAATTCATGAAACCAGGCAAAAAAATTTGATTTATACAATGCAATAACATTAACAATATAGTTAATACATTCATTTGTGTTTTTCTTTCATAGATTCTCTTATGTGACATTTTTTTATATCGTGTGTATTCTGGTGTGAAATTTCCACTCTCGGAATTCCAATCGGGACCACCTTTGCTAAGTTGTGTCTTCTATTTATTTATTTTTCAAATGATAATTACCTAAAGTTGTGGACCATTAACAAGTCCATATAGATAATTTATTAGGTCTAAAGTCCTCGTGGTTGTTTAATGTTCAAAACGTTTCAGCCGTTGTATCCTCCAGACCAACCAACCTTCTTCGTGTGTTTGTCATATTCGGTAACACTCTCAGAATCTTGAATATACCCCCACACAATAAGCGGGGGTGGGCTGTTCTCATTCCCCCGTCTATTCCCGGAGGGTATCTTGCATCAGATTGAATGGGACCCCGATTCGAGATTCCGAGTGATCCTGAATATACGACGTAACGATCAACTCCTAGGAGGGTACAGCGGGCGAAATGTGAACATATAAACAACGGAGACGAGAAAAATAGTCCAAATGAATTTATCTAGAATTTCAATTGCCTGTCTCCAAAAAATTCCGATCGAAAGAAAGTTGTTTTTGCTAAATATTTTGGACTATTACAAGTGCGAGACTGACCGTTGGGACCAGGGCATTAATATCTAAAAGATTAAGGAATTATATTCCTGTCGGGTTTGAACATCTGTTGCATCCTTATCAAACGAGCCACTCTCCTACCCTATTTAATTTTATTTCACTTCATAAAAAGACTTGAAGGCTTTCATTCCTGCATACAGGCACGTACACACGTGTACGTGTGCGTGTATGTGTCATATATCCATGTATAAAAACCTGAACAAAAAAAATGAGTTGACATTTTTATTTATTATCGGCGTTACTTAACGAAAGTGGTCCTGATTGGAATTCTGAGTGTGAAAATTTCACGCCCGCGCACATTTGATGTTGAAATGGCACAAATAAACAAACAAGATAATTAATGACAGGAACTCAGGTGCCCCTACATGAATGAGAATTGTATTGTTATTGCTTTGAATCAAATAAATAAAATTATTGTTGAAAATATTTTGTCTCGCTTCATAAATTTTCAACACATCGCTGAATTTCAAACGGGTCACGTTTGCAAAGTTGTACCTTATTATTTACAATGAGTTGTTTTTTCTCAATGCCTGAAGTATGGTGCACCCAATGAAGATCGAATTCTCTACTCAAGTAGCAATGATCAACAAGACAAGCTTGTTAACCATCACACCACAGTAAGGTGCCCCTGTAATAACAGTTTAGTTCTCACGGAAGACTACTATGGTGCACACTGTGAGGATCACGCTCCCTACCATTGATCTGCTAGACAAGCTTGTTAACCATTACCCTGCAACGTGGCACCCGATTCAACATTACATTTAGAGTTGCCGACTAAAATGTTCAAGTTCTTGAAGAATTTTTCATAAAGGAAAGGTGGTCCTGATTATAAAGTTACGCGCTCTCAATGTTGAAAACAGTGCACAAATAAAAAGAAATAAGAGAATCCATGAAAGAAAAACTGAAGTAAATATATAAACTTTGTTGTTTTCGTTTTGAATAAATTGAATCATTTAATTGCGTTTTTAAAATCGAGGGTGTGAAACTTCAGGATCAGAACCATCTCCCCTACAGTATACCTTTTCAAAAATTCCAAACTTGTGGGTTTGACGAGATACTACATGCACTCATTCAACTGACTATTCTACCTTACCTCAAATCTAACAGCCAATTAAGGAGCTTTGCATCTGAACTTAAATTCCCCCAGTGAGATTTCTAAAAATGATTTAAGGGAGATATCCTAGCTATCATTGAAACCTTGGAATGAATATACGGAATCTCGAAAGGGTTAATTTTCCAAGGTTTCGATTAGTAAGTCACCATTTTCTTTAGGGATCTCTAACATAATTCTTTTTTCGCATTGCAACATTTTTTATCTTCATCTCTTGATTTTTTTTTCCATTTTTATGAAAACGTGTCATTTTTTTGTCAATATTCAAGATAATTACTTGTCTCCCTCCTCCCCTTATCTCAAAATGGATCATTTCTTGGAAAAAAAGAAAAAAAACAAAACAATACTGTTCGTAAGCCGAAGTGGCGTAAAACGAGGAGGCTCTTTAATTACCCTGAATTTATATGGGAAAAAATTTGAGTCTCCTCAGACTTATAAATGGTGATGATGGTATGTAGGTGTACTGGGAGAAACGGGAGACTGGAGTGTAGGAGATCGGAAGAGGGTGTGCGCTGTTTCTCTAACGGCTCGTTGCAAACCAAATGTTGAGCGCCATTTTCGTTTCTCGCCTTTATTCGTAAAAGCGAAAAAAATAGCGTAGAGTGAACTTCCAGAAAGAGGGAGACAGTAATACCATTAGAACCATTAATAAATCCTAACACAGGGCACTAAGTCTTTAGACGATACTAAAATGATTTTTATTACCAACTGAAGAAAACTTCAACAAGATGCTAGAATCTTTCGTTAAAATCAAAAATGAAACTTGACGAAAGTGGCCCCTTCAACATTGATCTTTGACATCACGCAGATATGCGATCAGTCGGAATTTTTTTTTATTTATGTGCAATTTTTAACATTGAGTGAGTGCGGATGTGAAAATTTCACACTCCCCAGCTCCACCGCAGAATTTCAACTAGAAACACCTTCGCTAGGGTGTGCCAAATTAATCTTTTATTTTTAACACCTGGATATGAAAACATTAATAGTAATCTTTATCTGAAGCACCTCTTAAAACAAGTGCAAAAAAAAAAGATTTGCTGTTTGTCGGACACCACTCAGCCTCTGTTCATACATTAGTGAATTCTTATTTCTTATTCAAATTTCTATTCTTTCGTCGAAGACAAAAATGTTCCTTTTATATTATGGAACCTTGAAAAAAGTTACCAATTAAATTTAGTGACATTTCTTTTTTTAATTTTTAAATTTTTTAAGTGAATAATTTGGAAACTCGACACCATTCCGCCTTGAGATTTAAAACCCAACTGCGTCAACCCCTGGGTCGTGAAAAGAAAATCCTAGGAAGGACCTGATTTGGTCTTCCGAGGAATTACAGACTAAAAATAAAACTAGGAAGTCAAAACCTTCTTCCCCCTTCTTTTCCCCTCATTTCACTTGTATGAGTCAACAATGTTGGTTAAGGCTACCTTCAAGAAAGTCTCAATGGGGTGTCTCTTTTTCTCTTTACCCTTTTATACTACAGAAGCCCGGTGTTGCAAAAAAGCATTATTTGATCGACTTGAATTTTTTTTTGTTGATGTATTATTTTCAAACAAATCAAAACAAAAATGAAATTTTCATCAAGTCATTGTATTTAATTCGAGGTCCTCAATCAATAATCTACGTGTTTGTAACATGAAATCCTCGAACAAGTTTAGTCGAGACATTTTACCTTTTTTACCTGTTAAAAATATTGAACAACTCATTCAAACGTGTTTTTTTTGGGGGGGGGGCTCAAATCTTGGGGCCCTGTGCAGCTGCAATGTTTGTATTACCTTAGGTGCACGAATCAAGATAAGTAGAAAACAGTTAACGTCTTATTGCGGACATACAAGCTTGGAGTTGATCAAGGGTCACCATTGTTTTATGAAGAAATTCTTCGCTTGAATAGGTTATATTTTTTGAGTGAGGCCTTGTTGAATTTTCTGCAACCGTGAGATAGCACTATACAGTAATTTCTCTGATTAGAAACTATCCTCTCACCTCCTTTATTTACCTACTGGGTAAGCAGTCGCAACTTAGGTAATTCAGACTGTGCGACAAAACTTCAAAAGAATTAATAGAGAGATAACGCCTAAGACGTGTTCGAAACAGTAAATCAACAAACCTTATTTTAATGTATGTGTTGTTGTTTTTTCGGGCTATTGCCATCATCTTTCTAAACACCTTTCGTCTGTTGTACCTTATAGCATTCTTTAGCTATGTCATGTAATATCTGTAAGGAAAGAAAGTTTCCCCTTAACAGTCTTCTTTTTCTCCGGTAATGCAAAACAAAAGACAGTATCAAATAGAAATTTTAAACTTGAACCGCACCGTTTGTAAATAGCTTATTCTACTTCTGGCAATGTGTACAATACTGTTACTGATACTGCGATTTGCTTTGAGTCCTGGGGAAAAAGGCTTATGAAGGAAACTCTTCCCTTTCAGTTATTAAATATTATTCTCGAAGAAGGCCATAGGGTACAACGGCTGAAACATTGTTAAAAAAAACGAACTGAGATGAGAACAATAGTCAGAAAACACTTATACACAATCCCCCATTTAAAAATTTCTGACTAAACAAAGCTTTATTCAATGAAAAAAGACACCAATGAAGATATGCACCCGTGAGAAAATGAACAAATATGTTGAAACGAATCTGTGTGGATTTCTTCGTAAACAAATAAAACTTGTATTTCAGCCATGATTAATTTTTGTTTGATTATTATTTCTTTCATCTTCTGTTTCTTTTCATCGCAACTCTCAGGTTTTTAATCTATGGCCTTTGACCGAATCCATGTTAGTTACACAATTTTTCAACACGCATAAGCACACATTCACATACACACACTCATACACATACCTATTTAATTAATAATATAATTTGTTTTTCTATGTTATTTTTTAAGTTTTTTTTTTTCTCGGGCAAAATACAATTCGTTCTACAGCCTTCTGATGTACAATTCAAATGCAAGATAGTTGGAATAACTTACTCACCATTGCTCTATGGTAGACACCCCATCCTAGTCACTAGGATGACGTGAATATAAAAAATGACTGCACTTTTTCCTTTTTCATTCTATTGACTCAATGATATTTTGTTTACCTTTTTTATTCGTTACTGTCTGTAAAAAAAATATCCTAAACAAATCAACCTTGGCAGGGAATATGATGGCAAGGCAAACCTGCCCTTTGAAAGTCAAGCTTGAAGGACCTAGCCGTAATCCATGGAGAAACTATGAAATCAGGCATGACTGATCATGTGCTAAGGGAAAAGTGGAGGTCACTCCTGGAATGAATAAAAGAATCATTGCATATACTAAGCTCTGATAACTCCCTCTGTATGCCTTGTATATGATTGAATACTATATGGGGCCTTGAAAGAAAAGACATTACGTTTAAAGCTCCTAAGTTCAATGACGTGATTGTCTAACAGGACAACGGCCTCGTGGATAAAAGTGTATGTACTTATCTGGTGTTTGTAAGTAAGGACAAATTAATTAGGAAGAATTCTCTGAAATGGGATACCCCCTAGCTTGGTCAGTGGAATGAGAACAATCTACCTCTATGGATTGGATAAAGGATTTGGATTTAAATTCGCAGAAAGTTACCATGACAGGTATTTGAAGGCTGAAGAGTAAAATGGTTGAAATTTTGTGACTACAACAACCAAGATAAGGATACTAGTTTGGATAAATCAGTTTACTCTTAGTTTTATGTGTTTCAACTCTCGAATTTCTTCCCATTTTAGATGTTGTCAATACCTTGCAGATGATCAATTCTCCAGCCCTCTTTAGGTTTATAATTCAAAAAAAGAAGCAAAACTTTCTTTCTCCAGTCAATTAAATAAAAGAAGGTTTGCCGCTTCTCTCATATCATACACTTGATGAGGGCTGAAGAATGGATTGGTCGAAATGTTGTGTTGACATCAAGGTTTTGCATCTTGCCAAAAGGGTGATCATAAAAACTTGTTGGCATAAAGTCCTGGTCTCTACCAGACTCGAGATATACTAGGATCACTAAGCTGATGCATGCAACAAAAACGACTTCAGCACTGACCATCATATTCCATTGCGAGCCATCTTTCTCAGATGGCCCCATTTTGGGGCAATGCTTTCTGGATGTTTCAAGTGTTGGCTTATCAACCAAAATATACAGTATTTTTATATCAATCAATAATTGCTAAGTTTTGTTGTCAATCTTCAGTACGAAGTGTGGAGTTTTAGCTTTCCTACTGTAACAAGAACAAAAACGACCTTCACTAAAATTAGGGGGGTTAAACCAACATGTGAAATTCACATTCCCTTATTATGATTTGAATTCAGAACCAACCGATTTCTAGAAGGCTGAGCTGACGAATCTTTGATATTAGCAAAAATTTATCATACAAGTATGCACAGGCTTATTTCATTCTAGTAAATAAGTCCATTTATACAAAAACAGATATTTTCATAATTTCTGTGTATATCCTCTATACAATACGCAAGTTGGAGTAATCATCTTCAGTCAGAATAGAAGTTGGGTAAGTGTTTGACCCTGCAGCAGTCAGACCTGTTTATATCTTATTGTCTGATTTTGAGAAGAGTTATTTTTGTTCCATGCATTGTTTGGAATGCTGATCTCATTCTTTGGGGGTGATTAAGTTGTTTGCATAATGCTTTGAGTGCAAGTGGCCTAATAGTTGACTTCATGGAAAATGGAATCAACGAACCAGGTTCAGATTCCAACTGAGACAAATTGGTGTTCACTTCACACTTATACCTTTAGGAAAGGAATGAATCCATCTCTTATTGCCCTCCCCCAGCTGTGGGTAAATAGCTGTGAAGACTTGGCTTTCTAGAAGTGGTCTCTCCCAGCTATTGGTTAATAGTAAGGTAGACTGAGCTCTCTAGCTTTAGTTGGCAACTAGTCGAGGAAACTAACATTCAAAACCAGAATATAGGCCCTAAGACGAATAGGTTCCACTTGTAACAATAGATCTGGTCCAGGATTATTCCTTGCTACTGGTACCATGTAACCCAGTACAACCTATCACATGTTTCTTTGGGAGGAGAGAGGCACTGCTAAGTAACTCCCAATGCATTGAGAAATGCTGTGAAAAGGAAGTCGTCAGTATGGCCCTCTGTGTCATTAGGTCATGGGTTGAACTGAAACAGTGTTTTTGTTAATCAATTCTGCAGCCTTCTTCAGGTGTACAATCTGCAAGGAAAGAGAAGAATCTCTTTTCTACAGAAGAGTGAGCAAACAGGAAAGAATTGTGGCCAATAGAGTAGACAGGCAGATGACCAATTGACATTTCATCGATGGGCATTTGTCCATCGATGAAATGTCAGTTGAACAGGTGGAAATATGCTGTTTTGGAAAATACTACGACTTTCACTGAACAACCTTTAAATCAAATGGCTTTTTATTGAAACCATATTTTTAATGTATAATTGAAAATTGAAAATTATTTTAATAATGTAAGGAAGGAGTGTAAATATGACTCCAGATTTGAGTGCTATCTGATCGCAAGACTTCTATGGACAGATTGATAAAGGTGGCATCTTGATAAGATGAGTTCTTCTGATGTGGATACAAGTTCAAGTCTTCATTAAGATGCAAGTCCTGTTTCAAGATCTATAAAAGCAACAAAAATAAGATAGAAGAGAAACTAGTCAAGAACTTATATTGTCTAAAATAAATTTGTAGATTCTGAGATGGAGTATTTTACTATGTCTCAATTTTTGACAAATCTAATGTTTTAAAAACTTTTTGCAGCAATTATATATTAAAGCCAAGTAAACTATCTTGCTCATTTCTTTTGAACAATGAAACATGTATTTAAAAAATTTGACCACAAAGGATAAGACTCTTATGAAACAAATGTTAACAGAGAACTTGACTATTTTATTAAATTTAGCTACAGCCATATGAGTTAGGGTTAGGGTTAATCTTAGGGTTAAGGTTATATAAGTCAATTACAAAACAAATGAAGGCAGCAAACTTGTCATTTTTGTGATGATAGTTTTGCCACTGAAATTCCAAGAGATATGTCTGGAACAAGAGCTCTAGCTGAACCTAGCTGTTGCCGTAGAGCAAAAATATATCAAAATAGTTTATGCCGTCCATACAAAAATGGCTATTTTGTGCCACTTCTATGTATATTAACCCTTTTTTTTCTGTTTCTTAGGACAGCATTTTAGGTTAACCCACTATTTGATCATTCATCCATTCCTTTATTCTGATTACATGCTGATCATTTCAACAGTTGAGGAATAAATCATCCATTGGGGGTCAGCTATTGAAAAAATTGGAAAAAAGGAGTGATTAATAGATAAGTTATTTCTTGCCTTTTGTTGGGGATTTATTGTTAGATAAAGTTTTCATTTATTTGATTTCTGATAATAAGACTGAGACCTGAGAGACTTATATATATATATAGAAAGAGAGAGAGAGAGAGAGAAGGGGAGAGAAATATGAATCATAAATGAATCACCTTAGCTCACCGCTGAGCCAGAACTAATTATCTAAAATGATCTGAAACATACCAACATAAGATTTATGCATTTTTGGTCCAAAATGACCATATCCCCTTCCCAGACATACATACATACATACATACACACACACACACGTACTCACTCACTTCTTGAAGAGAGAAGAATCTGTAGTCCACTTGACTGGTTTGTAGGGCCATTCATGATTCCATAGATATCTCCCTCTATCTTAATATATATATATATATATATATATATATATATATATATATAATATATATATATATATATATATATATATATAATATATAGAGAGAAATCTGTCTCTCCTGTGAAAGGGGAAGTTCATAGTTCTTTAAGGTGTGGTGTGTTTACTATAAACTGTTCTGGAATTTCAGAAATGTCTGTCTACCCCACCTCTGGTGTGTCCAGCCCTCTTGCTGAGTGTGTTGATAAAAAAAGAGGAGGCGACAAGAAGGGTTTCCACTTTGACCATACATGGATGGGGCATAAATGAAAAGGAACAAAAAAAAAAAAAACCCATAACAAATGAGAACTACTTTCTTATATCATTATGGCTAACCAAGTTTCATAAAAAAATCATTGTTTTTTTTTTCTATCAAGGGCCGCTTCTAACAAAGCTTGGGAAAAATCCTCTCAACTTATCTTTTAACTCAGCTTTTTGATTCTCTTAGTGTCTGTCTACAGCTATGTCTGGCTCCCCTGATTTAATGTGAGTGTGTGTCTGAGGTTTTATTTATCTTGCCTTTTATCAGGCAGTGAATATGAAAGAAGTCTGAATTTTCGAAAAACCAAGTGACACAAACTGAGGGATCAATTTAGGAGAAACTCACATTACTACTTGAACCCTCACTAAAACCCTGTGGCAGTGGGGGTCCAGAAAATAACAAAATTTTCTTTAATTTCCATTGAGAGGAGTGTGTGTGCAAAATCTTAAGGTTCTGCTATGAATGATTTGGGCTGAGCAAAGTCTGGACACTTAGATACATATAGATATCAAATGAATAACCTTAATCCAGCAGCAGTGTTCAAACCAGTCTATTGTGGGTAGTGGTGATTAATAGATCCAGTAACAGTGTTAGAACCGGTTAATGAGTTGAATGAAGCGTGACTATGTTTTAAGTTCCCAAGCACTAACCTCATGATTCATCACAGAATTTGTTCATTGCAAATATTTTTTCTTTCTCAGGCAAATCAGGAATAAGTGTCAACCTTGTCTGTTGAGTGCAAAATGACCTGTATTGGAATTATTTTTTTGCTCCAGCAATAAGATCATAGTTTATATTGTATTTTGAATGTGTCAACCTTATTAACTTTCTATCATAAGGAAAAGAAAAAATTGATCAAGTATAATCAATGAACCCGCAGTTTTTTGAAATATGGTTTGTATATAGAGCTTTTAGTTTTGGAATATCAATATGATCTTGATATGGGGTCTTAAGTCGGACATAATTTGGACAATTTTGGATGTCCGATTTAAATTTTAATCAGACATATAGGACTAAAATCAGATACCTTGTCTATAATTAGATCTGCTTGGCAACCCTGTTGGCATGACTCTGGTTCTACCTTCTTTATTTACACTCTTGGTGCAGACAGTGTTTCACTAATTCACTCCCCTTATAAGCTCTGGATTTATTGTACTTTCTCATATTATCACTTGAAATGGCTTGTAAACAAAGAAGTGATACAGATATAACCAATAAATGGGCTGGGGGTATCAGTAAATAAGATTAGTCTGTTTTACTTACTTATAATTATTCTATATTCACTTACAATGTTATCGATAAAGAAAATGGGGCTGCTGTAGGAATCGAACCTGCCACCATAGTGAAGCTCTTACCATTGAGCTAGACAGTTGCCGATAATGCAAACATAACTGTTGCGTTAAAAAAAGCAAATAAACCAAGAATAAAGGAGATGAGAATTCGGGTTGGAAGCAGTTACTTGTTTTTTTGCATTATCGGCGGATATTTAGCTCAATGGTAAGAGCGTCACCACGTTGGACCGGTTATCCTATCAGTGGCAGGTTCGATCCCTGCAGTAGCCCTATTTTCTTTTATTGTTAATTCTATATATGTTGTCTAGGTTGAATGATACACTAACCATGTAATGACAGGAGATCATTTCAAATGTTTCTATTCAATAAAACGCAATCTATAGTTCGAGCTGTCGGATCGCATCTATATATATATATATATATATATATATATATATATATATATATATATATATAAAGAACGTATATGAATATAGATATAGATGTGTGTGTATATTTTTATTAATATGTTTAGCTTAGTGTTGTAGTAGGACAAAAGTTACAACTGAATTCATTACTCATACATGATACACATATAGGAGGTACCTTATTGTCTCAATTTTATGACTGATCCCTTGAAATGTTTCAAGTTATGTAAATATCCATCTCTTTGTTTTGGAGGTTGTCAGGATACTATGCTAGGTCCCTTGATGACATTTCTTGAGGCAATATGAGTGACATGTATCATGTTGTACCGACTTATATGGGACCAACTGCAGAGAGTCATCTGACAAATTTCAAGTATATCTATAAACTAACGGAAACACTATTAATTAGTATCTCTATAACCTAACCGAAATTCATATATCGGTTAGTTTATATATGTGTATTTTTTTGTGACTGAATTCTTGTTTTGTCATCCCCTCAGCCCTTGTTAGAAAAAGAAAGAATTCCCTCATAATGTTCTCCTATTCTCCCAAATGAATATATCCTCTGTCCCTCAGGTCCTGTGAGAAGGGTAGGAATAGGTAGAAGGGAATGATGAGGAAGCCTAGGAAGGTGATTTTCTGTTAGAAGTCAAATTGTGTGGGTGTTAGTTGAACCTTGGGAGTGGTACGTGCTTATCTGAATGAGGGACAGGGTCTATAGTGGATTCAAAGAAGCACTGGGAACTGTGTTACCAATATAGCATTATTGCATGTAAATTTAGCACATTTCTTGTCTTGATAGCATGAAAATACTACATTTAGTGTTATTTTTAACATTATTTATCAACAATTTTAGCCAATTTTTAGCTATTTCTTAGCAATTTAAAGCAAATATTGACATTTTCAGTAATTCAAAATAGCCATAAGATGGTCAACTATGTTTTGTGTGAGTGTATACGTCATTATCCTGTACCAAGGACATAACAAATCTTTAGTCTGTGTATAGAGTCGGAGGGAATTATTTATTGTTTCAGTAAACCCTCAATTTAACCAATCCCAGTATACAAGGTTTTGTAGTGTACAATGGGAGTAAACAAGATGACCTTCGTTAGGTCGCGTTGGATCATATTGTTTTGTAAAATGTTTTTGGGTGCAGACAACATTCATCACAAAAATGTTCAGTTTTTGAAGCTTTTTGGTTTTTCAGATATTCCTACTAAGCTTGAGTTTGTTTGGCCACAATAATGAGGGTAACCATCACTATCACCTACATATACATATATATATATATATATATATATATAATATATAAATATATATAAATAGTAGAATATGGATTCGCTACACTAACTAGCTCATGTTTCTGATTTGTATCACGTATACTGTGTATGTGTGTGTGTGTATATATATATATATATATATATATATAATAGGAATTGGATTTGCAAAACAAACAAGTTTATGTTTCTGCCCTCTCTGGGCCTCATAGGGTGTATCTGGCGAGAGGGCAGAAACATAAACTTGGTGTAGTGAATCCATTTCCAATTACATTTCCAGTTCAACTTCAGAATAACTTGACCCTCGAAGTATGAAGTTGAATGTATCGAGCACTCTATGAAATAAATCCATCACATATCAGACATTGCTTTATATCATATTATATTATATTGCAAACCTGATTTATACTTCATATGCTATGTGTGTGTATTATACATACATATATATATATATATATATATATATATATATATTTCAAGTGTTTTGCATTACTTCGAAACTGTATTTGAAATGATCTCCCCATCATTACAGGGTGAATGTATCATTTGGCCTAGATAGCTTAAATAGAATATGTGTGTGTGTTTTGGGAGGGTAGCTCCACACCTTTGATGTTGTCAAGATAGCCTTTTTTTTCTCGCATGTTTTTAACCATTTTTAGTATCTCTTGGTGTATGTATTTTGACTTGAAAATTTTTTTTTTCAATTTAGGACTTTTGTAGCAACATTTGGCACTTTTACTAGCGCCCTCCCTCACTTTAACCTGATGGATACCCACCTCCCCTGCTTGCTGGGCGGCTGTTCATATATCATCAAAACTATTCAATATTTTATAAAACTCAAAGTCATGATGGGATATATTTGTCCCATTAGACTTTCATTCCAGAACAGATGAATTAGCAGATCACTTCACCTACGCAATAACTTCCCTGTTGAGTCATTTAATATAAATTAATTTCTGTGTAGTTAAATGATATTATGACGTCAATGTTTACAGTTGTAAAAATTGGGTAAAATATTATTTACTTTATTTTTCCTGACATATACATCCTAGTAGCTATTATTTGTGATCTATGGAACTTATATATACCAGCAATCATAGAAACCTTGGGAAATATATATATCCCAGGGATCTTGAAAGGGCTATTTTACATAGGTCTAAGGAAATTAGTTTTTGACCTTTTTAGTTCATCTCATTTATTTGAAACTGTCAACGTAGGGTTCTTCAGTTTTCAAGTTTGTCTGGCTTGTTATATATATTTATAGATTTACATATAATGATAATTATGTTATCCACAGATTGGTACTTTGTTGTATTACATCTCTTCAATGTGGCTATTGACTATCCAATATCATTTCCAGTACTGTGAGGTAGGATCGAAACCTTTGCTCCAGTCTCAGAGGCAGATATTCTACTCCTGCCCTTCGCAGAACTAGATGGTCAGTAGAGCTGAATTAGGCAATATATTTACTTATGCGCAATTCCCTATCCACCAGAGTGCTCCATTCCAGAATTGGAAGAGCATTGCTACAGTAGCTTTTAATGGACAAGTTACCCTACTTGAAAAGTGCTCAACCCTGAGGAAGGGAACGTTAATTATATAATAATAATAAGTGATAACCGTGTCATCCACAGACAGCTGTTTTGTTGTATTACAACAGTATATATGTATACATGTACTGGCCGCACAGATGAAGCTAGAGGGCTAAAAATTAAAACCAGTTTTCAGACAATTTTTCAATTTGCAATGTAAGTTTATGCTAAATCGATCCCTTTGAATTTGGCAGCATTCACATTTATTTTTTATTCCAAATTCAGACTTTATTTTAGTGATCACTGCCCAACAAGAGGCGAGAAGTAACTTATTAATTGATTACACTTTTTCCGATCTTTTAATTCAGCATCTCAGAAAGAAATTTTCTCAAATTCACCACACAGGTTTTCCAGAGGGTGATTCAGTTTTGCAATCTAAGTTTATACTAAACCAGTCTGCTGTAGTCGGCAATTTATGACGTCAGTACACTTTTCAGCATAAATATCAGAACCATATTTAAATATGTTTGTTTTTTTCACTTCAGTTTTTCATCGAAATATGTGATTGTAACAATTGTATTGTAAAAATTTAAAACATCAATTACAATATTGAAGAAATAATGGACACACGTAGAGCCAGTTCAACCTTTACACACATTTTGCCATGTTGTAAGGCACAAGACATTGAGGGGCCCTCAAATGAATGGTAGTATAGAGCTTGAAATAATTATTCATTCATTTAGCATGTAAATAGAAATATCATTTTATATGTAAACTGCCCCTTTTTTTTTCTTAGTTTATAGTATGTGCTGCCTTATTTCAACATCTATTAATAACTGTCATTAAATATATCTTTATAATATGATGAACTTCTACAATTCTAAAGATATTTTTGTTTTTCGCTTAAATACATTAAAAAAAATCTGTTCTTACTTGAAAAATTCTCATTTATTCTAATTATTTGTTTAAATTTTAATACAGTAGATCCTCATATTATAGATGGTTTCAATATGGCCCTAGGCACATGCAAAAATGTTGGCAGACACCATGGTGCCCGCAGGCACAGGGTTTGGGACCTCTAGTCTACATTTTACTTTGGTAGAGAAACAAAGAAATGAACAGATAAGTCAAGCCATTCATTATAAATAGCCTCTGTTTTGCTTGGTCCCTTTGGCTATGAGATTATTGCCTCAGATCTTTTTTAGGTGTGGCCTCTCCAGGCATGGCCTGAAATTTTGACTAATCTTTAAGGGTCGACACTTGAGTGATAGTCGCTACAAAGAGCTTTTTTTGTCTGGAATTATCTGGCCTGATTTCTAAACAGGTCTCTTGAGAATCTAAAGAATTTTTTGCCTCCAGTCCTATTCTTTAATGATAGGGCCTGTTCTACAAGTGATAGACCAAGTAGGTTGGGGCTTGCTTTAAGCCAATTGGTTCAATTGTTCCAAATGTACCCCTCCCCACATTGAGGGAATCTTACTCCAGTCTTGTCAGATAAATACATAACAACACATAGCAATATATACCCAACATCACAATGCAGGTTTTATTGAAAACAGCAATGATTTCAATTTTTTCTGAATTCTTAAAGTCAGTAGTGTTTGTTAAGATGATTTTTTTTTCAACTGTACTTGAATTGAATATTATGCTGAATGATTATGAAACTGTGTAAAAAATTTGCTATTGGAATTTTCAAGCACATATTTTGATTCTTCCTCCATTTTATTGTACAGATATAAAGTCTATGATAAACTTCATTTATATCTTTGAAATTCTATAGACCTTGGTTAGGGCCTTGCAAAATGTCTTTCCAATTGAGCCCCACAGCTGTCAAGGCCGGCCCTGAAATATATCAGTGGTTCCCAAACTTTTCTGAATCACAGCATCCTCAGTCTAAAAAGATTTTCTCATGGCACCTTTCAGAGAAATACAGAACTATTGCATATACATCCATGTACTTCTGTCTTGGGTTTGTGTTGTATCATCTCTCTCATAATGCTTATTAATATTTGATAAAAACTTTTCCATTTGTACCAAGACCGGGACTTTAAAGAAATATTGAATTTCAATAAACTTTTTAATCTTTCTCATTATCTCAGTAATATCATTAAATTTTGAACATCCCGTGGCATACATGGGAGCTAACTGCGGCTCCCCGAGATGTAATGGCACACACTTTGAGAATCACTGAAGTAGCTATTTTGTTTGGCCTCCCGACGTCGTTGAGGACAATGAGGCATGCACCAAGGATTAGTCTATGGTTGACCTGCTACTACTGCTGTGGCTGAGTAACTCAATACTCGAGTGACACACACACTGTTGCAACTATTGCAGGTGTAGTCTTTACAACAGCTCTATTGGTGATGTCACAGCTATCATTTGTGCTCTCTCCACTCTTCCCACCAGTTCTCTCTCCTCTTATCGCTCGTTTAGATGCCTGCCTTGATGGCAGAAACCATGCAGGATTTGGGATGGAACCTTACTCTTCTCTACCTTCGGTTCTTTCCTCTACCTCTTGAGCCAACTCCACAAATGCTGACAAGCCTGTCATTTCCCTATCTTATTATTATTTAGGTTCAGTTTCGGATCCATTTTAAAATATCGCATTCCAAACCCTCAATTATTTCCTTTATATCTTATCCTGTGTGAATTATTTAACATTTTAGAAGTTATATTTTTTTTCAATTTCTAATACAATGATTATTTATTTTTGTTTTTGATTTTTTTTTTACTGGGATTAACTAATTGTTATAACGTAATTCCATATTTGTAACCAATAAGACTTAATTTGTAAAACAAAAATGAATAATCGAAAGAGGTCAGGCTTATCTTGCATTAGAAATATGATTGAGAATAGCATCTGAAATTAGATATAATTTTTTGGGCAAAAAGTTTAAGAGAGATAATTCAGGGTTTGGAATGCAATATCTTGAAGGTTCAATGATAGGAATTATCAGAAGAATATTCCAGCACCTGGATAGGAAAATATTTGTACACCTGTAAAAATTCTTAGATCAAAGCCACCCAGAGTATGCAAGTTCAACCTAGGCACCATACAAAACAAAACACGTTGAGTCAATCGGAGTTCAAAGAAGAGTAGTGAGACAAGAACCTGGATTGGCAAATCTAAATCATGAAGAGTGTCCCCGATAAATTGTATCTACCAACTGTTAGCTGTAAAAGAGTAAGGAAAGATTTTATAGAAATAAAATAAGATCATGAACAGAGAGTAAGAGGGTTGTTAGCTTCATCAAGCAATAGAGTGAAAACATACAGAGAGCAAGAAAAGGGAAACAACCAGAAAATGTACTAACAAAGACAGGTTGGATATACAAAAATATAGTTTCAATGTCTGCTTAATGTGGATTTGAAAGAATCTATCATATGAAATATTGTTTCAAAAATGTAAATTCTCTCAAGAACAGATTTGATAAAATATTGAATGAACAAGAGATTCTATATGACAGCAAATCCACAATTAACATTTGGAATTCACGTGAAAATCTATAATGATTACAGGAGTTTGGAGAAGATTTACTGTAAAACCTATTCCAGAAAATATCACTAAGCAAAGTTTCGATACTAAATTGAACCTAAGTGAGACTTCATTCTGAATTAATCCGTTCACTCTCAACTCTATCATGAGTTTTGGAAGGGAATATGCCATATAGTGTTTTATCTAAAACAGTTCGAAGCATTTTTGCTTTAAACATTTATATGTGCAGAAAGTATCCAGCCATTCTGAATATCTCAAAAACCAGTTGTGCAGTGTTGATGCGACTGGGTGAAAATTCAGAAGGGACCTTAGAGTGCGTGCATAAATAGACTCTGTTCCATAGGCTTACTCAGTTTGCAGTAAGATGTCATTAAGTGAGCATGTGAACTGTGTAACCATCACATTTGCAATGACCAAGCCCAGGGTAGCTGATTTGGATTGGTTTTTTGTTTGTTTTTTTTTTTTTAATTAGTGAGTTCAGTGATGACAGTATTTTGACTTTAAAACGTTTTTCATGAAAAAAAGCAGTGATTCTACAGTGTGCAACCAACAACATCTGACAAAGGTCAGAGAGTACATGGCTGAAACGTTGTGAAAAAATGAACTCCTGGATAAGGGAAATAATCCCATCATATGACATGATGATTAATACACCCCATCTAACAATAGGACAGAAATTTTTTTCATGTTTTAAATTCCAATCAGCAATTAAGATGTTTTTGTTTCTTTTGAATTTTTAGAATTTGAGAGTGACTTCCAGAATCGAAATTCATGTCATGTGGAAGATTTATGAATAAAAGCAATCCTCTTAGATACAAAACTAATGTTCCTACGCATTGTTGTTGTAAGGTTTTTGATTGAAAAATTATACACCTTATTCTGAAATATCATATTTTTCTCTATTGCTCGCTTCAAGATTTTAATTGGAAATTACTAATGAACTGGTAGCCCAATATGACTGGAAATTACCTTTTTTTAAATTTTATAATGGTATCACACTAACAAAAATTGTGCTATGATGAGCTGTATTACAGTGATAAACACACATACAACCAAACGTTTAGAGATCAAATCATCATAATTTTGATGAAGCTTCCACTATTGATGGGATGAGATACAGGGAGGGTTGAACTTATGCCTTTCTGATGAATGTAAATGCAAAAGTAATACTCAAAGCTAGACCATAATTTAACATTTTTGTGTCCCTGAGGGTGGGAATGATACTCCTAAGAACAGATTTTCCAATTTGGGCATATGGTACTGTATTCTTATCTGATCACTCTCTCACATTACTGTTACAAGGGTGCGGCTTGATGTGTTTTGTTTTCTCATCAAGATAGATCTGATAAAGATGAGCTTAGGATGATTAGTTGGAATAGGACCGGGGATATTGATCTTCACTGAGTGCCTCGCTAATATGGCCCTGTGCCCAAGACATTCTTTGCATGGTGGAGGAGGGGTCGTTAAACGAAGGGTGGGGGGAGGGGATAGGTTGTCTCACAAAAATGGATTTTCTTGAAGAAAAAGGAAGCGATCGTTTTATGTCGGTAAGTCTAGAAATAAGGAGAAGCTACTTCTACCAAGTGAATTACAAAATATTTTTTTTGATATGTGTTTTAATAATCAATTTCCGTAACTGTTTCTGTGTCATTCATTATGCAAGCAAGCATAGGATGTCCTGAAATTTTAAGTATGGAATGATTCATTATGATATTTACTTGGCTTAGCCATCATAAGGCTTTTATATAATGGAAAGCAATGTTTCTATTGGGGTTTTTTTTTGTTTTTTTTTTTGAAAATGTAGAATCAAGCTAAATTATGAAAATTTATTTGGCTAAAGGTAAGGGTTCTCTACCTTTTTCATGTTCCGTACCTCTAGGAAATGTTTAATTGATTTTTGCACCCCTCTATGAATGTATTATCGCATTTGAAGATGAAAAAATCAAATTAAATTTTTTAAGCACAAATTGAACCATATATAGTGTTGCAGGTAAACAAACTGAACTCAAACAATGAAGTTTTGAATCCATACATAAAATGTCAAGGTAAATTGAGTGATTTTTTTTTCTTTTTTTTTTTTTTTTTTCACTGCTAACAATGAAAAAATAGCCTCTATTGCTGATTTGCTGGAAAAAATCGTCAAGATCTAGCCAAAAAATGTCTAATTTGGTCTCCTTGCTGGTAATGGGCCTATTGCAGGCATCCCGGGTTGGGAAACCCTGCATTAGATAATATAGAATAGTCAATTGCCCTAAACGGGATGAAAGTCGAACTGGGCATGTTTGATAGATTCTAAAAATAACCAAAAGGGAATGATGGTGGAAAAAGGTTGAAAATTCTTCTGCTAGACTAAGATTAATAAATAACTTATGTATGAATATAATAGTTCTCAGTCAGAGATACCCAACTTCAGTTTTTCTAATTTCTTGATCATGTTAGAGGTTAATGATCTAAAATTTGAGAAGGGTTGGTTGCTGCATGCCTTGGGTGATATTGAACAACTGTAGCCACCAAAAGTGGCGAAGGGTTCTATCCCTTTTTATATGTGCGTGTGCGTGTATATTTCAGTACTCCAGGCCATACTGTTTTATCTGCAGACTTGAAAATTGGCATTAGTACTCCGCTAGACCCTTACTAAAAATGCTTTTTTTTTTCCATGTTTTGGGGATCCTCATTTTGATGGGTTCATTAATAACATCTAGATCCTTCATTCACCCAGTATACACTTGTCCCAACATATACGTTACTTGCTTTCCTACCTCCTTTTGGACATTTGAATTATGGCAGGGTTTCTAATTTTGGATATCTGTTTGCTTTAGAGTGACAGAAATCCACAAAATAAACAAAAACGTGATGCAATAAGATATATGCAAGAGCCCCAAGGCTGAGTTGCCTACCAAAACTTGGTTAGTAAGCTTGTGTCTCTGACCAATTTGGTAGTATCAAGAATTTCATTCTCACTGGGTGCTCCTCCCTTGGGCCAGAATAAGCTTGGTAAATATTTGAGTGCCTGGCAGTGGTGTTGTGGTTAGCAAGCTGGTCTTACAGATCATTTGTAGTGAGTTCTATCCTCACCGGGTGCTGTAATATATTTAATAGTATAGATTGATAAGAAAATGAATTCAAAGCGGAATGGAAATACTACATTTGTTTGAATTGAGATGTAATCTGGTCATGTGACTGAACTACATGTCAGGATTAGATAGCTTTGATCATGAGGATGTACAAAAAGTAGCTGGCTAGATGAAGTGGTTAGTAAGTAACTAAGAAGTAAGACAGTAAGTCATTCAAGTCAAAGTGAGAGGATATTGAAATAATCCTGTCTTTCTGTGTGCTTAGATGTGGTAAACTGTCCTTCCTTTCTTGCAACACCAGCTGCTATACTAGACACTGATAACCAAAACTATGTTTCTTCAGTTTTCAAGTTGGTCTGGCTGGCTATGTATGTATGTATGATGTGTACAGGCCACACACATCAGAGCTAGGAGACTAAAAATTTGAACATTTATTCCTTATTATGTTAAGAGAAAACTTCTATTGATTTTCTTTTTTTTAAAAATCTTTTTTTCCAAATTCACCCCTTAAATGGGTTTTTAGTGGGGGCAGGATTCAATATGCAATTCAAGTCTATGCTAAATGGGTCCCTTAGTTTATGTCTGCTCGTTTTTTTTTAAATTCAGATTTATCTAGTGATCACTGCCCAACAGAAGTCGAGAGAAGTAACTTATTTACTGACCACCCTTTTTTCCAGTTTTCTAATTGATTACCTCTAACACTGCTTGTTACCTGGTCACATGACAGTTTCTATTGAATGACTAACCAAACCTGTTATACATTTGATTAATTTCTGACTCTTATCATAATTTTTAGTTGCTTTTTATTGCAATTTAACATTGCCAATCTATGCCAATGAACTACAACAATGATTAGAAATGAAGGAAAAGCTCTTTTTGAGATTTGAACTCGGTGAAGTCTGATTAACCATACCAGCTGCTCTAACTGACTGAGCTATGAGAACCCTATGGTTGACAAAAAGTCAAATCTAACCTTTGAATCTACCCTTGATGTTTCCCTAATCTTTCTCACTGGGGCCTTCTCACTGATGGTGAGGGTGTTTGAAGGTTGCAACCTTAGAGGTTGGGATCTAGGGGTTAATATGAACTGTGACTGCTTAGGATCAGTCACAGCTCAGGCATTCCCTAGTCACTTACTTGATAACCAGCATCCAGATATAACACCCTTCCTCAAACATATCCCTCCCTGGAAGAGTGGCAGCAGACACTGATCTCTTGATGCCATATTTGTTATTGTTTTTACTCTAGCAATTTTAGCAGCCACAGCAGCATTTTCAATCACTATTCCTATGATTTGCAAACTGTCAGTCCGTCTGTGACATTATAGATGGAGAGGAAGAGAGGATGATATGAATCCACAAACACAAAATGGCTGTTCTGCTGTGGGTGACTGCTGATTATTTAACTACAACTAATACTACTGCAGCAGCTGTTGATGCACTGATTTTATTTTTTTACCAAAATTATGAATGAAAATTTCAATACTTTGCAGTAACCTTTCAAATTATTGTGTAAAAATACCAACACAGGTCTAGGTATATAGTTAGCGAAGCAACAAGTATATACTAGTTATTATTGATTTTGACTAATATTATCTTTAACTGTAATCTTGATTTTTATTGCAACTTGGGCCGTCAATCTCTATGGCTGTGAGTAAATAGTTCAAAAGATAATATTGTCTTTATTTGAGTATACAGGCTGCCCTGATTTTATGTAATAGATTTATTTGTACAGGAGGTGGTGTAAATGAAATTGGAGCAACATAATTTCCTAATAGAAGCATCTTAATTTGAATTTTTACGAATGAATATATCTATATATTAATTTTAATCATAAAATTTCAACATGAAATAAGCATATATGTAAATTTTTTCTGTGTTTGCTTATTCATTGATCTCATTGGGTTATTTACTTTCCTTTAATGACATAACCGTTAAGATTACGTCATAGAAATCATGCTTTATAATAGCTCTAGTTGAGTTGAGACTTCGAAAAAAATTGAAATTGGGTAAATTAAATAATCAAAAATGGAGAATCCAATAAAATAGCTCTAGTCTCCTTATCCGTTCATAAATAACCCAACTCCCGTTGTTTTTGACAGGTATATTCTAGTTAATAAATAATTACGATTGATAGAATTCTACCTGAATTATAACAAGAGAAGAGAAAATAGGGCAAATTTCAACCTGGCGTTATTGTCGGTCGACGTTAAAATAAACGGATGTGAAATTGAGGCAACTGTTTATTTCTTTCACCTTGGTTCCAATTTTCATCGCAGCTCACTTCGGGCCGCCCTCTATCTCTCCGTCAGTGAGTAAACATCGTTGAAAGATAATATTGCCTCTACTTAAATATACACGCACTTTCTCTCCTGTCATGACTCAAGGATTTCTAATCGGGCATGATATGCAATATGGAAGAAGGAAAAAAAAAAGAAAACCCTGCTAGTTCTCATCCTACCCATCTCCTACCTGGGATGGAATGAGGTACCCGGGTGATGAGAGGAAGTGTGGTCATGAGGCTGTAGGGTAGTCAAGCGTGTGACCAGCTTTAATCTTAGCCAACGGCTCTGAGGCCTGCCGGGAAATTGAAATCCAGCGCCTTCTTCTTCATCTGGGATGACTCACTGTTTACAGTTGTTCAGGTTGGACTGAGGGGGGCGGGTTGTCGTGGGGGTCAGGCTGTCTCGTGTGTGGATAAGAGAGAGTGGGGGATACGTGGCGTGGGTGATGTGAGATAGTTTACTGTAGTCTGATGGCATGTTTCAAAGTAACCTGTTCTCTTAAGGTGAACGACAGTTATTTAACTTCCCTTCACGGCTGTTCTTCCCTTTCTCTCCCTCTTTCACTTCTCTTGTTTTTTCTTCTTCTCTCTCTCATCTCTCCGCCTTCCTTTTCCTTCCTCATGCCGCTCTCTTCATTTTTTCTTATCTTCCTCTTCTTTTCCTTCCCCGTCTTCTTCTTTTCCTCCTATTTTCTCGTTTTCTCCTCTTTCCTCTTCGTAGTTTAGTTCAGCCTCTTCAGTGAAACATCTGTTTTCAAACCTTTTTCCGAGTCCAGCAATGAATTCGATTCTCATTAATAAAAATTCATTCATATCTTAGAACTGAAGAAAATTATTATTAACCTTCATCTTAATTGTTGTTGCTTTTTAACGCAACTAAACTCTAGCTGATATACCTTGAGAAGTGAATAAATGAGATAACTACGCGGATAATCGAACTCACGACCCTCTGTAGCGGTGGGTGGCTCGCTTATCGCGAAACGGTTCTTACCACTGAACTCTTGCAGCCCAGTGGCAAGCACCACTGCAAATCAGACCCTTTAACTCATGTGCCATGTTTGTTATCAAAGGTCAGTTCAATTTTGGTAGATTATTTCATATTAGTCCATACATATAAGACGCTAGGTCTGACTGTTTATCTCTATATAATTTTGTGTGTAACTCTTTTCAATGATCGCACAGATACTGCACTCAGATCTGAGGCAGAAGTGTCACTTTGATCCTAGGAAGAGAGCTCAATTTCTGCTCATTGATCCTAGGCAAAGGATCAGCAAGTGGCTCTTTGATCCTAGGCAGAAGTGCTGAGCTATACTTGGGTAATTCCATCATTTTTTACGGGTATTATATTAATAATGTTTTATTAGTATAATGATGATGATCTTTATTTACCCACAAGAGCAAAATGTGACACAAGGCCGGTTTAATGTGGGATTCTGTAAACCGGAAGGTTTGAAGAATTGCTCCAGTCCCTGCAACTGGTGTTGCAAATGCATCAGGGTAAGCCCGACCCATTTCTTTTAGTGGAATGGGAAGGCAGTGTCCCGGGGCTTACTGATCCCCCAAGGCTGAGCCAAGTTATTTTTTAGGCCACAGGACAAATTTTAAACCTCTTGCTCTTGGAAATGCTAAGCCTTTAGTATAGGTTTGATGATGATAATATATAGTATTTAATATGGCAAATATGGCTAAGGTAGTTGCGGTGTTTTTTCCTCTCATGTTAATGATGAGTGTTCAAGTTCAAATGCTAGTTTACCAAATAATCAGGTTGTCCCCACACAGAAGATGAGCATAACACTAAATGAAAGGAAAATAGGTCTACGGGAACATTCTAAGTTTGGGGTCCTTGTCATTAGGTGTGTTGCAATCACGTAATTCTTGTACATCTAAATATTTTCTTTGTCTGTGTAAGAAGTATTGATCTTCTTAGAAGTTTGCTTTTTAATTTAAAGCGGGATTGTCCAATGAGAAAAGATAGAATAAAATGGTGAGCTATCTTCTGATTGAACTTTCTACTAGAAAAAGGTTAACTTAAGGTACATTTATTCACCTCTCCGAAGTCAAGTTCAAAGTGGTGGCCCTCATGTGTATGAGTGAGTTGTTCCAGAAA
The DNA here is from genome assembly GCA_963457665.1 of Thysanoteuthis rhombus. Lineage (NCBI taxonomy): Eukaryota > Metazoa > Mollusca > Cephalopoda > Oegopsida > Thysanoteuthidae > Thysanoteuthis > Thysanoteuthis major. The sequence continues at coordinate 12,429,469 of OY735241.1, read as the reverse complement.
TTGTGCAGTTACTTCAGCACCATAGAATCTCTCAGTCATTAGGCAATGAAACTGAACTTACCTCTTTAAGTGCAATGGGAATGTGCTGCCTGAAGCTACGATCTCCGCTGGAACTTGGCATTAATACTTTTGGAGGTGACAGAGAAATCCTGTGTCAGAAGACCTTTAGGAATCAGTGCGTTCCCAGTGCCGGATCAACCGTGTAGCAAAAGTAGTATATGCTACGGCCCTCACAATTTCAAGGGGCCTGTTCTAAGTTCTTGAAAGCTATTGATTCTGATTCTGTACGTCTGCACTTTCTCTATTACGAGAGTACTTTTATGAGGTCTTGGGTGTTTGAGGTTTGCAGTTATAGCGAATTATCACTTTTAATTGGTGCTATTACTTTCATACAGTATTTAATGAAAGTGTGGTATTTATGTGATACATAAATATGAAGGTATTTGAAGCTGGTCATAGCCACTTCACTAAGAGAAAACAAAGTACTGTTATAAATGTAAGACATATTTATCATTATTATCTTGCTGTATACCAAATGAAAAAAATTAATAACTTGAAAGTATTGACAGTATCAACAAGGCAATCTGATACAAGGAAATGAAAAAGCATGGTGTGCTCTTAGCACTAGTCATCGAAAATAGTAACTTGGAGATTTCCAGCTTCTTGAATGTGGCTAGGTCCTTTGTGTTCATGATCAAGAATGAGTCAGACACCTCTGACGGAGATGTGTCATTCATGACCAAGAGAAAGAAACATTCTGTGGTCAGACATCAACAGGACTGCCCAGTAGGTCCAGAACATCAATGATAACCCCAGCAAGCAGCTCAAGGTGGGAGAGTCCACTATCAGACATTTGGTGTACAAAGATCTCAGTTACAAGTCTTACATGATGAGAAGGCAGTTCATGTCCGACAAGATGCTAGAAAATTGTGAGAAGCGCTTACTGAACAAGATCAAGCATCCTGAGGAGTCTGGCATGCTCTGGTTTTTCTCCAATCAGAATAACATTGATCAACATTAGAAGGTGAACTACAGGTGACTCTGTGTGAAACCCACGGAGGTACCAATAGTGATGCATTTATTTATATATATATATATAATACATATATATATATATATATATATATATTATTGTGTCATCCACAGACAGCTGTTTCGATGTATTACATCTCTTCAGTGTGGCTATAGACTTTCCATAATCCCATCCAGTGCTATGAGGTAGGATTGAAACCTTCGCTTCAGACCTATGAGCTATGGAACCGGACAGTCAGTAAGGCTGAATTTAAGCAATATATTTATTTACACATAAATTCCCCATCCACCAAAGTGCTCTAGGATGAAGATTCAATGGAATGTCATCGAAAAGGGAAAAGACTTGAGACAACTATTTATTACATCTCTAATTTTTTCTTATTGAAGAGTGTAATACTTATATACGTTTTATTAGTCCTGGGTTTTGTCAGGTATACATGAACTATTACACTCTTGATTGAAAAAAAAATTTGAAATGTACTAAGTCGTCTCAAGTCTTTTTCCTTCACCATATCATTAACTTTTTCACAATCTATATTAGTCGTATTATAAAAGTTGAGAAAGAGCTGGAGCGTTTTGTGTATATGGATTATTTAATTTACAAAGTTATTCTGAAGATATTTTGAAGTGAAAAAGCTTCATCTTCAGCATCGGTGGTGCAGTAGATGGTTATGTGAAATGAGATATTTCATTTTAAATCCACCCTTCTGCTGTGGGTCAGCAAACTGAATAGATATTGATGGCTGTCTTGAGAATAGTTACTGGCTTGTGATATATAGTCTAGAAAGTTTTACAGCTTTAAATACTAAATGCTTTGAAAAAAACATTTTTTCAAAAGATTTTTTTTTGTCTCTTAGTTCCCAATATCTGTTTATGTAATTTTCTCCTGTGTTTTTTCAATGTTTTACACATACTTTGATATTATGGTACTATGTGTTAATTTTCTCTTGTTGGGATCATCAGTTGTTTACCATGTAACCATTTAGGGGATTTACAAACTAAACAGTTTTATTAACATGGTACCCCAGCAGTGTTGATAGAACATCACCCCCTTTCAACTATGACTTGAATATATAGATTGTCATACTACTTGTTGTTTGTTATTTTATTTAGGGTATTTTTATAATGTATTGTATATAGATGTTATTTTATATGACACATCATTTGATATTTTTCAAACACAGGGCTTATTCATGTAGGTTACCCCTAAAATGTACTTGACAATGAGGGATCAATAAGTTTAGCAATAGAAGTGACTCCTTTGTGTCACATCTCTGTCACACATATGTAGATATGTTTGTGTGAGATAGAGGAATATCTGGTTTTCTTAGGCTTTATTTAGCATTAATTCTCATGTGCTTTATTATTTGTGTTTGACAATTCAATTAGTGTGGAATGTGTCTTTTCCATCTCTGTCTCTCTTTCTCCCTAATTTCAGATAATTTCCCCCAAAATAAAATTACTTATCTGAAATATTTTTATTTGCAAATGCTGTCATCTTGTAAAATGGTGACCCATATCTCTCTCTCTCTCTTATTTATTCTTTTTCTCTTCCTTTCATTTTCTGTCTCTCTTTTTCTATCTCTTTTTCTGTATCTCTTTCTCTCTCTTTCTGAAATGTCTAGAAATCCTGTAAGATGAAATGGTCTTCCATGGCGCCATATCCCTTTGGCTGGCATTCAATTTTCAGAGGAATTTTTCTCATATTTAAATGTCAAATTTTCCTCTTTATTTGAGGATTAAACCATCACGATATGACATTATTTTAAAAAAATATGTACTGCAATGTGTAAACTGTTGTAGTGTAGAGATCGATCTTCTCCTTGGAGGATTAACAGGATCACCATAGGAAACTCTCTATATGATCCCCAACTGCTTGCAGCACCTGATATACTCAGTTGGTCACCCATCCAGGTACTGACCAGGCTCAACTTTGCTGATTGGACAAGAACCGATTTGTGCAACATGAGTTGGCCATAACTACCCACAATGATACGGGTAACCCTAATATTTAGACTGTAGATCAAGAGAACTCTTCATATCTTGACATGACAGCTGTGACTGACACAAAAACAAACCTCCCCCAGGTACAGCTACTATTTGGGTAGTTTATCCATGTCCCTACCCCTGAAAACTTCTCCTTTCAAGTAGACTTTTAGATAGAGGTATGCCACTGATTTTCTGGCAACCAATGGTCCAACATTTGGATGAAATTACAAGTGGACACTTGAATTTATCACAGCTCTCATACTTGATCCCTGAGTGACCCCCGAGGGTATTATGCTTGGAGCTATCTTTTAATTGTTCATGTAACTATCACAAATTCTGCAAAAATTCCTATCCTAATTTGCTCACATTTACCTTTCGGCTTCCAAGAAAGTGAGGTGTTAGTAGTTGTGTTAAGTGTAAACACGAGTCCATATCTATGTGTGCAAAGGTTGATGAGTTGAAAGAACATCACTACAGTTTTTGGGTGCAGCAGAAGCTGTGCTAGACAAATGCTATTGGCTCATCAGTAAGATATTTGTATTTGCTTAATGAATACATGTACCCATATCTGTTCCAAATGCACCATGTCATTCATATCAATGCATTGCATTTAACCTTTTAATTCATATCAATATTTGTTTAATTCAAGTTTCTGATAGTCCTAATGCTTCAAAGATATGAGATGTACATAATTAGTGGAGCATTGAATTGAGATGCACTTAATTAGGTGTATCATTGAATTATCTTTATGTGACCTGTTTGGGTTTGGTAAAATGGATATTCTGGCTCGGTCCTTGAACCAAGAGTATCAGAAAATCAGTGATGTATTTGTTTTGCATGATAGTTATCTAGAAAGAAATATAAAACCATAGCCTTCTGGGTTTATTACACAATTTCATTCAGGGGTTCACTAAGGGCCCTTTTATTAAGGGGTTCTCTAAAGGCCTATCTATTAATCGCCACTACCCACAACAGACCAGTTTAATCACTGTCGCTGGGTTAAGGTTATAATGTATGTATAATTATATCTATCTATGTATCTATCTATCCAAACTTTGCCCCACTCTTGTTGTTCACCATAGAAACTTGGAATTTTGCATGTACACACTCTTCTCAATGAATAAGGAAAATGCTTTTCTTTATTTTTTGAAAATTCACTCAAAAATAGGTTTTTAGTTGGGGGTTTGATATGCAATTCAAGTTTTTGCTAAATTGATCATTAGTTATTGACCACTTGTTTTCTTTTATAATTCAGACCTTTTTTAGTGATCACTGCCTAACAAAAGGCAAGTACAGTAACTTATTCATGGATCACTCCTTTTTTCCCCTATTGTTTAATTGATTATCCCCAACATAGCACATGTGGGTGGTTGTGATTCATAATTTCCTTTGGAATGCTAATCAAGTTTACAAGTACCTGTATCATCTCAACCTATACCCTTCAAGTTATACTACACCATTTCATTATAGGGTTGTCTAGGGGCAAAGAAATTTTATTTCAAAACTGTGAAAAAAAGATGTAAAGTCTGGAACGAAAATCTTTTTACACAAATGTCTCCTTTTGTAAATAATCAAATTCTGTCTTCATTCTTCAACTGCCGACCAGATGTTTTTGCTGCAGAAGAGTTAATTTTCTTCATTTATCCACAAATCTGCCAACTGCCTCATCGTGTTCACTTTGATCCTATCCACGGTCTGAAATCTCTTTGGGGAATGCCAAATGTTGCAGAGACAAAAATCTGGAAAGTAGGAGAGGCAGAGCTTGGTGATGCTATGTTTTGCCAAAGAACTCTGTGCAAGATGTGAAAAACGGGTGGGCTCAGTCATTGTGAATGCAATAGTCATGAAGTGTAGAGGCTTATTCAGTGGTGTCTCATTGCTGACTGAGTAATGGCAAAGGAGAGTGTTCATGTGTACACTCAGTAAAGTCTTCTCTGATAGGTTACCAAATTGTATTTGAGCTGCTCAACCATTTTAAATGGCAGGTTACATTCTGGACCGACCTTGTAGCTGAAAAGGAAAATTGAAAAACGAGTCTGATTGGTCACTAGATGCAAACCATCATGTGACCAACATTTTTTAGTAGCATGCCATGTTAGGAGTGATCAATTAAAAAATTAGATAAGTGAGGATCAACGAATAAGTTATTTTTCTTGACTCCTGTTATCATTAAAACAGTCTGAAGTTTTCAAAATTAGGTTAACACAAACTGAGGGATCATTTTAGCATAAATTTACATTGCCAGCTGAACTCACATTGCTTCACTGAAAAAAAAAATGCGGGGGGGGGGGGGGGGGTGAACAAATAAAATCGTTTCTTGGAGACATGAGGAGTAAATATTTGAATTTTCAGCCCTTTAGCTCCATTGGTACAGCCTTACATGTAATACATACATATATACATAGCCAGCCAGACCAACTTAAAAACTTGAAGAAACATGCATTGGCAGTTTTGGTGACCCTTTTGATTAATGCTTCTAAGGCAGTTCAGTTGCCCTTTATTCTATTTTCGACCTTCACCATTCAGTAAGTCCTCAATAACTTCCAGCTTCAGAGACAATGTATTCCTCTTGTACTTCCCTGAAGGAGTAGACATAGATGTACTTTAATAAGAAGCAGTGATGATGCAAAAAACATGACGTGGTGAGTACAGAAAGAAAAAATGTGTTGGTTATGCCATAACCACACACATACATGCCAGAATTCCTATACATCAACATACACTATCAGTCTTAGAATCCCTGCAGTGATTAGTTCTTGCATTTATTGAACCTTGTTTGGAGAATCTAAATGGATGGATCCATAAATTCATTAAAGCTGAAATTCATTATTTCGAGGTTTGTTATAGTGAAGGTTTACTGTATATATGTCTTTACTCTTCAACTGCCAACCAGATATTTTTTATTGCAAAATAGTCTCCTTTTCCACCTTCTTCATTTACCCACAAATCTTAAGAATGTCTCTCCAACTTCCACTTGCTTCCTTGAGGGCAGAAAACCAGAATTACCCAGGTAGACATTGAGGAAATGCCTGCTTGGAATGGAAGGTACTACTATTAAATTCTACCTTATCTTCTTACCTCAAACCACAGACTTCAAGTTATGATGCTCATGTTTCATTCTTGGTACTTTTAGGTGCCTTCCTCTCAAATACAGGTTTATAGGTACCAATCACCTCAACTCATAGTCAGGGCTGGCCATAGGGTTCCTGACACACTGGGCAAGCTGAATGTATTGTTTTATCTTATATTCCCGAAAAATCTGAATTTACTTCAGGGATATTTATCTAATATGACCAATTTTTTTTCTAATTAATTTTTTAAATCTTTCTTTCCTCCATTTGTAATTGACATGACACCTAGGGCGACTACCCATGTTGCCAGTACCTTGGGCCGGCTACATGCCCATGGAATTAACTTGAACCATAGCCTTCAAGGTATAAAGCACATTTTATTCAGGGATTCCTATAAGGGCTTTCCTATCAAACAGGGACTCATAGGTACCAATTACCTCAACCCATCAAGCCTATTTTAGACCCTAGCCTTCAGGGTATGTTTTATTCTGGCATACATTGAGAGACCCTCCTTTCAGAGTTTGTAGGTACCAGTCACCCAAGCCCATAAGGCTTACCTCAAACCATAGCGTTCAAGGTATAATGCACAATTTCACTCTGGGGTTTGCTGAGGGCCCTACTATCAAGAGGCTCTTTAAGGGTCCTTCTATCGAGGGGTTCTATAAGGGCCTTTCTATCAAGTTTATAAGAACCAGTCACCCCAACCCATGGTCCTACCTCAAACCATAGCCTCCAAGGTATAATACTCAATTTCATTCATGGGTTGCCTGGGAGCAAAGAAATGTTGTTTTTTTTTCAAAAATGTGTAAAGTGAAACAAATCTCTTTACACAAATATCTCCTTTTGTAAATAATCCAATTCTATCTGTCTTCACTCTTCGACTGCCGACCAGATGTTTTTATTGCAGATGAGTTTCCTCTTTCATCTTCTTCATTTACCCATAAATCCTAAGAATGTCTCCCTAACTCCCACTTGCTTCTTGTGTAGAAAACCAGAATTACCCGAATAGATATTGAGGAAATGCCTGGTTGAAATGGGAAGAATAGCGGGCGTAATGGGAATGCAGACACACAACAGTATCAGATTCATGATACCAAACTTGGACTAACTTCCTTGCAATTAAAGACGCTGTCTTAGTTTACCAACCACTAAAGTTATTTTGTACGTAAGCAAAAGCCTTTCTTTCTTTCTTCCTTTTTCTTTTTACAACTTATCATTTTTTTATTTAGAAATAAAGAAAACGAAAAAAAAACTTTTTGGCTTCACTTGATCATTCTTTTGACTTCAGGGAGAAGAAATCTATTTTTATTTGATTCTCAAATAACCTTTCTAATAGCAGAGCTTGTCATATACAAACAAGATTTTTATTACATAAATATTGTTCTCTGAGGCTTATTAATAACCTTTAAAAATATCTGTACATTGCATAAATGAATCACCATAGACTGTGCATGTACCAGAACAAATAATCTGAAGAATTATCTAAAACTGTCTGAAAAAAAAAAAAGATCTTTTATCTAAAATTATTAGTATATGAAATGAGCATTGTTGGTCTAAAATGACCATAGAGACTCCAAAAGCACTTTGGAAAGAAACAAAACAAAACCTTTTTAGGTGGTGCTTAGTGGTGAACTCTTGTAAATTTTAATGGTTGTAGCACCAAAAATGTAACCAGGAGCACACAGGCATACAGACAATCAAAAGAGAGAAGAATTGGTGGCTCACTTGGCTGGTTGGTTGGGCAGGCCATTTGTGGGGCTATGGTGATTCAATTAGCTGAACCTTAACATCTGAAAGTCTCTGACGAAAACCATGTTGGAGTTCTACAAAAAAAGAATGAAAATCATGAAATTCCAAGATGAGGAATTCTCAAATTATACAGTAATACTTCATCTTTCGTGTTCATCTTGGTTATTATAGTTACAATATGCCAGTGTACTTTCTTCAGGTGTCTTTCTTGATTAGTAACCTTTTGGGAATTTCAAGCACATCTATTTTTTCCAATCCACAGGGATAGACCGTACTTGTTCTGCTGTCCATATCAGAAGATACCTCAAATATGTCAATTAATCGTTGTGATGTTGCTTGTCTGTTTCTTCCACTGAAGACCATTAACCCTGTAAGGCAGTCCAGCTAGCATTCTGGCCCCAGAAAAACCCACAATTTCTAGAATGATTGTTTTTTCCGTGGATTTTGTCTTCATTCCACGGATCATTAATGGAATGAAGATAAAATCATTGTCTCCTGCATTGTATGACACAGGAAGTAATTGTGCAAAGCATCTCTCTTTTTTTGCAACAATGAAAACCCATTTCTAGAACCTTTCATTATTTGGGATAGATCCTTGATGATAGGCTTTAGGTATCGATAAATACAGTTTGAATATCACTGTTTTAGACTCTGACTTGAATATAACAGATCTGCGTAAGGTCCTTTTGATCAGGATATGTGATCAAACAAACACAATGAGAAGAGAAGAACACTTCGGCATTAATTTGGCTCTGTATAAACTAGAAAAATGGCTATTATTTCTATTATTGTTTGGACTATCCTTATCTTGGTTGTTTTTCATACAACGTTTCGGCCGTTGTACTCTACAGCCTTCATCAGGTATCATCTGGTAGGTGTGGGGAAGTAATGAACCGAACCCTTTATTTAACTGACGGGGGTATATAGACCGTACTCCCCTCTTAGCAGTAGTAGTATTTTCGAATTATTATTGTCTTACACTGGGATTGAACCTAGAAATAATAATAGAAATAATAATAATAATACCTCATCTGAAAAATTCAGAGAAACATTAGAAAAATGGCTTTTAAAAAAGAAAACAGAAGTACTTATTACAGTTCTTTTGAATACCTCTTACGATTATCAGCAAATGAAATGAACGTAAAGGCAATATTGGCACTGCAGGACTGGAAAAAGTAGTGACTGACTTGCCCTCACTCATTTTATTGGGGGTTGACGGATTCCACTGTCAATGGTTAGAGCAAAAACTTCCTAACAATACCTTTGATATACAGGTTTGCTCACAGTTATGTCTGGCACATAGCATTCACTTGCTCTGCAACCTGATCCGAACAAATCTTCAATGTTTACTTTTAATGATCAAATTCAGTGTTTTTGCACTCACTTCACCAGATTTTGGGGCACAAAGGCAGGCGATCATGTGATGTAGTCATGTTGGGGCTGAAACTCCTTAGTATTCAAATAAAAGCCTGCAATTTGACTTACCCCAACAAGCCCTATTCTCCCATTTAACAAAAACATTTGCAAGTCTCTGGAGTCTGTTTGTTAGCCCAAATGTTCAGAAGTACATTTATATTGCTTGAGTTTACCTATCAAGTAGGAAAGGGAGGTTAAAGACTAATTTCTTATTATAAAAATTACATGATAGACTATAGAATAGAATAGAATAAAATATATTTTATTTCACCAAATGAAAAATAGAATTGACTACATTTTTTTTATTGATACAATTGGTGAAGGTGAAAATTTTGTTCAATGTCATACAAGCTGTGCCCACCTTTATATTCTCATGTATTTTCTTATTATTTTTCAATTCAGAAATATTTTATCTAAAAGATATTGGTAAAAGAAAATTTTGTATTTCAATTGAATTACAATATTTTTTTAAGAGTAGACTTTAACTCATGATATTGTTGTTTTTACAATTTGATAGTTTACTTATTACCAGATATATATATAAAGTGTTTTTTGAGGATCCTTTTGACTATGTAAAAATTTAACAAGGCTCCAAAATTAGCGAATATTTAAAGAAAGAAGAATTTCTTTAACTAACAATGGTGAACCTTTTTGAAGAAGATAAACTCTGAGCATGGATCTCCATAGCGCATTAATTTGTGAAAACCACATGACGCTTCAGAAGGACATCAATTGTCTCATATTTACATGGTGACACTTAGCAGTTACAGTAATGCAATCTATTGTGCAGTGGTTGAACTTCTGACAGTCACCGACTGGGCCTAAATATTCTAATTGGGGTGGGTGGAAAAGGACCCATTAATCCTAAAATTTAGTGGAGATGATCTTGTGTATAGGTCAACCGTTAATTCATGGTCACAAAATCATTCATATCATGAGTTTTTTAGATATATATCTTGATATCATATTTCATATTCTAGTGTCTTATCTCACTAATATCCTGACACTTACCTTAGGCTTATATGGCAGCAATAAATCATTAAACAAGTAGTTTCTTCATAGCTTTAAACTATTAAATTCAATGCTGAGATAATTATTTTACCATCAAAGACAGACCCAACTGGAAGGGGTCCACTGGGAGATTTCCCTTATATCTCAGTCTGTCTGTCACTGATTCTCAAATACCATGTTCAAAATTTGAATTTAGACAGATTTTTTTTTGTTTATCCATAAGTTTGAATGAAAACCTGAGAAGAATGAAAACCTGAATTTGACTTTTTGGTGTCTTGGCAAAATTTTTTGTCTCAAAGAAAAAATTGACTCATTGTTATTTCCTGTGTGACACCAAATCAAGTCAAGAATGACATATCACCATAACTGAAAGGTACTTGTGGCAATCAAAGAAGCATCCTGCAAATGTTGTTGCAGGAATCTCTGACACGTGTCAGAGATCACTTCTTTCTCACACTTCCTAAATGTTGAGAAGTGGTACTTTGAATTTTGGCAGGTGATTGACATTCTTTTTGGTGGTCTGTTATATGCTCAAAATTTGAATTTTCAGACAGGTTTGTTCATATCTCTAAAAGTTCATCTCTTGAACCTTTCTAAGTAGGGGAGAATCTAAATATGGCTCTCTGAGGCCTCAGCAAAATTCTTCAAGATAAGATTGACTCATTATTGTTTTTTTGTTGTGGCACCAAATCAAGTTTGAAGTGATGTATTACCATAACTAAAAAGTAATTGTGACAATCAAAAAAGCATCCTGTAAATGTTTACCATTATGGTAGGAATCTCTGACTCACCTGTTATAGATCTCTCCTTTCCTTAGTACCTTCGTGTTATGAAATAGAACTTCAGGATTTGGCAGGAGCTTGACATTCTTTCATGTCTCTATTCTTTTTTTCTCGTATCAGGATAAAGTGGGTTTCTGAATTTAACTCTTTAATTCATACGAGAAAATTCAAATGTTAATATCAAGGGAATAACTACGTATCAAACTTGAATCCCTTGTACCTCTAGGTCTATTTTTTTTTACTTCATCTCTCATAATAATTTCAGCAAAGATTCTATGACAGAAGAGTTTCACTGTCAATTAGGAAAGGTATTAAGTTGTTTATGAAATTAAGAGTTAGGAATTGTTATATGGGTTTTGATAAGATGTTCCACTCCTCACCCATATTTACTAGAGAAATGCATTGAAAATGATGAAGAAATGGTTCGTCAGTGATAAGGAATCAATGCAAGTGTTGCTAACTGAATAGAGCTATTATATGTATAATGTAAATGCATTGCTAATGACTTTACTGTAGAAATGCATTGAAAATCAGAAGAAGGTATTGACAGTGGTCAGGAATTGATGCAAGTATTAATGATGAAATATGTTTTGTGAGTGTTAGTGTCTTAGAATGGTCTTGGGTCTGTCTCTACAGAAAAAATTGAATGTCCCCTCCAGAGCACGTGCCTGGGCGAAGTGTTTGAAGATCCAGTCCCTCTCAGCTTTGTTGATCTAGTCCAGAGGGAAGCAGAGAGTGATACATCTGGCATCAGCTTGGCTGAAGGAACTGCCAGAAGGATATCAAGTTGAGCTTCAAACCGCCTTGAGAGGGCTTGGTTTTGGAATCAGTTGTATTTCTAGATTGGTGGCCTCCCCAGAGCAAAAGAGCCAGATCTGCCCCTCCATTGTCCTCATAGCTTGGGATAGGGGGTGTCCAAGCTATTACTGACTACTCCAATCGCACCTTTCTAAATCTTCATCTATTTTGAATATACAGTTATCTTATAGCCCAGCATTAAAATAGACAATTGAACAACCATAGCCATCAAAGGTGGTGGAGGGTTCTAGCCTTTTTTACATGTATTTTTTGCACGTATTTGTGTGTTTGTTAATGTGTTCTGGCACTGCTGGCCATACCATTTTGTCTATGTACTTGAAAATTGGCATCAGTACTCCACTTGACTCCTTCTTAATTTCATTTTTTATTTTAAAAAAAAAGAAGCCTTTTCAACCTTTTTGGAGCCTTATTTTGACGAGTTTATCAATAATATTTAGATTATCTCAAACTTACATTTATCTGAAAAGAATTTTTTACCCAATTTTAGAAGTTTTTATTGATAGTTCATGAGTAATTTATCAAGACAAATAACAAAAATATTTGAATGTTTCATTGATAAATGTTGCTGTTATTATTATCATTATTGTTATTGATATTATTTCTTTGATAACACAATTGCCCCTATATACTCTGAAATTCAAAAACTTTTCTATATAAGAACCATATATATATATATATATATATATATATATATATATATATTTGTGCATATATAGTTTAAAATTTACATAGGTGTATCAATAAGCCTATAGTCTGATGCATGGTTATCTGTTGAGTTTTGTTCTGAACATTTTGGTTTGGAGTCAAAACCCATTGCTGCAGATTTAAAACATGCCAGACCATGAGAGTTGCTAGTCCACAGTGCACCTGATTAGATACGTACAATCTGTATTCCTGGTAGCAGAAACTTGTACGTGGGCACGTGCATTCTTTCTATTCTTAGATGCAAATGGCAATCCTCCTCCAAATAGACATTTTGATTATTTACCTGCCATTGCTTAGCAAGGAAGCCACAAGAGGAAACTGTTTTTTTGGTACGTGTCCAACATTCTGAGGGAAGTTGAGAGAATATCTTGTACTTAGGTGCAGAAATTGATACCAATGGTTTCTTGGTCATTTTGTGTCTGGAATGAGCCTTAAGGCAGAGAGGGTAGGAATTGCTTAAGATAATTGTAGATCAGATATTGAGCGATGACATTTAAGGAATATAGAGCTGCATTTCAGTTTCAGTAACAAGTGGATTTCATTGGTCCTAGTTGGTAGCACTACACCCAAGAGAACTTCAGGACTAAACGGCTCTGACTGCCTTGCTATTTACCCATAGCTGGGGAGGGGGGGGTAGATTCATGTCTTTATCAAGGGCATTAGTGCAAAGTAAATGTGAGCAGCTTTGGCCAAAACACAGTTTGCCAATCCTATTTTCAGTGCAAGTAACCGTCACACCTCTCTGCTCCTCCAGATCAAATAAGAGATAATATTTTTGCCACTCCATAATAGCAAAATATGATTCGGTCAGTGATTTATGGTTGGGAATTCTTATCCTTACCTTTAGCACATGACTCTCAGTCACTTTTTATTATTGGCTTTCACAGAGATACCTAATATCTTTACATTGCATAATTGAATCCCTATAGCTCGCATGTGTTACAGAACTAATTGTCCCCCACTCAAAAAAGTAGATCAGTTATTTGAAATCACCTAAAAAAACCAGCGCAAGATTTGAGCCATGTTGGTCCGTAATGACCTTACAGACCCCAAAAAGCACTTTTTTGAAAAAACAAAAAAATGTTTGGAGATGATGCCTAATGATGTACTCTTACAAATTTTCAAGGTTGTAGCTCCAAAAATTTGACCATGTGTCCCTGGAGATACCCACACACAGACATTCAGAAAGTGAAGAATCTGTAGCTCAATTTTATGGTTGGTCTTGCAGTAGTAGTAGTAGTAGGGCTATCGTAATTCATTTCTCTTGGTCTTTGTTGCAGACATCAGGATGTACTCCTGACCCTACCTTTCTTTGGGCTATGAGGAAGGACTGATTTATGTTCACTTTTACTGTTCATGTTACATACAAAGGCAACAGTGATTTTTCCCCCCTCTCTCTTCCTACCCTTTTATTAAACCACCTAACATTTTCTCAGCTCTCTCTCCTTACCATTTTGGTCACACATAATATCTATAGCAACCATCAATCTTATGTGCACTCATGATAGTAATCAATGAAGCAATGGGTCTTGAACTAGTGACGCGAGGTTCAAAACGTGCCGCACCATAGGGGTTACCGGATGACTGAGCGCAGGATTTGGTACATACATCCTCTAATGATGAAAACAGAAAGATGTATGTAAACAGATGAGTTCTTTCAAAGAACTCTCATTTCAGGTCCCAAAAATAAGAGCGGCAGATTCAAAACGTGCTGGACTACAGAGCACTGACTATGATAAGTACAACCTGTGATACTGAAAGCAAAAACATGTACGTGGGCACTGGCATTCCTTCTATTCTTAGGTTATTGCAGATGGCAACCCTCATCTGAATAGACTCCTAATTATTTACCTGTCGTTGCTTAGTAAGGAAGCAACAAGAGGAAACGACTTCCTTGGTATGGATCCAACGTTTAAGAAAAGTTGAGACTATCTTGTACTTTAGTGCAGAAATTGATACTAATAGCTTCTCAGTTATTCTGTGTTTGGCTTGAGCTTTAAGGCTGGAATGGCCTAAAGCCATTTTTGGAACTGTAGGTTATGGGAAGGTGGTTGATAAGTGTTTACATGTTGACATAAGAGAAGTGGGATGATTGTTATGGGAAACAGGAGAACTTGTGGATTCCACCTGTTCGATGTGGGTGGAAGAGTATACAAAATTAGGTTCAGAATATGCGTATGTTCATAAACTTGCCAGTCAGCTTTGAAAATCAGCATTCAAAATCAAATCGGTCAATCTGATAGCTTCACAGAATAAGAGGCTGTAATATGATCTGGGATGTGATACCACATTTTAAATTCTTATGTAATGGATCACCCAGCAAAATTTCCTCACTTATGCTGGAGATGCATAAATATGTCTGCCGAATATGATATGTTTGACTAGCTGTGATACATGGTAGGAATTGTGATATTGTTCACACCTATACTGTGTATAATTTATACAGGGAGGACCCAATGAAGCCTGCATGATGAATTTATAAGTGATTAAGTGTTTCAGGTCTGTTATCTCTGCAGGTGGGATGGAATATTAGGTTATACATGAAATGTCATGTTTTGAATAGTATGATATGGGATGATATAAACAACAGAGAGGTAAATATTTTATCAAAATATGATCCATTTGAAGCAATGACCTTTTTGCAATGATCCTCTTAGCTTTCTTATGCACAATGACAAATGAAAGGAAAATAAGTGTAGGAAGATTGTATTGTGCCAATCTTCTAAGGGGAGAGCACCTGAGTAATTCTGTAAGCTAATATTCAAACTTGATCTGTTGACACAAATGAGATAGGCTTACCTACCAACTCTCCCAATTTCACCGAGAGACTCCCAGTTTCTTGTCATCTCCCAGTATTCAAAAATTCTAACATCTCCCTCTCTCCTGTTGATGGTACATCATTTTTTATATTAACAACGAAATCAAAACATCCTGTCACTTGTGGCGCCAAGGGGAGAACTATTAAGAGAGACATAATCTGCCACTACAAATTTCCCTTACAAATATAAACTGTTTATTTTCAGATTTTTTAAAGCTTTGTTTAGAAGAAACATATTATTCTGTGTTTTTCATACTTGGTGTGCATACATATATACATATATATATTAGGTTTATAGGTATTTGCAATATGGGCCTTCAATTTTAACACTTGGGTAATGGTTCAACCAGCAAAACTTCCTCACATATGCTAGAAATCTATAAATATGTCTGTCCAACATATGATATGCTTGACTTGTCAAGATGCATGGTGAGGATTCGGTTGGGATTAAAGTAGTTTCATACCTCAACCATGGATAAAAAAAAACCAAATAACTGTGGGGATTCACTGGAGCCTGAATGATAAATGAATATGTTATTAAGTGTTCCACCATGAGGACTGTTATTGCTGCAGGGGGAATAAATATATCAGATTGTTACATATGAAATGTCATCTTTTCGAATAAGATGAATGATATGAATACCAAAAACAGAAGATATATAGTTGAGATATAATGTTTGAAGCAATGACCTGTTCCAATGATCTTCGATTGATCGAATGCCTTCTCTATAAAATTCTTTATTTAGTGGCTAAAAATTCAGTAAAAGCACAGATTATGGCTTTTCTATAATTGAATGCTTTTCATCCAAAAATCGTCAAGTCAGGGTCGTGTGATCTATCGATAATGGCATGTAAACTTTTTAGTTGACGCTTCATTGAACTTTCGTTTACTGATATGAAGTTCAAAATGCTTGAAGAGAAGATTATCTGTTAAAGAAATGTCAGGTGAATATGGAGGATGCTGCAAGACTTCATATCACAATTTTCCAAGCTTAGAAACATTCAGTTGAAGGGTGCGGTGTTTTTAACTGTCAATAGAGTATTTCTTTCAGAGGAGGATAAATGAATATGTGAAGTGTTCTACCATGTGGAATGATGTCATCACTACAGGTGGGGTGAAATGAATATTAGTCCTGGGGCTCTAAACCATAGGAGAATTCGCTTCTCTTGGGGAGGATTTTAGGGTTTCAGAGTGGGGTTTGAGCAGGGCCAGATTAAGCTTAGCCTAAGGGACTGGTCAACTTGCCCCCCCCCCCAGTCTAAAGACATATATACATATGTGTGTGTGTTTATAAATATGTATAGTCTAGAAAGCTCTTATATTCTTTTGCTATGATTGATATATCACAAATTTTGCGTAATGACCCACAAGGTGCCACCGTAAAATTGTTGGCAATATGGATCCCATTTGCCATTTTGGAAAAAGGAGCTCCTACTTCTGTACTCCTAGTGACAACAACATTACCTTGTTAGGATCTACTTGATTTCTGAGGTGGATAGGGGAACTCACTAATTCTGAGGGCTGCTCAGCTCTGGGATGCAATTTAATATAAACAGGCCAAATTCAATGGGGAAAAAGAAATATTTCCTGTGATATTACATGAACAATTCTTGCCTGTCCCCTTCCCATCTTTTACATTGGATGGGTTAGAGGTGGAATTTGTGCAGCAGTGACTGACGGCAGAGGAAAGAAGTAGAATGTGGGGAAATAGAAATGAAAAATGTCACACTCTCTGTTCCCTGTGAAAGGTGGACAAATTTACCAACCAACCAATACACACAGTGTATCATATAAGTTAAATAAGTACATAGTGGTGCATAGTACTAAATTGTGGTTTCAGTTGCAAGTAGGGTTTGTGGTGTAAAGTTACCAACTAGCCTCTCACCCAAAATTGTCTGCCCTACAGGGTTAAAAGGCTCCAACTGCTCGGGTAATTACCTATAGTTCGGAAAAAGAATTTGATTCATGTCTTTCCCGAGGACATTAGTGTGAAGTGAACGTAAGCAGGCCCTACTGGAACTCAAGCTAGGTTTACCAATTCTATTTTCCAAGCTGATAACTGCTATGCTATACCATATGTTATGATTGCAAAAATCTAATGTCAGTTGACATTGTTATGGTGGTGAAAATGGTGTGGCAGAATTGGATTAAGCAAACTAACTGCCTGGTTATGTCATGCCGTCAACTGCCTTTCGGATTTGACCATCACTGTGTGGCCTGCAGTGAGTAGTCGGTATTTGAACATTCTTCAGCCAGTGGCCACCATTTTGGATTTACTTTTGTCTTAGTTAACAGGTGAGCATTACAAAATTGCATTCGTACATTTACTTAATTATGCAGATCTGGTTAGTCACTCCATAGAAACAGTCACAAAAGCTACATCTTTTGGCAGCATGCCTTATTGGGAATGATAATCAAAACATTAGATCAAGGAGTGATCAATGAATAAGTTACTTCTCTCGCCTTTCATTTGATCAGTGGAAAGTAAGAATTTTTATGAAAGCAGGTACAAACTAGTTACCAATTTAACATAAACTTACATTGTATATTGAAAACATCATATTAAAAACCTATTTTAGAAAAGAATTTTTGATCCAAAAATGTGATTAAGAAAAAAGCTGGGACCAAATGATTTATGATATTACTGATGTATAAATATAGATAATTAATTAAGTCATACATGAAAAGTGCGGTTCCAAATCGCGATAAGCGCTTTTAAAAAAAATGTATTCTAATCAAGTTAAAAATCAGATTCGTGATTTTAATTTTTAACGTAGACTGAATGTATATAAAAATGTTGTCATGAGATAAAATTCAAATCCAGAATTTAATTTTTGATTTAATCAAAGATATTTTTGTAAATGGCATTTATCACATTTTAGAACCAAGTTCTTCATATATATGTTGATGAGTGTGTGTATATGTAGATATATGTATATGAGTGTGTGTGTGTGTGTATGTATATATATATATATATATATATATATATTATATATAGTGTTATTCTAATGCTTTGCACCTCAGTTTGTGTGTATGATGGGGGAGTATATTTGTCTCCATTCTTACATCCATCAAGAATATCCCAAATGAGTTGTAGTAGGTGGATAGAATTTCAAATTTATGATCACAGGTTTCATATCCTCTTCATTCCTGATGAAGACAATTGTTGTTTTCGTAACCTAATTATTTAACCATCTGTTTGTGTCTCTTGGTGTCAGTGTTGGTGAAACCCAAAACTCCAGGCATCTTTCAGCTTCTGGTTTATCTACAAGATAATCTCAGCTCATGACAGGTGCCTGTGAAGTTCGGAGTGTCTAACAGTCAACATGTGGGATGCTTGATCATGGGCCTCTTATCTTTTTTTATATATACATATGTGTTTAGATTATATATATAATATATATATATATATATCTCAATGCTTGGATTTATGGAATAGTATTGCATAGTGGAATGAATAATCACTACTACAGAGCAGACTGGTTTTATCACTGTTGCTGGGTTCAGGTTATTCACGTGTTCTGACATATCTATCTATCTATCTATCTATCTATCTATATGGATTTTGCCTAGTCTTAACCATTCATTGTAGGAACTTCAACTTTTGATTGTTTTTTTTAAAAATCAGTGCTTTTTTGTAATCACAGCCTCCAAAAGGGGCAAGAAAAGTAATTCATCTATTGATTACCCATTTTTAATTTTTTTCAATTTTCCAATCGTCACCCTCTTGAGTGACTTGTTTTTTCTTTAAATTCATTTAAAATCATGAATTTATAACTCAATCCATAATTGTAGCATTTTCATCAAGGCTACTTTATTCACCTTCATCATAACTCGATTTATGAGCTCAAAAGCAGCATTTATGAGTAGAAGTGATTCATAATTTATCTTGGAATGCTTGAATATCGAATCACTGTGGCCCCGCAAATGGGCTGCCCAACCAACCAGACAAGTGGAATGCAGATTCTTTTCTCATTGCTCATGTGTGTGTATGTGCCTCCAGGTGCTCCTGATCACATTTTTTTGGCTACAACCTTCAAAATGTGCAGCAGTACACCACTAAACACCATCTAGAAATGCTTTGGGGGGTTTTATAGTTTTTTTTTTTTTAAAGTACACTTTTGAGTTTCTGAGATCATTTTGGACGAACAACGTCCAAATCTTATGCTGGTATCTTTTTTTAAAGATAATTTTTGATTATTTTTTAGATGATTAGTTTGGGTACATGTGCAGGCTATGGTGATTCATTTAAGGAAAGTTAGGATATATTGTACTGATTTTTTGGTAAAAAAATATATCTACTCTAAGTATTTTTGTAGAAAGCAACATTAACAGGTCTGTCACTCAGTAGAAACTATCACGTGACCAACATTTTTTGGTTGCATTCTATGTTAGGGGTGATCAATCAGGAAATTGGGAAAAGGAGTGATCAATGGATAAGTTTCTTCTCTCATCTTTTGTTGGGCAGTGATCATTAAAAAAAATTCTGGATTTTCAAAAAACCATCGTGAATGCTGCTGGTCACAAGGGATTAATCAGTGCATTTCTACTGACGTTATACAATAATGAGGATTCATTTGTATATACATGGATTGGATAGATAATAATTCAGCCTTTGGGGTTGTTTTCCAATTTATTGAGTGATTGTGTATATCTATTTATTGATGATGTGGCAAACATACGATATAATAATGTCAACAGCCAAATATTATTGTCTCTGAGTTCAGTGTTGTCACGTGACTAATATTGTAGCATAACATTTATGTGTGCATAAAATCTACCCTCTTATTGTTGGGGTCGTGTCCTTTATAAAACACTGTGTGCGAGGGTGTGTAGGCATGTAATGCATTTGGGTGGATTCAGTTTTCCATCTGTTGTTTTGCATAGTCTGGTTGGTGGCAAAAAAACATGGTTCATTGATTGACATAACTCCTGTGCTGTGCATATATAATAGAGTGCAAATAATGTTAGAATGGAATGTATTGGTAGAAATGTCAACACACCCTATTGTTACATACAAGCAACTGACACCTTTAAGAGCAATGTGGGGTGTAGGGCTTACTGGTTAGAAGTCCCTACCAGTTGGTGAAGAAAGATAAACCAAATTGAGATAAGTCAAGTCACACTGTAACTGACTTTTACAGCTGTGCATATTTGGCTTTCATGCACTTAATAAGGAGACCCCAAATGATTAATAATATTTGCAGGGCTAGCCGTCCATTAGGTAAAGCTAGGCGGTCACCTGGGGTGCAAAGATTGTAGAAGCGCACCTTGAACTGAAAAAATAGTCATTAGAATATAACCCAAGATGTTCTGCTCTCTTGACACAGCTTGTAAGATATGTTGTCTTTAACTGAACCAATATTTGCAAAATCGCTTCCCTTGTGTAAAAAGGAGATATTAACAGCTTTTATCAAAATATTTTCTTTCCTTTATTAGACTTGATAGGCAAACTAGTTAAGGAGGACACTTAATGCTTATCACCTGATAATATCTTCTCTTCAAATTGATAGCTTTTATCAAAATGTTTTCTTTCTTTTATTGGATTGGTAAACTGGTATTGGTCAACAACAATTGAGGCTTTCAGTTTGCCAACCTTGGAAGATTGCTCTACCCTTTTCAAGTTACAGATGGTTGCAGGAGTTGAAAGAAGGTTATTAGGCCCTTGAGGATTGAGAGGAAACTTTCCAGAAATGGTGTCCCTTCACTTATTCATTTCCACTTGAAGAACATTTGCTTATCTTGGAAAACTATTGCATTCCCTATGGAATTTCTATGGGTTCTACACCTAGTAGTAGTAGTAACATATAATTGTGTGTGTGTGTGTGTGTGTGTGTAAGTGTATATAGATAGATAGATAGATAGATAGTGTGACCTTTTCTGATTGTTTTTGTCTATAACAATAGACTTAGCCTCTTGAAGGTAACAATTTTGCTGATGAAGTTACGTTCAGCTCACCATTTGAAACAATGGATGCCTCTGCTTGAACAAGTTCAGTCGCCTTTTAATAAAACCTTAGATAAAATTGAATAGATGTAAACATTTATTTACTCTATGAATAACTGACCAAATTAGTATGGTTTTAGGACAAAATCGGGTTGCTTGAGTACCAAAAGGATTAGATAACATGAAATCCATCATCAAAATTTGCCCATTTTTGATCTTGGAAAGTACTAGATGTCGACCCAGATCGAAACATCTCAATTTCTAAAAAGTTATTGAAAATGAATTTCTGTGTTTCTGTTGTTATTTAAATGATACACACTCATACAGTGGACGTAAGATATATGTATATGTTACACCAAATTAATGACTTTGCCTAATTGGTAAACTTTACTTATTTTTTTTTTGAGTATGATTTCACTTTGATTACTTGAACTTTTGATTGTAAGATATACTTGTTTCATATCCTTGTTTTGATTTTAAAAAATTTTGATTAAATTGAAACTATTTTTTGTGTAAAAGTAAGTTAAAATTTTGCCAATTAAGTAATGTCACCAATTCAGCTTAACATGTGTATTTGAGGATGGAATGTGCACCTGAAAGAATTATGCTGGGCCTCACATGGAGAGACCACAAGACAGCACAGTACATCCAGGGAAAGATAAGAGTCAGGGACATCATAGAATCCACTAAAAATCTCAAATGGTGGTGGGCTGGCCATGTTGCAAGAACGGCAGACAACCGATGGACATCACAACTCACGACATGGATCCCCCGAGATCACATGCCCAACCGAGCCTGGCAGAATATTAGATGGAGATATGAGCTAGACAAGTTCAGGAAGTACTGGCTCTGCGACGCCCATGATAGAGAAGTGTGGCAAATCCTGGGGAAGGTCTATGTCCAACGACGGACGTTAAAAGACTGATTATGAGATCAGGTCATAGGCTAAAACGAGGATTGAGGGTGGGGCTAGCAATTTTACTCTTAGAACCTTACCTGTTACCAAAAGCACAGGAGAGGGGTTGAAACCCTAAGTTCCACAAGAAATCTCAAGGAATAAACAAATACTCTAAGAGATGAAATCAATCAGGCTTTGATATTTGAAACAGAAATTCTTATTCTTATTTCTATTGCAGTTGAAGCAAGGTTAATGTTATCCAATCTTTTTATGCTCTTCACAACTTTTTGTCTGTGTTAATTCTAGCTTTGCATACACGATTTTCACACCTCCATTACATTATATATCTATCATCATCCTGTTAGCTGTTTGTATACATAATCTCTCTGATAACATTTTATAGAAAGGTGAGAACAAAGATAGGTTTGTAGGTGGCCATGTTGATGGGTAGCCCAAACGTGTACCAAAACTAATTATCTTGAATTATCTTGAAAATATCGGCACAAGATTTTGGCATTGTTGATTCGAAAATAATTGTAGAGACCCCAAAAAGTACTTTTCTGAAGAAACGGTAAAACTGTCTTTAAGTGGTACCCAGTGAGGTATTCCTACAAATTCTGGCATGGACATGGACTCTCTAAGAGAGAAGAATCTGTAACCCTCTTGGTTGGCTGGACATTTGATGGGCTAAGGTGATTCGATATAATGTTTAAGAACTAAATCCAAATTTGCTAAATCGTCATCATTTATCTAATGAACATTGTTCAAATCAACAAGAGTAAGGAAATTACAGCCAACACTTATCAACTAGTTAACCTCTCAAATTGGCAGGTAATCAGTGGTCATATATATATATATACAAACACACGTGCACACATCAAATGTTGTCTTGTGCCAAATTTGTTTTCTAATTTGATTAGAATACAGACTTGTAGACGATTCTTCTATTATATTTAGATCATTTTATCTAAAAGTGGCCTTCTGCCAAATTTGGCTTTATCCGATAAACATCTATGAAAATCAGGAAAAAGTTGTCTGACTTAATGTTGTTACCATGGTAATGTGTTATCTGGTACTGCTGAGAAAAAGGGCCTTGAATAGAAATATAAGTTGTGGAACTGCGGATATAACTCGTCTTACACCTACGCTGGAATAACAAAGCCAATATGATGTATGGAAAAATATCTCTTGTTCATTCTTTGTGTCAACAGAAAGAGAGCGGGAGGGCTGAAGTGAAAAGTAAGAAAGTTCATGGCTAACAGGCTAAGGCCTTGGTGGATGTGGCTCTAAGTCTCTCTTCTGCTGGCTCTGGTCTGCTCAAATAAATAGCATTCCACTTTCCTTTGTGCTGTCAGTCTTTATTTAATCTTCCTATTCATTAGAGGCTTTGATAAGAAGATTGTATTAATTATTGATTTGATGAACCTTACAATCCTTGTTTTCTTTTCTTTTACTTAGGTAAATCCTGGAAGCCTTGCAGAATTGTCTGGAGTAAGAGCTGGAGATGGCATCTTGATGATCAACAACACAAATACAGATACCCTCACCCATGAACAGGCCAAGATGGAAATCATTCGTTCTGGCAACGAAATTAATTTATTGGTACAAAGGTGAGAACGATCAGACTTTCGTTTGTTTATTTTAAAAAGCAAAGCAAAGGGGAGTTGCTCCCCATGTTGCTCAAACGCATGGAGGCAATGATTTCGTTTCTACTTCTTGAAGGATGCATGGAGACCCAATCATTTTTTTAAATTAGTAAATCTTTCACTGTTAACGTTATTTTCTTCTACCTGAAAACCTGACTTTTTTGCAGCTAGTTCCTATAGAAGTCAATAAATAACTGCTCAAAAATTTCTCTTTTAGGGTTATGTTAATTGATTACCTTTAGGAAGAACAAAATATTCCAGCTGTTTAGAGGATACATATTGATAAATTGAATGGAAATCAGATCATTATTATCAGGTTGAGCATGTATGCAGACCCAAATTATTATTATTCAATTGTAAATTCCCCTGGCTTTTTTTGCATTTTTTCAAGTTAATACATTTTGGGGGTGTCTTAATTCAATCCCCCAGGGGCTATAAAAACATTATTTTGACTCCCCAGAGATAACATACTGATAAACAGGATCTGACTTTTAGTATAATGAAGAAACAGATCGAAATCAGATAGTTATTATTGGGGTGGGCATGAATGCAGACACCTACATTTCTTTGCCCCCCCCCCTCTCCGAAAAGTCTTTTCTTTGAAACCTTCTCCTAGGTCCATCGAGTATGCATGCCAAATTTGTGGCTGCATCCCTGTTTAGGTAGTTTCTGTAATGTGACAGACAGACAAACATCACTGCATTATATATATATATATATATATATATATATATATGTATGTGTATATATATATATATATATATATATATATATATATATATATATATATGATGACATTTCATGAGTAATAGCATAATAAATACCTATTTAACAAAGCTGGGCCTTGATGGATGACCACTGATCTATCCCAGGCCAATTCACACCAAAGACTTGAAATGGTACTCAATGCCTCTCTGCTAAAGCGTAGGATTGAGGGATTCCTCTCCCCAAGGCTAAAGGGTTGGGATCGGGCTAATAACTCTGGACCACAGGAACAGAAACATCGACTAACCCAAAGCCATCCAACTTGGGTGTCTAGCATTGTTGAGCTATTCTCCACTCTGTGCAAAGAGCTTGACAGCAATTATTGTCCATTATATAAAAATGCATGTAACAACCCAATAAATACTTGCATCTCATGTCACTTATGACAGTTTTATCACTTCCTGCCTCCAATGTCAGAATAAAACACAGGTATTCAAATTGAGACACACCCGTCTAATCCTGCATGTTAGCTGAAGAATTGCTTTATCTACATAAATGTCAGCTTCTCTCTTGAGAAGAATGCATTTTCTGATTCAGGGTCTTGGCTCAAGGTGAAATCGAATCCTTCATAGCATCAGCTTAACATTTTTACGAGTCCTATTGTAGACAGACATCTTTCCTAAATTCCAATGTGCTGATGCATGTATCGAAATGAACAGACACACTTCTGGCTGCTGAACCAACATCTCCTTCAATATTTGGGAGTCAGTGTGAGTGTGTGCAAATATGTTTTGTTATATAAATTTTTTCCCTATGACGAAACCGTACTCAAAGTTTGGGCCTGTTCGATGGTAAAAATGACGATTAGTTCGCACACGTGCACATGCACACATACAGGTAAACGGAAGACAGAATGGACAAACTGAGTTTGAGTTTCACCTAAGGCTTTTTACATCCACTTTGCACCTATGTCCTTGAATAAAGCATGAATCCACTTCTCCTCACAGCTATGTGTAAATAGCAGGGGCAGTTAAGACCCTTCATTCCTATAAGGCTGTTCATCTATGGCATGGGGCTAGCAGCTCCACCTCTTATTATCTACTTGTGGAGCATAGGACTGCATTGCTAGTATAACCACAAAAAGTCTACAGGCAACATTGCCTCTTTCAGTTGTCAGTGTGCTCAAAACACTCAAGTTGCACAAATTTCTTTCCTCTGACAAAACTATTTGTGCACTGAATGCTTGTGCAAATGTAAACTTGAAATTGTTCCAAGATAATTTTGACACAGCTGATCTCTCGTGGCTAATAAAACTGGATTTGTATCTTTTAGTATAAACAAGTGTTATTCCATTCTACAATGTGACGTATTTAGTTTAGCTTCTATTTTAGTTAAACTACTTATCTTCATATGATGAGATGCATCCAAATGAGGTATTTGACAGAAAACAACTATCTAGTTAATCGAAGCAGTTAGCTTAACATTATTTTCAATTAGTATTATTATGATATATCATAAATCTATGTATAAGTATATCTATTAATTGCAATATTATTTTGAGTAACTAACCCTTTGTATTCACATTGATTTCCTTAGGGTACTAGTTGCAAAATGTGTGTATATGCAAATGCATTCAACTCTGAGGGAACTATCTTGATGACATTGCATCATCTCTTCAGGAAAAATGAATTGTACTCTTTTATTTCTGTCTAACAAACGCAATACTAATATATAAGGGAAGGTAATATACACCACTGGCATAGGATATATCAGCCGCTTCCCCTCCCACTGCAAACAGAAATTTGTAGCGTTTTTGACATCTGAGAATAGTTTAATTCCAATGGGATAGTAAGATGGTTGTCTGAATGTTGATTGCCGGATTTTCTGTTATTTGAGCTCTGCAATGTGTTTATTTGATGAAGGCAGATAGTAGTGAATTGAAACCTCATTCACAAACGAAGCATGTTAATGTAATCAAAGTATGTTAATGTAATCAAAATTACAGCTGTCTTATCAGCTGCTCAAGATCGTAAACAACGACAGAGTCAAGTAGAAAATTTTATGATTATGGTCCAATGAGAGTACAAAAAGCAATGTTGGAAACAAATTTATGTATACATATACCACACACACACGCAATACACATACATATATATATATACTCAAACTCATACATATCCGCATTACACAAATAGATGCTCACATGTATAAAAATGCCATTTGTATTCATATATATATATATATGAGAGCAAGTGCTTGCATATATGCAAACCATGTGGTATACATTGACCATTGTTTTTCTGATGTTTTGTAAAAATAGTCAGTTTGAAAATCAAGCCACTTACAACTTGGAAATAATTGATTGAATTAGGGTGCAGATCAAGGAATTTTCTACAGTTATCTCTATAGTGAAACATATGTTGACACATTGAACAAAAGGGAGTTTTAGTTTTAGTAGAAATTGGTTGTTTGGTCAATCAGCTTATCATAATCTACCTATCGTAAATTTTGACTTGCTTTACACATCAGTATACAACTGAGAAGTTGGTTGAGTCTTCAAACAAAGATGCCATGTTGACAGCGGGAGCAGCAGAAAATTTGAATTGCATAGGAGTAGGTACAAAGACACTGGAGCAGTTACATCTCCCCAGAGCTCCTGGCTGGTCAGAGTGTTAGAGAAAGAGACATTGTCGGCAACTAGCCTGGGAAGAACAAGATGAGGTAGCAAGTAGGTTATTTATCCAATAGCATTATGTTAGAATTTTGTTGTTGAAATTTTCCTTTCGACTGCTCTGTATTCCTGTCAAACTGTTTAATCCACTGAAGCTTCCCATTAGATCTCCATGAATTTTTGTGCCACGATGGAAACATGTTTTCCACGTGGTTAAACAACACCTCCCCTGGATCATAGCTATACATGAACTGATTTTCATTCAGTTTTTGTAATCCTACCAAGAATGGTTTATTCATAGCTGAAACTGTCTTTGAATATGGCTAAAATCAGCTTCATTTTTCGTTTATAGCTAACTTTATTGCTTATGGAAAATCGATGATAAAAATTGAACATTTACTTCAAGAAACCTACCATGTTTAATCAGCTATTATGGATATTTGAGAGCCAAATTTTTTAAAAATAGCTAGATCCAGCTGAAAAATACCTAACTCTTGTACTTTTTAGCTATAATGGCAGAGGTATGCTCTCTCTGAGTGATTTCTAGATTCTAATGAATTTTATGGAAAAAAAAGGGCTTATTCTGACCTCTCATTTCTCCAGGTTTCTTGATAATTGAAATGGTTGATGGTAAGTTAGAAAAGTGATTCAAAGGTTAGAATGTTGAGA